>CM050203.1:5600000-5642500 GCA_027475355.1 Coilia nasus | reverse complement strand
CAGTATGGGATTATGGGAAAGGACGCTGATATTCCGAGCATGAGCGGAACATTTAGCATGCAGCGCCCGAGCTCCGCACAGACTGTCTGTGTCGCTCCGGAATGCTCCGGAATGCTCCGGAACTGCCTTATCAGCGCGCCCTGCACTGTGGAGCACCAGCGAGCGGCTCTGCTAAGTGCCCGGAGCGCAGTGACTATCAGCAGCCGAGTGTTTGGGGCTCCAGAGTGGGGATGGGGGGGGGGGGGGGGGAGTGCGGGTGTTGGTGGTCCCTGGTGTTTGGAGCTCCCAGGGGGGGGGGGGGGGTTGCAGGAGTGCGGCTGTCGGTGGTGCCTGGAGCTCAGTAAGTATCAGGAGCCGAGTGTTTGGGGCTCCAGAGTGGGGATGGGGGGGGGGGGGGGGGGAGTGCGGGTGTTGGTGGTCCCTGGTGTTTGGAGCTCCCAGGGGGGGGGGGGGGTTGCAGGAGTGCGGCTGTCGGTGGTGCCTGGAGCTCAGTAAATATCAGGAGCCGAGTGTTTGGGGCTCCAGAGTGGGGATGGGGGGGGGGTGTTGGTGGTGCCTGGTGTTTGGGGCGGGGATGGGGGTAATGGTAGTGGGGTAAGAATGGCAGGTTGGTTGGTGGTGAGAGAGTATGGAGTTAATACTGGCAGGCAGTGAAGTGGCGGTGTGCTCAGTTTGAGTGCTGCCGGGGGGTGGTGGGTGGGGAGTTGACTCTTGTCATGAGGGGTCGCTCTGGAGGGGTCGCTCGCTCTGGAGGGGTCGCTCGCTCTGGAGGGGTCGCTCGCTCTGGAGGGGTCGCTCGCTCTGGAGGTGCTGCCCCCCCTTTTAAGTGGCTGTGTACACTTTGTGTGCTGCCAAGAGTTTCGCTAACCCTGTTAGCAACAATGTGCTCTCAGCCAGCCAGCAGCAATACAGGACAAGGGCCAAGACTGTTTGTAGCTAATATAAATATTTATATCATATCCATAATAATATTAAATCTGGATCTGGTCCTTAAATAAAGGACTGGCCAGAACAATACAAGCGGGGTAATATCAGCAGAGTGAAAATTATGTCACGTGTAGTGTTACGTTCTGGTGACCACAGTGTTGAGGGCAAATACACACACACACACTTGTTTTAGTGGCAAACATATTAACAGAGATTAATCAATTTTAGTTTAAATAAAAAATCTACTTTAACTTCCCAGTGAACATTTAGCTTTTGAAACGAATAATGCCGCTTCCCATTGTCAAGGCTCCTCAGTGGAGTAGACATACATGCCAGCACCTCATGTAATATCGTGCAAGCGGCTTAGCCCAGCAGCTATAGGTTGCCATACTTCCAGAGATTTAATGAGATTTGGCCCCAGTTGTGTGGGTCTGAAGAGCTCTTTTGAAGTCGGGAGGTTAAATCAGAGCGCACTGGCTGAGCATAATAAGCCTATTACAATACAGCCCCCCCCCCCCCACCACAGCCTCAGCCTTCCCCGACAGCGGAGCTGGGATTTGGGGAGTTGGTTGGAGGAGAGGGAGTGGGAGAGGGTGAGAGGACGGGAGACAGGCTGGGTCGGCTCTCGAGGCCTCGAGTTCAAACTGGAGTCAGAGAGGCCCCGCTGGTGTCCTCCGAGATCGTCTGGTATCCTCCGAGGTCGTCCGACGTGTCAATTTGTTGTCAGTTTGTCAGCTGACCTGAGCTGGGAGGGTGCCAGCCTGGCGTCTTTGTTTATTGTCAATCTGTGTTTGTCCTGCCTACTCTTTTTACTGCCACTTGTCGAAGGTTCGCTTTTTATTATTATCTCCGCCAGTGGAGGTTATGTCGTCATTGGCGTTTGTTTGTCGATTGGTTGGTGGGTTGGTTAGCAAAATAACTCAAAAAGTAACAGATGGATTTTGATGAAATTTTCAGGGTAGGCCAAAAATGGGCTAACTTAAAAGTGATTAGATTTTGGTGGTGATCCGGATCACCACCTGGATCCAGGAATTTTTATAGGATTATTCACCATTGTGAGATAAGGCCAATTTGTTCCCCATAGAACTGGCGCCCTCTTGTGGTGACATGTGTTCGCTCGCTAAAGCACCTTCCTGGTGGATGGATTTTGATCAAATTTTCAGGGTAGGTCAAAAATGGGCTAACTTAAAGGTGATTAGATTTTGGTGGTGATCTGAGCCGCCCTGGTGGAGGTCTGCACTCCCTGAGTGCTTTTCTAGTTGTGTACGTTTTGCATTTTGTTATTTATTGCTCTTTTAGCCACCCTCTGTACAGCACTTTGGTCAGTGCAAGCGTTTTTTAAATGTGCTTCATAAATTAAATTTACTTACTTACTGTCCTGTGTCTGCGCACGTCCAGTAGAGAGCAGAGAAGGAGATGGATCGCTACGGTGTGTGTGGCTGACATCTCCACTCCTGAGCACGTACAGCGGTTTGCTCAACACACCCACGTGTTGGCTTTTAGTGGCGTGGTGATTAACCTGCGTGACACCTGTGTGACAATTAGCTGTCGGCTTGGCTGAACGAACCACAACCCCTGCCCACCAACCCCCTCACAACCCCCTTCCCCCCAGCTGCTTCCTGCACCTCCCCGTCTGTAAGTGGATGGCAAATCCCCCCAACCCCACCCGCCGGCACCTGCTCCTTCCTCCCTGTCTGTAAATGGATGGCACAATTAGCTGTCGGCTTGGTCGAACCACAACCCCTGCCCAACAACCCCCTCCCACCCATTCTACCTCCCAATCGGACAGCTCCTGCCCCCACCTCCCCATCTGTAAATGGATGGCACCCCCAACCCCACCTCCCCAGCTCCTGCCCCATTCTCCCCGTATGTGAATGGATGGCACAACATGCACAGAGGCAGCAGACGGTGAAGGGGTCGGCCTCGTTACCACACCCGTGGAATCGGCGATGGCAGCGCTTTAATTGGTGGAACAAGATCCAGATGGAGTGGGGATAGAGCTTAATTAGCTCACCGAGGTAACAACACAGCTTCCAGAGGATGACACATGGACCTCTACCTCTGTCAGTGACTCACCAGAGGCGGACATCCCGGGTTCTGAAAGTAAAAGTACTGCCACATATTTGTTCCAGCCAACTCACTGAACCAGCTGATCCTATAGATGAGATAATTAGTGAAATCACCTGTGTTGAGAGCACAGGAAAAAGGAGCACATAGGGCGAGTTCAACCGATGCACCGGTTTGCTACGGTTTCCTGTTTGAACGAATTGTTTGGCTGCAACGTAGTGTTCCGTTCTGCAACATGCTTTCGGGATTGTTTGCCCCAAGGGGGTAGAGGAATATATCCGGAAGTTGAAGCACCCATGGGGAAATCTCAACCCGGAAAATGACCAATAGCATGTAGCATTCCGTTGACTTCCATTCATTTTAGCGTCACTTTGAAATCAAACAACTTTACATGAGAAGCCATCCGTACCTTGATATTGGCATTGTTGTAAACCGGAGAGGGCACAGCAAAACATATTTGCTTCGATCAGAAATCGGTCATGTTATTGCCTTGTAAGAAACGTTTATCTGAAATTATGCTAAAAATGACGCCATAAATCATGCGACGGCTAGTGAGTTTCTGTCGCACAGGAGAAAATTTACCGTAGTGGTTGGATAACAAGCTGTAGCCACAGTCATGCTCGTTTACTTTTCTATTCATGTTGGGGAAACATTTACATCACTATTTCCCGAAAAATAAGCGTAGAACTTGGTGTTTGTTTGTAAGCAAAATCGCTATCTTTATGGATTTTACTATTCGATGCAAGTGAATTGAGAAAGACTGCTAAGCTAAGCTACACGCTATAGCTTGTAGTTTACATGCTAACTAGCTAGCTCCCTTGACATGCTGGCTTGCAAGACTGCCTGGAACCAAAGTTAGTTGACGAAGAATCAAGTCCCCACATACAATATTAGCCCCCCATTCCACTAAGTGATTGCAGCTACTGTATAACGGTAGAAGAATACTTAAGAAAATTATCGTACGCTGTATGATTTGTGATTGAGCATCTACCACTCAATTTATTGTATTTGGGTTCGCTGGCCGACGTGACCGTACGTCACCCCGCACTTGCGCAGTTGCCATGTGACCAATTAAAAATCTCAAAATCGTGCTTCAACGGCTCCCATTGAAAACGACGCCATCCCCCATTCTCTTCTACTGTCTATGGTGTGCCCCCGTTTGGTAGGTGTGTTCGGCCACTTATCCAATCAGCGACAACTTTGTACAGCCGTCTTCCGTGATTTCCTCTGCCAGAAAGGCACGAAGAATCGCACTCTCAGCTGCCATAGGTCCACGCCTTGCGTCATACAACAGGGTGTTCAGCGCACTCATGTTTCTGTTGAATTAACCGTGTTATCTTGAACTCGGCCATGCCTTTTACTAGGCGCGTTTTACTTGACCTAGATGTTTGCATCCGTTTGCATCCGTTTGCAGTCTGATGCTGAAAATGTTGCATTGTGGTTAGAAATTGGGTCCGACATGCCCGAAATGTGTGAGGTTGTCACGACCATGACACATGACCCGAAAACTCGCGGGAGCATGACGCTTACAGACAAATCGTACAGACCTTTGCAGTTGCCTCCACACAACTGCAAGCGGCTAGCTAACGCCTCCTCGGTGACGCTACTTTGCCGTGGTTGGTTAAAAGTTCACTGACGTCTGTGCAGGTGCATTGTCCGGTGCTCCCCGACTGAACTCGTCATCTAAAGTGTACGTTATTTTACTCCAATTTGAAGATATATCTCTTCTCTTTATTTTTACCTTGTTCTGATGGTTTATCTGACGCGGTCAAGCCCGGCCCATTATTTATTTAATTATTAATCCCATTTCTATTTCATTGTCCGTGTTATATACCTACTTATGGTCTTTGTTTTATGGTTTTGCTGTCTTAGTTTTCATGTTTGTGTTGTGGAGCACTTTGGGGCAACTCGTTTTGTTCCAATGTTTATCTAAACAATAAGAAAGACTGGACTTGAATTAAACTCTCAGTGCACCCCACTACAACCATAGACTGTAGAGGACTACAACCCCCGCCCTCCCTCTCCACACATGACTTGTGTGTCATCTGCTACGATGACCTGGGAGGCGCGAGCTCAGTCTCGTTAGGATTTGTGTTCGACTTTATTTTCCTCATTTAATGCCCACCCCTGCTGTGACCAGCAATTCTCGTTGACGTATGCAGCCAGCAGAGGCGGTTTTTGGTATAGGCAAACCTAGGCATTTGCCTAGGGCCCCACCAAATTTGCCTTCTTTATGGGGCCCCAAATATGAGCAGCCAAGCCGCGGTAAATACATTTTAAAAAATATTATTCCAGTAAATATCAGAATAATACTGAATTAATGTTTAAACAATATTTGTCCCAGGACTCATACCCCCCTTCACTGTTGTGCATTGGACTAGTCCATATGTAGCAATGCGTGACACAACGTGACTCAAACCAAAGCGGGAACTGTAAACATGAAGCGGAATTATGAGAGTGGCTATGCTAAAAGAAAAAAAATGGGCAGAAAACAAAAGGAATACAGACACACTGCCAAAACTAACTTCATTTTTTACACCTGCTGGCACACACACACACACACACCACTCAATCTTTACTAATCAATCTTTTTTGAGAACTTTACTAACTGCTACTCTAAACACACACACACACTCTCTGTGTCTCTGTGTCTCTGTGTCTCTCTCTGTGGCCCCAACAAACTGTAATGATCTGTTTAAAACAACAAGACCAAAATTCAGTCAGCAATAAGCCGTTTTTCATGTAATTAGCAGGAAGTGCTTCAAAGGGGGTTCTTACATTATCTGTGATGCATATTGAGATCAGTGAAATCTCTACAAGTGCTTAACGCTACACTGTAACCATTAATTCCTGTGAGACTATGATGTCATTCAAATGCCTGCGCATCAAGAGAAGCTCAGTACAGTGTGTGCAGTAAATATTTCAAAGGAGTGTGCGTGTGTGTATGTGTGCAGTAAATCTTTAAGAGGAGCAGCATGCACTGATCTTTTACATTATATATAGTATCAGACAGACAGACAGACAGACAGACAGACAGACAGACAGACAGACAGACAGACAGACAGACAGACAGATAGATAGATAGATAGATAGATAGATAGATCTGTGTATGTGTGTGTGTGCAGTAAATCTTTAAAAGGACCAGCATATACTGATATTTTACATTATATATAGTATCAGACAGACAGACAGACAGACAGACAGACAGACAGATAGATGTATAGACAGATAGATAGATAGATGTCTGTTCTGTGTGTGTGCGTGTGTGTATGTGTGCAGTAAATCTTTAAAAGGAGCAGCATGTACTGGTCTTTTACATTATATATAGTATCAGATAGATAGATAGATAGATAGATAGATAGATAGATAGATAGATAGATAGATAGATAGATAGATAGATAGATAGATAGATAGATAGATAGATAGATAGATAGATAGATAGATAGATAGATAGATAGATAGATAGATAGATAGATAGATAGATAGATAGATAGATAGATAGATAGATAGATAGATAGATAGATAGATAGATAGATAGATAGATAGATAGATAGATAGATAGATAGATAGATAGATAGATAGATAGATAGATAGATAGATAGATAGATAGATAGATAGATAGATAGATAGATAGACAGACAGACAGACAGACAGACAGACAGACAGACAGACAGACAGACAGACAGACAGACAGACAGACAGACAGACAGACAGACAGACAGACAGACAGACAGACAGACAGACAGACAGACAGACAGACAGACAGGCAGGCAGGCAGGCAGGCAGGCAGGCAGGCAGGCAGGCAGGCAGGCAGGCAGGCAGGCAGGCAGGCAGGCAGATAGATAGACAGATAGATAGATGTCTGTTCTGTGTATGTGTTTGTGTGTGTGTGTGTGTCTGTCTGTCTTTAAAAGGACCAGCATATACTGATATTTTACATTATATATAGTGACAGACAGACAGACAGACAGACAGACAGACAGACAGACAGATAGATAGATAGATAGATAGATAGATAGATGTCTGTTCTGTGAATGTGTAGTAAATCTTTAAAAGGACCAGCATATACTGATATTTTACATTATATATAGTAACAGACAGACAGACAGACAGACAGACAGACAGACAGACAGACAGACAGACAGACAGATAGATAGATAGATAGATAGATCTGTGTATGTGTGTGTGTGCAGTAAATCTTTAAAAGGACCAGCATATACTGATATTTTACATTATATATAGTATCAGACAGACAGACAGACAGACAGACAGACAGACAGATAGATAGACAGATAGATGTCTGTTCTGTGTGTATGTGTGTGTGTGTGTGTGTGTAGTCTAGAGCAAAGCACTCTACAAACATATTTGTCAGTGTGTGTGCATGTGTGTGTGTGTTCAGATTTGGGAAATGGCAGTGTTTCATTTGTATCCCAGTGTGACTGAGGAATCTAATGCAGTCCACAAAGAGAGGGCCTTCAGCAATGACTGTGTACATAAATAAATTACATAGTCTTGGCATTCACTCAGAAAACCTGTCCTAGGAGACTCTTGAGATAAACAGAGTGTGTGTGTGGAGAACAGGGCTGGATCTGGACTCGTCTGCTAACCAGGCCCGCCGATAGGGGGGGACAAATGGGTCAAACTGGACAAACTGGTCCCTCCTTAAATTATGGAGGGGGTGAGGGTGGACATCAGATTATCTTGTCCCCGTCCCAGCCAAGTCTGTCAGCAGGCCTACTGCCAACTACCTGTGTGAGTGCGATTGTGTGAGTACAAAACCATATTTTAAAAGAATGATTAGGCTCCCAGCCAGCTGGTCACTCATGAGGGACAACATTTGCATCAGCAAAACTAAAAAATGGAAGCAATTTCCATCCCAAATGAGTCTGCAGAGAACACACTAGAAAAAAAGCCCAGTAATTGGACCTCTTACAGCTAATTATTTACACTGAATGTGAGAAAATAACACACACTCACACACACACACACACACACACTCACACATTCTGAGGCATCACTTGAGATAACACTTGTTTGGTTAACCATGACTCAAGATGTGTGTGAAATTATAGCAAATTACAATCTGGCAGCTGGGTGGTGAGGGGATTGTTTTGTGAATGCGGGAGCAGGACTTCAAATTGAACGAGACAGTGGGCTTGTTTGAAATGGCCGCCTGGCTGAGTGGCTGGTTTAAAGCAATGCATTCTGGACTGGAAATAGTGACGTTTTTGGACAGTCTCGTCCGAACGTCACCGTAACCACACCCATCACACCCAAAAACTTCACTATTTCCAAGTCCAGAATGCATTGCTCTAAGCCAGGCAGTCAACCAGGCGGCCATTTCAAACAAGCCCAAACTCATGGCGCTGCAGGTAGTGTATGAGACAGGGTGCAAGGCCGCAGTATGGAGGACTGCAAACGCGAGAGCTGTTTAGAGCACCATAGCAACCAAATGCCTCTCACGTGGTTACGCACAGACCTGCACATTCACTGTGGGATTAGGAGTGCTTAGACGGGAACTGATCACTGAGCTTATCTTATTGCCCACAACATGTATTTATTTTTGCTGTATATTTTGTCAGTTAAGTATGGTTATGCAGGTTTGACTGGATGGGCTGTTCTGCTGTGTGTTTTATATAGCGGCACCTGATGTCAGAGGCGGATATCCCGGGTTCAGAAAGGAAAAGTCCTTACACATATTTTTTCCAGCCAATTCACTCATTCAGCTGATCCCAAGTAGATGAGATAACTAGTGAAATCACCTGTGTTGAGAGCACAGGCAGAAGGAATACATGGCAGGACTTTTACTTTCTCAATCCGTTTTGTCTGCCTCTCCCTGATTCAAGCCTTTTAAGGAGGGCTTCACAAATGCCTCTCTGCTCCAAGAGTACAATTCTGCCACCTAGTGGACTAGAACAAACAAAACAACCTGAATTGATATCAAATATGAAAAAGAGAGTCAAGCAAGGTGAGACTGAATTCTCCAGTAATCACTTCGTTTGAAATATTTATGTCCTTAAACGTGTCAATAAAATCGCCACTTTTCTCCCCAGAGAGCGACCCTTTGTCAAGGACACGCCGCGTCCGTGGTAAACAGAAGACTCCATCAGCAGCGGTCCCAGCCTACATCAGGAGAGGCTGCAATTATCATCAGCTGTGAGCGATTCCACACCCTCGGCCACCTGTTCATCAGTCCGACCCGGTGACTTTCACCGCACAAGAGAATGGCCATGAAGGCCTTCCAGGCTGGTGAAGCAGCCAGGACTCCCCTGATTGGTCATAAACACCATTGAGGACTCCCCTGATTGGTCATAAACACCATTGAGGACTCCCCTGATTGGTCATAAACACCATTGAGGACTGCCCTGATTGGTCATAAACACCACTGAGGACTCCCCTGATTCGTCATAAACACCACTGAGGACTCCCCTGATTGGTCATAAAGTGCATAGGCAGACGTATAGCCAGGCTACAGTATGACAACTTTCAAGGCATTTTTCTCAGTTTCAGTGTTCAAGTAGTGACTGCACTTTGCCTTTGTAGTGCTAAAAATAGCATTCTTTGCGCGGTCAGCATGACCCTGAAGCGTGGAAGAGTGGCGGGGAAATACATGCCAGAGTTATCCGCCATCTTGTTTCTACTTGCCCATATGCAGTCCTGACACAGGCAGTTTGTTTCCCACCAAAGACCAGAGCCAAATACTCTTTTAGCTATAGATGAGTGTCACGGTGTCACCGTTAAAGCCAATTTTCATCTGAGAGGAGTAGCATACAGTAACTGCCTTGACAGCACGGCCCCTTTTTCTACCATTTCTCTCATGTTATGGACCAGTCATTTAGTTATGATGCTGTGTCAGTCTGTTCAGTGTATTCGTGTTTACACTGAAGAACGAGTTGCTTTCAATCTCATTGTACATGTGTATAGTGTACAATGTACATGTTAATAGTGAAAATAAAAGGCTTTCTATTCTGTTCTCCAAGAATGAAATGCTTTAAAAGCAGTTCCATACACAGTGGGGAAACGTAACTTGTTTTTGCCTCAAATAATTCGGTTTAGGTAGGAGAGAAAACAACACTCCCAGAAATAACAGAAATTCTCCACTGTTTTAATCCAAAAAAGGTATTATGGTTTTGCCCTAGTTACAAAAAAATTGTCAAAACATTTTATAAAAAAATGTACAGAATTTTTTCTCCATCATATTATAAACTGAACAAAACTGTGAACAATCAACACAAAACATCTCTTTTCATTATGCCTTATGCAGCCGGTAGAGTCTGATGATTTTTGTGACCAGGAAGTACTGGCCCTACCGTATTATTCTTAGTAGCTGCGCCTGTAGAGTCTGTTGATTTTTGCGACAGGCAGGCTAACGTTAAGCCTGACCAGGAAGTACTGCCTCAGCTCCTCCATCCATATGAGGTTCATGAAGAGCTTTCCACCGGGATCCCGGTACTGGATGGAGTAGGGATCGCCCCGGTAGTCAAACAGGTCCGACTCCCACATACGCGTCACGGCCACCGCAGAGGACACACACCAGATGGGCGCGTCCGACTCATCCAGCACTGTGACGTTCACCACACAACAGTTCTGGGTACACACACACGTACACAGAGACACACACACACACCCGCACACACACACACACACACATGTACACACACACACACGTACACAGACACACAGAGACACACACATACATACAGACAGACACACACACACACACACATTACATTACATTGCACTTAGCTGACGCTCTTATCCAGAGCGCCTTACAGATATGTACAGGGTTTAAGTTACAGTCCCTGGAGCAGTGTGGGGTTAGATGCCTTGCTCAAGGGCATCTCAGCTATGGGTAGGGCGGGATTCGAACCAGCAACCTTCCAATCGCAAGACCACCCCCACCCCCAGCAACACTAGACAATAGCCATACTGGACTAAATGCTATAATTCTCATATAAGTTTTGAACAGCACAGGACGGCACTCACATTATATTTTGAGGGTAAACCTTGAATATTACCAGATAATGAGGTCAAAATGCATTCTATACAAAATTCCAACAGTGTGGCTCCATCATAAGGGCAACCAGATGCTACAATGGCCAGCGTGCTGTCCAGATCTGTCACATTTTAAGCATAATAAAAAAGAAAACATGATGAAGACACCTACTAGTTGGGCTGCTGAAATCATGTCAAGGATAAGAAAGAAAGCCCTTTTTATACAAAATCATCTTGTCAGTTAACATAATTAACTGTGATATGTCTTCCATTTTGTTTTGTAATCTTGCTCAACTTTTCCTGCATTTTATTGACACCGTTCCAACTTTTTAAAAACATGTTGCTGGCCTAAAATTTGAGAATTATAGCATTTATTTTTTATTTACAGTTAACACCACATCCCAACTTCATCGGAATTGGGGTTGTAATAATAAGAAAAGTGGGCACCTGATCTGATGCCACCTGATTGTTATAATATGATGTAGAAAAAAAACTGTATAGTTTTACACAATGTTAATTGAAAGTCATATTAGCAGCCAAGATCAAAGTGGTCTGTTAGATACTCCGACAATGAGGATTACTGATCATTTTGACTCGGTTAAGTTGTAATTACACATTTATTACCCTTAATTACTCAAATATACTTATTTTATGTTTTCTTATGCTTTAATGTCTTTCTAGCTTTTCCATCATGGTCTGTCTGGCCTATAACACCCAAGATTGAGGTCCAAATTGCTGATGGGTGTGCAGATGGATGAAGCAGACAGACGTATGTATTATACCCAGGGGGCAGGTCAGGATACTTCAGGGGGCCCAGAGCTTCATAGGGCCCACAGATGACTATGATATGGTTGGGATGGGGGCCCCAAAACTATCTTTTCTAGTGGCGCCCCTGATTATTACCACCTCCACACTCCCTTCCACACACCATTACCTCCACAGTCCCTTCCATTCCCTCACTGCACCACTTCAGACCCAGCTCGTCCCTGAAGGCCGTGTGCTCCGACTTCCTGTTTCTGGAGATGGCCTTCAGGGTGATGCATCCGTCCCTGATGTTGTCTATCGGGGAACAAGCACTTGTCAGGAGAACATCACCCCACACCACGTCTGGTCTGAGAGGAGCAAAAGCAGGCTGTGTGGTGCGACTGACACTGTAATGGTTCACAATACACAACATGAGAATCTACTACAGACAGGTGTTTACCGTAACAACATTCTGCTGAAATACCAGGACAATAATGTGAGCCTACAGCACCCTCTACTGTCAAAATAATGTACTGCATGTCTAGATTACAGCTTGTTACTGACAGTATTTTAGTATTTTGAGTATTAAAGCCATATTCTCTACACAGACAAAACTTAACTTACAAAATTAATAAATTAATACATTACAAAAGAATAAAATAAAAACATACTTTAAAGAGATACTGTGCAACTTTGAATGCTTGGGGTTCCTTTCCCCTACCATGTGCATGTGCTTTCAACTCAACTTATCAGAGTAACCAGTGTATGCGTAAGTAGTCATGTCTACTGAGGTAAATAATGTCAGAATTTAACGTGATCCTGCTTCCTGCAATATTTAAGAGTTTGTGAGTCTGAGGGTGCCAGGACAGACACCCAGATATTGCAAGCGTAGTATTCTGCCAACAGACAGAGGAGGTGGGCCAGAAACTCTACATTCGCCTGGTAATGACTCATTTAAACCATCTACTGACTTGTGAAGATGATTAAGTAACATAATTAATTAAGTTAATTAATGTAATTAATTAAGTTACATAATACTGCTTTAAATTCCAAAATTGCCTTAACAAAAAACACAAGTACATATCAATACCAACTGATTCCTAAGTGTTCAAATGTGTCCACAGTTTTAGCTTTAATGAATCTTCATTCTTTAAGCACCAACAAGCATAATACCAAACTGTGGTAACCAAGCATACCACTGTACTGCCTTAAAACTGTCAGCTTTAACAAAGTCCCATCACCAGATAGCAATATACACAATAGCAACTTATTGTGTGTGTGTGTGTGTGTGTGTGTGTGTGTGTGTGTGTGTGTGTGTGTGTGTCCGTGGGTGGTGGATAGATGGATGGATGTGGGGTGTGTATCACCAGATAGCAATATACACAATAGCAACTTATTGTGTGTGTGTGTGTGTGTGTGTGTGTGTGTGTGTCCGTGGGTGGTGGATAGATGGATGGATGTGGGGTGTGTATCACCAGATAGCAATATACACAATAGCAACTTATTGTACAATCACCTTTTCATTTTGTTGATATTTTGACTGCACTTTTTTGTTGACCTACCTCACCGCCTAATTTACAATCTGCTTTTTGATCACACACTGCACCCTAACCAAACTGAGTAACAAAACAGTGGGGCAGTGGTGGCCTAGCTGCTAAGGTATCGGACCTGTGAACGCAGGATTGCAGGTTCGAATCTCGGGTCGCCAGTAGTGCCACTGAGGTACCCTGAGCATGGTACTGTCCCCACGCATTGCACCCCGGGCGCTGTTGTCATGGCTGCCCCCTGCTCACGTGTGTGTGTGTGATGGGTTAAATGCAGAGGTGAATTTCGTTGTGTGCACTGTGTGCTGTGCTGCCGTGTGATCACAATGACAAAAATGGGACTTTCACTTCACTTAAAAAAATACATCACGTGAGTTAATTAACACTAGTCAAGGCAGAGGCAAATAACTTCTAGGGGTTAGGGAGTTGGTCTTGGGTCAGTCAGTCACAGGTTTGAATCCCGTCCTACCCATGGCTGAAATGCCCTTGAGCAAGGCATCTTACCCCACACTGCTCGAGGGACTGTGACTGAAAACCTGCAATTCGCTCTGGATAAGAGTGTCAGCTAATGTGTAATGTGATGTAATGTAACCTCAGGCCAATAGGGCGAGTAGCAAAGTGTAATGTCATGTCTATTCAGTCCAGGCGCCCTCTGGCCACTTCCTGGTTTTGGGTTGCCCCTCAGCTTAATGTCCTAGCTTACGTTTTGTACGTCATTGGGTTTGCCCAAGTAATGTTATCTTTACGCACACACACACACACACAATTCAATATTTCTGCCTCCAGCCGACTTCTTCCTGGGCCAGTCGACACTCACCTCTGCGGCAGAAGAGGCCGGTGAACCGGCCCGACATGATGGGCTTGACCATGTCGTGGAGCTCCACGTGCACCTTGTATCCATGGAGACCGTACTCCGGGTCGATGTCGTCGAACACGGGCTGGTGCTCGGGCACAGCGTAGGGGCTGGCGGAGGAGTCGCATGGAGAACAGCCGTCAAAATAGAACACGGAAGGAAGTAGGAAAGAAAAAAAAAAAAGAAAAAACTACAAAAGCACTCAGAGCGCAGACCTCCGCCAGGGCAGCTCAGTTCAAATTGGCCCTCTCTCGCCATGGTGAAGATCACCACCAAAATCTAATCACTTTTATGTTAGCCCATTTTTGACCGACTCTGAAAATGTCCTCAAAATCCATCCATAACTTTGAGTTTGTTGCTAACAAACTAACAAGCGCAGATGATTACATAACCTGCGCTGGCGGAGGTAAAAAGAGAAAGCGGCTTGGCTCACTCCGCTGTTGGTGGGAGAGACAGTGGCCAGACACAAAGTGTAAGCTAATAAAGGCTCGCCCTGTACGTGTGTGGGTGCATATCCCAACCCTGCAGTGCATGTTGGGATGCACTGCCCGTATGTGTGCACGCCCGTATGTGTGTGTGTGTGTGTGTGTGCGCGTGTGGGGATGGAGCTGGCAGTCAGTGAGGGTGTATTTTGTTCTCCTCAGTGTGTGGACTGGCCAGGAGATGTGTCTGTGTGTGTGTGTGTGTGTGTGTGTGTGTGTGTGTGTGTGTCTGCCTGTGTGTGTGTGTGTATCTGCCTGTGTGTGTGTGTGTGTGTGTGTGTGTGTGTGTGTGTGTGTGTGTTGGAATATACAGTAACATACCAGGTAACTGATCCAAAAAGGCTTCTCTCCACCAGCTTGTGAAAATGCAGGGTCATCTTCACAAACACAATGCTGCACTAAAAACAAATGGTGGGGTATGCATTCATTTCATCAAACCGTTCAACTATAGAAAGTAGTTTGAAAATTCTGGCATTAAGTTAAGCACCGTTACATATCAATGCCCCATAGAATGGTAACAATAGCATTTAACCAATGTAACAGCTGCTTTTCTGTTCTACTTTATAACGACATGTTGACAGACAATGATTCCTAATTGTAAAGAAATTCTAGAATAATTTAAATGTTCCAACGAAGTTTTAAATGTCAATTTACTAAATTCAAGAGTGGGGTAAACGGGCCATAAGCGGGATAACAGCTTGCAGTGGCTTAGCAATCAGCTTTTATAGTTCATAAAATCGCTCTGCAAGTGATCCCAACGATATTGTTCAGTCTGTTGTTATAGTTGATCTGTGAATGGCACCATTCACTAAAGTTAAAACGATTTTTAAAAAGTTATAGTTATGTTTATAGTTATCGTTCTAGTTGTAAACGGCCCTTAAAGTAATTAGTTTGACTCAGAGGGTACCTGCTTTAACAAAACATTATTGGATACGAATATTCATGCGTGAATGACAAACCCTAAAAAAAAAAAAACGGTATGGCTTAGGGGACAACCACATTTCAATTGTCAAAGTTTGCAAAAAAAAAAAAAAAAAACATTTGGATAGAAGAGTCTGCTAAACACAGACTGCCGATATCCATAAGTTTAATTAAAGCTTCACTTAACTGGGAGGGCCCAAATAAAACACTCCACCTTACCTCTTTCGCCTTCAAGCCCTGGACAAGACGAGCAGCAAACGTGAGGAGAGAAGGCACAGAGAACACAAGAACAGCACAGATAACATAAAACACTGCTCCACCACAAAGTACAGCACACACACAGATAACATGAAACACTGCTCCACCACAAAGTACAGTACACACAAAGTCAAGGGTTTTGCAGAATTATAGTCACGTGTATGATCAACCAATTACACCACCCTGTATATATTTATCAGGAAGCCTAAATCCGTGGTTAGTTCTTGAAGATGTTTGGATCAAGCTGCCAGCTGAGTTCCTTCAAAAACGGTATGCAAGTATACCTAGAAGAATTGATGCTCTTTTGAAGGCAAAGGGTGGTCACACCAAATATTGATTTGATTTAGGTTTCTCTTTTGTTCATTCACTGCATTTTGTTGATTGATGAACATAAATGATTAACACTTTCATTTTTGAAGGTATTCCTAGTTGACAGCATTTTTTTCACAGCTGCCTAAAACTTTTGCACAGTACTGTATGTGCAATCTATGTAGGTGTGGTGGTCTGGCGGTTAAGGTAACAAAGTACAGTAATGGACGCGTGTCTGAAGGGCCGCAGGTTTGAATACACCAAACAAAAAAATAAATAAAACTAACCAACAAAGGCTGTCGACCCTCCAGACTCCTCTATGTGTGTGTGTGTGTGTGTGTACCCTCCAGAGTCCTTTGTGTGTGTGCGCGTGTGTTTGTGTGTCTACCCTCCACACTGTGTGTGTGTGTGTGTGTGTGTGTGTGTGTGTGTGTGTTTATATGAGAGTGTGAGTGTGTGTGTGTGTGTGTGTGTTTATATGAGAGTGTGAGTGTGTGTGTGTGTCTCTACCCTCCAGACTCCGATGGTGATGCCGTGGAACTGATGGCTTTGTTTCATCCTGATCAGCCGGCTGGCGCCAAAGTAGTGCCAGGACTCCTTGTTCATGTCCACCTCCGTGATCAGAGAACGCCACGCTGGGCTACAGCAAGCAAGCACACACACACACACGGACAGACAGACGCATAGTCCCAGCGGAGTGGCTTCACTAAACAACAGAGCAAGAACGATAACTACACCGCAAAATGGCCCGGAGGTTAAGGTGTCGGACTTGAGACCGCAGGATCGAATCCACCAACTGCCAGTAGTGCCACTGAGGTACCCTGAGCATGGTACCGTCACCACACACACACACACGTACACACACACACACACACACACATACACTGAGGTACCCTGAGAATGGTACCGTCACCACACACTGCTCCCTGGGCGCCATTGTCATTACATTACACATTACATTACACTTATCCAGAGCAACTTACAGTTATTTACAGGGTTTCAGTTACAGTCCCTGGAGCAGTGTGGGGTTAGATGCCTAGCCACTAGACCGCAGATGCACATGCCATGGCTGCCCCCTGCTCATGTGTGTGATGGGTTAAATACAGAGTCAATTTAATTGTGTACACTGTGGGCACCGTGTAATTACAATGACACTCAGTGCTGTTTGTTTGTTTGTGAACCTGTGCATGTGACTACAACCAATACGTAAAGTTCAATTCCACCCCCCTCCCCACAAAAGAAAAATGGCTACCACCATGAGGTGAACAAAGAAACAAAAAAGACACAAGTTGCCACATTCCCACACCAACACAGTAACAAAAAGGTGACCAACACAAGTGGAGTGCAACAGACACAAACCAAAAAGGGTCGACAACAAGCTACGCACAAAAGACCCAAGTGAACTGCCACAACCACAACACAAAATGGACACCATGTAGCCTTAAGCCACATACAAAAGTTACTGGGAGATGTAGTAGTAACAACGCACAAAGTGACCTGACAAAAGGGAGACCACATCCACACACAAAGATCCACTGATCTATGGAGTGACTACAACCCACACAAAAGGTCACAACACTAAATTAGCTGGTAAGTCAACACAAAAAGCAGTAACACACAAGTGACCCAACAAAAGTAGCCTGCAACAACCACCACTAATGGCCACACAGTAGTTAACCACTACACACAAATGTTGCCAACTTGCACCCAAGTTGCAAGCAACAAGTGACCTACTAAATGTGGAGTGCAGCTACAAAAAGGTCACATGAAAATTACTGCACCAAAGTTCACAGCTACACAAACTGACAGTCATACAATACCTCATGGCTGTTCAATCCCCCGGACGAGCCCCCATTTGTTACGACCCTGTGCCAAGGCCGCAACAAAAAGAGGGAGGCGAGAGGTTGGATTTTTAACAAAATATATTTATTAACTAAATCACAAACAAAACCAAACACAAGCTGATGGGTCAAAGTCAGTCATCAGTAATGCATGCATGTTGGTGGATGTGAAATGTTCTGAGTGCGATGTGGTTGTGTCAAAATCAAGGAGAAAATGGCCCCCAGAATGGGAGAGGCAGCAGTCTTTTAACGCTGGTGAGACACCTGGAGCAGCTCACCAGCAATTAGGCAAGTCCAGCCCCCCAGAAACCTGCAGATAGTTAATTAGTCAGGCACAGAAAGAGCAAGAGGCCTAGCGGGCCGTAACAGTATTGCGGGATTTGAACCTACGACTCTCCAATCCCAAGAGCAACTCCCTAATCACTAGGCCTCAGCTGCAAAGGGAAGAACCCCACCCCAAATACCTGCAAGAGGCCACGGCTCGGTCGAAGGGCATGGGCACCACGCTGTGGACCTGCAGTGACTGGCTGTACCAGGAGGACACCTGGGCCAGGTTCTGCCAGGTGAGGCTGAGGGAGGACTCGGAGAAGAAGACACGCGAGGGCCTAAAGCTGTACTGCCGCCCACACGAATCCATCACAGTCATCTCCCACGTCACGCCAGCACTCCTGCCAGAAAAACCAGACATTACACACAAAACACGTTTGTCACATTGGTCCAGAGATATGGCTCCTGGGGCAAGTTCAACTGATGCACCGGTCTGCTACGGTTTGCTGATTGAACGAATTGTTTGGCCGCAACGTAGTGTAACGTTCTGCAACATGCTTTCGGGATGTTTGCTCCCATTTGGTAGGCGTGTTCAACCACTTATCCAATCAGCGACAACTTTGTACGGTCGTCTTCCGTGATTTCCTCTGCCAGAAAGGCACGAAGAATCGCACTCTCAGCTGCCATAGGTCCACGCCTTGTGTCATACAACACTGTATGGGTATCATGCAAGAAAGAACAGGAAGCTCGTTGTACTGATGTTTTACCCGTGCGCCAACTAGCGGCAGCTTCCCGAAGCACGACTCGTATCTCAAAAATGAACTCACCTGTCAGTTGAAAAAATGGCCCGAGCTACCACTCGCATCTCAAAAAAATTCGTCTGTTAAGCTACTTGTATCTCAAGGTACGACTGTATGCAGTTTCTAAATGCATGCAGAGACAGTCTCAAAAGCATCTAAACCCATGCTATGTAAGGTGAGCCAAAATCAGACAATTTAATGGCTTATATCTCAATCCAGTTTATTTATGTTTCGTAAACTCCTGAATGCCCTACTTAGTAAAAACAGACAAACCAAGTGAAAGAATTGGGGGAAAAAAACCAAACACCCTTGAAAATTATTGTCTGTAAAGAGCTCCATCTTTGCTGCCTAAAATGCTTGTTTAATCCAATCTGTTCCACACAGCAAAAAATGCAGGTGCTAGATACAATCCAACTCACTTAAAGCATCAAATAGCTTTTTTCAAACTTATATATAGACAAACATATCCATGACAGACACATCAACTGCACAAAGTTTTTATAGCCAAATAGATTTTACAACGCTCCCTGCGTCTGGAGTCAGGGTGGCCCAGATACACAAAGGTTAAAAGAGAGAAAGAGGTCATGCAACCAGACTGACACATCTAATGAAGCCTGGTTAAATTGGCTGCTGCATATAACCATTATAAGACCTGATTTTATATAAAGGATAGATAATTCCTTCCTGGGATCAGCTTGTCAGATGTAATAACGTGAATCCTTTATGCCATTTATTTATGTAGACTCTACCCTGGTCCTTTTCTTCTCTTTTCTGTTAGTAGTTGTTTTTTGTTTATCTTCAACTGTTTCTTGATACTATAGAACTAGAATATGACAGAGAGATGTATGTCTTCTTAACTACAATAAAGAGTAAATTACACACACAAAAAAAAAAACAAAGACAAAGAAGGACCTGAGGTCAGATCTCCAATATAGCTTCTAAACAGCAGTGTATGCTAGGACTGCATGATATTGGAAAAATGTGCGATATGTGGTAACATTGCTGAATGTTGTGATGATGATATGCTTTGCGATAAATACACATTTAAAGTTTTAAATATAGTTTAAATGTTTAAATATAGTTTTATGTATTATCACTGTAGTGCCTTCCAATAAGTCACTCCATCTGATGCCACAGGGTTCCGAATAAGTTTACCACGGTTTATTTAAACATAAATCAAGTGCTCTTGTAAGGTAACTTGTCTAACACAAAAACAAAATAAAACTAGAATCGGACCTTGAACTTTGCATAAAATAAACCAGTGAGTAAATCAAAATTGAAAACCATATGCTGCTGGCATCTCCAAACATTTTCAAGCTTTCTGCTGAGCACCGTGCTCTTTGTCTCACCTAAGGCGTCCTAATTGGCACAGGTGAGCCATTAAACCCATTTAGGGCAGTTTAACCCTTGAAGTGCCTCTGTGTGGCACAGACGCACAAATTGGCCAGCAGGTGTCATTAAAATGAACAAAAACCATAATGGCTCCTACACATCAGCCCCCTTATTGCTACCAGATAAGGTACAATAACAACCTAACAATATGGAGCCATACAGTACAATGTGCCTCTCATGTCATACTTCATACGTTCATAAACAGAAACACATTAGGCATCAAAGTAGTACATCGAGTGATTCAATACATCAATTTTTTTTTTTTTTTTTTTTTCTCAATTTCAGTTCAAGTCAGAGTTCATAAAGTTCTTTTGACAGTCCATTTTGCCATAGGTGGCACCATTCATATCAAAGTCCATTGATCCATGTGTGTATGTAGCATCTTGTGTGTAGCGTTTGTATGTATGCACATGCGCATGTGAGTGTGTGTTGCAGACGACAGTTCCTTGTTTGGTGCATAGTCCATGTGAATGCAACAACATCAGTGTACAATGACATGTCAATTCAAGTCACCATGAACATTCATATTTACATATTTACATGTCATTCTCCAACAATAAACAAAGTTTTGTTATTGGACGGTCAATAATGTTTGTCTTTGTTTTTAAACTTACACTACGAACAATTCCCTTTGAGTCTTTATGTGTATCAATCACTCTTCCCAACATCCAAGACCCCCTTGGTGCATTAGGATCTGCAATCAAAACAATGTCTCCACACACATAGTTTCTCTTTTGCTTAAACCATTTCTGTCTTTCCTGCAAACTGGGAAGATACTCTCTAACCCATCTTTTCCAAAATAAATCTGATAAGTATTGCACCTGCTTCCATCTTTTTCTAGTGTACAGATCTGATTTTTGAAACAAACCTGGGGGTAGTACAGGCTGACCTTTCAGTAACAAGAGATGGTTTGGAGTAAGAGGTTCAAGATCACTGGGGCTATCTGATGCTGTGGTAAGTGGGCGGCTATTAAGAATGGCTTCTACCTCACAGATGAAGGTGTGCAATGATTCGTCATCCAATGTTTGTTCTCTGGTTATGGACATGAGTATTTGTTTGATTTGTTTTATGAGCCTCTCCCATATTCCTCCAAAGTGTGAAGCAGCTGGTGGGTTGTAAGTCCATTGTATACCTTTCTGCTGCAGGGCAACTTGTAGTTTGTTGCTTTGGTTCCACTCTTTAATGGCATTCTTTAGCTCCTTATCAGCTGATGTCAAATTCGTGCCATTGTCAGATCTAATCTGCTTCACTTGCCCCCGTCTACTTATAAATCTGCGAATTGCATTAATGCACGAATCTGTATCCAGAGAACTAGCTATTTCTAAATGCACTGCTCTAGTAGTCAGACATGTAAAAATTACGCCGTATCTTTTAACATCACTACGACCCCTCTTCACTATTATTGGGCCAAAGAAATCTGCTCCAACAAAGGTGAATGGTGGCAAGTCTGGTGTTACTCTCTCTGTAGGGAGGTCTGCCATTTTTTGCTCTCCCAATTTAGCATGTTGGCGCCTGCACAGGACACACTCCGAGCATATCTTCCTCACCAGTGCATTTGCTGCTGGAATCCAATAGCGCTGCCGCAGTTTGGACAACATGTGATTTCTCCCACAATGGCCTAGCTGTTCATGAATGTGTTTTAACACAAGTTTAGATACATGATGGTGTTTAGGAAGAATCACAGGGTGTTTCTGGTCCTCTGGCATAGCCATTCTGCTTAATCTGCCTCCAGTGTGAAGAAGTCCATCTTGCAGCACAGGATCCAGTTTACGAATTGTGCTCTGGCGACTAACATGAATATTACCCTTCTGCAAGTTTTCCATTTCTTCTGAGTAACTTTCATATTGAGCAAACTGAATAATGGCATGTTCTGCTGCTTTTAGATCATCCAAAGAGATAGGCTGTACTTTCATGCATTTTGTCCTGAATTGTGTTTTGTCTTTCATCTTACATGGTTTCTTTTCATCAGAATCTTTAACATCTACATTCAGCATCATTTCTTTTCTTTTCTGACTTAGGTGCAAAAGAATGTGCTTCAGCTTTAACATCCATGCAACTGCTTTGACAAGCTTACTCCATTTTGAATGATACTGTATGAAGTCACGAGCAGGATTCTTTTTCTTTGATATTGTGGCCATGATTACAACATCTTTCCTCACTTCCAAATCGCCATCATCACACTGTTGTGGGACAGGGTTGGAATATGGCCACTCAGATTCTTGAAGTCTGAGAAACACTGGACCATTAAGCCAAGTGGTGGAATAAAGAAGTGCACTGGCCTTTAACCCACGAGATGCGCAGTCTGCTGGGTTGAGCCTAGTGTCAATATGTCTCCATTGTTGTACCCTCGTCATTTCCCTTATTGTGCTCACCCTATTGGCTACAAAGGTCTTGAATCTTTTGTTTTCATTTTTAACGTATTTCAGCACTGTTGTACTGTCAGACCAGAATATAGACTCATCAAGTGTGAGCTGCAATTCTGCTTTAATGAGCGCATCTACTCTCACTGCAAGCACTGCTGCAGTAAGTTCCAATCTTGGCATTGTCATTTGCTTCAGGGGTGCCACACGCGATTTCCCCATTGCAAAGGAAATATGCACTTCTTGTTTTATATTCTCAAGACGAAGATATGATACACAACCATATCCACTCTCCGAAGCATCGCTAAAGTGATGTAATTGGGCAGATGTTACCTGACCAAAATTCATGGGCTTCATGCACCTACTGACTGCAAGCTCCCTAATGTGACTTAGTCCATTCAGCCATTCCTGCCACATCTGGACGTAGTGCGCTGGTAGCTCTTTGTCCCAGGCATAATTCTGTCTGCATAGGTCCTGCAGGATGTTTTTAGCTGTAAGAACAAATGGGCAGATAAAGCCAAGAGGGTCATAGACAGAAGATATAACTGACAGTAAGCCCCTCCTCGTATACGACTGGTCTTTAAGGCTCACAGCAAAGGTAAGTTGGTCTCTTTCCACATGCCACTGAATTCCAAGACTTCTCTCCACAGGCAAATCACTGGATTCTAAGTCAAGGTCTTTGACCTCTTTTGCTCTGTCTGCCTGTGGGATGGACATTAGCACGTTTCTACTGTTGCTGATCCATTTGTGCAAACGAAAGCCCCCCATTAAACATGCAGATTCTAGCTCCCTGCACATCATTATAGCATCAGCATCAGTCATTACAGACTTCAAACAGTCATCCACATAAAAATTGCACTTAATTGTTTCCATTGTTTCTCTGGAGAAGATGTCTTTGAAGTCTTCAGCAGTTTGTCTAAGGGCAAAATTAGCACAACTTGGTGAAGATGTTGCCCCAAATATGTGCACAGTCATTCTGTATTCTTTAATAGGCTGGTTTGTGTCACCATGTGGCCACCACAAAAATCGCAAGAAGTCTACATGCTTCTCAACAACTCTAACCTGGTGGAACATGCCCTCTATATCCGCCATTAAGGCGACTGGCTCTTGACGGAAACGCAGAAGAACACCCACCAAATTACTAGTGAGGTTTGGACCTTGAATCAGTGCACTATTCAAAGATATTCCTTGAAAGGATGCTGAGCAGTCAAAAACTACCCTTAGCGTTCCCTTTTTTGGATGGTGCACTCCATGATGTGGAATATACCACACCTTTCCACTCTGTGCTTCCAGCTCATCAGGTGGCACAATCTCTGCATAGCCCTTTTCAATTACACCCTCTAAGAAGGCTGTGTATTCATTATGATACTGTGCATTTCTTTCCAATTTTCTTTTCAGGGACAACACACGTTGATGTGCCTGCTGATAATTGTTTGGCATTGTTACATCATTGCCTTTGAAGGGTAATGGCAAGTAATAATGGCCATTTCTCAGTTCCTTAGAACTTTCCATGATTGACATGAATTGTTTGTCTGCTACTGACATCTCTGTTTTTTCCTCAGCCTTCAACTCTGGAAAATCATGATGATATTGTTTCATTAACAAGTCATTTAAAGTTGCCACAGATATGCGATTTACCACAGTACATGCATGGCTGCCTTTCGTTTCGCATGTAGTTTCCTGCATGAGCCCATTGATGACCCATCCTAATGAAGTTTTAACAGCATATGGCCCAGTACCTCTACTGTTAATAATTTTCCATGGTTCCATAAGTTTGGCAGCATTCGTTCCAATTAGTAATTCAATGTCAGCATCCAATTGTGGTATTTTTACCTCATGGAGATATTGCCATTTATGTATTGTTTCTTGTTTTGGTATATGATGTTTTGACACTGGCAGTTTTGTTTGCGTATAAACCTCTGGGAGCTTATGAAATTTCTGGCCTTCCATGTTACTGATTTCAAGACCAGAGACTACACTGCTGCTGACTGGCTTCTCCTGCCCCATTGTGCGCAGCAGGATTGTGCAGTTTTTCCCACAAGTGTTTAATTTTCTCTTAAGTGAGTCTGTGCAAAATGTTGCAGAACTACCAGGGTCCAAGAATGCGTAAGTATGAATGATTTTGTCTGAATTGAACATTTTCACTTTCACTGGGACAATAGCAAGAGTGCACTGTTTCAGTTCACCGGCCTGCAGATCATCTTCACTCACAGACACCATGGCACTACTCAGCGGCTTACTTGCAGGTAAGACATGGTCACCTGTCCCGTCATCCTTTTGTTTGCCTGTGTGAATATGCAGAACGGTTGGATGAGAAAGAGAACATTTTCCACATGTCATTCTGTTCTTGCACATTTTGCTCATGTGTCCCCTTATCAGACATCCAAAACACATTCCGTTTGTTTTAAGGAATTTAATTCTGTCAGCATTTGGTTTCCTCTGAAACAGCTCACAGTTTTCAAATGTGTGATTCTTTTCACAAAATAAACAAGGCCTTTCAAAGGCAATTTTTTGTTTCTGTCCACGTGATTCACCATCTTTAGCGTCAGATACATGAGCAACTGTAGTTGCAAAGCTGGTTCTGCCAGTGGGTTTACTGACTACTGTTTGAGCCTTGGGTTTTACGACTCCTTTAGCTTCAACTCCAACTGTGTTACTGAGGTCTCCAAATACTGGATCAAGCATGGCTCTACAATGCCTCTCAATAAAGTCAACCAAATCCTTATATGTCACTCTGTGGTTTTTGTCTTGTATGCTACACACGTGTGCACGCCATTTGTCACGCAGCCTAAATGGAAGTTTAGATGTAATGTGTCTTAGATTAGTGGAGTTCTCCAGCTCTCTTAGGCCATCAATGTCCTGCATGGTATGATAGCAGCTGCGTAGGAAGAGAGCATAAGACCTTAGCCCACTGCCATCCTCTGGCCTTATGACTGGCCAATTCAGGGCTTTGGTCATGTAGGCAGATGCTATTTTGAAGCGATTTCCAAACTGAATCTCAAGCTGTTTCTTAGCTTCCTTGTAGCCTACAATTGGATCCATGTGCAAAAAACTAGTGACAAGGCTTCTAGGTTGGCCCCTAGTGTACTGTTGCAAATAATAGAGACGGTCATCCATGTTAGTGGTATTTCTTTCAACACACTGCTCAAAAGCCTTAATAAAGGTTCTGTATTGTAGAGCATCACCATCAAAAACAGGAATTTCTCTGTCAGGCAGAAGGGAAAGTGTTTGCTGCTTGACCAACAACTCAGTTATTTCAGTTTGTCTTTTTAATACATCAGTAATGTGATCATTACCTTCATTATCATGTGAACCGGCAGCTTGAGCAAGAGCAAAGGGCTGTCTACTTTGAGAGGATATGACCTCTCTCTGTGGTCTTGTGGGCCTTTGCGATGTTGCAGGGATTCTATACTCAGTTGAAGTGTCAGATCCAGAAGCACCTAACCATGAGCGCTTTTCTTCTGACTCTCTGTACACTCTAACTTTCGCCTCTGCAGCGGCCAGCTCGGATTCTATAGCAATTCTCTCTTTTCGTGCCTTTAATTTTGCCTCCTCTATATCCAAGTCGAGTTTATCAGTCAGCACTTTAGCTTTTGCTTTCAGAGCTGCGCACTCTGCCTTAGCCTTTAAATGCGCGTATGAGTCGCGTGACGCACCACTACTGCCACTTGAACTGTGTGCGCTTGAGCCTTTACGGCTCTGCTTTACATTTTGCCCAGTTTGGGATGCACTATCAATTGGTTTAACAGCACCATCTTCCTCCTGTTCATCATCTTTGCCATAGGCCCATTTACGAACTCCTTCAAGAAAACCCTTAAAATAAAATGATTTTGGCTCGTACCAGTCAATGTTGTCAGCCTCACGTTCATAATCATCTTTTAACAAACTCTGTACTGACTCATGTAACTGCTTAAATTCAACAAAAAATCCTTCAAACAACTGAATTTGTTTTAGTACAGTTTCCTTATCCTGACCAGCTTCTATGAGACTATTAATTTCATTTCTTTTTCGTGTCAAAACCCCAAGCTTCCCCCTACGAGTAGCAGGTAACTTAAAAAGTTTCTTTTCCTCTTCAACATTCTGGTCTTCGGGGTGTAAATCAGACATTTTCAATCTTAACTGAAATCCATACACTCAACGCAAATTTGCATAATCAGTTTAAAACCTTCAAATTGGAAAACACAAAAGGCAAAGTCAAAGTAGTTCACGCTCAAGCGCAACAGCAGTTAACGTGCAAGCACGGCGGCCCACACCGTAGTCCAATGTTCTACTCACACCACCAGTGAAGATTGTAGTCTTTCTTTAAGTCCATAAATCCCGAAATTAGGAATATGTCCACCAAATCGCAGTCCAGTTCTGCCAAAGTCAATAAATCCAAAGAAATACTTCCAGTAATTCCAAACGCAAAGTCCGTAATTCCACAAGCGAGCTGGTTTTCAAACTATGTAGTGCCTTCCAATAAGTCACTCCATCTGATGCCACAGGGTTCCGAATAAGTTTACCACGGTTTATTTAAACATAAATCAAGTGCTCTTGTAAGGTAACTTGTCTAACACAAAAACAAAATAAAACTAGAATCGGACCTTGAACTTTGCATAAAATAAACCAGTGAGTAAATCAAAATTGAAAACCATATGCTGCTGGCATCTCCAAACATTTTCAAGCTTTCTGCTGAGCACCGTGCTCTTTGTCTCACCTAAGGCGTCCTAATTGGCACAGGTGAGCCATTAAACCCATTTAGGGCAGTTTAACCCTTGAAGTGCCTCTGTGTGGCACAGACGCACAAATTGGCCAGCAGGTGTCATTAAAATGAACAAAAACCATAATGGCTCCTACAATCACCTTTCAGCTTAATCTCCACTGCTAGGCCGTAGCCAGTGTGCAGCCTATGGGTGTGGAAATATCTTCATATGTGGCCGTGAAACATTTTACAGTAATGTCCCATTTATTGCAGTTAAGCCATGTTTGGCGATATGTACATCACGATATTGTATACTGCGATATCACGATATATTGGACATATTGTGCAGGTCTAGTGTGAGTCCAGATGCCCTGTGGCACTACACAGGCTGCTGATCTGGCCTCCAGCATGCTTCTGTTTTTAATTAGCCACACAGACCTGACTCAGCTTGTCGGACATTTTATTATCATCAGAGGGGTTCCGCCTGGTGTGCAGGTGGACAGCGCACACCCACACAGACAGACAGACAGAGAGAGAGAGAGACAGAGAGAGAGGAAGAGAGAAAAAGAGAGACACAGGAAGAGAGAAAAAGTGTGTGTGCGCGTTAGGGACCCTGAGAGCAGGGTCCATAATGGAAATGAATGTGTCTAAATACGCCATGTGTCTAAATTTCCTGTTCATCACCAAGCACATTCACAGGCGTAATTACCCAAGGGCTGTGAAGATATTAGTCTTAATGAGAGAGGGGAGAGAGGGGAGAGAGGGGAGAGGGGGGCCTCTAACCTGAGGACATGCTCTGTTTGCCTGGGCAGGCCCGTGTAAGGGTTAATGACTTTGAGCTGGTGCAGCCACTTGTCCTTGTTGAAGCCGGCCATCTTCCTAAAGAGCAGTCTCTTCCAGTGACCTCTGGGCTTCTCCTGTATGGCGGCACTGCTCATGTGTACGCCTGCCATCTCGTCCATCAGCTTCGCCCTCAGCTTCCTCTCCACACAATCTCTGACATACAACCTGTACCACAGGGCACTGGAGCACACAGCAAAGTATCGGGCAGTGTGTTCAACATGGAGTTTAGTTAACACACAAGACAAAGTCAGGTTTCTAGGTTTCAAAGGTAAGGAAAACGGTTCACTGATTTGATAATCACGGTATGCCCTTTCAAATCAGGGTTGGGTGTTGCCACTACCATAGTAGATACTTCCATAGTACAACGGTAGTAAAATGGTAACCTAGGAAGTTATTTGAGAAACGCATCCCAGAGGCGGACATCCCAGGTTCAGAAAGTAAAAGTCCTGCCACATAATTCGTTCCAAATAATTAACTGAAGCAGTTGGCCTCAATTAACACACCTCTTCAGCCAGGTAGATGAGCTAAGAACAGGCAGAAGGAATATATGGCAGGATTTTTACTTCCTCAATCCGGTTTGTCCCCCTCAGTTTCAAATTAAGATAACTATTATTTAACAGGGGAGATATGCTGTTAAAACACGTAGACAAAACCATGCCAAATGCACACATGCAAGAATAGAGACTTATGCTAAATACGTACTTGCTGTTTGCGAGTTCATGAAGCTGTTTGTTGACGTAACCAATAGAATACAAAGACGAGGCATCCAGGAAGGATAGGATCTTCATCAGGACCTCAGGCGGCAGTCTGAGCAGAAAATATATACATTACTTCAGTCAAACTAAACCAACCGTAGCCAACGTGTTGTGTCATTCTATAGCCTGCTTTGCCCAAACTAACAATAAACTAGGCCTAACACGTGTTAATGAAATGTCCAGAGGTGTCCAATTTTATAGCTAAAGATATAGCCTTGTTGCTAATTTGCATTCGGTCAAGTTGACAAAAACCTATGTACTGTACTGAAGGCACGTGGTAGCCTTAGCAGGTCAAATTATACGTAAAGGGTTCTGAGGGGGTCATTCTCGTGAAATAAGCAGAGTGATGCAAGACATGCAGATATGAAGCGTTTAAAAAATACACAAAAACTGTGATTATGTGGAGGTTTTTGGACACCTGAAAGATATCACGTCATTACAACTAAATGGAGGTTGGCAGAATTTACCTTCCAAAGTAGTTGACGGTGCTGGAAAGCCGAGATGCAGACCGACTACATAGAATTTTATTCATCCACAAATCTTTCCTCCTAAAATTCAAGAACATCATAATTGTGACGAATGAAGTTTAACATAGTTACAAACAAATTGAAAATAGTTAATAAACAACTAATTTCACCAAATATGATTACGAGTAGCAAGTAGTTCCAGATATCGGTAACGATGGTAAACCTTGGTTGCTTGCATTTCAGATGTGCAATTTGCGAAGACTGCCTTCTACAAAGACACTATGGAATTGTAGCTCGTTTTTAAAACGAGTTACCTTTGTTTGCGTGTCATTGTCGATTCGGCTGGCTTGCCATGAGGTAGCTCCATGTCTGCCGTCTGGCTAGCCTTGACAGGTATCGTCACTCAAGTAAGCTCACACCTGAAAGCGTCTAACAACAGGTGTTACCACGGTGACGCAGGGTCATTTTAATACTGTTGAAAGTTAGCTCCCACTGGACACTTTAAAACCATATACTGACATCTTCTGGTTTGGCGAGGTACAGTTACAGCCAAAGGACATGAAAGCATTTTCACTCTAGAGTTATTTACTCTAAAGTAATTGTGTAAGACATGGCCTACCTAGGTTTTTAAGGGTTTGTTAGCTTACCTCTCGCTCAGTATAAAAAATGGGACTGCATGTCATTTATCATGACCAAACATTAGCTAATGGATCATTGCCACACTGTTCCCTTAATGGCATTTTAGTAAAAAAAAAAAAAGAAGAAAAAAAAGAATGTGGCTCCTCCATCACCTTTCATTACACTCTCACACACGTGTAGTGATCACATTCCCCAGAGCTAGGTGGCTCTGCTCTGCTGCCTGTCAAAGCAAATAGCTGTAACTTCCATAATATTATATGTCACTTCGCTTGGTTGACTAGCATCTTGTTCTGAGGGGACTGCTGTTGCCTTAGGTATGTTAATGCGGACTGTGTTCACCTCTCAACTTGACATTTTCATGTTTCTTTCTCTGTCTCTGTCTCTGTCTTTTTCTCTCTCTCTCTCTCTCTCTCTCTCTCTCTCTGTCTCTGTCTCTGCCTTTTTCTCTCTCTCTCGCTCTCTCTCTCTCTCTCTTTCTCTCCCTCTCTCACTGTGTGTGTGTGTGTGTTGTGTGTATGTATGTGTGTGCATGTGTGCATGTGTGCATGTGTGTGTGTGTGTGTGTGTGTGTGTGTGTGTGTGTGTGTGTGTGTGTGTGTGTGTGTGTGTGTGTGCATGCGTGCGTGCATGTGTTGCTCTGCATGTCCTTCGTTATGCCCGAGGTCAGTTAGTGCTCTCAGGACATTTCGAGTCAGGCTGTTCTTTGCTTGGCTGTCAGCACTAACCATGTGTGTTTTTGTCTTTTGAGAGGTGGCAAGACAAAGGACTTAGCAGTTATGAGAACAACAAATGAAGGCTCAAATGACAATGAATAACAAGACCTAAATAACTGACACTGATACTTTCTCTGGACTAATGAGACATATGACTCAATATCCAGCTTAGGCAAAGTCTCATTTCAGACTTGTTTTTCTGTTTGTTTGTTTAAATCTAAATGAAAACCTCCATGAACACATACTGCATTAATTATATGCTGCTTCTCAATGAGATTACAAAAGTGTAGCTTAATCCATCTTTCTGACCACCAGAACAACCACACACCTTCTCTAAATTGTAGCAATTGTGCTATCATTGGACATTGAGGTTAATTTATTATACAGTATATGTTTTTTTTCACCTGGATGTCTACACTGCAGAATTTCACACATCAGGGGTAACGAATATCCTTGCTGAAATAAACTACAACCTTTTGTAACTCCCTGGACTTTGGAGGGAACAGAGTCAGCTGCGCATATCGGTGCGATCAGGCTGCATGATATCACCAATTAGCTCTTGTGAGGAATGGAGTCTGACAGTTCATTAAGTCCGCTGGCTTCCGCACACACTCCTAAGACCTCTGAGACCTGAGGAGCAACAGAGGTCACTGACAGTGCGGTGTGCTTTGGCTGTGCAGGCCACAGACTTAGACGTTGAGGCCCATTAGCAAATAAGCACAAAAGTTGCAGCGTGTCTGCTAACAGGCTACACAACAGGATAACAGCAGGACTACAACCCCAGGCTTTTGTGAGGGGTCTCCCGAGAGGGCAATGGCCAGACCTACTGGACATTTTGTGGAAGCAGACTAGACTCAAATTAAAAGTAAATTAAATGAAAAAATAAACAGCACTTCTTATTAATAGCTTTGTACTGGGAAGAAGTGTTCCACTACACTAGTTTTTTTTTTTTTTTTTTTTTTTTTTTTTTTTTTTTTTTTATCAAAACAAACCCAAACAAGTCAGAATTTGCTATGCCCAAGTGATGCATCAATTTATTCATATTCCCGATATGGCTTACCCCTCCATAAATTGTTGACAAACGTGAATTAAACTTTAAATTTAAATGTAAATCATGAAAAACGACACGATGCACTGAACCGTTAAATCATGCGTCAAAAACTGTAACACTTTTCATCCACTGGATGGAGCAAAAGTATCTTGTGAGTCTTTTTGTTAGTCGCCCTGCAAAATTCAAATTATAACATGCACCTCAATTACCCGAACAATGAAAAATACTACCATATGCTTTATGCTTCATCAATTCTGATTAATATGTACATACCATTGCACCATATTAACAGCAGCATTCTTCCTTTTAAACAAGTGGACGTCTTGTCCCATGGGATCTCTTAAACATCAACTTTGATTCAACTGGTTATGCAAACAGTGTCATTAATCTAGACCGGTGGCCAGTCGGTGGCGTTGAGTGAAGAGTGCTTCCCTCACCAGCGAGTAAAACTGTACTGTTCGAAAATGTAAAGGATGGGCGGGAGACGCTCTCCAGAGGGCACGAAGGGGCTATTCTTTTTCTCGCGTCAAACCGCAGCCTTCTCTCACTTACTCTCAGGGCTGCCGCGCAAGCAGACAGGAGAGGACGGTCCCAGAAGAGCGCTATGGATTTAACAGGTAATGTATGGAGCATTTACGGAGCATTTGTATTCTTATACTGCGAAAAAGGCACATAAAAATGAAGTGTTTTCGCGCACGGATTTATAGCGATAAAATATATCTTATGTATGCCTTTATTACTTAGAGAAGTTTAAGAAGAACATGTTAAAAGACATAGGTGAACACAGACGATTGCAACTGATCAAAAACGGCAACAAATCTCTGTTTGGGCACAATGTTTGTGCGTAAATGTATAGCGCTTTCCTGCGCTTTCATGTTTTGTGAGTGTATTATTGGTAATTATACCAAATTGAAAAATGGTTTTATCTGTTTATCACCTGGTCCACATTCCAAAACTATGTGTGTCTTTTTTCAATTATCAGGATCCATCACACCAGCAGTTTGAAGATCTTCCTGACAACTACGACGGCGCATAAGAGAGAGAGAGAGAGAGAGAGAGAGAGAGAGAGAGAGAGAGAGAGAGAGAGAGAGAGAGAGAGAGAGAGAGAGAGAGAGAGAGAGAGAGAGAGAGAGAGAGAGCGCGCGTGTATCAGTGTATGTGTGTGTGAGGGCGAGAAACGGGGAGTGAGGGGTTAGGTTGGACCAGGTGATAGAGCCACAACAAACCTCCAAGGAGCTGATCGTTAAGATCAGTGTGCACAGGATTCTTGCTCCGATCATGGTGCCAGCACGCTGCCCCGGACCCCGTGCCATGCTGGCGCTAGTTCTCCTCCTGGGATGTGGCATTGGGCTATGCCGCGGCCAGAATGATACGGAGCCCATCGTTTTGGAGGGGAAGTGTCTGGTGGTGTGTGATTCGAACCCTTCCTCTGACGGAGGGGTCACCTCTTCGCTCGGGATATCCGTCAGGTCTGGCAGCGCCAAAGTGGCTTTCTCAGCCGTCAGGGCGACAAACCATGAACCATCAGAAATGAGCAACACTTCAATGACGATCTACTTTGACCAGGTAGGATAACCTCTTTGAAAACTTGATTTTAAATTATGTATTTTGCGCTGTCCATTTGCGCGCAAAAAACTTGAGGACTTTATACAGATCGGAATGAATGATGGACCAAGGGTTGCCAAAAGACTGAATTTAGTTCTGTATCGTGTAGTCTACTACCAAATAAAGCGGTATGGATAAGAAGAGGTGAGTCTGTTCAACACAGGCTACCCGATTTGAATAAACTGTCACTGAAACAATGGTAGGTAAAATTGGAGCGAGCGAGAGAAAAAGGGGTACGTTTAGAGGTCGCAGTGTAAAATACCAACAGGTTGAGTAAATAAAGCTGTTTCATGTTTTCAGTGTCAATAATTGTTAACTGGGGAAATTTTATTGAAACTCGGTGGGACAATACTCATATAATCCTGTGCTGCAGATCAGGTTTCTTAGTTTCACAGGTGTCTTGTGCGCTTTGCTTTTGTCGTTACAGGCATTAGTCAACATCGGCAATCACTTCGACCTCAAAGCCAGCGTATTCACGGCTCCAAGGAGAGGAATTTACAGTTTTAGCTTTCATGTGGTTAAGGTGTACAACAGACAAACTATACAGGTGAGATGGACTAAATGCGCATTTGCATTTTCCTTGTTTTCCCACACTGACCCGTTCCTTGATAGTTAATCAATGATTGTTTTAGTAAAACTGTTTAATATTTTTTATTACTCAGGTCAACCTGATGCAAAATGAGTATCCAATCATCTCGGCGTTTGCTGGAGATCAGGACGTTACACGGGAAGCCGCGAGTAATGGAGTTCTACTGATGGTGGAGCGGGAGGATCGCCTCTATCTCAAACTGGAGAGGGGGAATCTCATGGGGGGATGGAAGTATTCCACGTTTTCTGGGTTTTTGGTATTTCCTCTATAATAACCTTGACACGGCGCACCGCGAGGGACTCCTCCGTGGATGGGGAACCACGCAAAGGTCAGTTCTTCGAACATAACTGTTACCGAAGCGGACAAATAGCTTACTCGTTTTAAATATCCTTCAAAGGACGAATCTGTGGAGTTCATATTTTCAACCCATCGGGCAGTGCTATCCGGTGGATAAACGAATCGATCTGCCTCCGTGTGCTTTTCCCCAAGACGGGCTACTGGATTTTATTGTTGGGGAAAATCAACTTTTGGCAAAAGACATGTAAGAGTGCTCGGATTAAAAGAGAAGATATGTAAGCAGAAGAATAATTCCCGAACCACGTGTATTTAATAATGCTTTATTTTGTGTTTGTATAGCCTTAAGAAATTTGGCTTCAGTCAAAAGAGATATATGGAGTGACGGACGTATATGTGTCAAGAAGTGCTTTTTCGCCCAAAGCATTTTTGCACGAATGGGAGATTATGTTTTTTTGTGCTGTCCATGGTGTTTCGTTTGGATGCTGAACATATTGAAAATATGCCAAATGTAGGCCGCCTACTATATTACAAGAAAAGTCATATAACAGCCAATGGAGACATTTTAAAAAACTTTTACTTAACATTTGCCTAATTTATAAAATACATATTCACATTATGGTGTGTTCTACATTCCGGATCGTAGCTTTGACTGATTTAGTGTTCAGTGACGTTGCTCACAAATGTATATTGTAAAAAATAACAGGAGAAAAAAAATCCCTATATGTCCCGCCTAATAAAAATATTGTATTGTACTTCTATCTATTTATTTTTTCCATAAGTCAAAATGTCACATAAATGTCTGAATGATAATGGGATAATAAGTTCGCCATCACAAGCCTCTTGAGTGTTAGACATGGTTATAAAAGACAAATTTAGGTTACATTTGTCACTTTTAATCAATCTCTGAACCCGTGACTTCTGGCGATGGCCAAGTTAGATGGCAGAGGGCGTCCCTGCAGTTTCAGTAGGCCCGTAAGCGGCCGCTGTCCATGGTCCTGACGCGAAGGCCTCTGTCACTGTGGCCTGACTGAGTAGAACGAAAGCAGACAATTTGCGCAAATTTTCAACAAATGTACTTACTTCCTCCTTCTTTTGAGAATAGCTTTAACATGTTTTACCATTAACATTTTTCATCCTGTATTCACCTTAGCAGACTCACAAGCGCATCAACCCACATGGGCACTTTTAACACACACAGGCACACACACATACGCGTGCACATACACACACACACACACACACACACACACACACACACACACACACACACACACACACACAAGCATTCGAACATTACATAGCACAGACTTGGTATGATTTGGTTGTTTTTGTCAACAACATCTTTTATATATTTTATTTGCAGAGCCATTATTTTCTTGCAGCTAAAAAATACACTATATATATAAAAAAAATATAAAAAATACACACACATATATATATATATATATATATATATATATATATATATATATATATATATATATATATATATATATATATATATATATATATATATATATATATATATATATATATATATATATATAGCCTATATGTTCATCTGAAAATGCAAAAATGTACAAGAACAAGCAATGCAGAAAAATTGCTGTTTATTATTTATCTGCATGAGATAGGAATGTAGCAGGTATGAAATGCCACCAATTGTAGACAAAATTCCACATACATTTTTTTTTTTAAATATTACCAATTGTTAGGGTCCCAGATCAAATATATGGTATATGCATTTAAATAACACACATTTCATGTGAAAAGTATTGGACATTATAGGCCTACTGCTGGTAAGTGTTTTGTAGTCCATCTGGAGTTTTAACAGTTTGTGTGAAACATGCGGAGGTTATTGGATACACAACTCACAGTATTTGTCCCATCCTGTTTAATTCAACCGGCCATCACAGGACCAGTCACTGGACAGTCTAGACCACACAGTTGCTACCTGTCGCTATCTGTAACAAAAGCATGGGAGCCCATGGACTCTGATTCCTCAGGAAAAGGCTCAGAGCAACAGTGCAACAAATATCTGCACAAGTTATTCTGAAGTGGAGACAAACGGAGTCAAATTAAGATAACACAAAAATCTTTTTTTTTTGGTTCCAAACAGGACAAAGCATAGACAGCATTGTGCAGCAGTTGAGTATTGAGTCAGGGGCATCAGTAACAATTCAGGGCAAAATAGAACGTCTGCACCACACAATGCCTGTCTGGCTTTGCTGGTAGGAGCCAAATGGTTGTCTGATCCTGACAAAGGTAACACACAGAGCCATAGTCAGAGAAATACATCAGAGCAGAGACAGGGAAGAAAGAAAAGGTAAAAAACAGTTTGTTATAAGTGCTTTGAGTGCAACACGAGTGTAAGTGTTAAATGTAGATCATTAGGTCTATTTATTTATGGTTTGTTGAGTAGCACAGCTCACTTGCCATGAGTGCCCTGAGTCTGTGATGATAATTCAGCAGCAGGCTCGTTAAATGAGCCCTAACAGAGAAAATAACCACACAGCTTCCCAGCAGCCAGCCACACCGCCACTGCTGCCTGTGATGAGGGCAACAACGCGAACCACATACAGGAGCCAAACTTGTGTCAATGTCTACAGCATATCGTTTCTAAGACATGTCACTGACAGGACCAGATAGCCGAGAGAGAAATCTGAAGGATGGGGGTTAGATTTGGAAATGACAGATGCCTCTGAATTGTTTTTTTAACAGCATGCAAAGTTTGAAATGCCTTCTTAAATGCCACAATACACTGGAACACATGCACTGAGGTGGCCTATTAGGCAAATAAGGGATCAATGTAGACATTATAGAGGGCAGGCCAAGTGCTTGTAGCAAGAGGAGGTGTAGTGTATAGGAGAATATTGTGATGAGCGCCTGAAAAAATAGTCCAGTCAGACCTCATAGGTCATTCGTCAGATGGATGGGGACACTGTTGGCTTCTGAGGGCATGTAGCTGTCACATGTTCCTCCGAGAAGATAACCTTCATTCATCAACCAACTGAACGAGCTGCAGAGGGATTGTGGGCTTAAAAGACCCGACAGTTATTAAATAAAAAAAAAAAACACACACACAAAACACACACGTGTGTGTATAGCTTTAAGAACTTATTTAATGGCCTAGGTGCACTTTAAAGCTTAACTGCTTCACGTAGGGGTAACAACAGCTGGGCATTATGATCAGGTTTTCTTACTAAGCACAGTGTCAAATAACATGTCGAGTAGAAGTCTTTAATGTCACTATACAAAGTATAGTGAAATGTCATTTGGAGCAGCAAACAGATGCACAAGAAGGCACAGTATATAAGAATAACAATTAAAATAAAAAATAGCTAGGTAGAATTAAAATCTAGGTTCAGATGTACAGACATACATGCATAATCTATATATCTAAGAGGCTTCAGCTAAGCTCGTAAGGTTTTACATTTAGAATAATGATACAGAACCAAGACAAATGGGACAGACAAATACTTCTTTAGAGGCAGCAATAAAGCAGGAGACCTGGTTATTACATACCGTGCATTTTAAGCTCAGCTGTGGCTGAATCCAAAGTGAAATGAAGTCTGAAGAGGGAGCCTCACAATGACGAGTCATTGATTCATTATTTTTAAAGAAGTACATTTTTTTGACGTGTCACGAAGTGTAAGCACATTTTAGTTTGTCTCTCCAAGCTTAAATTTTAGGGGTGGATGACTCACACACTGTCCTGGTTATTTTCCACTAAACAGTAGACGCATACACACACACACACATAACCACTAAACAGTGGTATTTTTCCAGAACTCAACTTATGAATAAAAACTGTAGACACTAAAACCTTTGTAGTCATACACTCCCAAGCTTACTGAGTGGCCTCTCCATCCAACCCACACATACGCACACACACACATACACACACACAGACGCATACACACACACACACACACGTACACACACACACACACACACACACACACACACACACACACACACACACACACACACACACACACACACACACACACACACACACACACAGACGCATACACACACACACGTACACACACACATACACACACACACACACACAGACGCATACACACACACACGTACACACACATGCACACACACACACCCACACACACACACACACACACGTATACCCACACACCTACACCCACACACACACACACACAGATGTGGTGCTGTAGTGTGACATCCAAAATGTTGTCCACACAGTTCACCGTATGACATTGCAGCTCTTCCCCAAAAGCAAGCACTCACAGTAAAGTTTGGCCATCGTTTCCTTAATTGCTACAAATTAAACTGATCCAGTCATGAAAGAAACGTTAACATCGTCATCACAAAACAAAACAAAACAATGTTGTAAAATTCTGCTCGTAAAATCTACTTTTATGACAACACAGATGGCAACCTAATGTGATTTCCAGACACCATATAAATAAATAAACCTCCTATAGGCCCAAAAATACCAGCCCCTCCTTAATACTTCCACATTAAACAAGCATCATTCCCACTAAATACCGAGACGTCTTCATCTGAAGCTTTCCACCCGCTCACGCAGGGCTGTGTCTGTGGGCTAATTCGAATGCCTCTTTCAGCCAAGCAGGGCTGTGTCTGTGGGCTTATTTAAATGCCTTTGTTTCACCCATGCAGGGCTGTGTCTGTGGGCTAATTCGAAGGCCTCTGTTTCACCCATGCAGGGCTGAGTCTGTGGGCTAATTTGAATGCCTGTTTAACCTATGCAGGGCTGTGTCTGTGGGCTAATTCGAAGGCCTCTGTTCCACCCATGCAGGGCAGTGTCTGTGGGCTAATTCGAATGCCTGTTTAACCTATGCAGGGCTGTGTCTGTGGGCTAATTTGAAGGCCTCTGTTCCACCCATGCAGGGCTGTGTCTGTGGGCTAATTCAAATGCTTGTTTCACCATGCAGGGCTGAGTCTGTGGGCTAATTCGAATGCCTCTGTTTCACCCATGCAGGGCTGTGTCTGTGGGCTAATTCGAATGCCTCTGTTCCACCCATGCAGCTGCGTTGGCGCAGCAGGGCTTCCATGCCGCAGCCCTGCTCTCCCAGCAAGATGCACTAATACTTCATGCATTAGTGTCGAAATTACACATTAAAGCAGCGCCGATGATATTATGTTTTGGTGTTAGGATTCATAAGTGGTGTCGGTAGCAGTTATTCATTAATCTGCGGGATCGCATGCCATTAATGTCGGCTCTGCGGGGCCTCCCCCTATGCCTAGGAGAGAAAGATGCTCGCTGCTGTAATTTCAGCTCAGCCGGGCTTGAACAAACTCCCCTACAGCACATGCAACCCTTCCCACTGCAAGTATCCCCCCCCCCCCCCCCCCATTTCATTCTGCTTTGGATAGGGTTCATTCATTTGAAGCAGATTCCACTCTCACTATCACCCCTCAGTGTTTCTCCCAGAAGCCCTGCTGTGTTATGTCAGAGGCTTTTTTTCTTTATGTTTTTGTTTAGCTGTATATAGTCTGGATGTAGTGTTCCCCAGACTAAGAAAAAATCCAGACATTTCCAGAAGGCCACACTGGATGTCTTAATTAAGGATTGCTTCAGAGTCAGTGACTCTGGACTTGCACTGACAATGCAGGAGAATAGAACTCAGAGTGGTAGAACCTCAGAACTCTGAACAACTCTGGCATTCTACAGATGTGGCAGCCCTTTTGTTAGTTCAGGGTAATTCTTGTTACTGGCTCTTGTTTGAAGGCTAAAACCCATTAAGAAGAGTTGCCTTGTTTGGTCCTCTGCTGAAAGCACCAGGCCTGCGGATGAGACTCTTGCTGTATCTTTGCTTTGGAGCCAGCTAAGGACCCCGACACAGGTAATCACCAATCCTAAAGTCATTACCGGTCGTCATTTCAGAGGCTGATCGAGTGGTGTGAGGGAAGAATTACTTGCCCTTCCCCTGAGTCTTTTCATGTCCTCAGGAAGAGAACAGACCCAGAGCAGAGCCTTGTGCTGAACCACACACATGCATACCACACCTCAAATTACGGATGTCCCGATCAGGTTTTTTTGCCCTCGAGTCCGAGTCTGAGTCATTTGATTTTGACTAGGTTTTTTTGCCCTCGAGTCCGAGTCTGAGTCATTTGATTTTGACTATCTGCCGATACCGAGTCCCGACCCCATACTTCTATAATACATAAAAAATGAGTAAAGAAGAGCGAAGAAAAAGATCCAGAATGTTCCTGATTTTTTATTTAATTCACCTTTTTTCACATTCAACAACTCAAACTTTTCTGTGAAGTAGCTTGAACAGTCAAGTAATAACTAACATAAATTCTTCACTTTTGCACTTTAGTGCAACTGTACATATAAGTAAGTCTAATATCCGAGTCCTGATCGGGAGGTAACTTCCGATTCTGATCAAGTCTGAAACCACATGATTGGGCCCGATTTCCGATCACATGATCGGATCTGGACATCCCTACCTCAAACTTGGTCAACGGAATCAGAAGCAATTCTAGAATTTTTGACAGAACAACCAACCGAGAACAATTCAACAACCAATCGCGAACAATTTATCTGTCACTGAAAATTTACCAAAGTGCATGATAGATGTATGGCATTCCTTCTCCTAAACTGTACACTTGCATTTGTTTTTCTATGCATAATAAATATACCATTTAAATTCTGATTGCCTGTCCTGTGTCCTCTAATAAAACACGAACACATTTTTTGCTCATTTATATTCAACACCTATCAAACACACCGCCCTCTTTAATGATCAATGCCGATGTGGTTTGAAAGTCTTCTCCACTGACTTCTGTCAGCCTGCACATCATTAAAACTCTTAATTGCACGGCCATCTTTCATATGGGTTTCACCCGTTGTACCAAAGGTTTCTAAAGCGAGACGTGCCCTCTTTCATTGCATGGTCCACTTCAACGCCCTCAGTCTGAGCTCGCTGAGGAGAATATTAAGGCGAAAACGGGAATCCTCCTCGGCTATTCAGCGCAGGCACCCGGCAGAGTGCTGATCTCCCTGAACTAGATAACGGCCAGGGGTCGCACGTCCTGAACTAGATAACGGCCAGGGGTCGCACGTTAGCGTCGCACACGGCCAGACATTTTATCTAAAACACATCAGACTAGATACAAGAGTCAAAACAACAGCCGTGGAGGGGTAGTGATGGATTTGATAAGAACAATGAGACAGAGAAACAGAGTGAGTGTGGGAGAAAGAGCGAGAGAAAAAGAGAGAGCGAGGGAGGAGAGAGAGAGGGAGAGGGAGAGAGAGAGAGAGAGAGAGAGATAGATAGGAGGATAACACGTGGGGATATGATAATGCACACCACATTTAGAAGTGTGCAAACATGCACACATTCTAAGAACATCAATCAAGGAGTGTTTCTTTGAGATGGGCCCATGTCACTTGGCTTTAGGAAAAGAGCAGTGGAGAAGAAGGGAACAGAGAAATGAGGAAAAGAGAAGAGAGGAGGGGAAAGGAAGGAAGGGAGGGGAGAGAGAGTGTGTTTACTTCTCTGCATGGCAACTTGTCATAAGACAATGGCGTAGTGCTGAGACAGCCATTCCCCACAGACAGAATAATGCAATAAAAAGGAGAGAAACTCCTACTTATGCTGCAAACATGCACAGCAAGCCACTCCAGCCTCCCTGGGAGGCCTCCGTTATGTAAATACCACCAGGACACACACACACACGCACACACACACAAGCACGCACACACAGTCACACACACACAGACGCACACGCACAGTCACACACACTTACACACACACACACGGTCACACAGACACATTGTCTACTTGCAGGTTGTATTTGGTTCTGCTTGTTCGAGAGGTTTGGAAGGAGGCTGTGTTTGTGTTTGTGTGTGTGTGTGTGTGTGTGTGTGTGTGTGTGTGTGTGTGTGTGAGAGAGAGAGAGAGAGAGAGGGAGTGTGTGTGTGTGTGGAGGGATGAGGGGGGTGTCATTAGTGTGGTGTAAAATATTGCGCTCACTGAATCCCTGAATCCAAAAGCATCTTATTTTGCACCATTAATCCATATACATTTCCATTCCAGTGCTGGACACACACACACACACACACACACACACACAAACACGCAC
>CM050203.1:5580000-5582500 GCA_027475355.1 Coilia nasus | reverse complement strand
AGGTTGTAGGAGAGAGAAAAAGAAAAACTAGAATGAGTTTAATGTTCACAAAATGAGGAAATTGAGGGAAAATTGCATCCACTCATGGTTGTTTTTGTTTTCCAGAATGCGATTATTTGAAACATTTTAGCTTATTAAAACTGAAAAGTTTGCAATCCCCAGATGAAATAAAAATCAGTGAAGTTTTCCTTTCTCTGTGTGGTGGCTTCAATATTCACTGCATGAGAGTATGCAAATATTGGTACTGTACTTGCTAATACATTACGCTTTAAAACAAAATGCATAAGATCATATTGTACATTGTCATATGTCATATCATATAATACTGTGAATACCATGAATATATATTAGGCTACTAACTAAAACATTTATTTTAACCACATATTAGGTATATCAGTAAGACAAACAAGCTCTCCTGTTCTGTAAGAAAAGCATAATACAGAATCATCTTATGATTATCATTACATGTAACTGGAGGCGATTTTAAGGCAACAGAGCCTTTTTGTTATGAACAAGGGCAATCCTGATCCAGAAAGCCTCAGTGTCGGACTGGTGTAAGGTTTTGTATGGGCCCTGGTGACATGTAGGCGGAGCTCACAGCGTGTTGGCTTGACGCAACTCTGTCTGCTGACTGCCAGAAGATGGGGTCACTAGACAGGCCCTGCTCAAACCCCCAGCCACTGAGCAGGCCTCCAGCACACACACACACACACAGACACACACACACACACACACACACACACATATACACACACACACACATACACACACATATACACACACACACACACACACACATACACCCTACACACACACACACACGCTACACATACACACACACACACACACTACACACACACACACACACATACACACACACACACACACACACACACACATACACCCTACACACACACACACACACACACCCACACACGCTACACATACACACACACACACACACTACACACACACGTATATACACAGAGTACCCATACACACACACACACACACACACATACACTACACACACTACACACACACACTACACATACACACACACACACTACACACACACACACCCTGGTGCATTGGCTTCAGTCCACATCGCAATCAGACTGCGTGACAGTGGAGGGGTTCGGGGGGTAGAAAAGACAGACAGAGAGAAAGACAAAGAGATAGAAATTTAGGGAGAAAAATAGGCACAGAGAGGGATAGACAGATAGACAGAGAGAGAGGGAGAGAGGGAGAGACAGACACAGAGAGGGATAGACAGATAGACAGAGAGAGAGGGAGAGAGGGAGAGACAGACACAGAGAGGGATAGACAGATAGACAGAGAGAGAGGGAGAGAGGGAGAGACATAGACACAGAGAGGGATAGACAGATAGGCAGAGAGAGAGGGAGAGAGGGAGAGACATACACACAGAGAGGGATAGACAGATAGACAGAGAGAGAGGGAGAGAGATAGACAGAGAGAGGGAGAGAGGGAGAGAGATAGACAGAGAGAGGGAGAGAGGGAGAGACATAGACACAGAGAGGGATAGACAGATAGACAGAGAGAGAGGGAGAGAGGGAGAGACAGACACAGAGAGGGATAGACAGATAGACAGAGAGAGAGGGAGAGAGAGGGAGAAATAGACACTGAGACAGATAGACAGAGAGAGAGGGAGGGAGGGAGAGACATAGACACAGAGAGGGATAGACAGATAGACAGAGAGAGAGGGAGAGAGAGGGAGAAATAGACACTGAGACAGATAGACAGAGAGAGAGGGAGGGAGGGAGAGACATAGACACAGAGAGGGATAGACAGATAGACAGAGAGAGAGGGAGAGAGAGGGAGAAATAGACACTGAGACAGATAGACAGAGAGAGGGGGAGAGAGGGAGAGACATAGACAGAGAGGGATAGACAGATAGGCAGAGAGAGGGAGAGAGAGGGATAAATAGACACAGAGACAGATAGACAGAAAGGGGGGGGGTCTATGTGTGTGTGTGTGTGTGTGTGTGTGTGTGTGTGTGTGTGTGTGTGTGTGTGTGTGTGTGTGTGTGTGTGTGTGTGTGTGTGTGTGTGTGTGTGTGTGTGTGTGTGTGTGTGTGGCCTCCTCCACCTCCTCCTATTCACCTCCTCCCACTGAGTGCGCCACCTCATCTTACCTCTCTCTCTCTCTCTCTCTCTCTCCTTCAGTCTCTCTCTCTTACACTCTCTCTCCCCCTGTCTGTCCTTTAGTCTGTCTCTCTCTCTCTCTCTCTCTCTCTCTCTCTCTCTCTCTCTCTCTCTCTCTCTCTCTCTCTCCCTGTCTGGCTGTCTGTCTCTCTCTCTCCTTTAGTCTCTCTTTCTTACAGTCTCTCTCTTTCAGTATCTCATTCTTACACTCTCTCTCTCTGTCCTTCAGTCTCTCTCTCTCTCTGTCTCCCTCTCCCTCTCTCTCTCTCTCTCTCCCTTCCTCTCTCTCCTTAAGTGTATCTTACAGTCTGTCTCTCTCTCTCTCTCTCTCTCTC
>CM050203.1:5565000-5572500 GCA_027475355.1 Coilia nasus | reverse complement strand
TTTCTCGAGATCTCTAATTAATTATCCAGTTATCTCGGGATAACAAGGTGGAAAAAAAAATGATTGAGACCATGGCCTCTCTCGGCTTCCGTAGATTTGTACCCCTACTGTCCCCATATTTCTGAGAGTGTAGCCCTGGCCAAGACACGTACAAAGAAGAGCCCGGTGTTTGCCAGTAAACCTTCTCTCAGAAATGAGTCTCATGTTACCTAAAGCACACACATACATGCACACACACACACACACACACACACACACAAACAGATGTGCAGTCACAAAGACCAAAACACATGCAGTAGACAAATCCAGCAAATACATATAGACACATCCAAACAGAGAGAACCCAGACACACAGCAGTCACCTAAAGCACACACACACATGCAGGCACACACACACACACACACACACACACACACATCTATTCACATCCAAACAGAGAACCCAGACACACAGCAGTCACCTAAAGCACACACACACATGCAGGCACACACACACACACACACACACACACACACACACACACACACACACACACACACACACACACACATCTATTCACATACAAAGACAGAGAACCCAGACACACAGCAGTCACCTAAAGCACACACACACATGCAGGCACATACACACACACACACACATCTATTCACATCCAAACAGAGAACCCAGACACACAGCAGTCACCTAAAGCACACACACACATGCAGGCACACATACACACACACACACACACACACATCTATTCACATACAAAGACAGACAGGGACAGCCACCTATAGGCATACTGTTACGCCCCTCTATTGGATGGCCCTACTGGCGCGAACAACAAACCTACCATTGACCCAAGTGACACACAAAACACCTTTAAAAATCAACCCAACCAGTGGGATTTATTACATTAACACATAAGACTAAGGGCGCTTTCACATCTATTTTTGTTCCGATACAAACCCTAAACCGATACAGATTCTTGACATTGTTCCGGGACTGTTTCGTGTTCACACAGCACATTTTTAGAACGGAACAAACAATGTAAAGTTTTTAAACAAACACACGTGCGATGAAATCCATTCCATTCTAACCTATGCACTATGCTAAGCCGTACTCTCATTCGTTACATTTTAACGGCTTCCCGCCTAGCCTACTACCATAGCTAAATAACTATCTTGAAAATGGATCGTAAGCTGATAATACTAGCTTTTGTTGTAGTCCTTTGGATGGCATACCAATGTGTATGTTATCAAGAATACATTCAATTTAAGTGTGAGTCCAGACTACGTCTCGAAAATAATGTGACACTACATCTTATGAGGAGATGTGCTGCCAACAGAAGATACCGCAGGAGAAGACGAGCTCTCATTAATTTGCACAACCAAATTTACATTGTACTGTACAGTGAAAATAACGTGATATCCCACTACACTGGCCCGATAGCTTTCACACTGTAAACGAACCGTTCTAGAGATCGATTGAAAAGGGGCCGAGAACACCCCCTCCAAGCGGTCTGGATCGGTTTATTTTGTTCCGGAACAGAGTACAATTTTTGCATACATATGCCCAATCGAACCGATCCCGAGGGGGTAGCAGGTAGCAGGAATGGGAGAAGCAAAGGGATAAACAGCACTGGGAACATACAGACAATACATACAGCCGTAACACTTACACACACATCACTCAAACACACACCAAAAAGCACTATAGCTTATATGAGAAGCCCCTCACTTCAGGCCTAATGCTGTTGTACCTAACCATCTTATATACAGCCATTGTACCTAACCATCTTATATACAGCCATTGTACCTAACCATCTTATATACAGCCATTGTACCTAACCATCTTATATACAGCCATTGTACCTAACCAACTAACAGCATTCTGTACCTAACCAACTTATATACAGCCATTGTACCTAACCAACTAACAGCATTCTGTACCTAACCATCTTATATACAGCCATTGTACCTAACCAACTAGCAGCAGTACAAACTGCTGAATGCTGGTTAATTGGTTGGTATGAGCCCGGCTGCGCTGGTTTGGAGGGGTGTATTTGAATTACAGGGGGGACTTGGGGTACGGTAGCCCCCCCAATCAAGACCCAGTAGCCCCCAAAGAGACTTGTGAAGACCCTTCTCTTCCGATACTGCCTTCCTTCCTAACAAAACTCATTTCTACTAACCATCTCTTTACATAAGTACCTTCGATGTTCTCTACACATCTGTTAGCTATTATGACCTCCTTTTGTAAGTCGCTGGATAAAAGTTGGATAAAAACGTCGGCTAAGTGTATAGTGTAATGTAAAAATATTGCAGGGTTGGGGGTACCTTAATGTAATCAATGTGAAACGTAAAAGGGTAGCACCCCCCAATTGTGAAGGGGTAATTCACACTGACTGCACTCTCACATGCAGGCCAGGTTGTGAAGAGACCTTAGACTCACAGTTAGCAACCATTCAGAGGAACAGGCCCCTTGCGCTGTCAACTCTTCATAAAAACTTTACTTTTCTAGACTCACAAAAACTTCATTAACCTGTATGAGTCATGTGATTGAAGTGTGGTACACGGAAACAAATGTTAGGCACTAAGATTTTTTTTGTCTGTATTGCCCTATAATCAAGCACACAGAGTTGAATAAAGAAACACCAGCTCACCTCAACCCTTCATGTGAAGAGTGTTCTTGGAAAAAGGAAACAGGGGGTAGCAAAGGAAAACGGAACGGAAAGGAAAACACCCATGTGCGCACACACACACACTCACATGCACACACGTACACACACACACACACACGCACACACACACACACACACACACAAGTGATGCAAAGCAAGTTTACCTGGAATTTGTCATTCACACGGTTGGAGCCTGAGTGAGGCAGTTATGACATATATGGTTCACTGAGGTAGTGCCACCACATTCACCGCATAGCCTGGCATGGCTGACTAATGCAGAGAACTTACTGGAAGTCATCATTTCTGCCCCCTCCTGCTAGAAAATTGCACTATGTGTGTGTATGTGTGTGTGTGTGTGTGTGTGTGTGTGTGTGGCAGCATGTGTAGGTCCAATCTGTATTTGTGTGTATGTGTGTGTGCATAGGCGCCAACTTCATGGCAACATTGAGGGGGCAGAATTATGTTATTGTGGCGTCGTGACGTCACCAAGTGTAGGCTATGTTACTTAGTTGAAAGATCAAAGACTCAGTTGTTAGTCATTTTCATTCATTACTATTCACCATTGCACCATAACACCAATTTAAGCCCTATTCGGGGGTAAAGTAATAATTACTGGGAAATTTAGTCCCGCCAAGAATAACATAGTAGGCTATATCTGTGAAATTTACGGAATTTTACCTTCTGTCAAACCGCCCGGAAGTAATAGGAATGCAACCCCCGGTAAAGATGTACTGTGATTCATTAAAAAAAAAATCTCACGACTTGAAGCATTGTATGAAACACAATTTATTCAAAAAACAAATCAAGTTTAGGCCTAATATATTTCTTTGCTTTGAGATGAATTCGACACACAACTGCAAAAGTTAAAACGTGCACCTTACTCCATAAAAAGGTTTAAGCGATTTAAATGGCTACCTCGTAGCCAAGCATTCTTGGGTAGAAAAACAGTAAATAAATTGTAGTCTTTGTTAAGAGTTTATGGACATGACATTTATGGACACAGAAATTAACAGGCAGTAAAACGAAAAAAGGCAATATAAAAACATGACAAAATCGCAGTCACCCTAATAGCCCTAACCAGTCCTAAAACTTCTGTCACTAGCGCTGATAAATTCATTGGTAACTTTTTTCAAATCAATCTGGTCTGTATGTTCCTTGTGTGTGTATAGAACAGCCAAGTGATTGAGTCTTGGAGCAGTCATGGTGCTCCGGAGGTAGGTCTTAAGTCTGCGCAAAGCACTAAAGGACCTTTCTGCTGTGCATGTGGTGACTGGCAATGTGTAGAACAGCTTAATGGCTTTAACCACCTCGGTAAACAGCCCTTTCAATCCCACCTCGGATATAAAAAACTCCTTTAGATCATGCATGCAGCGAATAGTGAGACTGCGCGCTCTGCAAGTATCTCCAAGCGGTGTAAATTTTGTCTCGTGCAACCTGTCAATCACTCGCTGTCAACCATTGTTTCAAGTAGAAAAGGGGGCGGGTCATATCCGATCATAACATTTTACATTACGTTGAGATTAGTTATTAGCATTCAAAGCCAGGCTATTATTTGTTTAGTAACCTAGTTGATTTCAATCGTCAGTTAACATGAATTCATCTGTACTGTTAACTACTGGGTGGGCCAGGGGGTGTAGTGCACCAAGTGGAAATAATTGGGGAGCGCATTAACTCACCGTCTGTTGTATGGGAGGAGGACACATGCACAGATACGAACACACACACACACACACACACACACACACAGACACTGTACACCCACCCAGGCACACACACACACACACACACGTGGGGTGGAGCGTGCGGCAGCTAATGTGCGCCAGGGCCCATCTTCAGCTCCGGTGCTGACGCCATACAGACACACACACACACACACACACACACACACACACACACACACACACACACAAACACACACATACACACACACGTGGGGTGGCGTGTGCAGCAGCTAATGTGCGCCGGGGCCCATCTTCAGCTCCGGTGCCGACGCTGTGTCTCGGAATTAGCTTGCACCGCTAGATTTCCGTCCGCCCGGGAATAGCGCGCGAACGAGCGAGCTTCATCCCGGCTAACGCGGAGTATAATTACAACCCGCCAGCCCGCCAGCCATCACCATGGGCACAATTAAAAACTTTGCAGACAGCATTGTTTGATTGCAAATTGAATAAGCTACAGCGGGGTGGAGGAGCTGTTATTTTGTTAATTAGCGAGATAAACATGCTAAACAAGTATTAGCAGGGCCATTTGCTTATGGGGGCCATATTATTGTGGTAGCCTCGCGAGAGACCAGGACGTGTGCCCCCCCCTCCCCCCGCCTGCACCCCTGCACCCCCACCCTAAAAATAACAGCCCCCCAAGATGAAAAACAACACCCATAATGGAGCTCTCTCAGGTGATCTCATGGTGAAGGTTTCAAAACACAGAATAGATTGTTGACACTGAGCAGGTTTGTCTTTGTTATTTGCTTATTAGTATTTCAATAATGAAAATATTACCCAGCAAACCATGATATAAACACTGTAAATGTTGCTGTCTTAGCTTTTATTCTGTATATACCACATAACATGTTAAGTAATAACCAATGTATAACGCATTTATGCATACTTATAACACGCTGGGTAATATCCAAGATATAGCACATTTAGAATTAGTCAATTAACACATTGAGTAATTACCCATGTATAAAACATTTGCAACGAGTGATAACACTAAGTAATAGTCAGAATGTCAGGATTAGGGTCTGACGTTTGTGGTTTTAACATTCATAAAGAAATGTTAATCACAAGCAATAATTTAGTCCTGCAATGAAGGAAGTTACAATAAAGCTAAACATTTCCTCTAGATTTCTACAAAATGAGAGATCAAGCTTTACAAAGCCTATTTTACTTCCTCTTGATACTGTATTATAATATTTGTGACATTTGTGTTTTGTAATTGTATAACGTTTCTTACAAACCATTTCTTGTTGACTAGCTGGTCATTGAGAAGCGTTTCAATCCATTTCAATATCATACATACACACAAACACACAAACACACACACACACACACAATATCATACATGCACACAAACACACACACATATGCATGTGTGCTCGCACACACACACACACACAGACACAAACACACATACATGCATGCACACAAACACACACATGCACACGTGCTCACACACACAAACACACAGAGACACACACATACACAGACACACACACACACACATACACGCATGCACACACACACACATATGCACACACACACGCACATGGAAACAGACATATACAGGCAATGGCCTGTAAACACAGACAAACACACACACACACACACACACACACTTACACGCATACCCTTAGAGGGTGGAAGACCACGTCATGAGAAAGTAAATACAACAGACAGACAGAAAGAGCAGAAAAGAAGAGAAAAGCAAACTGGGTGGGTGAGGTAGTTAGTTGACTTCAGGTGGTGTTTGGCCATCACAGTCTTAGTCATTGCCCTGACCAGCGTTGCCCCCTGCGTCTTACTCATGACCCCCCCCACACACACACACACACACACTCGCTGCCCGAGCGAACGCACACCACAGCTCAGGGCTCTGACAGACACGGTTCTGGCGTGATTAAAGCAAAGCCAGGGGCGAAGAGCTGTCCACATCTCTTCATGAAGCATCTCTTCCTTGACCTTTCTGCTTAGCAAAGACTCCCCAGAAAGCAGGACTTTGCACAACACACTGCCAGGTCACTAGACACAACATTGGAGGGGAATAAAGAGGAGGGAGAGAGAGAGGGAGAGAGGGTGAGAAGGAGGGAGAGAGGGGAAGAGGAAGGGCCTCAGAACACTTCCCTCATCAGGGAGAAGAGAAGAGAAGAGAAGAGAAGAGAAGAGAAGAGAAGAGAAGAGAAGAGAAGAAAAGAGAAGAGAAGAGAAGAGAAGAGAAGAGAAAAGAGGAGAGGACAAGAGAAGAGAGGACAAGAGAAGACAGAAGAGAAGCAAAGAAAAGAGAGAAGAGAAAAGAGGAGAAGAGAAAAGAGGAGAGAAGAAAAAAAGAAAAGAGAGGAGAAGAGAAGTGAAGAAAAGACAAGAGAAGATACGAGAAGGGAAGAGAAGAGAAGAGAAGAGAATAGAAGGGAAGAGAAGAGAAGAGAAGAGAATAGAAGAGAAGAGAAGAGAAGAGAAGAGAAGAGAACCTTGTTTTCTTTTTTCCAGATGCTGTTCTTTGGTTTTACTTTTAATTCTTTTTTTGTTTATAAAACACCAAACCCCAGAATTCCCTTTGTTCTACATGAAACAGACGTGACAGACGTGACAGACTATACAGACGAGAACTCGGGGAAACACCAAGCTGCGTTTGAATTGGGGGAAAAAACAAAAAGAAATAATGGCACGTCAAGCTCTGACACTTTGCTGCTGTGTAATTAGCTTTCTGCAAACTTTTGCAGTTTGTGTGTTTGATTCCGATACCCCCCCCCCCCACCCCCCCCCCCCCCCTCCATTCAGTCGAGTGAATATTTCTGGATTTGTTCAAACCAATGCACTGTACTCAATAGAATCAAGCAGAATGTGCTGTAACAGTGAAACAGTTTAGACGTTTCATCACTCGAGGAATGCTGCTTCCACAAACACAAAGGGGATGTGTTTCACTCACATAGCAGTTACGCTGAAGAAATAGAGATAGATAGAGATAGATAAAACAACGACCACTAAAAATACCTCAATTAAAGCACTCCCTCGACCAGCGCTGGTATTTATGCAGGTATCTAAGTGCCTTCTGCCGGGAGAAAGGGACATTAAAACTGAGCCTGGAGCAACTGCCTGCCAGTGTTGTGTGAAGGTCC
>CM050203.1:5552500-5560000 GCA_027475355.1 Coilia nasus | reverse complement strand
GGTTAAAGCAGGGGGCCACTCCTATGTGCCAAATCTCTGTTGTTGTGCTAACATCTTCATGACTATCGCTCCTATATACACAGGCCTGGCACAGGGCTTGGAAAATTGCTGCGCATTACAGACAGCAACCTTTTCACACATATTCAGACAAACATTATACAAACAATAGTACCATATACAGCTCAGGAAAAAATTAAGAGACCACTGCAAATGTTCCTAAAATCAGCATCTCTACATGTATGACAGCTATTCCTTTCCAGTATCGGTTGAATTTGGAATTTGGGAGAAATGTTGTCAGTAGTTTACAGAATTAAACCAAAATCTTTACTTTACTCACACACATTCCTATAAATAGCTAAATCAGAGAAAGATAGTGGTCTCTTACTTTTTTCCAGAACTGGACAGATACGGTATGTTATTCTAGTAACAACCTTTTCACACATTTTCAAACATACTCACCCTTATACAAACATTAGTGCTATATATGTATAACTGGACAGATACAGTATGTTATTCTAGTAAACACTATGTGACACACTTTTTTGCAGGTATTTACAGAAACACTTTCTATGAAGCCAGTGTTTATAAGAGGCTATAAACACATTCATAAAAAGATACAATACATTTATAAATCGTTATAATGATTGACATAAGTTTTCACAACTATTTATACACAGACATGACTGGACTTGTAAAGCATTATAATACTATGTTATAAGCCTCTACACAGTGCAATATAAAGCTATTTTGACCTCATGATAATGATCGCGCTGAGGTGAAAAAGCCTCTTTTGAAGACTGGGTTCATAAAAAGTGATACTGCATTCACGCATATATGAGATTCAACAGTGCCCAGGCGTCCTCTGGTGTCCTATTGGCCGCCCATATGTCTTCCAGGCAGGCGTGTCATAACGGGGGGAGGTGCTTGGAAGGATTCCAAGGGTTCTGCACTGGTGTGAATGCTTCATAGAACATAACAGGCCATTTCAAGAGAGTTTGGCATGAGCTATTGCCACAGAGTTTCCATTCTAGTCGTCCCAACAATGTGAAGTGTAGCAGAATTAGAATGGGAATGAAATAGAATGTTTGGGCGTTGGTTCTGTTTTTACCGCTGAAAAGTGATGATGCCAACCATTTCTACAATAGATTGTTTTAGCACAGATATATTTAGTGTAATATTTTATTCTTTTGTAACAGTAATAGAGGTACCTCTAGTCACACGTTCTGGTGACCAACATCCATGTCTGACCAACACCTCTCTTTCCTTTTCCCTGCAATATATCTCACAAAAACACTTACAGTTGAAACTTAATATCTGCTTCCTTTTTAGTCTATGGCTATGCCAGAGAGACTTAGCATACTGAAACATGAAACAACAAGGCTGTTGTCATCTGTGATTCTGTTTATTGCTGTATCTGAGCGACCTGGGTTAACCTGCAAGGAATACATGTTCTTATACACCTTTGAGGGGGGAGGTGACAAGTCACCATAATGTCATTCAACAATACCACATTTCCATGAGCAAAGCTGCAAAAACAAACAAAGCATGAAACAAATGATTCCTTGCTATATCCCCACATATTCATATTTATAGTGCCCACCTATCCGTACTTGGCCATATGCTCACACAACAAGATCCAAGTCATTTTACTGATGCATGTGAAAACAGGCCTACGATTCTTCCTGCTGTTACAGCCATACCCTGCTAGGACTGAACACAGTGAGGGGTGGGACAAGTTGAGAAAGGGATAATGGATGACACGGTGTTCGGATATCAGAAAGTTAATGCACGTTCGAGGTGGTAATGCGGCCACGGTGCGAAGCGGCGTTTTAATTGCTAAAACAAACTTATTTGTAGAACTCCTTCCACCTGCCACAAGATGTGTCTTTTCATAACTTACTGGACAAACTGCCGTTGCTAATTCAAAACTGGAGATTGCTATGGCCAAGAGCCAGTCTATGCCTTTGGTTGTCAAGCTAAGTATTCCAAAGTTCTGTTAAGCCTTGCTTAGCAAAATCACGTTAGTAGAAAGTACAAATGCAGTGTGACAGCACTAAAAGACGATCTCAGAGGCATATAACCTGATGCAACTTTGTGTTCTTCCATCTGCTCGCCATTTGCTAAAGCTGTCACATCTTTACTGTTTATTTCACCACGAACTTAGCGCATTGATACAGAAACGTGATACGATCGTAAAGCAGGGACTACTTCATAGGTGTGCGCATATAGACAGTTCTTAACCAGTCTAAAGGACGCATCACAATGTGAAATTGAAGGAAGCTGTGGTATAATTAGATAATAAAGCCAGCTATAGTGTCCCACTGCTAACTACGCTAACATCTAGCATATCTAACATCTAACCTTGCACTGCTCCAGGGTGACTGTCCCTGTACCTTATTCCCTGTAAGTCATTCTGAAGAAGAGCATCTGCTGAAAAACATGCAATGTGACATGTGTGGACATAACCTACTGTAGGGTTGTCACAGTCATCCCAACATCTACAGACACATAGGCGTAGGCACTGGTGGGCTGGGACAGGCCTGTGCCCGTCCACTTGTCAATCATGCCCAGTTCGATTGACTGTTTTAGTAATAAAAATAACTTATGTATATGGGGATTAACAGAAGACTGGATCACGTAGGCTACATGTGGACTAGAAAAGTGCTGTTACTCATAGTTTTCAAAATCCCACTTCCGGCCATAGGAGAGAGGAGAGAACCCCTATGGATGATTTTAGTATGACATGCGCTGTTGTATGTGTTAGGCACATGTTATATATTCCTTTCATTTCATTTAAAGAAAGTAGTTTCCAAATTCAAATAAAATGCTCCTTCAAATACTTTATTATCATTTAAGGCCTAATATTAAAAATATTCAAATATTCAGTAAATAAATTTAGTATACTATATATAAATAGCAGATAGGAGGACGGCAATCAGTGTATGTGTGTGAGTGTGTGTGTATGTGTGTGTGTGCGTGTGTGTTAATGAGTCTGTTAAGTGTCAAACAGTTTTATAGCATCATTTCAGCACATTTTATTACACTGTGCTGTGGAGATGGTTCGGCTTTGTGTTTTTTCTTCTATGCCGCAGAGCTACACGTTTGTGGCATCATGAAGCTTTTCTTGCTTTTTTACAAGACACAACCTTAGGCCACAGCGTGTCTCTTTGTATTACTCCCATCATGTTAATATCGCCACAGTAGTAGCAGGAGTACCGCAGGCGTTTATCTGTCTGTTGCGTTGTGATTGCGTGTGGCAGAAGTTAGCAGACCAGTTAGATGTGCTACCTTGTGAAGCTGAATTACTGCTGAAGTACAGAAAAGGTGTGTTGCTCCTACATAAATGACTTCAGACACTAAAGCCAGTGTGTTCTAGTGGTGAAGAAGTGTGCAGTGAACATGTGAGGACCACTCTCTCTCTCTCTCTCTCTTACACACACACACACACACACACACACACACACACACACACACACACACACACACACACACACACACACACACACACACACACACACTCTCTATCTCTCTCTATCTCTCTCTCTCTCTCTCTCTCTCTCTCACACACACACACACACACTCTATCTCTCTCTCTCTCTCTCTCTCTCACACACACACACACACTCTATCTCTCTCTCTCTCTCTCTCTCTCTCTCTCTCTCTCTCTCTATCTATCTATCTATCTATCTATCTATCTATCTATCTATCTATCTATCTATCTATCTATCTATCTATCTATCTCACAAACATAGTCACCCACCCACACACACACACACACACACACACACACACACACACATGGAGACAGCAACTTTGCCCAGCATTAATGAAGAGTCTCCCAGCGCTCCCATTGGGCACATAAAGTATAACTCACGGCCCCTCCCTGGGTCTGTGTAATTTGCAAACAGCTGTTGTTGAGGAACACATCTCACATCTCCTTTCTTTTCTTTGGCCTCCTCTCCTTGCTGGCCCCCCAAGGTGCTCAGATCATGTTCCAGTGGGGCACACAAACCGCAGGTTGGGAGGGTATGAGTGTGTGTGTGTGTGACAGAGAGAGAAAGACAGAAAGAAACAGAGAGAAAGAAAGAAAAAAAAGAAAGAAAGAGAGAGAAGTGTGTGTGTGGGTGTGTGAGAAAGAGAGAGAGAGAGAGAGAGAGAGAGAAAGTGTGTGTTGGGTGTGCGGCCCTCTCTGTCTGTCTGTCTGTCTGTCTCTCTCTCTCTCTCTCTCTCTCTCTCTCTCTCTCTCTCTCTCCTCTCTCTGTGTGTCTGTATGTGGGTTGGGGGTAAGAGTGTTGAGTGGGGGAGGTGAGTAAGTGTCGGTAGGTGGGTGGGGAGCCTTTGTGGTTTCCATCAAAACATTTGAAAGCAAAAATAAAAAAGAGAAAATGCAAAACAAAAGCAGCATTATGGTCTTTGTTTACAGTGCGTATGCTTGCACATAAAAACATCTCTGGCTCGGCTACAAGTGGGCCCTCACATTTTGGAGAAATAAGGTTGCTAGTAGCAGCCATGTTGTTCTGGGTATGTGTGTCTAATGCCAATGTGTGTGATGGGTGTGCTGCAGACTGGGTACTGTGTCTGGGCCGTAATCTCTTGAGGATCGTGAAAGCGGTCCAAGCAAAGCCGATCCAATCAGCGAACAGAGGGTGTGTTTGTGAGCCATGACGTTGACCTTGTGTGCTACATTTGAATTGTAGTGCGTAGGTAAGCTACTTGCATACATGACGACCAGGCGTTAGCGATTGGATAAAGGCAGAGGCACTTGTTTTAAACTTCAGCAGAGTCTACAGGAAGGAATCATTTCTCACAGCCTCCGCTCCAGACCCTCTGTACAAAATGAAATGAAGTACGAAAGGCTGGTTTACCAGGCTAGTGGTCCTCTATATTGACTCAAGAGTTTCAGAGTTCCCAGAGATTCATTTAAAAGTTAAGGCTAGTTATAAGCTGGGGGTTCTGACTAAGGGGACGTTCAGACTGCGGCGCTTTTCTTCTCTGCAAAGGAACTCAAACTCAATTGTTTTCATATGGAACGACGCGGCTGACAACCGGTCTGACAGTTGTGACGTGCCTCGCTGCTTTTTCTGCATGTGCCTCGCTTACGTAAAAAACAGCGAGGCTTCCAAAAAAACATGAAGCGCACAAAGTTTAAATCTGTTCAACTTTTTGGAACACGCTTTTTTCCTGCAATGGGTCATTGCATAGCTGTAGTGACTCGTGGACAGCTGAGTTTAAAATATCAACAATAAAAAATGGAAGCCTGTATGTAACTTAGCAACATCCAACGGACCTTGACTTCTCCAGCAAGCACTTACTAAGCTTACTTCTCTCGTTTTGGAGGCGAACAAAGCGTCACAGTCGGGTGCCCTCTAAGGGCAGAAAATGCATCGTAGTCTGAGCGCCCCCTAAAAGCTCCAAAAGAAGCTAGAATTATAGAGTAATGAACATTTTCTCCATCTTTGTTATATTTTTTTCTTTCTCTTTCCCTCTCTCTCTCTCTCTTTTCATTTCTCTTTCTCTCTCTGTGATGTGAAACCCATTTTCTTCTACCAATAGTCGCCATGGACACCAAGCACTTAAACGTTTCCCTGTCAAATAACTGTGAGTTTGACTGTTCTTATTTCTCCCACTTTCACATAATTGCTCAGAAGAGACTGCAGGCCATGAATAGAGTGATTATTAACTGAAACGAAAACGCTGTCAGAATTACACTATCCCTCACTGTTTATGATTTCCATTGCTGTGTTTCATTGCTGTACCATTTGCAGCAGCATTTTAATGCAAGCATATTACAGGCTACCACTGTTCATTAAGCTCACAGCAATTTTGTACTCTCCTTACTTCTTACAGCAACATGACAATATGAGACCGAAATGAGAGGAATCTGCATGCTAGTAAAGCTGCTTAGCATCTCCTCCCATCTCTCGAAGCCATTAGCATGTAGCGCAGAAGGAGAACAATATGTGTAGACTGTGGATTGAACATATCATAAATCCAGGTTTATGAGAATAAAGCGTTGCCTCTCTAAATAAGTCATTCTTGATCTGGCTGCGAGAGTATGTTTATCGCCATTGTCTGGAATATGAAAGGCAGTGCTTTTTTAATAGCCTGCCCACCACTTCCCCATCAATCATCCTCACAGCGCCCCCCCCCCCCCCCCCCAACTCCCTCTCCACCTCAGCGCTAACGAAGTTAGCCCCGCTCAGAAAAGTAACTCTGACTTCTGAATGTGATAAAAGTAATCGGATTTCCCGAGTCCGGATCCTTACGGATGTGAATCGATGACATTAATTACGGCATCTTATTATGCCGCAAATACGGTTTACCGGTTTTTATTTATGGTGCAGCGGAGACAATCTACCAGGGGGCTCTGGAGCAGAGCACGGCAGAGGCATGTGTCTACCCATGCCCCCCCCCCCCCCCTTAGACTCATCAGCATGCAAGCAATGGGGCAAAATCGTATGTGAGTGTGTGTGTCTGTGGGCGTGAGTAGCTGTGTTTGTTTATATCTGTGTGTAAGTGTGTGTAGGTGAGTGTGTGTCTGCATGTGTGTGTGTGTCTGTGGGTGTGAGTAGGTGCATTTGTTTATATCTGTGTGCGTGTGAGTGTGTGTGTGTGTGTGTGTGTGTGTGTGTGTGTGTGTGTGTGTGAGAGAGAGAGAGAAAGAGAGTAGGTGTATTTGTTTATATCTGTGTGTGTGTGTGTGTGTGTGTAGGTGAGTGTGTGTGTGTGTGGGTGAGTGGGTGTGTTTGTTTATATGTGTGTGTGTGTGTGTGTGTATGTGTGTATGTGTATGTTTAGGAGCGTGTTTGTACTGTATGTGTATACACTTGCATACCTGCCTGGGTGCATGTGTCAGTGGTTCTATAATGGGTGCATGTGTCAGTGGTTCTATAATGGGTGCATGTGTCAGTGGTTCTATAATGGGTGCATGTGTCAGTGTTTCTATAATGGGTGCATGTGTCAGTGGTTCTATAATGGGTGCATGTGTCAGTGTTTCTATAATGGGTGCATGTGTCAGTGGTTCTATAATGGGTGCATGTGTCAGTGGTTCTATAATGGGTGCATGTGTCAGTGGTTCTATAATGGGTGCATGTGTCAGTGGTTCTATAATGGGTGCATGTGTCAGTGGTTCTATAATGGGTGCATGTGTCAGTGGTTCTATAATGGGTGCATGTGTCAGTGGTTCTATAATGGGTGCATGTGTCAGTGGTTCTATAATGGGTGCATGTGTCAGTGTTTCTATAATGGGTGCATGTGTCAGTGGTTCTATAATGGGTGCACGTGTCAGTGGTTCTATAATGGGTGCACGTGTCAGTGGTTCTATAATGGGTGCATGTGTCAGTGTTTCTATAATGGGTGCATGTGTCAGTGGGTCTATAATGGGTGCATGTGTCAGTGTTTCTATAATGGGTGCACGTGTCTGTGTGTACACATATATATGCATAAATATGTGTGAGTGTGTGTACAAATATATATGCATACATATGTGTGTGTGTGTAG
>CM050203.1:5542500-5547500 GCA_027475355.1 Coilia nasus | reverse complement strand
GAACCTGCCTGAAATCAGATACACTCCTGTGCCTCTGCGGATTGAATCTCAAGGCTTCCCTCACCTACAGTAAGACTGTATATGAGATGAGACGTCTGTTAAAGCCTTTCATACCTTCCATAACATCAGATCAAAAGTTCTGTCAAAGGCTTTCTCTGCGATTTCTGTGCATAACATATAAGTATGCCAAAATAAAGAGCTTCGGTTGGACCTCATGAATTTCTAAATACATGTAAAACAGTGAGCTAAAGAAGTACAATGACTGATATAGGCACATTCAAATATATGCTTTTGAATTTAATGATCTATGGTACTAACGTCTCTATGCAAAAATGGTGAGACTTGAAACATCAAATAACACTGTTTGGTACTTTGTTTTAATTTTTAACCTTTTCCTAACATTGTAAAAGGTATATAATGTGTAGTACACACACAAGTATACATTGTGTAGACATATGCATTGTGTAAACAAAACCGCATACATTGTGTAGAAGTATACACTAGCTCACTAGTGTCAAACACGTACTGTACAGTACAACCTTGGAATGGCATGGAAGACAGACCAAAGACATTTGAGATTCACAGGTGATAGCTCATCTCTGGAGGTGCGAAGGTTATGCTCAGGAACAACACTTATCTCACTGGCCAACAGTTTTACACTGGCAAGTTATAAAGAGTCTGCTTCAGCAGATGGTAGAAAACAAGGAAATGTGTTTTTCATCCGCCTTGTGCTCTTGTAAAACAAGAAAAGAAAAAAAAAACATGCACTAATATTATTCTAACAAGTCCCAGTTAAATGTTTCTATCTGTCTTAGCATCTTGGCTGAGAGTAAAGCAGTGTAGCTATAGACAAGCTATAATAATTATATAAAGGGCAGCTGTGGCCTAGTGGTTAGGGAGTTGGTCTTGCAATCGGAAGGTTGCCGGTTTGAATTCCGCCCTACCCATGGTTGAGATGCCCTTGAGCAAGGCATCTAACACCCCACTGCTCCAGGGACTGTAACTGAAACCCTGTAAATATAAATAATAATTTGGATTGCTAAATAGATGAACAAAAAACACACACACACCTCTGCAATAAGTGAGAAGCGTTTAGAGTCTTTTGCATTTTTAGGTCCTCCATTTTGGCCATCAGTGAGTCTGTATCAGCCACAGAACACAAATAATGCATTAGGCCAGCTCTCTAATATAACTTTACATCTCCAGCAACATCATGCTGGTTATTCTGGACAGGCTAATGTACCCCAGTACACGGCTACAAAGGGACTGGTAGAGGCTTGACTCGCCCATGTTGCTGCTGTAAACACCAGAGAGATGCAGTTTGACAGACTTTATAGTCATTAGCTAAAAACCACACAAACACAACAAATACAGACTGGTGAGCAGTGTGCTGTTTTTAATGGGAACATATGACACATTGATGGGGGCAGTGCGGGAAAATTAACAATCCTATTTATTAGCCTGCACTTCACCCCGAATCTATTATTCTCTTAATGTCTTTTATTCTCTGTCTGGTTTCTCTAAAGTGTACTTTTTAGAGCAATTAGATTTCTTTTCTGTGTGAACATGAATAAATGCAGGGCACTTCCCAGGAGCGCTATAATACAGGGCTTTTAGAGCTTTGTGGGAAAAAACAACTGGCGACTTAAAAAGTTTTGGTACTGTAAAAAGCCCATTATTTTCAGGCCACACTCTTACTTGATCATTAAAAATGTTATAAACACTCACGCGTGGTACTGCCCGAGGCAATGTATTAGTGAGTATGGAGTAATGACTGTCAGTGTCATCCTTAGACAGTAAGTGATCGTGTCTCTTAACTACTGAGGAATGGTTGCTAAACAACAGAGCAACAGTGTGTTTGTGTTGGAGTGCAGTGTGGAGATATGTGTTGAGCCACTGTTCTCCTCCAGTGAACTAAAGACAAATTACCAGCACAGAGTTTTGCCTCGGCGAGATGTTTGCTCCTGGACATGATTCGATTGTACTGCTGGGCTATTTGTTTTCACTGATTACAACTTAGCTCACAGTTCCAAAAGGTTTAATTCTCCCAAAGCTTTTGGTGAGATTTATTCACACACACACAAACACAAACACATACACACATGCACATGATGCACATACACACACACACCAACAAACACACACACGCACACACACACACAGACACTCACACACACACTCACACACACGCACACAGACGTAAACACACACACTCACACATGCACACACAAAGAGCCTTCTAATGTATATCTGTGGTGCATGCCCACTGCGGATAAAGCAGCCAGTGTGACCCACTCTGGAGGCCGGCATTGTTTGGCCGCTGGAGGGTTCCCTGGGATCTGACATTAGCCAATGAAGTTGCTCTGTCAGGCGGTGCCGTTTCGCCACTGGTGGCCGAGCGCACCCAGCGTGTCACTGCTGCTGAGCGCTGCCCGTTTGATGCCGCAAAGCCAGCGAGCGAGAGAGTGTGTGTGTGAGCAAGTGTGTGTGCAACAGAGCAGTGATGGAGCAAGGTAGCACACCGTGGCACACACAGCTACCTATTCAAGCCCTACAGCCTACAGGGGAAGCCCAGTGGTGGGGCCGTTTGAAGTCTGCTCAGTGCTCAGGAGTCATGCTGTGAGGACCACGATGGCAGTCGGTGACACCGGTGACACCTGGCACGTAAACAGCGAGAATAATAACACCTCAAATATCTATGGAGTTGCTCTTTGTTCTCTTTTGAGAGAGATATTTATTTTTATATAATTATTTTTATATATTTTTTTCCTTTTTTCACTCTTTTTCTTTGTAAAAAACAATACCTTTGCTTTCTTTGTAAAAAAAAAACAATACCTCTGTGAGTAGGTTTTCCATTGTGTCTGTGGAATCTCAATGGGATTCGCATTTCCACATTCATGTTTTGCTTGTAAATGTATGCAAAAGGCGTTATGCTTATGCCCATGTGGTATTCTCCTAACTCCACTAGAGAATCATATGCACATACAGTAAGTGTGTATGTCTCTAGAGTGTTGCAGTATGATGCAGGAGAGATTTATACTATGATACCGGTTCAGCCTTTGCTCCACATCCCAATCCAAAGTCAGCTGTTTACCCTCTGGGGTCTGAGGTCCCTCTGAAGGGACGGTTTGGAAGTTTGTAAAGTTCTGTGTACAGAATTTTACAGAAAAAGTGAATTTCTTTATATTTACTTTACTTTCACATAATTATTGCTAAGGTCTTCCAGAATATAACCAAATGTGTCACTTTTGGATAAATGCTTTTAGCTAGCTGAGAAATGATAACGGTTGACTGGGTTGCCATCCTAGTACCATAATCCTTAAGGCTCCTTGTGGTTGCTCAAATTAAGCACAAGGCTTTGACTCTAGCCTACAAAGTAACTTCAGGGTCCGCCCCTGCTTATCTGAAGCACTAGAATAAAAGCTTATGTCCCTTCCAGTGTGCTGCGATTCTCAAATACAAACCATCTGGCTTTGCCCTTTTCTCCCTAAGAGAGACTTCAGTCTAAACTGTTCCCCCTAACGGTGGCACAAGCTACCAGCTGCTACGAGAGTAGGGTCATCCCTTTCGACCTTTAAGAAGCTCAACAAGACTCTTCTTTTCTGAAAGTGCTTTCCTTCCTAAGAAAACTAACCTTCACTCACCAATACTGAATACTGTCCGGTACCCTGGTTGCGCTAACTTTGTTATGCCTTTGTTTACTGTATATCTGTAGCTTGTTTGTCTTTTCTAAGTCTGCTGTAGTGTAATGTAATGTACTAAGGTGTTTGGTCTGAATGGAATCCCCTTCCACTGATATGGAGAAAAATACCCAAAAACAGTTAGTAAAAAAAAACAACAAACATCAACAAAAACTCAACATCAACAGTGCTGTGACGTGATTAAGCTGAGATGGGTCACATCGTCCCAAAGCACTTGACGAAACGATGACTTTGCGAAACAAAGAAAGAGTCCCTTGAAGCACCCCACCACGCCTCACTGGAGAGTCGTACAGAAGCTCGCCGCTCCCGCCATCAAACGCTGCCGTCTCGTGAAAGCGCATCTGACGATTTTCAACGTGATTTGTGACCGGCAAGCCGGGCCCTCATTAGCATATTATTAAGCCAGCGTAGCGCTTGTTGTGACAGATAGCTTTCATAAGTCACCAGTAAAAAGCTTCCCCTGGACAGTTTGTGGTTTTACAGTCACCAAGCCTCCATCTGTTCTTTTTGGAACCGCTTTTATGTGGCACCATCATTCACCTCCTCGGAGCCATAAAGGCCCCCCTCATCTGGCACGACTTTTACGCCATTTTAGAATACGCAAGATCACCGCTAAAGCAGCCTGCTTCAGAGAGACAGGCCGAGAGGAGAGACAGACAGACGGAGGGGAGAGAGGCAGAGAGAGAGGAGGGGAGAGAGACAGGCAGGGAGGAGAAAGACAGACAGGTGGAGGGGAGACAGCCAGACAAAGAGGAGGGGAGAGAGACAGACAGAGAGGAGGGGAGAGAGACAGGCATATGGAGGGGAGAGAGACAGGCAGGCAGAAAAGAGAGGAGAGAGGCAGAGAGGAGGGGAGAGAGGCAAACAGATGGAAGGGAGAGAGACAGACAGGTGGAGGGGAGACAGACAGACAGAGAGGAGAGAGACAGGCAGAGAGGAGGGGAGAGAGACAGAGAGGAGGGGAGAGAGACAGGCAGCGAGGAGGGAAGAGAGACAGAGAGGAGGGGAGAGAGACAGACAGAGAGGAGGGGGGAGATTGAGGCAGAGAGGAGGGGAGAGAGACAGGCAAAGAGGAGAGGAGAGAGACAGGTGGAGGGGAGAGAGCCAGACAGAGAAGGGGGAGAGAGACAGACAGAAAGAAGGGGAGAGAGACAGACAGATGGAGGGGAGAGAGACAGAGAGGAGGGGAGAGAGACAGGCAGAGAGGAGGGGAGAGAGACAGACAAATGGAGGGAAGAGAGACAGACAGGTGGAGTGGAGAGAGACAGGCAGAGAGTAGGGGAGAGAGACAGGCAGACA
>CM050203.1:5517500-5537500 GCA_027475355.1 Coilia nasus | reverse complement strand
ACACATACACACACGCACACACACACATACACATGCTCACACACCCACCCACCCACCCACACACACACACACACTCACACACACACATCTCCACCCCTCCACTTTGCTCTATTCCCAGTGCCCATGTTAGTGCTAGACGGCATTAATGGAGTCGAATTAATTTAGGCACCGGAGGAGGAGGAGCGGGGAGAGATGTTCTTAATGAGAGAGTCAGAGGACTCTTCATAAAACTTTACATCATTGTCCTGGGCCACTTTAGCAGCAGGTGCAAGTGAAAGTCACACTCCGCTGCGCTTCGGTAGCCCTAGCTCATTAGGGCATCAGTAGATCATCCATATGTTCGACAGCTAGCCACTGTTCAGGTGAAAATCTGCAGTCAGCACTGTTACCACATGCAACATGTTTGACTGGGCAGTATGGCAACATTAAAGGCATCTCTTTCTCAGTGTCCGTGTTCACATACAGTAGTTACTGGACTTTGCCTTTGCAGGCCAGCACTGTTGAACTGAGAATCTGCCATGCTTCATGGGAAATATTACTTACAGCCACTGTAACTACAGACACGTTTTGTGACAAAGCTGAAGAGCAATAGGTAATTAAATACTATTCACTATTAGTAATACACTGATTTGCCATGTAATCTACTAAAAAGTCAGCCTTTTTCTAACAAAAAAATGTTTTTCGGAAATATGTACCTCAGACATGTTTGCTATACATAAGCCACTCTGGTAGAGATGCATGCCGGTACGTCCAGCTTCTCATCTATTTCGGCTTTAAAGATCTTACTTACCCTCAGTACTTACCGTACTGACTGAAGCCCCACATTTGGTGATGAATTGGTCAAAGGCAGAGATGCGATGACAATGGCTATATATACCTGTCATCCATCAGGGATCTAATTAGCGGCACATAAAGCTGTGGAGAGGTGAGGAGGCGCCTCCGTCACTCTCAGATTAGCCTAACGCCGCTCTGATGTTATTTTGAAAGCTGAAGTGTGTGGATTTAATGACTTCGGAGATCATAAAAGTAGTTTCGCCACAGCTTGTCAGCACAGAGCCAGTAGACCTTTCGCGTCCGGGGACGAGCCTATTAAGTGCTTTAAAGTAAGTTCAAGTCAATGGTTAGACACATAAGGCAGATGGTATGACACCCACTCTCCTGAAAGCTCCAAAATATTTTAGCTACTTGACAACAGGGACACACACTTGTACCAACACTTGTATCTTCAAATAACCACAGCTGATGAAGTTAATACCTATAAACATGGATCTGACAAAACATCACAGTCTGCAATTCTGTTGAGACAAGGTATCAAAATGTATGATGGTGACATAGCTAAATGACAGGTCCATGTCAAAAATTAAAAACATGCTGACCTTATGTTAACACTGCACTCAAAAATACAACGACTGATGAACAGTTTTACATTTATTTGGAGGTGAGAATGCAAAGAGAAAGGTTCCAGTCTTCCATTTCTTCTGAGGTCATAGGCAATGTGAGCTAAACGTGAGGTGATGTGAGTTGAGCACAGGTCGACCACAGAAACTTGTGATGAAGATGTTATAGAAAAGGACCTCTTCCCATTCTTCACATTGGGTGGTGTCAGGGAGACAAACAAACGCGAGAGCCTCTGCTAAATTAAAACAAGTTTCATCTCGTCTAGACAAAGCAAAGCAATTCGCATCCGCTGCAGACTATTTTTCCACTTTCCCCCTCTATTCTTCGCTATATGAGAGAGAGAGAGAGAGAGAGAGAGAGAGATGCCGAAATGGAGATGTGTGCAACCCCGGCCGAACCTTTCATTATGTCTGCGGTCTTTGTGTTTTTGCCTGGCCCACATAACCTGCATCATCAGAGTGGACTTTACGGCTTGATCTCCTGGATAATTCGCCCGGCTCTCTCCAAGGAATTATTGATCTGGCGATGATGAAAGGGCAGCCGGTACAATGGTCCTCCAATTTTAGTTCGCAACCGGATGATTTGTTTTCTGTCAGTGTCAAGTAGGTTATTAGCTATTTGCAATTCATCGCCTCATCATCAACAGCGTAAAAGAAAATAGGATGTTAAAACATTTTATTTCAGTTAAAAAGCACATGTTTATTGATGTGCAAATAAGGCACCCCTTAGACTGCTAATCAGAAGCTAATTGCTAAATTATCTCGTGCTGTATTCAACTTTGCTTTTTTCCTTCAACTGTCATACATTTGTTGTTTCGGACAGTGTGAAGTCAATCTAATGTCTTTGCATGTCAATGTCAATACCCCCAAATGAAAACATACATAGGGCAACATGGCCCGTAAACATGGCCTGCTGTTGGTACTTCACTTGCTGTTGATAACACAAATATGTGGGCTAAGTTTATCTGCAGGTAATCAGCCCATACATCGTAAACCACATATGCTCCTGTTGTCATTTCTGAGAGGCACATTTTGACTGCATTGCAAAACAGAACAAAATAGAAAGATACTCAAAATGTCCAGTGTTGTTGTCAACTTAAAGATAAAAAGCTAACTCTAAAACAAAGAATACAGCTTTTGTACTAAAACACATCACACATCTTGATTTAGATGATCTCCAGTACCACCACTGTCTTTTGAAAGAACAATCTGAAGATCTAAATGACTGCCTGCATTGACGCTACCTTGTGGCACTGCGAGTAAGGCAATGCTAACGGTCCTTCGGCAAAAGAAATGGAAATGTTTGTTCCCATAGCAAGCTGACTATGGAACAGCTCTGGCCCAGATATGCCAAACTAATGACATGCAATAAAACTTCTTAAATGCAAGAAAAGTTTTCACCACCACAACAGTGCGGGTTTTAAGCTTACTATCACTCTTTCTCTCTCCCCTTTCTGTCTTTCTCTCTCTCTGTCTGTCGCTTTCTCTTTATCCATCTATCTGTGTCTGGTTGTGTATGTGTGTGTGTGTGTGTGTGTGTGTGTGTGTGCGCGCGCATGGGTGATGTTACTTAAATTCTCTACATTTACTTAAAGCTCTACATGGATTGTGTTGAGCTTTCCAATATTAAACCAGTCAGATCGCACGTAATGGGCCTCAAAGCGAGAGAGCAGACTCAGACCCTACTGCCAATGTGAGGGCCTGTAGTCTGGACAAATATGATCTTGGTCCAGATTGGATCCAGATATATTTTATATTAGATTTAGGTCTAATCCATATCTTTCATTTATCCTTTATTTAACCAGGAAGGTCCTATTGAGATACAGTATCTCTTCTGCCACAAAGTCCTGGTCAAAACTACATAAAATATATCTTATTTTTACAAAACACACTGAATAAGCATGACATGACATGTATATAATAGTTGTTCTATAAAAGGCTGTGAGGTAAAAAAAAAAGGCTACTAAGACAATGGTCTGTTTCCTCCACATAATTAAGTACACTTCGGACAGGTTTTGTATGTGATAACATTTCTTCTTTTGCATCAAAATGATTTGTGTTACACAAGACAGAATGTAATGTATTCCAATTTCTTCATTCTTAACATATTATAGATCTTACAAATACAATAAATATTATAATGTTTATAAATACAATGATAAATTACTGAGTTATTCTGCTCAGCATATGATATGCTTGTCCCCTCCTCAGATCTGTACTCGACCTGAGCAAGAATAGGTCTATGTGCCCCACCTGCGCCATGGAAGGCTCTACTCCGCTGTTCGGTGACCTGCTGGTGTGTCGGTCGGTGGCCATGTTGTGTTTCCTGATGGAGTTATTATTGGAAAGGCTAACACACGTCACGCAGGGCTAAATTTGGCAACAACATTTGTGAACGGGGTTTACTAAATCTACTGTGTTGCTGGTAATGAGGGCAGTCTTTGTGGTATGAATCGACCAAGACACACAGCGACTGCAACACTGCAGGAAAGCAATGTTTTGATTATTTTGTCAGGATTGCTATTATAACTGATGTCCCTTCCTACTTTATTTAAGATGGCTAAGAAAGAAATGTGCACTTGTAAAGTCCTGCAGGAGCATCCTCACCACAGACAAACCAATCAATGGATGAGACAGACAGTCTGAAATAGAGCCTGCCATTCAAGATATGACAAGATTTATGTCTAGGTATGCAGTTAACCTTTTATTTTATTACACAAATAAAGAAAGCATTCATTTATTAGTTATTATTTTTAGCCCCAAGTTGTGGTATTGACTCTAATTCATTTAGTTAAATAATATCTTACAAATCAATCCTCTTCAGGTTATTTGCTCCTAATGGTTGCAGTAACAATTAAAGCTAATCGTTCTTCTGCTGCTTGTTAGCAATGCCCTGCAGAAGCACTGGGCTATTATTTAGCATGCGGGAGGTCTGGATCAGAGGTTTCGGGTGTAGCCAGGGCTTGAGACCAAGACATACTGAGTAGGTTTACGAAGTTAGGGAATTAATCTGTTGCCTAATTGTACCCTGAGGACGCAGGTGTCGCTGCTAGTTTTATCTGACTTCCACATAATGAGTAAAAATGATGAACTTCCCATGGCTCCAGCAAAGGTCACTTCACCTTTTTTTCCACACATGTACCCACACACACACACACACACAGACACACACACACACATATGCACACACAGACACACACATATGCACACACAGATACACACACACACAGATGCGCGCACACACACACAGACCAACACACACAGAAAAAGACATAGACAGAGAGAGAGAAAGAGAGGATGAAAGACAGAAAGAGGAATAGACAGAGACAAAGACAGAGAGACAAAGAGAGAGAGAGCAAGAGCAAGAAAGAGAGAGAGAGAGGGAGAGAGGGAGATGCACACACACCTACACACACACACTCTTAACAAAAACAAATGGAGTTAATGAAGGCACCCGGTTTAGCTGCAGTGCAGTGTGGCTTGCCGTGTGTGTGCTGAGCTGCAGGTTGTTTTGAGTGAAGTCGAGGAGTACCAACAGCAGCACCATCTGTTATCCAATCAGCTCCTCACTTCAACACCGCCTGTGCGAGCTTCACCAAATTACCGCACAGCTTAAGATGCTTAATATGTGGGGAAATTAACATGGATTAATGCGCATGAAGATGGATCATCGTACATTGATTGTGGTGATAAGGAGGAGTATGGGTAATTTTCCAGCAAAACCATTTCCAGTACTTCACAAAGGGTCTATCATGTGTGCGGGTGCTTAATGATGGTTTGATGTAACATCAAGCAAATCCACTTCAAGCCACATCAAGCCACATCCGAAGTACAGAGGAGGAGAGATCAGTTGTGGCTGAAACACTTACGTGATTACAGCCATACAGTTTCAAGGGATTAAGCTCAAAACAGACTTCTAATGTGGGTATATCCAAGTGTATCCAACCGGCCTTGTGTAAGCAGTTTTTTTAGAAAAAAGCATTGAAAAAAAAAAAAACCTCCTTCAGTAAGAACAGGTGCGTTGGACGTAACCAAAGGTCTATAGCTCACGGCTTATACGAAACTAGGGCACACAAGCAATGCAGCTATAGTGTTTAGCACAACATTGTGGTTTTTAGGCCTTTCTCAGGTTATTTTCATTTTCATATTTAAATAACCTGATGAAGGTCTGAGGACCGTAATATGGTGTTACATAAAAAACACTGTGTACAAAATGGAGAGTGAGCAGGAGTTTTAAATAGCCATTAAGCTAAACCCCAGCACTGTATACATAGTGCAGCGTTGGCATGCAGTGCTCTATTGTAGCTATACATGTGTAATGGCAATTAAGTTGAATCTAATTTAATCTAATCTAATCTATTGGAGCAATGTGACCCCTGTGATGTACTAAAGGCTCCTACCTCAGTGCATATGGATTCATGTGCTGTGTGAATCCTAGGCATACTTGGGTAAGACTTTCTATAATGCTTGTATTCATAAACACACTATAAACACACTTATAATGGGGTATAATGCTTTCATTAAGTGTCATAACTATTTATACATACTCAGGCAAGAGAGGCTTTATAACCAAGAATGCACTGTGTCACTTGAAGTTGGAAAAAGGCTTATGACATAGCATCATAATATCTTAGGAGTGCAGTCATGTGGATGTATAAATGGTCATGAATACTTCACATACTTTAGGAATGCATTATAAGCCTTTATGAATGCTTTTTGAGAATCTTTATGAGAGTCTTTTGAATAGCTTCATATAAAGTGTTACCCATACTTGTTTTTACGTCTCGAGCATAAGTCAGGACTCTGTGTAGCTCACAGTCTTGTGGGTCTTGGCTTCTATGTAGAAGCTCCCAGCAAAGCAGAGCCCAGAGCCCAGAGCCCAGAGCCCATAGCCCATAGCCCATAGCCCATAGCCCATAGCCCATAGCCCATAGCCCATAGCTACAAACATGCACAGTCTCCAGATTCCAGAGTTATGCCAGGCCTTATAAAAAAAGTTTTCAACTGAAGTTCATTGCAGTGTCTTCCCAGAAACAGCAGAAGTACATTTTTTCTCACGCGCTGTGTCCATGTGCACCTAATAAACTACTTGCATAAGTGTGTGTGTGTGTGTGTGTGTGTGACGGGGGACGGGGCACACGGTGGCCTCTATGTGCTGCAGAGAGGACATCAAATTCGTCACACATTGTTGCGTGATGCATTGCCGTAGAAGTGTATTGTGGTTTCCTAGCTTTGGCAAGTCATCAGTTCACCAGATGAGCATCTTGCAATGTCGATAAGGTGGACGAAACTTCTTGTTCGTGCTTCTTCTTGGGTCTCTTATAGCCATTGCTGCACAGAGCTGTTTAATGTACATCCAAGGAAAAAAAAAAAGAAATCGCATATGTCGTGACTAACTCCAAATCTAGCTAACAAGGCCATTGCATTGCATACATCTGTGCTATTGTCTTCTGCCAGGAGCATAAAAATACTCATATGAAGGGTGAGGAAGTGAGTGCTTCAGGAAAGCAACCTAAGGGGGATCTTGGGATTGCATCTGAGCAATACTGAGTCATCGACTTGTGCTCATGACAAACACGGCTATATTTGGAGAACAAGTGAGATTTCTCATACCAGTTCAGGACCACCGATGGCAGACACAGGGAGAATGTGAATTCAAAGTGTGTGTGTGTCTGTGTGTGTGCGTCTGAGAGAGGAGGTTGGAGAGAAAAAGACAGAGAGAAAGAGAGTGTGTCAGAGAGAGGGGGGTAGAGAGAGTGTCAGAAAGAGGCTGAGGACAGAGTGAGAGAGAGAGAGAAAAAGAGAGAGAGAGAGGGAGAGAGCAAGACAGAGTGTGGGTCTCAGAGAAATAGACGGGAGGGGTGTCAGAAAGAGAGAGAGAGAGGGAGAGAGTGAGAGAGAGAGGGAGAGAGTGAGAGAGAGAGAGAGGGAGAGAGTGAGAAAGAGTGTGTGAGTGTATTCGTCACTGGCTGCGGGCCCACACTCATCCCAGCATGTCATTGTGGGGACATAAGCCACCTCCATCTGCCCAGAGCCCTGTGTCTTTGTGTCCCTAATGAAAGACAAACACTCAAGATGTTTCTTTTACATCAACATTTTAGCACAGCACCACTCTATAATTAACGTCAGAAACACTTCTGAATCACGCCTGAGCACTGCCCCATGTAATGCATTTGTCCTGACATTAGTGTCTCAGAAATCATCAATAAAATGCTAACAAGCCACGTCCTGATAATGCATGCTGCTCAGAGGTCATTAAACACATTAGCGTTAGCTTAACAGATGCCTAGAGATGATTTTCACTAAAAGTAATACATGGTAAAATGAAAAAAGGTAATGTACTGAACCAGGGTAACCACATGTGAGGATTGCAGTTAATGATTTAAGGAGCAGTAACGTTAGTAAGACCAGGCATGGTGAAGCTGGAAATGCTACCATAGCAACAGCAAAATGTCAATCAGATGTTTCTTTCCTGTTAGTTATCAGTTACTTTTTTAAAGGCCTCGTTAGTACACATTATAAATACTTAATAATCTTCATTGATGTGTTATTGATGTTTTATAGAGGCCAGTTGATAAGGCCACTGCACATGTTGGCATATGTGAGTATACATGAGAGTGAAGTCTCATTGTTCTCATTGTTGAGCACGATAGAATACAGTGCACTCACCATAGTTCAAGCTCTGCCTTTAACCCCTCACACACGTGAGCAGGGGGCAGCCAACGCCCAGGGAGCAGTGCGTGGGTACGGTGCCATGCTCAGGGTACCTCAGTGTGTGTGTGTGTGTGTGTGTGTGTGTGTGTGTGTGTGGGGACGGTACCATGCTCAGGGTACCTCAGTGTGTGTGTGTGTGTGTGTGTGTGTGTGTGTGTGTGTGTGTGGGGACGGTACCATGCTCAGGGTACCTCAGTGTGTGTGTGTGTGTGTGTGTGTGTGTGTGTGTGTGTGGGGACGGTACCATGCTCAGGGTACCTCAGTGTGTGTGTGTGTGTGTGTGTGTGTGTGTGTGTGTGTGTGTGTGTGTGGGGACGGTACCATGCTCAGGGTATCTCAGTGGCGCTACTGGCGACCCGGGATTTAAACCTGCAATCCTGCAGTCACAGGTCCGATACCTTAACCACTAGGCCACCACTGTGCATGCATTACTGTGCATGCATTAACAACCCCACAGCATTCAAAAGTATTTATGAGCACTCATTTTGTGTCCATAATGTGTCGTAGTTCCAAGATGGCAACAGGTGCAGGTGTAGTGACCCTTATTAGCCCTTGATGCTGCGGCATTCAAAGCAACACTGAGTAGTTTTCTCAACCTTAAAATAATATTTCTGAAATCATTTCAGTGGTTCATCAACTTATAACTGGGTGAAAGGCACTTCTGAATTCGCTTTGCCACTTTCCATGGGCTATAACCAGACTAAGTACAGTAAGCTTGGAGGAGCGGACCACCTCGCTGTAGTTTTCTATGACAGACAGTTCCATTTCCAACCTGTAGGATGACCGAAAATGAAAACTGCTAAGTATGGCTTTAAGTGTGACTACGGTATTTTCATTCATCTGTACAGTATGTCCTGTACTTGCTGCTGTCAGTCAATTTGACTTTGACGATTTGATGACTATCAATTAAGATTATTTCCTGGAAGGAATTATTCTCCCATGAAACTGTAGTATAGACCCCACATGCCTATTGTCATGAGTGCTGGAATGGTCGGACATAAGCCTATATGGTGCACTCACCTAAATACAACCTGCATTTGCTCGTAACAACAGGTATAATCAAAAAGCTTTATTACGCATTCTAATGCTTCACATTGTAGAGGATTACACAATAATATGGTAAATACATTATGAGTACACATCCCTTTGTTATCACATGTTATATCTAGACATCATACACACTTATTAACCCTTAATTAACCCTTCGGTAATGTGTTTATAATGCTTTATAGGTACAAAGTTCAAGTAAAGAGTTACGGAGTCAACTATCCGTGAAGTTTTATTCTCTTGCATTGCCATATGGATATAGTGTCTTTTTTTTTTTTTTTTTTTACAAATGAGGGGTTTTTATAGCGGTCCCTGATACCATGGGCTGTGTTCATGTTTTAAATGGAGGTGCTAAGTGGTTTGAACTCTCTAGTGTACCAGCCTCAGTCAAAGCCTACCCTAAGCCCTAATGAACGTGTTCGCCTGTGCCCGTTTTAAAGTGTGAATTTTAAACACCTTAGGAAGTGCATGGGGTGGGGCGGGGGCTTCACACACAGCGTCGACGTGCTAGAGGTTTTCATTTGCACATTTCAAAATGGGAACATTATTGGACAGAGACGTCAGCTTATACCATTAAATGCATGCTTGATTTGTGTCTCGCTAATCTTTTGCGGCACCTAATCATCCAGGTGCTGTCTTATTTCCTTTTTTGTCTCTTCTTTTTTGGAAGGGTGATTAGTTCTGTCTCTTGGCAAGGCTGGATTTAGGCACATAACACAAAACAAAACTTTCTTGCCAACACTTCGATAGCATCTCGAGGAATTATTGTGTGAACATGTCTAGCTATTCTGTGAGTGCCAAAACTTAATTAATAACCAGGTTATGGTGGTCAGCAAAGGGCAAATTGAATAGTGTACTGTAGGTGAGCTCTTCCACTATTACTGCTTGGGGAAATATATTGTTGACGTTTTAAAAACCAAGAAGAAAAATCAAGGTCAAGGCTATGGCAACAGAGTTTGAAATATAAAGCCAGTTTATCAACAGAAACCATGAAATTGAAGAGGTAATGGAAATGATGACCAAATAAAACAACATTATTGTGCTACAAGCAGAGGTGAATGATTAGTTACAGTGGATGGATGCATCCTCTTCAGTAACAAATTGGCCACTTTTAGGGACATGCCAGATATTTTTAAAAATCGTATCTAAAAATCTAAGCTTAAAAAGGAAATAGTCAAAAATGTATCAATTTCAACATTGGGCAGATGATACTCTTAAGGGTCATTCACATCTAGAACGATAACTATAAAGATAATTATAACTATAACTTTGTAAAAATCGTTTTAACTTTAGTGAATGGTGCCATTCACTTATCAACTATAACGACAATGACAGGCTGAACGATATCGCTGGGATCACTTTTAGAGCGATTTTATGAACTGCAAAAGCTCTGTCAGCTAATCAGAATTCATAAGAATTCACAGGACGTCATGTTCTATTAGATGTTTAAATAATGAACAGAATGTTGACGTTAAATGACGCTCTTCAGTGTGGGCGCCCATATTGTTATCGTTATAGCTCTAGGTGTGAACAGGTCTTTATTCCAAAGGAGAAGAACACAGACTAGACCAGTTTCAACTTATCCGCCTTTTTTAGGGTGTAACTGAAGGTTGTCCACAGTGTTTTAGTAGGGAGGTTTGTTTTCATTTGAAATGCAAATAAGCACAAAGATAGATCCGATTTAGAATGCAGAAAAAACAGAAATGTATCTATTTATTTATTTATTTATTTTTATATATTTATTTGAGGAGTGGCACAGTGGCATGATTTGGCATCAAATTCAAGCAACAAGGACAGCAGGCTGGGACCTCTGAGTGGTATTTTTGGATCTGGCCAATGCCTGTGTATCAGTCCAACACAGTGTGTCGTGGAAGACACTCGGTTACTCATAGGTCAGAGGAAAGATGTTGGCATTAGTCTGGTCCAAGTTTGAGGATATTAAGGTCTTTTAGGGATTTAACCAAGGAAACAGCACCATATTCTGAAAGTGAGACTAGCATGAGAAATAGTATTTGGTATATTGCTTTTATTTTTGTTAAGCACACTGGACTGCCTTTGTGTATGAAATGCACCATAGAAATAAACTTGCCCTGCCTTGCCTATAATTTTAATGCCTGTGAATTAGTCCAACACAGTCTATTGTGGAAGACATTCTGTCACTAATAGGTCAGTGAGGAGATGTTGGCATTAGTCCAGTCCATTGGTCCAGTTTTAGAAACATAAAGGTAGGCTTTAACCCAAAAAATGACACCTCCAGTGAGGCTGATACCGGTAATGATACTGGTATGACCAGATGTCTTTACTACTGTAATTATGACTATAACTATACTATTTCACTGTCAGCTTTTGCGGTGAGAATGAAGACATTTGTTAAGGAGTTCCTGTGGTGGAAAGTTGCAGTATGCCCTCCAGTCCCCTCTCATCTAAACTTGGCAACACTGACAAACACTGCTTAATTGGCTGTTAGCCAAGTTGGATGACATCTGAAATTTGAGCCTGAAGTGGGCAAGCAAAAGAGTGAAATGTATCAAATGTATGAAGTGTATCTATGGTGAGGATATGGATCATGGACATGGATTAAAAGCTGTATCCTGAGGCTTTTTGTTTGTTTGTTTTGATTTTTTTTGAAGTGGTTAAGAGCTTAGGCAGGTGACACCATTCCACATTGAGAGGATGAGCTCTCGAAGCTATTGATAGGATCTTCTGGGTTATTAAACTGTGATTTTGGTACTTGCAGTTTGGAGCTTTGCCATGCCTTTGTCACATCACTTCAGACTGTGTATCGAGCTGGTTAATATTTCATAAGTGAAAAAAATCAGAGCACTTAATTTATTGTACTGAGTTTGCAATTCCCTTTGAAGACACAATACAGGAAGCTGTAGAAAGGAAGGAAATAATGCATGCAGAGCTGGTAGGGAATGCGTGTCGGCAAGCACACACACACACACACACACACACGCACGCACACGACGAGAGCAGTGGAGAGATGTGAAATCTTATGGAGGGCTATCAGTACGTAGCCTGGTAGCCTGGTCGTACTTCATTTGATTTTGTACAGAGGTCCTGAGAAACTATTTCTTCCTTGAGGTGTGGACTCTGCTAAAGTTTAAAACAAGTGCCTCTGCCTTTACCCAATCACTAACACCTGGTCGTACATGTATGCAATTAGCCTACCTACGCACTACAGTTCAAATGTAGCACACAAGGTCAACGTCATGGCTCACGAACGAACACACCCTCTGTTTGCTGATTGGATCGGCGTTGCTCCGACCGCTTACATGACCTTCAAGAGATTCCAGTCCAGACCCTCTGTACAAAATGAAATGAAGTACGAGGAGCGGGTTTACCAGGCTAATCAGGATGTGCATCTGTTGTTGCTGCTGTGACAATAAAAGGACTACTGTAGGAGGAACCTAAATATCACTTCCTGTATGTAGGTAAGTAAAAGAAATTGCGGTAACACTTTCTATAAACCCAGCCTACATAAGACCCTGTAAACACATTCATAAAGATTTATAATACAATCATAAAGCTTTATAATGGTTGACATAAGTGCTCACAACTATTTATGCATACTCATGACTGCACTCGCAAGGCATTATAATGCTATGTTAAAAGCCTTTACAACTTTAAGTGACACGGTGGATTATAAACCATCTCTGACCTTTTTCACCTCATCCGAGTCATCAAGAGGTCAAAATAGCTTTATAATGCACTGTGTCACTTAAAGTAAAGGCTTATAACATAGCATTATAATGTTTTATCAGTGTAGCATCAATGTAACGTTTTATGAATGCATTTTAACCCTTTATGAATGTGTTTATAGGGTCTTATGAATACTGGGTTTATAGAAAATGTTACCAAAATCTCTTTGTATCACAGTATTGACTTCATCAGTGTGACTGCAGCTAGAAATCTCCTGTGTGTCAGTTAAGGTTGTAAAGGCTTATAACACAGCATTATAATGCTTTATGAGCATTAGTATTGACTTCTTCAATGTGACTGCACCGAGAGATCTGCACTGTGTGTGTGTACTGCTGGCCAGTGGCCTATGGAGCATGGAGAGGTATGAAACTTCACACTGATCCCAAGCTGTTGTTTACTGAGGTGTCAGTCAGAGCACTAATAATATCAGAGCAAAATCACATCCTCCTCAGATCCTATGCACTGTGTGTGCACTATGTGTGTGTGTGTGTGTGTGTGTGTGTGTGTGTGTGTGTGTGTGTGTATGTGTATCTGTGTATCTGTGTGTGTGCATGTGTGTGTATCTGTGTGTGTGTGTGCAGGCGTATGTGTGTGTGTGTGTGTGTGTGTGTGTTGTTTGCATATAAAATGTGGCAGAGGCTAAAATATCAGGAATTTTTCAGGATTGTTTTTTACATTAAGTCAAATAGTGATTGTGAGACTTACTATAAGAGTAGATTTTGTTTTTGTTTACGGTATACACCAGGGCTGTACTTTCATTTGCTTGCATGGACTGAAGAGTACAGGAAAGTCTTGATCATTTAGTTGTCCACTGTTGTGGCACCCGTGGGCCTAAGTGTGTTACACACTGCTTACATGCTATGTCATAACACACCACACACAATAGCACATCTCACAATAGTACCTGCAGGTATGAGTGTGATATGCACTGTTTAAATGCTATGTCATAACACAACACACACAATAGCACATCTCACGACAGCACCTGTAGGCATGACTTTGATAAACACTGCTTACATGTTATATCATGAAACAACACACACAATAGCACACAATAGTACACAATAGCATGTCTCACAATAGCACCTGTAGGCATGACTGTGATATACACTGCTTACTGTAAATGATATATCATAAAATAACACACACAATAGCACACAATAGCCCATCTCACAATAGCACCTGTAGGCATGACTGTGATATACACTGCTTACTGTAAATGGTATATCATAAAATAACACACACAATAGCACAGAATAGCACATCTCAAAATAGCACCTGTAGGCATGAGTGTGATATACACTGCTTACTGTAAATGGTATATCATAAAATAACACACACAATAGCACACAATAGCACATTTCACAATAGCACCTGTAGGCATGACTGTATTATACACTGCTTACTGTAAATGGTATATCATAAAATAACACACACAATAGCACAAAATAGCACGTCTCACAATAGCACCTGTAGGCATGAGTGTGATATACACTGCTTACTGTAAATGGTATATCATAAAATAACACACACAATAGCACAAAATAGCACGTCTCACAATAGCACCTGTAGGCATGAATGTGATATACACTGCTTACTGTAAATGGTATATCATAAAATAACACACAGACATTCACACAATAGCACATCTCACAATAGCACCTGCAGGCATGAGTGTGATATATACTGTTTAACTGGTATATCATGAAATAACACACACCTAATAGCACATCTCAGTGTTAATAAACTATGATGACAGTATTCTGTGACTGACTGGCATTGCTATGAGTTTGGACTGAGCTGCAGCTCCCTCTGGGCTGCCTGCCATGTGTCCGGGTAACCTTTAGCACAGCCAAAATGTGTGTGTGTGAGTGTTTGAGTGTGTGTGTGTGTGTGTGTGTGTGTGTGTGTGTGTGTGTGTGTGTGTGTGTGTGTGTGTGTGAGTGGGTAAGAGAGAGAGAGAGAGAGAGAGAGGGATCAAATGTGTGTGTGTGTGTGTGTGTCTGTGTGAGAGAGAGAGAGAGAGAGAGAGAGAGGGTGTTTGAAACCAAATGTATGTGCGTGTATGTGTGAAAGAGAGACCAAGTGTGTGTGTGTAGAGAGAAAGAGAGAGAGAAAGTGAGAGAGAGAGAGAGAGAGAGAGAGAGATATGTGTGTGTGTGTGTGTGTGTGTGTGTGTGTGTGTGTGTGTGTGTGTGTGTGTGTGTGTGTGTGTGTGTGTGTGTGTGTGTGTGTGTGTACTAGAATGACGTTGCAGAGGACCTCACCTCCAGTGATGAGACAGGCCAGATGGCTCACTCTCCCCCCACCCATCTTTCGCCATAACCATCCTCCGACAGACTCCCTCTCTCAGGGGCTCCACAGGCTTGTACCACACACACACACACACACACACACACACACACACATACACACACACACACACACACACACACACACACACACACACACACACACACACACACACACACACACACACAACATACAAACACACACACACACACACACACACACACAGGCATGGCCACATGCAAGCACACACACACACACTGCACAAACACACACACACACAGTCACACACAGACACACACAGGCAGGCATGGACACATGCATGCACGCACACACACACACACACACAAACACACACGCTCACACAGACACACACACTCACAGGAACACGCATGCACGCACGCGCACACACATACACATGCTCACACACAAACACGCACACACACTTACATACAAATGACTATATATTGGCACACACACACAGGCACCATGACACACACACACACACACTGATCCAATTAAGCCATACAGTATAAAGGGGTGCCTGGAATGGGGCACTGACATCAACACAGTCAAAGCTGACTTTGTTTTTTTGTTTTTTTGGATGAAATCTAGGTCTATACCACTCCTATACCACTCCTATATTACCCAATAATATTTTAATAAAGGACTTACACATTTCATGTTTACACATGACATGTTTCAGTGCATAGGCGACATGAAGGGCAGAAACCAAATACATGGACGCACATAAGACATTTTTGACATTGTCAAATGTCCTCATACTACTGTAGAATTACAGTATGTGTAATACCAGGGTTAGGGGCAGAAATAACACAGAAGTTATTCATGGCTATAATAGAATCCAAGTCTCATGATATACCTATAAATGGTGTGTTAATGTTTGAAACAACAATAATTATGTAGTCCACTATCTGCCAGTGACATAACAACACATTTATATCAATACACGTCATTTTGTGTTACTTTTAAAAGAAAATCAAGGTTTGGGTTGACGTGTTGACAGATTGTCTACTGCTGTGTGAGCTACTGGGTCAATATTGGCAAACATTAGCTAGCATTCCTCAGTAGAAGTGAGGAAAACCAATCTCAGGCTTTTCAGGCAACGGTATTTAGAGCAAACTAAGGCCGGCCTTCCTCCCTGCCCAGCCTCCCTACCGCCCCAGCAAAGCAAATAAAAGAAACAGAAAAACCACAGCAGCTCCTGGGGTTTTTAACCTACCTGAGTAATCCCACCACCTCTGTTACGCACACACACACACACACACACACAGGCACACACTCTCTCTCTCAGGCACACACACACACACACGTGTGCGCACACACACTCACACACACTCACTCACACACACACACAAACACACACTCACTCTCACACACACACACGCCTCCCCCAGCCCCCAGCAGGACCTGGCCAGTGGCATTTTCCCTGCAATTTGTTATGAGAGAGTGAGTTTACATTTTGATTTAATGAGGCCCATAGGCATGGCCCCGAACAAGAATCAATTACCCAGATGAAAAAAGCTGTGCAGTCCAGTTAAAGGGAGAAAAGGGAAGGAATAAAAAAATGTGTGTGTGTGTGTGTGTATGTGTGTGTGTGTGTGTGTGTGTGTGTGTACGTGTGTGTGCACATGAACATTCTGAATGGGCACACAGAGGGACTCCAGCTAAGCCAGTTGTGGACTTTGCTTTTAATCATGAATTTAGACAAGAAAGCAAAAAAGACATCACTGGGTGGGTGTAGACACTGCATGAATTTAAAAAACATGGCATGAACTTGTTGCATGTACTGTAATATTTTAACAAGATCAGACGTGTAAGTAGATTAATGTCTATACTGCATTAAGGGGCAGAGCCTGTAGTGGCACAATTATGTAGTCTCATAGTAGGGATGTTATGCTTTTATCTCCCTATAACCCAAGCTTATAGATGAACTGCTTTTGTTTTTTCACTTTTAAAAATTTACACCACACATTTTGCATTAATATGCACAGAATGACCGTGCACTGACAGTGCTTGCTATGATTTTCACAGAGCATAATGCATGTCTACAATACTAGCTATGAAAACTACCATTTTTGTTTCATTTTTATGGTCAAATATTATTTCTTTTATTTATTTTACTTTTATTAACTATTAACAAAACTTGGTCCACTGTGTTATGCCGTCTCTGGGGTCATTTAATAAAAAAAGTTCTTTCCGTCAACTGTAAGCTGTCTGTCCTCTTCACTCACACCCCAGACTGGAGGGGGTTAGTCTACTGAACAGAAAATCAGGTTACAGTTACTATGAGCATTAAAGGTGAGTAGATTGTAGGCTTTTTTGAAAGAAGGTTTGAAACACTGTCTGTATTTGAGTGTCTGTGTAGATTCTCATTCATCCAGGTCATGGTAGTCAAAGGAGTTAAGTTGTAATCAACTGGACTTCTTTTTGGAAATTGAAGACATTTCACCTTTCATCCAAAAGGCTTCTTCAGTTCTGGCCTGATGATGTATGTATTAGAGTCTTCATATGTGTGTGTATACAAAAGTTGTTAAGCACATCTGGTGTCACCGTACGAGAAGGGAAGACGTTCGTAGACCCAAAGCTGAATGGCCTGCAACAGGCAGCTAGCCGTTCCTGTAGATAGATGCTTGTTTAAGGCTCTCTTCTCCATGTGATCTCACTCCATACGAGCCAGTGAGCGCCACTCCACTCCAGGAATATCTCATTTCAACAGAATCTAGACACACATTCGCGTCAAATTGGATAAATGCAAATGGAGCTAACCTGCCGGATTAGAAAAGAAAATTGGACATGTCGCATTCGCCCTCCCGTCCGCTGTGAAGTCCCTGGATTGCATCATCTCCGCCTACACCTCCCATTTCCAGCCCTTATTACGGACGAATGCCAAAACGGAGATTACACTGGGCCTCTCCCGACAGCCTATTCATAATTGATTTTCCCTCTCAGACAGTCAACACGCGCTCCTATTTTTATGATTATTTTCTCCGTAATTTGTTGCATATTACTATTTTAAGTAAGCAGCAGCCATTTTACCCGCTTACATTTCTCCATGTGCGTACAGATGGAAGCCCGACCCGTTTTCCCGGTGTGTAAACAGGTTTTGTAATACAGCATGCCTGTGTGTGTGTGTGTGTTGGCACAGGTGGGGAGGAGTGTGGAATATATACGAAGCAGCAGGGTGTGTGTGTGTCTGTGTGTATGTGTGTGTGTGTGTGTGTGTGTGTGTGTGTGTGTGTGTGTGTGTGTGTGTGTGTGTGTGTGTGTGTGTCTGTTGGCACAGATGAAGAGGAGTGTGGAATATATACGAAGCAGCAGGGTGTGTCTGTGTGTGTGTGTGTGTGTGTGTGTGTGTGTGTGTGTGTGTGTGTGTGTGTGTGTGTGTGTCTGTTGGCACAGGTGAGGAGGAGTGTGGAATATATACGAAGCAGCAGGCTGTGTGTGTGTGTATGTGTGTGTGTGTGTGTGTGTGTGTGTGTGTGTTGGCACAGGTGAGGAGGAGTGTGGAATATATACGAAGCAGCAGGGTGTGTGTGTGTGTGTGTGCGTGTGTGTGTGTGTATGTGTGGAGGGGTGCACTGGGGTAATGGTTTCACAAGAGCTTATGTGACATACATGCGATAACAGGCTCTCTCCCTGCATGTCGCTCCCAGTACAGGCTGCGTGTGTGTAGTGGCTGTGTGTGTGTGTAGTGGCTGCGTGTGTGTGTGTAGTGGCTGCGTGTGTGTGTAGTGGCTGTGTGTGTGTAGTGGCTGTGTGTGTGTGTAGTGGCCGTGTGTGTAGTGGCTGTGTGTGTGTAGTGGCTGTGTGTGTGTGTAGTGGCTGTGTGTGTGTAGTGGCTGCGTGTGTGTGTGTAGTGGCTGCGTGTGTGTGTGTAGTGGCTGTGTGTGTGTGTAGTGGCTGCGTATGTGTGTGTAGTGGCTGCGTGTGTGTGTAGTGGCTGTGTGTGTGTAGTGGCTGTGTGTGTGTAGTGGCTGTGTGTGTGTGTAGTGGCTGCGTGTGTGTGTAGTGGCTGCGTGTGTGTAGTGGCTGCGTGTGTGTGTAGTGGCCGTGTGTGTAGTGGCTGTGTGTGTGTAGTGGCTGTGTGTGTGTAGTGGCTGTGTGTGTGTGTAGTGGCTGTGTGTGTGTAGTGGCTGCGTGTGTGTGTGTAGTGGCTGCGTGTGTGTGTGTAGTGGCTGTGTGTGTGTGTAGTGGCTGCGTGTGTGTGTGTAGTGGCTGCGTGTGTGTGTAGTGGCTGTGTGTGTGTAGTGGCTGTGTGTGTGTAGTGGCTGTGTGTGTGTGTAGTGGCTGCGTGTGTGTGTAGTGGCTGTGTGTGTGTAGTGGCTGCGTGTGTGTGTAGTGGCCGTGTGTGTAGTGGCTGTGTGTGTGTAGTGGCTGTGTGTGTGTGTAGTGGCTGTGTGTGTGTAGTGGGTCACAGGAGATAAAGAAGAACAATAATGGGCCCGGGTACACAGTTTGTCATGTGGACCTTTTCCCCTTACACACACACACACACACACACACACACACACACACACACACACACATACATGCACACACACACAAATGCACGCAGACACGCACAAACAAATACACATTAACACACACCCACACACACACAGACATGCATGCACACACACACACACACACATGCATGCACACACATTTTAACACATATATATAATGATACACATTCTCTTTCACGCACACGCAGTCATGCACACACACACCCACTCACACACAGACACACACACACATACACTTTAACACCTACACAGGCATACACATATTCCCTGTCTCTCTCCCACATGCACACACACACACACACACACACAAAGACACACA
>CM050203.1:5490000-5512500 GCA_027475355.1 Coilia nasus | reverse complement strand
ACTCTGAAACCAACACAATACCAACAATCATGACTAACACTAACACACTTGCTTAACACTAACACTCTTTTCTAATACTAACACTCTTTTCTAACACTAACACTCTTTCCTAACAGTAACACTCTTTTCTAACAGTAACACACTTGCTTAACACTAACACTCTTACTCCCCTAACTCTCATTTAATGCCAACACTCTTACCTAACACTAATACCCTTACCTAACACTAACACTCCTGCCAACGGTAACACACCTACCTAACACTACCACTCATGCTTAATGCTAGTATTTACCAACAATACCCTAACACTCGTTTTCAACACTCTTGCCTAAGTGTAACAGTCTTGCCTAACATAGACACTTGCTTAAAGGAGAACTTCGGTGTAAAATGAAAATTGGCATGTTAAAACATCATACCGAGTTGGTATGTGTACTGAGGAGCAAAATTGATTTAGCCTGTTGCATTCAGAGTTTAACTATTTTTTATCGTTTGTCCCAGAAGGCTAACAATGGAAGTGGTACTGTAGGTGCTCGTGGTAGTGGTAGTTTCTCGTTGCCGCCATGATGAAAGTCCAAACAAGTCGATTGTACCACCTCTCCTCCTATTCTTCCTGCTGGTTCGTGTTCGTCAATTGACTGGTGCGGACCTTCATCATGGCGCCGACGAGAAACTACAGCAAGGTACTGCCTGTCAAATCTGTTTTATTAATAAATGTTGTGTACACTTACAAAGTTCTCAGTGCCTCATTTTTAATGTCAGGGCCTTTGTTGTACTACCGATGGAGTGTGGAGTTTCTTCGAGTGGTTTTAATGGTTTAAAAATAGTGTAGTCGTCATGCTTCGTCTGAGGGCACCTACCACTTCCATTGTTAGCCTTCTGGGACAAACAATAAAAAATAGTTAAACTCTGAATGCAACAGGCTAAATCAATTTTGCTCCTCAGTACACATACCAACTCGGTATGATGTTGAGAGAACTGCAGCCATGGCGACAACAATCGGGAGATATTTCACAGGTTACCCATGCTTGATAAGGACACTTTGCAGCAGTAACTGGTCTTGCAAATCGTCGTGAAGACGCGCCCACAGGCTGAAACAGATTATCGTGTCTGTAGCCTGCATTTCAACCAAGATGATTACATTGTCCCAGCAACGGCACCTAACCCACAAAAAAGGCTACATCTGAAGAGGGGTCATTCGGAGATCTGGTGGAGATGTTTGTCCAACAAGAAAGTCAAGAGAGAGCTGCAGCCATGGCAAAAGTCCATTTGCAACGACTTGTTGGTGACGATATCCTGCCATTTTGTACAAGAGACTGAAGAGGCCCATTCAAGTGTCGTTTCACTTAGGACTGAGTCTCGCGTGCTGTTGTTGACGGAAGTCGTGCTGTGCACGTGAACAGGGATAACACGATTTGGAAGACCAGCTTCTGCTGCAAAGTGTCCTTATCACGCATGGGTAACCTGTGAAATATCTCCCGATTGTTGTCGCCATGGCTGCAGTTCTCTCTTGACTTTGTTGTTGGACATACATCTCCACCAAGTCGCACAGGTTTCTGAATGGCACCTCTCTTCAGATGTAGCCTTTTTGGTGGATTAGGTGCCGTTGCTGGGACCATGGCTCTGTTAAATGGGCACAATGACTGGATATTGTCACAAACAGATGAAATCCCTCCAGTTTCACGGAATTAAATTGCACTACTTCTCCTCCTATTCTGACCGCTGGTCCTTGTTCGACAATCGGCTATGTGGACGTCCAACATAGCGGCGACGAGAAACTACAGCAAGGTACTGCCTATCAAACCTGTTTTATTAATAGACGTTGTGTACACTTACAAAGTTCTCAGTGCCTCGTTTTTAATGTCAGGGCCTTTGTTGTACTACCGATAGAGTGTGGAGTTTGTTCGAGCTGTTTTAATGGTTTAAAAATAGCTTTGTCGTCGTGCTTCGTCTAAGGGCACCTACCACTTCCATTGTTAGCCTTCTGGGGCAAACGATAAAAAATAGTTTAACTCTGAATGCAGCGGGCTGAATAATTTTTGCTCCTCGGTACACATACCAACTCGGGATGATGTTTTAACAGGCAAATTTTCATTTTACACCGAAGTTGTCCTTTAAGTTCTTTATACACAATATCACTATTTTCCTATTTTTGGGCCTACCTGACAATTTGTTTAACTATACAATGTTTTTACCTCTTACCATAATATAAAATAATTTACATGCAAATAAACTTCCAATAAGGATACTTGAAGTCAATATAGCCTAGCTCATTGAAAACGATCATTGCTGGTTTCTATCCTTTGTCTTTTAGTAAGTCCATGTGTAGTTGCAGGAATTTAAGAGAATGGAGTCACAATACAGTAATGCAATTGGAGTGGTAAATGTAATGTTTAGTGGTAAAGATATGTGCTGAACGTCAAGTGATTGTCTTTTTTTCATTCCAACGTTATCATAGTCACAAATGTTTTGATAAAGAATTGTCATTATCTGCCATTGCCATCATGATCATTACCAAGTTCAAATTCAGTGACTGAAAGTAAAGACACTTCAGACTTTGATCTTATCACATTATTGCAAAATCACTTCAAAGCCATGTTTCAATGTAACTTGTACTGGAACTGTACTGATCATACTTTTTAAACAGGAGTTGAGTGCATGCACCTCTCATCAATGTAATGAGTACTTCATGCACATTTCAAATGTAGTGGAGTAAAAAGTACAATATTTCTCTTAAAAATGTAGTGAAGTGAAAGTCATAAGTTGCCAAAATGTTTAATACTCAAGTAAAGTACAGATACTTCAAAATTGTACTTAAGTACAGTACTTGAGTAAATGTACTTAGTTACTGTCCACCTCTGACACTAACACACCAACCTAACACTCCCACTCATGCTTAATGCCAGTATTTACCAACAATTCCCTGACACTCATTTTTAATGCCAACACTCTTGCCTAAGTGTAGCAGTCTTGCCTAACATAGACACTCTTGCATATCACCAACACCCTTGCCTGACGCCAACACTCCTACCAACAGTAACATACTTGCCTAACACTAACACTTTTGTCTAAATACCAGTGATTAACAGTAATACCAATACTCTTACTCCCCTAACACTCATATTTAATGCCAACACTCTTGCCTAACATAAACACTGTTGCATATCACCAACACCCTTGCCTGACACCAACACACTTGCCAACTTTAAGACCAACACTTTGGGCCATATAACACCGCAACACCCATTCCTCATTCCCTTTCCCTTTCTGTGATGGATTCCTCTAGTGCCATTTCAGAGAGAGCAGCAAAATAGCAATAGCAAAGCAGCAAAACAATAGCAGTCTAAGTAGCTATCCAGACTCACCAAGCACTCATACATCACTCATAAACACTAGTAATTAAAAACAGAAAAGAGGTTTGTGGCGTTAATTCAGAGACTTTAAGTTTGGCACTGAAAAATGCCACTGAGACACAAATAGAATGCTGGCACTGAAACACTTGTTTTGAAATTGATTTTGAGCCCTGAATGGGGTTTCTCTGAATAAAAAGAAACTGATTAAAATAAGTCCAAGTTTGGAGATTTAAAAAGTCTTTGTGTGTTTGCAGTGTGTTTGTTTGTTTGTTTGTTTGTTTGTTTGTTTGTTTGGTGAAGCTTCTAAATACGTTTTATATTTCTTTATTCATTTCAGACCTTTTTTTTCAGTGTGAATGTTTTTTGTAAGTTATCTTTGCTCACAATTAGCTGTATTAGCCTCAACAACACTTAGTATTGTCATTGTTGGGTAATAATTCCAGCTAAACTAGTATGATTATAATTTCGAATGGAAATCAAACGCAGTTAGACAAAGAAAAGCAAATCTGTGCTGCATGTCTATAGATTTGAGTGAACCACACATGACCCGTGAGAAAAACCAAACAATGATGCCGCAGGCTTAATAACACTATCTGCATCTAACGTGCAGCTGAATGGGATGGCTGCTCTCTACAGTAGCACTGTGATTTAATTTCCGCACACTTCAAACACAATGGCCCACCGTGTCAGTAAGAGGATTACCATGATGGGCAGTGGTGTGAGAATACCACTCCGAGTGTTCATTTAAACTGTTTGTTTTATTATTACTGTTGTTTGTAAAGGTGTGGCACTGAACGTAGTGCCGTGCAGACCAGGGTAATGGGCAAAAGAGACATCATGGATGTGGCTGTGCTTATTTGTATGACAAACACGTCACCCAAATAAGCGACACCGTTAGTAATAAAATTGTTTTTCTTGAAGAGCTGAGTCTGGTGTATGGCTTGAAATGAATCGTGAATTGTGTACTGATTAATAGGGTTGCAATAACGGCACTGTTATTACCAATGTGTCTTTATGAAGCAGCAGTGAAGTATTTTGATCTAAAACAAACAAGCCAAAAACATTAAAGGCCTACAAACACTAAACAAACCCTGCAGGCATCAATTAAAGCTTGCTAGCATGCTGCACTGTTATGCTTTTTTTTTCACAATTCTGTTGGAGATGTTGCACTTTCACGCTGTGAACGTTAGTGTTGTGGTGTGACTCCATACCACTACTAGAACTACATGGCGTTGGCACTGGGGGGTCGGGGTGGGGGTGTGCTGGAATGGATTGTAATATGTGCCATATTTTGTCAAACACATACACTTAAAACAAACTCTACATATCAAGTGAACATCACATAGTAATGATATGTGTGTTTAATCAGTCACACTAGCAGCACTGCAGACTTTGACACACATCTGGCCCTGACACACATCTGCCCACACCTGCAGAGGGAAATTCAGCCTCTTTACTTCGCAATGAAAAACACAGATGCACAAATTCTGTGCAGAAAATGATTTATTTTCTATGGATTTCTAAGCAGGAAATACAGGGTCATCTATGCATAATGTATGAACAGCTCAAGCGTTGCTTGTTTACAAAATGCACTGTGTTGTCCCGTGGTGTCTTCAGCCATTGATTCTTTCGGTCGTGCATTTTAAATGTGTAGGTATTAACTACTGAGCTTTTTAAATGTCTCAATTACACCAATAACAGTCAGCCCAGCAAGATGCATGGGAGAACTCGCAAGCTCATCGATTACATCAGCGTTTAACTATTGAGCAACCTTTAGTTTGACCTTTCAGCCTCTTTCCTCGGTCACAGAGCAAAAACAACTCCAGGCTTCGTGTCCAAACGAAATGCATCTTTGTCAGCCTCTCTGAGCAAACCCACCACTCAAGTTTGACCAGCCACTCCAGGGGAAAAGCCACTGTGCATGGGGGAGGAGGCCGGGGGAAGTAGAAGGGCTGTCTGCGTCTATGTCTACATCCTGTATTTCGCCCGATGTGTAACTCCTAAACAGACAGTACAATTACAAGGGGGGTTGAGAATGCACACAGAGGCTGAATAATTTCAAAAATCTGTATTGGCAATCTACACAGGCAACTGTGGCCTAGTGGTTAAGGAGTTGGACTTGCAATTGTAAGGTTGCTGGTTTGAATCCTGCCCTACCCATGGTTGAGATGCCTTTGAGCAAGGCATCTAACCCCACACTGCTCCAGGGACTGTAACTGAAACTCTGCAAATACCTGTCAATCGCTCTGGCTAAGAGCATCAGCTAAGTGCAATGTAATGTATTGGATGAATTAGCTGGAGACAATACAGGCCGTGCAGAAACTACAGAAACAAATGTTTTGGATCTTAGCCCATCATCAGCTGGAACCATTTACTGGAAACTGGAGGAGACTGGGGGACATTTATTTATTTTAGTCCCCCCTTCCCCACAGACAAAGTCCTCAACAGGCACTTATCCTAAGTGAATGTAACTTGGAGGCAGTGATAAGTAACATGGTTTCAGAAGTTACCAGCCAGTATCGTTGTTTTGTTCCAACCATGCTCTACATCAGCCGACTTAGCTTTTTTGTCCAGCACCCAGACCACTTGAGGCGAATGTGCATGTGTTTTAGGCCTTCACAGTCTGTGTTCAGGTTGCCCATTGCTATTTAGAAGCTTCGCTTTTTGATCCAGCACCCAGACTACTTGAGGCGGATGTGCGTGTGTTTTAGGCCTTCATAGTCTGTGTTCAGGTTGTCCATTGCTGTTTAGAAGCTTAGCTTTCTGGTCCAGCACCCAGACTACTTGAGGCGGATGTGCATGTGTTTTAGGACCACACAGTCTGTGTTCAGGTTGCCCATTGCTATTTAGAAGCTTCGCTTTCTGGTCCAGCACCCAGACTACTTGAGGCGGATGTGCATGTGTTTTAGGCCCGCACAGTCTGCATTCAGGTTGCCCATTGATACTTAGAAGCGAGTTGCACAGAAATTGACTCTCTGCTACCTGCGCAGTTGCACTGTGCCCACACTAAGAGTAGGATCTATTTTTCTCCATCCACAATTAGTGACCAGCAGATGTGTACACTGTACACTGAACAGCCAAATGCCTTTTCATATAACACTCAATGACTACTAATATAGCAACAAGATTCTTTATAGGAAAGGAAATTTGGTAACACCTTATTTGAAGGTGTCTACATAAGAGTGACACAAGAGAATGTTATAAACATGACATAACACATATCATGAACATTAATGACACTTTATACATATTTATGACTGTTGCTATTAAGTGTTATTCGGACATTTGCAATGTCTGCATCCCAAAAAATTCAAATATAACTTACCATTACAAAAACTGAATAGCAACAGTCGTAAACATGAATAAAGTGTAGTTTATGTTCATGCTATCTGTTATGTCATGTTTATAACATGCTAATGTTACTCTTATGTAGACAACTGCAAATAAAGTGTAACCGGGAATTTTACTCTGCTATTCAGATGTATTTCTAATATGAAGCCGGAGCAAGCTACCTGGGAGCTAAGAAGGAGCTGAAATCTAGTGAGGCTCCTAATCTTTTCAAATAAAAATGAATGAAATGAAATGAAATGGGGTCTAATAAAACCGTAGATTTTAATATGCTTTAATTAGCCGCACAAGTACTGTATGTTAAATGCATATTTCGATTTATCAGCAGCGTATTTGAATGTAAGCAAGCACGAGTTTGCCTGCTTCAGCTACATCCAAGGCAGGCAGCAGCGCTTGCGAGCTAAGAGAGAAACGAGCACAACAGACTTTTATCTAAAGGTACACTTCAGCCAGAATTTAAACAGGCCCTGGGGCACATAAGCATCCTTACCAAAGATTGCATCAGAGAACAATGCATTTGCTGTTGGTAAGAGGCTGTTAGTCTCATGTGAAAATCCCAGAATGTTTTTCTTTCTTTCTTCTCTCCTCTGTCTCTCTCTATCGCTCTCTGTCAGTCTCTCTCTCTGCTTCTCTCTATCTCTCCATGCCTCTATCTCTCACTGTCTCTGTCTCGTTCTTTCTCTCTCTCTCGCTTTCCCTGCCTCTCTCTTTGTCTTGTTCTCTCGAGCCCAGAGTTTAACAGAGCAGGCTAAGCCTGAAGATCAAGTGCTTTTGTTCACTTTAGCTCACCACTCGTTTAGCCTTTTAACGACCACACAACCCTGACATCTCGCCACGTGCTTAAATGAGTGCAAAAAGCATCCATCTCCAAAGGCATCTGCCCACAAGGTCCCTAATGGCTGACTTCAGAGGTGTATAGGATATTGTATGAGTGGCCCTTAAATTCAACACACTGTTACACATCAGAACACAAACTGACAGGATATCGCAGGCCTTTCCACTACCCTAATTGTTAAGGAGAAGCCACACTAATGAAATTAACTTTGTCAGGACATCAGAGTTCCTCTTCTCCCCCATGATTCCCAAGAAACACAAAGACCAAAGAGGAGACTCAGAATGAAAGCGGATAAAGACCTCATTAGTCTGTTCGGAAGTGGCAATGACGTGTGCTTTCGTGTCCTAGGCAGTGAACGGTCCGGCACAGAATGAGCATCCCTGCGTAACAAAGCCTCTTTCTTCAACTTTTTCCTCCGAGTATAAATATATAAATATATATCATCTAAATATTTCAGTTATGAGAACTCGTGCCACACGTAAGTAGACCTGCATTAACTCCTGTGTGCTGAATTATTCAACCATTTAAAGCCACCATTGCCCACAAATGTACCCCAATACACTAAATGAAGATGCTTTAATCAGCCACGTTCTGCTTCTTTCGCATGGTAAAGTCTGCCAGGAGACAGTTATCAGTTGTGCTGAGACTTGAAAATACTTTTGTTCAAACCTGAATGTAAGACGCCCACTAGAATGCATTTTTAGCCAGACATTGTAGACTTAGACCAGACGTACAGTCCAGAATAGATAATAGATGCATAGAACACAACATTTGTTTTAAAATGATATATGCCCTTTAAAACCTTTCAACCACCACAGGCGGTGAGATATTCCATAAATTATTCCCAAGAGACTTGTGTGCGGATCCAAACGCGGGCCTGTTCACATTGCCTTCGTGTCATGATGTACAGCTCACCCAAGCAGCTACTGAGCAGCCAGTCAGCGCGATGACATACAGCATGGCCACACGACCGGCATGTGCTACATTTCATAGAAATGCAGAGTTGCACTAAAGGACAGCCGCAATTAATTTGATTGCGCTATGCAAACCAGGGCCAGCGACCTTACCAACACTCAACACCCACAAATCCAGGGTATCGATCTGAAAGTTTCTCGTTGAGACCTAGGTCCACTTACCCCTCTCCTTCAGTCCTGTATATCCCATATAGGACATAATGTGGCTTGAATATATATGCAAATATACAGCGGTAATAGATCGGTTTGGATATTGTTAATGATGTCAAAGGGAGGGCAATTCAGCAGTACTGATGGCAGTAAAGGTTTCACTGGAACATTATAATGTATGCGACAGAAAAGTTGCATTTTAAGCTCAGCTGTTTTTCCAAAAGGTGGCTGCATATGGAGAATATGAACGACACTGAAAAAAAAAAGTTTGTTTTCTAACAATGATAAAGTTTTAGTTTCTAAAGAATTCTAAAGAATTGGACACAGACACAAGGAACAAAGTCCGAAGGTCACCATGTTCTTCACCAAGCCTTCAAGGTGCGGGCAATAAGGTCAGCTGGCATGGTCTATCCTTATCTGACTCATCCACGCTACTAGTCATTCCTGCTTCGGTCTGACTCTGGTCCAAGTCTTTGTCCACGGCCCTCTCAGACACCACCCCACAGTTCGGCCTGCCGCTCTCTGGTCTGTCTTTTCATTCAATAGCCCAGACTAAGTGGCCTATCATTAGGCACTCAATTTTCCACTCTTATGCTGTTTCAGATCGGCCCTTTTGCCTTCCTCCCTCTTCATCTTTTTCTACTTCATCGCTTCTCCTCCTCCTCCTCCTCCTCCTCCTCTTCCTCTTTTCCCCCTCCTATTTCTCGCCTCCTCAGTGCCAGCCGTAGTGTTCTGTACTTCGCCCACCTCTGGTATTGACGATAAGTGCCCGTACCTGCCATCTATTTCAGAAGGCCTGCCATCATGCTAATCGCTCGCTGCTTGGCAGAACTGACGGCCGGAGATATGATTCAGACCCAATATCCAGACTCTCCATTGTAGCAGCAGCCCAGAAGCACAGCAGTAGCAGCAGCAGTAGCAGCAGTAGCAGCAGCAGTAGCAGCAGTAGCAGCAGCAGTAGCAGCCAGTCTGGTGACTTATAGAGCCCCAGAGGCACATTTGGCCCCCGGTTCCTGAGTCCACTTCCCATCCACAGCCAGGCCCTGTGGGAGCCTACGGATTTCTTTCCTTCCACTCTCTTCTCCTCTCCTCTCCTCTCCTCTCCTCTCCTCTCCTCTCCTCTCCGCTGCTCTCCTCTCCGCTGCTCTCCTCTCCGCTGCTCTCCTCTCTTCTCCTCTCCTCTGCTCTCCCCTCCTCTCCTCTCCTCTCCTCTCCTCTCCTCTCCTCTGCTCTCCTCTGCTCGCCCCTCCTCTCCTCTCCTCTCCTCTCCTCTGCTCTCCTCTCCTCTCCTCTCCTCTCCTCTCCCCTCCTCTCCTCTCCTCTCTTCTCCTCTGCTCTCCTCTCCTCTCCTCTGCTCTCCTCTGCTCTCCTCTCCCCCCCTCTCCTCTCCCCTCCTCTCCTCTCCTCTCCTCTTGTCTCCCCTCCTCTCCTCTCCTCTTTCCTCCTCTCCTCTCCTCTCTGCCATACAAAAAGCTACACCCGGGACATATTTCTTTCAAGGAGACGGGTGAAATGGGCCGTCTTGCCTCAAGGCGGCTGTGTGAGAGCGCTTTGACGGGAGATGGAGCAGGGGGCTCTGCGGTTGAGGACCAGCTCAGGTCTCTGTGTGGCTGGTGAGGGATGTCCGGGATTTGCTACTTCACCCTCCCTCTGTTGCGCAGTGTGACCGCTGAACCAGTCAGACGGCGCCTCAGTGGGAGATAAAAGGGAGAAGAGATGGAATGGGAAGAGAAGATAAGAGAAGGGGTTTCACTTGGCAGACAGCAGCTTTCTCAGGCTTTGACCCAGATTAGAGAGGAGTGCTATATCAACCCGGCCGCGAAAGGGAAACCAATCATAACACGGCCCCTCAACTCCTCATTTCCTCCAGGACGTGTGTTCACCTCACCCCCCTGACAGACAGCGTATTACCCCACCGCAACACAACAGCCAGACAGCCAAACACACCTGTTATCTACCATGACAGGAAAGTAGGGATGTCCCGATCAGGTTTTTCCAAATCATTTGATTTTGAGTATCTGCCGATACCAAGTCCCAGTCCGATACTTCTATAATACATTAAAAAGTATAAAGAGGAGCAAAGAAAAAGATCCAGTATGTTCCTTATTTTTTATTTAATTCACCATTTTTAACATTCAACAACTCTGTTAACAAACCGAACTCTTCTATGAGGTAGCTTGAACAATCAAGTAATAAATAACATAAATTCTTCACTTTTGGACTTTACTGCAACTGTAAATATAAAAAAGTGTAATACCCGAGTCCTGATCGGGAGGTAACTTCTGATTCCGATCGAGTCTGAAACCACCGATTTCCGATCACGTGATTGAATCTGGACATCCCTACAGGAAACAGGAAAGAGAAAAAAAATCAGCAACAGCCTTCCAGGTCCCTTTCTTTTTACCCATGATGCTCTAAACCAAAAAAAGGGCTGCTCTAGTTTAAAATGCCTAATCCTGCCTTTCAATCTTTACAAATCAAATCACAACAATGTGGGCAAAGAGAAATGATTACCTGACGGGATGCTTTGTCTTCCTTTCCCCCGTCTTGTGTCGCGTCTTAAAACACTCAAGCGCTGAAAAACCTGTGCCGAAGACAGCCATCGCTGTGGAAAGAAATTGTGATAGATGATATTATTCTAAAATGCCAAACTAAATTAAAAAGCTTCAGGTCTTTTTTTCCCCCTTGCATCAAGTTATCACTCCAGAGGCTCTCGGGGGAGAGAGGCAGTGGTAAGAGTGTGTACTGTTGCATAACAAACACATTTAGTCATGCCGTACAATGTTTATGTAAGGTAATCCTGTGCTTCTTATGCTCCTATCCAGCAGCACAGGAACACATGGTCTGCTCATCAAGGCAAGGCGAGGCGAGGCAAGGCAAGGTGAGGCAAGGCGAGGCGAGGCGAGGCGAGGCGAGGCAAGGCGAGGCAAGGCGAGGCAAGGCAAGGTGAGGCGAGGCGAGGCGAGGCGAGGCGAGGTAAGGCGAGGCAAGGCGAGGCAAGGCGAGGCGAGGCGAGGCAAGGCGAGGCGAGGCAAGGCAAGGCGAGGCAAGGCAAGGCAAGGCGAGGCAAGGCGAGGCAAGGCAAGGTGAGGCGAGGCGAGGCGAGGCGAGGCGAGGTAAGGCGAGGCAAGGCGAGGCAAGGCGAGGCGAGGCGAGGCAAGGCGAGGCGAGGCAAGGTGAGGCAAGGCAAGGCAAGGCAAGGCGAGGCAAGGCGAGGCAAGGCGAGGTAAGGCGAGGCAAGGCGAGGCAAGGCGAGGAAAGGCAAGGCGAGGCAAGGCGAGGCGAGGCGAGGCGAGGCAAGGCGAGGCAAGGCGAGGCGAGGCGAGGTGAGGCAAGGCAAGGCAAGGCGAGGCGAGGCAAGGTGAGGCAAGGCAAGGCGAGGCGAGGCAAGTTTATTTGTATAGCGCATTTCATACACAAAGGCAGTTCAATATGCTTAACAAAAATAAAAGCAAAAGACAATTTATAAAACCATTAAAGATAAAATAAGTGTAAAAGCATAAGTAAAATATGTGGTAAATAAAAGACATAAAAGCTTAAAAAAACTATTAATGTGTTTGAGTTTCTTACGGATCCCCTCCAGCCTCCATTCTGTCTGTTCCTACGCCGAAATATTAGCAGGGAGATAGGGCCTGTCTGCAGTCTGCAGTCTATTCCACTCAAATAAATTATATTATACATTATTATACAGGGATATTGAAATGGCTCCGCCAGGCTTCACCTCTCTCGGAGTTTACCCATTTCCATTCAAGCAGTATCTTCAGACAGCCAATACCTACCTCTTCAGGGTCTCTGCCCAAATACAGCACTCCAAGCAGTATCTTCAGACAGCCAATACCTACCTTCTCAGGGTTTCTACCCAAATACAGCTCTCCAAGCTGGGTCTGGGGCCAAAACAGAGCAGCTCGTGGACATGGAAGATTATCCCCTTATTTCCCTCGCTGCGTTACCGTATGAATTTTCTCGCTGGCCCATCCCATTCCGGCCTTATGAATGCGCCCCGGCCTCGCCGTGATAATGGAGGCAGAGACGCTGCAGAGCCGGGAGCAATAGAAGACTCTGGAGAGAGTCGATAAGACGAGTGGGGAATTCAGACGGTGGCAGGTGAGCAGAGGAGAACGCCACGGAGATGAGAACGCCACGGAGATGAGAAGGGGTGCGTCTGCCTAGCGCACCTTGGGTGAGACGTCATGAAGACAAGAGTGCACGCCCAGCGCACCAGACCGGAGAAGAGAGGTGGTACGTCCAGTGCACCTCGGATGAGACAGACTGGAGAAGAGAGGACACCATGAGGGACAGAGAGGGGGTATGCCCAGTGCACCTTGGATGACACGTCACTGAGACAAGAGGGGGTACACCCATTGCACCCTGGATGAGACGTTACTGAGACAAGAGGGGGTACGCCCAGTGCACCCTGGATGAGACGTTACTGAGACAAGAGGGGGTACGCCCAGTGCCCCTCAGATGAGACAGACCGGAGAAGAGAGGGCGTCTGCCCAGTGCACCTCGGATGAGACGTCACTGAGACAAGAGGGGTTACGCCAGTGCACCTCGGATGACACACCATGACGGACAGAGAGGGGGTACGCCCAGTGCACCTTGGATGAGACACCATGGAGAAGAGAGGGGGTACGCCAATGAGAGACAGACCGAATGTTCTAGTGAGAACCGGCTTACAACGAGGGCCGCCTTCGCCTGACCTGATCAAGGCCTTCCAGGCTCTGCCCTGACTGAGCATGGTTGAGAAAATCGGCCAAACGCTCACACTGAACAGCACACAGCCCTAGGCCACTTCAAAGGACACTGGAGCACTCGGATGCTTTTTAAGTAAAGGGTTTTACTGGGTGCAGACGAGACTAACGTTTCGGTGCTGTGCATCTTCCCCAGAGTCAAACTGGGGTCCTGTTCCATGAGCACCAAAAAAAAAAAAAAAGGTTTACACGCAAGTGACTCCTTCTTCTCTCACATTGAACACTTAAGCTAGGTGTGACACACACACACACACACACACTCTTTCTCTCTCTCACACACACACACACACATGAGGGGGAGGGGTGAGTGTCAGGTCTGGGTACGCGTGCAGGCTGAAGCTAGGTGTATACTCGCCGCATGCAGAAGTGCGCGCGCAAAAGTGACGTCACAGCGCCGCACGCCCATACATACTTCATTCGACACACACGGCAATCTTCTCCTCGTCAGAGGTGTCAAATGCCCCAGTAGTTCGGGAACCTTGCGTGTCAGAGGAGTGAAACATGACTGAATTGCAGGTTTACATCATGATTTGGGAATTTAACTGGATAAATCCGAAAAGGTTTGAGTCAGTGTGTATATTTACAGTGTTTTCAGCTTTATAAAACTTTATGAGTGATGATAGAGTGATGATAGGATAAGGCAAAAAGTTAGCTTAATAAACGAACTGCAGGTTTGCACCTAAGGTGGTTTGTGGATAAAACTGAACAAAATCCTAAAAGTTTTTAGTCAGTGTTTGTATTTCTTGTGAGTTTCCAGTAATATTAGCTGATTTGTAGCAATGGAAAATACATGTTTAGGCTGGTAGTTACTAGGCTAAAGTTAGCTGAAACCAGACTAGCCATTGCCTATTGTTTTCAATGGGGCTGCCGCGCGCAAGTTACAAAAAATCGGAGGCAACTATGCGCTTGAGAACGCCGCGCCAGATGTGCACTGACGTCATTTTGACGTCACTTTTGCGCGCGCACCACTGCGCGCGGCGAGTATATCCAGGCCTTTATGATGATCATGCCATAGCAATACTCTTAGGAGAAATAACTCTGACATTTCATTTGACTCTCTTATGCTCTTCTCACAACAGTACTCATAAAACTCTTACTCTTCTGACATTTAATTTGGATCACCACAGCTCTATCAGGTGTTGTGAAATAATTTGAGGTGTGGTTGTTAAGCTGCTTTTTTCAGGTTTACAGACAAAACAACCCCCATTTCAGGAATATGTATCACAGAAGAGTCATGTTTTTTGCAAACTATACAAATTACACAACTGTCCACACAGATGGCCCCTTTTTAAAATATATGGTCATGATATTCGAAACTAATTTATCTTGAGACTGTTATCTAGGTTGAAGTTGAGCAATACCAGTATTACCATATTTAAAACTTTGCCTCTAAAAACTTCACTCTGTATATTAAAATTAGCATCTGTCCTCTGGCAATTTCTTACTTTATTGTGAGGACACAGCTATGCACTGAAGTCACAGAAACTATTCCTACCCTGCAATGAATTAGTAATAAAATGTTGTTTAACTTTAATTTCATTCAAGTGGGGAGCTCTGTTATCAGAACTAAATTAGGCCTGTAATGTATGCAAATGATATGGCGCGATTGAGTTACTTCAGCGCCAAATCAAATCTGAAATCACACAACACCACAGCAGTGCTTCAGAAGACCAGACTCCTTCATTCAACTATTACAAAATAGGCATTTTTTTCTGAATACATTAAGAAATCAAAAGAACTTACGCAATACAAACCGAGATGACATAACCTCAGTATCAGATGTTATGTAAATTGACCACAAAACATCATTGCACCCATGACATCATGTCACTGAAGCCCTTCTGATATATTGTGCTTCAGCACAACAATTATGAGACCTGATCAAGAGAACAGCCTTTGACACAAGCACATGTGTGATCTGCATTTGAAGCTGACTGGATAAAGTTGATTTGATAACATCAGAAGCCTCATCAGGACCGATGTTATATACTAAAAGTGAAAAAGTGAAAGTCTCCCATTTCTGTCATTGTGATCACACGGCACAGCACAGCACACAGTGCACACAACGAAATTCAACCTCTGCATTTAACCCATCACACATGTGAGCAGGGCCAAATCTAGTCTGGTAAACCAGCCCCTTCATACTACTTAATTTCATTTTGTACAGAGGGTCTGGCAGTGCTGTATTGAAAAAGGATTTCTTCCTGGAGGTGTGGACTCTGCTGAAATTTAAAACAAGTGGCTCTGCCTTCACCCAATCGCAAACGTCTGATCGTCACGTATGCAATTAGCCTGCCTACGCACTACAATTCAAATGTAGCACACAAAATCAGCGTCATCACTCACGAACACACCCTCTGTTCGCTTACTGGCTAGGCAAAATTCTGCCCAAGACAGCAATGTCAACGGAAGCACTGCCAGGCCCTCTGTACAAAATGGAATGAAGGCTAGGCCAAATCCTCAGCAAAGGCTGGGGTTGTTTATCACAATACCTCAATGAGCCTCCAGTCATAACACTATCATTTGCCAAAGACTGCCGCTGTACTACATGGCAAGTAAGATGTTAACCATGACAAGTCTCACACACAGCTAAAAAATGATTTAGCACGGGATGTGTATGTAGCAATTCCGAGCAAGAGCTTTAAACGATCTCAGGCAAAGCTTTTTATCTCACTCACACACACACACACACACACACACACACACACTCTCTCTCTCTCTCTCTCTCTCTCACACACACACACACACACACACACACACACACACACACACACACACACACACACACACACACACACACAGATAGATACACACACACAAACACACACAGATAGACACACACACACAAACACACACACACAAACACATACTAACATATACATGCACACACACATGCACACACACACACACACACACACACACAAACACACACACAAACACACACACACACACACAAACACACTGAAACACTCACACACACTCTCTCTCTCTCACACACACACACACAAACACATACTAACATATACATGCACACACACATGCACACACACACATGCACACACACACACACACACACAAACACACTGAAACACTCACACACAAACACACACACTCAAATGCTTTGAAACACAGCACCAGTCGATCACGGGCCGGAGGCTATAGCTGCTATTTGCCCGCGTGTGTTTAGATCTCCCTAACCACCAACTGGCCTTATTACATCTCCGCTGCCACAATCACCAGGGACCCAAGATAGATTCCTACACCAGCACTGCCAACCCAGAGGTGGCCATTAGACTATCCGCAGTTACAAATCCACGTCCTCACAAGCCGATCTATATCAATCGATTAGATGTGGTTTATCCTCTGTGATCATAACTGATGATGGCTGTTATTCTTTCTTCAGGAGACATCTGTACGCATTTAAAAACTGCAGGAGGTAATTCATTAATATTACAGTTTTTGCCCATTGCTTAAACACATTTTGTTCAACTTGGCTCGCTGTGCCAAAACTCTACACACAAGCACATAAGACACAACACTTGGAAATAAACCATTCACATCTACGTCAAATTGAAACTCTGCAATCAAAACCTAACAATCCTTTGTCAAAATGTCACTCTGATGACAAAATTGCACACACTTGCATCTTATGAAAACACTGTCACATCAGCAGCAACACACTAGTCTACTTTATATAAAACACTGTTTTTTGTATTTTGAATAGATATGTTTTGCCAATGATACATCGGTATTTCATTTTTGAACGAAGTGTCTTATGTATGAAATAGTGTGTAGTGTGCAGGAGTAAGTGTGTTGCAAAAAGGAGCAAGTGTGTTGCAGAATTGCAACTAAAGTGTAAAGCAGCGTTTGTGTTTAGGGTATGGTTACACTGTGTTTAAGGCATGGTAACACAACTTCAAGTTCAAGCAATGGGCAAAAACTGTAATTTAAAGAGTACTGCTAGCTGGATTTCTTTGAGCCAAAAGTGCCTTGGATTGCAGCACTTTGCAACAGGGTGGTGCAGTTCACCATACTGCTGTCATGTGCCCAGAGTTAGCTTGTGGCGTAAGGCCAATGGTACTGTAAATGGACTGCATTTATATAATGCATTGATATAGTTGGCAGAGTACCCAAAGCGCTGCACATTGAATGCCTTACATTCACCCATCGACTCACACACACTCTCACACACCGGTTGCGAAGGCTGCCATGCAAATGGACTGCATTTATGTAGCGCATTGCTATACTCGGCAGAGTACCCAAAGCACTGCACATTGAATGCCTCACATTCACCCATTCACACACATATACACACACTGGTTGTGAAGGCTGCCATGCAAGGCAGTTCGTTGTGTGCACTGTGTGTCGGGACTCACTTTCACTTTCACAGGTGATGTAGCAGGGTTGCCCCATGGCATAAACAATCAGGCAGCAGGCTTTTCCTATGCCATATGCCATATACTCTATGAAGGTGATATAGGCAGGGTTCACCAGTGTCATACACCATACAGGCAGGGTTGATCAGTGCCATAGGCCTCATTTCCACCGTGTGTACAGCGCGTATCCGTGTGCAATAGGTTTGTATAGGGGCAGAATACGCTCAGATCACGCCTGCGATGAAAATGGTCTCATCTGTTAACGTGCATTCTAAACGAATACAGACAGAAAATGGGCACGCGCGGAACACGCAGAGAGTTTGGTGGAAATGAGCCCCGGCCATAGGCAATATAAGCAGCAATACAGGCAGCAGTGTTGACCCATGGCATGAACAGTGAAGGCAGTGGGCTTTTCCTATGCCATAAGCGATATATGAAGATGTAGCACATGGCATGGGCGATACAGAAAGCAGGGTTTGCCTCAGGCTGTGTGCTACAAGGGTGCTGTTCATCTGTATGTTTTTCCCCCGTAGAGGTTCATGGACATTCATGGATATCTGTCGCCATTCTACTTTGCTACTTCATGTCGCAGCCCTTGTAGCTGCCTGAAAACAGTCCAGTACTACAGTATGTGTGCAGGCATGTGTACACCAGGAGAGGAAATTAGCTTTGCAAAATGTGAACTCTTACCAGCCACTGACAAATGAATGGTAAAATTCACCAGCCACTCAACAGTAAATAATTATTTTTTGGTCCAAAATCCACGAGCTACTTTCACATAGCAGCATTTGGCTGGTGGCTGGTGCCAATTTCCATCCCTGGCGTACACTAGAGGACACAGAGTGTCTACCAGTCACATTTGAGGACTCCACGGGAAAAATGGGCATAGTCACAAAATCACATCTTTCAAGTTACTCCCCCTACTGGTAGTTGCATTGAAACCCCAGTGTTTTCAAAAGTAATCCTGTGAGTAAACGAACCTACAGTAGTCTCGGGGTAGAAGCACTGTCTCAGCGGCTCAAAGCTCTCTTTTGTCCAAAGTATTTTTTTTGTGCTGGGATTTGAGCTGAGCTATAATACTTCCAAAAAATGACAATAAAGTTCTGCTATCTCTTATACCCCTGCTGTTGCTATTCCAATCAAATTGACAAAATCATTTTATTCTGCGCATTTAATCTGTGACTTTTGACCAAAAGAATGTGGTAATTGTCAGTTACATATTGTCACCACTGCTCTTTAAAAAAAAAAAATGTTATGGCAAGAGCCAATGAAAAAGCCCTCACATGTCAGTGACATAAGTGACTGATTTCGCACAAGAAGTGGCAGTGGAAGGCGGAGAGGTGTTGGGGCCAATTGACTCCGAGCACCTCCTGATCCGCTGTCTTTAGGAGGAGTGTAATCTGAGCTCTCATTATCAGATAATTGCCCAGTGAAAACGCGACGATCAGGGAGCTAAATCACTCAGCTAGGTACATTCTTAGACGTGCAACATCACGCCATTAGCAAGTCTGCTCCAGCCCGAGAAGGGCGGGGTGTGAAAATGAATGGCTGCACAGACGAGATGAGCGTCCACCACCCGCCTTCAGACATTAGGGCCACTCCCAGCCAAAGGCATCGCGACCTGTGGCCGTCGCCCCGGCATTTGTGCTGATTAATGGGGATGATTAGGAGCCGTGTAGCCGCATGCAGACACACGGCCTCTTCCAGCAGGCCACAGACCATTATGGGCCAGGTGGGAGGTTTCTAGGACTGACCGCACACAGAATTTTTTTTTTTTTTAGGATTGACAGGCTCCACACACAGAATTTGGGATTTTTGTAGGACTGGCTGATTGTACACACAGAATTTGGGATTTCTTGATGACTGTCCAGCTCCACACACAGATTTCGGCATTTTGTAAGACTGACAGCAGGCTCCACACACAGAATTTGGCAGTTTTTGTAAGACTGACCGGCTCCACACACATAATTTGGGGTATTTCTAGGACTAACTGGCTCCATACACAGAATTTGGTAGTCTTCTAGGACTGACCAGCTCCATACACAGAATTTGGTAGTCTTCTAGGACTGACCGGCTCCATACACAGAATTTGGTAATCTTCTAGAACTGACCGGCTCCAAACAGAATTTGGTAGTCTTCTAGAACTGACCGGCTCCAAACAGAATTTGGTAATCTTCTAGAACTGACCGGCTCCACACATAGAATATGGGCCTCTGAGTCAAGTAAAAAGTCTACAAACAGCTACTGATGAATACATTTTCCTCAGTAATTTATTTGTTTGCATTTAACTGTCACATGTCAACATATTTGCAACCATATAACTCTCTCTGCTCTATAGTGGATTGAATAGTGTTCAGGGATAATTTACTGAAATCTCAATGCAGGGCCAGCGTTTGCCGCCATCATAAACCACATACACAAATCAAGACATAGGTGAACGTTAGTTGCTTTTCAGAAGCAAATTCTGTCCAGTCTACTGCCCCATGTGTAGTCTAATAGACTACCAGAATGGGAAAAAATATTGAATACAGACTACTTTGTCAAAAAAGCAACCTCTGTTCACAGTTAACAAACCCAAGCCTGTGTATGTGTGTGTGTATGTGTGTGTGTGTGTGTGTGTGTGTGTGTGTGTGTGTGTGTGTGTGTGTGCGTGTGTGTGTGTGTGTGTGTGTGTGTGTGTGTGTGTGCGCGCATGCATGCGTGTGTGTGTGAATAAGACAGTTTGCCATTTGTTGCTGTGCAGCTTTCACCAAAACAGGCGCATTTTCATAATGTCCAGATTGCCTCATCTTTTCCCACTCCACCCCAAACCAGCCCTTCCCCCCTTCTCCCCTCCTCTCCAATCCCCCTCTTCTCCCCTTCCCCCCTACTATCCTTTTCTCCAATCCCCCTCTTCCCCCCTTCTCCCCTCCTCTCCAATCCCCCTCTTCTCCCCTTCCCCCCTACTATCCTTTTCTCCAATCCCCCTCTTCCCCCCTTCCCCCCTTCTCCCCTTCTTTCCAATCTCCCCTCTCCCCCTTCTCCCCTCCTCTCCAATCCCCCTCTGCTCCCCTTCCCCCCTACTCCCCTTCTTTCCAATCTCCCCTCTCCCCCTTCTCCCCTCCTCTCCAATCCCCCTCTCCCCCTTCTCCCCTCCTCTACAATCCCCCTCTTCCCCCCTTCTACCCTCCTCTCCATTCCCCCTCTGCTCCCCTTCCCCCCTACTCCCCTTCTTTCCAATCTCCCCTCTCCCCCTTCTCCCCTCCTCTCCAATCCCCCTCTCCCCCTTCTCCCCTCCTCTACAATCCCCCTCTTCCCCCCTTCTCCCCTCCTCTCCAATCCCCCTCTTCTCCCCTTCTCCCCTCCTCTCCCCCTCCTCTCCAATCCCCTACTCTCCTCTCCCCTCCTCTCCTCACCTCTCCTGTTCTCTCCTCTCATCTCCTCTCCTCCTCTCCCCTTCTCTCCTCTTCTCCTCTCTTCTTCTCCTCTCCTCTCCCCTCCTTTCCTCTTCTCCCCTCCTCTCCCCTCCCATCCTCTCCCCTCCTCTCCTCTCCCCTCCCATCCTCTCCCCTCCTCTCCTCTCCTCTCCTCTCCTCTCCCCTCCCATCCTCTCCCCTCCTCTCCTCTCCTCTCCTCTCCCCTCCTCTCCCCTCCTCTCCTCTCCCCTCCTCTTCCATTCTCTCCTCTCCCATCCACTCCCCTCCTCTCCTCTCCTCTCCTCTCCCCTCCTCTCCCCTCCTCTCCTCTCCCCTCCCCTCCTCTCCTCTCCCATCCACTCCCCTCCTCTCCTCTCCTCTCCCCTCCTCTTCCGTTCTCTCCTCTCCTCTCCCCTCCACTCCTGTCCTCTCCTCACCTCTCCTCTCCTCTCCCCTCCACTCCTGTCCTCTCCTCACCTCTTCTCTCCTCTCCCATCCACTCCTCTCCTCTCCTCTCCCCTCCTCTTCCTCTCATCTCCTCTCTTCATCTCTCCCCTCCACTCCACTCCTCTCTTCATCTCTCCCCTCCTCACCTCTCCTCTCTTTATCTCTCCCCTCCTCACCTCTCCCCTCCTCATATCTCCCCTCCTCCTCTCTTCTCTCCTCTTCCTCTACTCTCATTCTATCTTTTTCTCTCCTCCACTCCCCTCCTCTGAAACAGCCGTGTCATCTCGCTAGCATCTCTTGTCCTTCACTGTCCCACTGCTGCCCCCCTCCCCACCCTACACACACACACACACACACACACCTGTGAGCCCCCCCCCCCCTCACCCTACACACACACACACACACACACACACACCTGTGATCCCCCCCCCCTCACCCTACACATACACACACACACACACACCTGTGATCCCCCCCCCCCCCCTCACCCTACACACACACACACACACACCTGTGAGCCCCCCCCCCACCTGTGAGTCTCCCAAAAGCCCCCAGTCCTGCTGCAGCAGGTGCATGCCTAATGACTCTTTGATGCCATATGTCAAATTTCAGCACTTGCTGAGTGGAGTGACATTTCTCTTGATCGCCCCTAGCAACAACCTTACGACTGGGCTATGGCGCATCCTGTCTCTTTCTCTCTCGTTCTCTCTCTCTCTCTCTCTCTCTCTCTCACTGACTCTTTCCCTGTCTCTCTTTTTCTCTCTCTCTATTTCTCTCTCTCACTTTCTCTCTGTCTCTCTCTCTCCTCTCTTTCCCTCTCTCTCTGTTTCTCTGTCTCTCTCTCTCCTCTCTTTCCCTGTCTCTCTCTTTTTCT
>CM050203.1:5470000-5480000 GCA_027475355.1 Coilia nasus | reverse complement strand
ATAGGTTTATACAAGCACCAAGTCATCGGATTTCATCCATCCTTGTGATTACCTGATGTAATGAATTACTAAAACTGAAGCTTATTGAAAATGAAAACAGGGTCCTGAATAATTGTTACATTGACAAACGTAACGGTAAATATTCGAAATGCCACTTGAGAATGTATCAATCTGTGAGACACCGGGGGGCTTCGGCCCACGCTGGTGCAGGATATTCGCTTTTTCGAGATTATTTCTGATAAAAGTGCTCCTGCAGTAGGTGGATGTGAGAAGCCAAGGCTCCCCAGTGTCTCACGGAAACGCATGAACACCCCCCCCACACACACACACACACACACGCACATACACACACACAACCTCCCTTACTGCAAAAAAGAAAAAGAAAAAAATATGCCTGGCACTGGCTTCTGCCTTGTCTCATATGCTGTCTCCTCTGCGTGCCTTCCTGTCGAGTATTCCGCTATTTTTTTATTTTATTTTTTATTTTTTTATTTTATATTTTTTCCTTGTTTGTTCCTTCTCTCCAAATCTGAATACACCCCCTTCCCTGGCTTCCTCATTATCCTGTTAGCACACCGGCCATTTTAAGGTGCGAGAAGAGGAGAGGTGTTGCTATCGATTGAAAAGCACAGACAGCTGTTGTTTGCTCTATTCGCAAATAAATTCAGACTGAATATCTTCAGAGGGGTTTCAAAAAGGTATTTAAAAAACTCGCTAGGTTAGGACAAGATATTTAACCCCTTGTGAACCCTGGCACACTTGGTCAATGGTGTCATCTCCTCACACACTGTCCTCGCTTACTTCGCTTTCCCCGCGTACTTCAACCAGTGCCACTCTCCGACCTGCCAGTGTAAGAAATCAGCGCTGATTGTCACATGAAGGGCTGTCCTTTAATGTGCCACAGGACAGACGGAGGAGTCCATTGATCTTTCTGCATACAATTACTGCTCTTCCTCTAACCCCCTTTCTCTCCTGTCCGCACCGAAGGAAGGTTGTCTTTTTAACACCTTTGAAATCCACTGCAGAGAACTTCACGGAGTGACTTTTAAATGGCTCTAGAGCTGAAATGCCCCTTCTCACTTTTCTCTACTACATGGAATGACTTTCTCAATTTTTCTACTCCCTTATCTCTCCATCTATCTAGCTCTCTATCTCTCTAGCTCTCTATCTCTCTATCTATAGCGCTGTCTTTCTCTCCCATCTCCCTCTCTTTTTTCTGCTCCTCCATCTCACTCCTTTATTCCGTGCCTGTCTCAGTCTTTCTCCCATCTTAGTTCTTCTCTTTTTCTTCCTCTCTTCCTCTTCCTCTCTTCCTTTCTCTTTCTCTCTCTCCCCTCTCTCTGTCTCTCTTTCTCTTTCTTTTTATCTGCCTCTCTCTCTCTCTTCCTTCTTCTGTGTCTCTCTGTCTCTGTCTCTCTCTTCCTCTCTCTTCCTTTCTCTCTCTCTCTCTCTCTCTCTCTCTCTCTTCCTCTCTCTCTCTCTCTCTCTCTCGCTCCTTGTCTCTGTCTGCTGCAGTACCTTGCTCCTCTGGCTGATGTGACACACTTCCTCCGAGATGCTTAACAATTCTCTTTACCCAGAGGATAAGCCAGCTTTCCGTGATGCGCCATCACAGGTCATTATTATTGAAATGCTATTGCTACCGCTCATGTTTTAATGTATAATAACGCACTGCTCTGTGGAATACAGAATTGCGATTGGTCTGTTAAGGCATTTGCAGATTAATTAACTCAGAATATCTGATCAGTGAACTGAATAAGTTCTTATTACCTCATAGTTACACAGGGTTTCTGTCACATTTGGCATATTACATATTGTGCTGAAGGAGGTAAAATAAGTGACACTTGGGATCTAACAGTAAGAGAATCTTAAATAAATGCTAGTCATAAATTTCTCTGGAGCTAAACGACATATTAGTAGATAGTTATTCACTTAGTACTGCACCGTAAACTCCTTAGGGATTCTGCGTGACTGCTCTGGTGTGGTGGGAGATTTCAGAATAAGAGTCGACTAGCTGTGTGTCAAGCCTAACAGATCAGAATTATATTGCTAATATGGAAAAATATATTATATATTTGGGTCCCATTTTTTTCTCTCACAATGCCTTCCAGGTAAAAGTCTGCAAATATTTTCCAGCAGGAATATCGCTGCCGTGGGCTGCTATGCAGTCGGATGCTTCTTTACCTCTCTCTCCTCTCTCTCTTTCTCTTTCCCTCTATCATCTCTCATCATCTGTTTTAGTAGGGCTCTTGGCTTGTCAGAGAACCCCTCTCTCCCTCTTTCTCTCTCTCTCTCTCTCTCTCTCTCTATATCTCTACTTCTCCCTCTCTCCCGCTTCCTCTCTCTTTTGGTTGGGCCTGTCTTGTCAGGATGCCTCTGTCTCATCCTCCCATTCTCTCTCTCTCTCTCTATCTCTTAGTTTCTTTCTTTCGATCACTCTCTCTCTCTCTCTGTCCCGGCTCCTCCTCTCTCGTTGGGGGTCTTGTCTTGTCAGAGCTGCTCTGTCTCAGACTGGGGAGCAGTGTGAGTGACAACAACCGGTCGCCACGGTGACACCTGTCTGATAGGAACAGCCGCTTCGCTGGTACGACATGTTTCTCCAGGAGTTTCTCTGTGCTCGAGGAGCCCTGACGATCCGCTGCGCTGTGGCCGCACCAACGGAATGCCAATGACGGGGAGGCCGAGGGGTTCGTGGGCAAGGAGTGGGGGGCAGGGAGGGGGTCTATGGGTGTGGGGGGGGGGGGGGGGGTCCTGTGGCCGAAGTAGAGGTACACGAGAGGAGACTGAGGGGGGCGAGGGGGGCGAGGAGGGGTGTCCGCAGGAGAGGCGGGTGGTGGGGGGCGAGAAGGGTGTTCCGTGGGCGAAGTGGAGATGCACGAGAGGAGACTGAGGGGGGCGAGGAGGGGGTCTATGGACGTGGGGGGTTCAGTGGGCGAAGTAGAGGTGCCCAAGGGGGGCGAGGGGGGCGAGGAGGAGGTAGTTACTGGAGTATGACCGCATGTCAGCGCCTGGTCTCATTGGTGGCAATTACAGGAGCAGTGTGGGGCCTCGGCTGTGTTTGTCAGAGAGGAGACACTACCCGTATGCACACACACACACACACACATTTGCATGGCCCTCTTAAAGGGGAGATAGCTAGGTCTTGACAACCTCCCAACAGAGAAAGTGTGTGTGTGGTTTTGTGTGCGTCTGTGTGTGGTTTTGTGTATGGTTTTGTGTGTGTGTGGGTATGTGTGTGTGTATGTTTGTGTGTGGCCACGTGTAATGAAGTGAGAGACAGTGTATGACTATGGGAATCTGTGTGTTTGTGTGTGAGTGGTTGTTTTTGTGTGTTTGTTTGTGTGTGTGTGTGTGTGTGTGTGTGTGTGCATGCACATACTTGTTGCGTGTGTGTCTGTGTGTTTTGAGGGAAGTAGGGTATATTGTGTGCGTGTGTGTGTGTGTGTGTGTGTGTGTGTGTGTGTGTGTGTGTGTGTGTGTTGCTTACAGCTGGTAGGCCTCCACCACTCACCCAGATAATATGTAATGAATATTAATACGCTGGTTAGTCTCTTCACACAACAGTTTATTAATAGGAGCAGTCCAATAATCCCCGCTCCCGCGTTATGGATCCTGTGTGTCGAGTGTGTTTGTGTGTGTGTTCCCGTTCGCTGTCTTTTAATCACTGCACAGTGGCACTTTTGCAGAACACAACAAGTACACCGATGCTTCGTTAAACACAGCAAGTGAACCAGAGAAAGAGCGAGGCACTCGTACAAGCGTGCGTTTATTCTGCAAATTGAACATCTGTTTAGTTTGAATAAAAAAAACAACAATGAATTGAATAAAGAAAAAAACAATGGATTACAAATAAACATTTTATTTCTGTACAGGTTATTTGGCAGTGTGCATACAGAGAGTATGTACATATGTTTTAAATGTACTGCATGTGATGAAATTATTCAGTCGCTTATAAATGAGAGGGATAATTTCTGTTGTCTGTTCATGATATCAGTTTTCAGCGCGCAAAGAGTCACGACGAGCCCGCTCGCATTTGCGCTCTAATTTGAGGCAGAATCAAAACAGCTGGGATGAGGAATCTTGCGGGCGACCCCGTTTATGTGGAGCGATGGAACGGCGCGTTCTCCTGGGACGCGCCTGCAGGCTTCCTGCAGATCTGAGGCGCAGCGAGGAGCGAGGAGCGAGGCGCAGGAGAGAGAGCCTGAGAAAACACTCGGCTGAACACGGAGCTCTGACACACACACACACACACTATCTCCGCTGAATACATTTACGGATAAAAATCAAGCCGAGCTCCTGAAGCTGTGTGCATACAGGAGCAGGGCTTTCAACCAGGAGATTGCAGCGCAATAGTAAATAAATTACTATTGCTACATTTGGAAACTCAGTCAGCATAGTGCTTGGAAATGAGGAACAAGGCTTTATTAGCACTGATGCATTGATGGAGAAAGAGCCATGGTTTCAGGCAAAGTTTATCCAGCATCACTGCCAGAAGGCCAAGGCCTGAGGGCCTCGTCCCACCAGAGATCAGCTAGCCATCCCATGACCTTTCCACGGTTCTATCATGCCTATGGCCATGTCTCTCTCTCTTTTCACTAACACACCAACACACCACAACACAATACAGCAACAGAAAAGACCAGACTGGTGAGAAACAGATATTCTAAAGCTTAAATGCTTTAGGCAGAAATATGGGTGTAGGTAGGGTTACCAGCCGTAAATAAATACGCAATAGACAGTTGTGGGAGAAATGGGGTCTCTTCGTAATACAATGAGATAAGGTGCCAAACCAATGTCTGTATGTTAATTAAAAGACTTCATAAGCTCTTGAGATGGTCAAATGCACAAAACCAATGCAATGGACAGTTAACAGCTCAGACACATGTATTGGCAGAGTGGCAGGCAGAATATCTTAGACAAGTTCTGATCTGATTTTTGAAGAATTTTAAGAAAACAAAATAACCAAGGAAACCAAAATGTTATATACAAGATTATTATTCGTCCGCTCCGGCGCCACTGGACTGCAAGTAATGTTGTCTTGTGTTGTTCTTGCCAAACTGTAAAGCACTTTGAGCTGCATCCTGTATGTATGAATTGTGCTAAAAGAAAACATTATTATTATTGTTATTATTGTTATTATTATTATTATTATTATTATTACTCAAATTCCTTCAATTTGCCTCCTTTGCCTCTGTAGCAGTAAATTTAAAGGCATCCAGAACACACAGAAGAGAGGTGACTCTATCCTCGCGGGTTATTGGGGCAAAGTTTTCAATTTACATTTTTACCTCCGCCAAGGAGGTTATGTTTTTGCTGCCGTTGGTTTGTTTATTTGCCTGTCCCTTTGTTTGTTTGTTTGTTTGCATAACTCAGAAAATTCTGGATGGATTTCGACAACATTTTTAGGATAGATCAGAAGTTGGCTAACTTAGAACTGATTAGTTTTTGGTGGTGATCTGGATCACCATCTGGATCCACAATTGCAAGATAGGGCCATTAATTTTTTTTTGCCCATAACTCTACAAACAATGCCCAGAATGCTCCTTTACCCATCAAACAAAAAGTCTTCAGGTGGGGATGGTATAAGGTGGAGATTTCAGCTGCCTTGGCGGAGGTCTGCGCTCTCCGAGGGCTTTTCTAGTTAAACTACAGGTTTTTAAAACAATATTGCCTTTAGGTTTTCAGTGTCACAGTATAGGGAGATTTCGATTCTCAGATTTAAATGTATTACAGTTTTTGCCCATTGCTTAAACACATTTTGTTAAACTTGGTTCACTGTGCCAAAACTCTACACACAAGCACATAAGACACAACACTTGGAAATAAACCATTCACATCCATGTCAAATTGAAACTCTGCAATCAAAACGTAACAATCCTTTGTCAAAATGTCACTCTGATGACAAAATTGCACACACTTGCATCTTATGAAAACACTGTCACGTCAGCAGCAACACACTAGTCTACTTTATATAAAACACTGATTTTTGTATTTTGAATAGATGTGTTTTGCCAGTGATACATTGGTATTTCATTTTTGAACGAAGTGTCTTATGTATTGAATAATGTGTAGTGTGCAGGAGCAAGTGTGTTGCAAAAAAGAGCAAGTGTGTTGCAAAATTGCCACTAAAGTGTAAAGCAGCGTTTGTGTTTAAGGTATGGTTACACTGTGTTTAAGGCATGGTAACACAACTTCAAGTTATGTTACTTTGGTTTAAGCATATGTCTATTGCGTTCAAGCAATGGGCAAAAACTGTATTTCTTTCCCCTTCAGGTGGGGATGGTATAAGGTGGAGATTTCAGCTGCCTTGGCGGAGGTCTGCGCTCTCCGAGTGCTTTTCTAGTTAAACTACAGGTTTTTAAAACAATATTGCCTTTAGGTTTTCCGTGTCACAGTATAGGGAGATTTCGATTCTCAGATTTAAATGTATTACAGTTTTTGCCCATTGCTTGAACGCAATAGACATATGCTTAAACCAAAGTAACATAACTTGAAGTTGTGTTACCATGCCTTAAACACAGTGTAACCATACCTTAAACACAAACGCTGCTTTACACTTTAGTTGCAATTCTGCAACACACTTGCTCCTTTTTGCAACACACTTGCTCCTGCAAACTACACACTGTTTCATACATAAGACACTTCGTTCAAAAATGAAATACCGATGTATCATTGGCAAAACACATCTATTCAAAATACAAAAAACAGTGTTTTATATAAAGTAGACTAGTGTGTTGCTGCTGATGTGACAGTGTTTTCATACGATGCAAGTGTATGCAATTTTGTCATCAGAGTGACATTTTGACAAAGGATTGTTAGGTTTTGATTGCAGAGTTTAAATTTGACATAAATGTGAATGGTTTATTTCCAAGTGTTGTGTCTTATGTGCTTGTGTGTAGAGTTTTGGAACAGCGAGCCAAGTTGAACAAAATGTGTTTAAGCAATGGGCAAAAACTGTATTTCTTTCCCCTCACACACTGTGCTCTGCACCACTGACTGTGCTGTCTGTGCTACTGTCCGTGCTACTCCAAGGGCATTGCGTCGCTCGAGGGGCCATAACCAGGGAAGTGAAGGATTGTGGCACCCTTTTGTTATGGGTTTGGCCAGACAGTAGCCTGGTAAACCAGCCTCCAGTACTTCATCTCATTTTGTACGGGGGTCTGGCCTTGCTGCATTGAGAAAGAATTTCTTCCTGGAGGTGTGGACTTTGCTGAAGTTTAAAACAAGTGGCTCTGCCTTTACACAATCACTAACATCTGGTTGTCACGAATGCAAATTAACCTGCCTACACACTACGATTCAAATGTAGTACACAAAGTCAACATCATCGCACATGAACACTCCCTTTGTTCACTGATTGGCTCGGATTCGCTTGGTCCAAATACATGAATGTCAACGGCAGCAAGGCCAGACCCTCTGTATGAAATGAAATGAAGTACGAGGGGCTGGTTTACCAGGCTAGCAAGGCCAGACCCTCTGCAGAAAATGAAATGAAGTACGAGGGGCTGGTTTAGCAGGCTAGCCAGACAGGGGATCTCTAGGCGGTAGGATCCCGCTGTGCTGCATTTTTTCCTGTTTCCTTTTATGGGGAGGGGGGGATTACACTTCAGGATGGAGAAACACCCTCACACTCCACAGGACCTCCGGATTGACGGAGGGAAGCGGAATGTCAGAAGAAGGAGAGAGAGGATGAGAGGTGCTGTGAGGAGTGTGATAGCATCTCTGTGTGTGTTTGTGTGTGTGTGCGTGTGTGTACGTGTGTGTGTGTGTGTGTGTGTGTGTGTGTGTATGTGTGTGTGTGTGTTTGCATGTGTCTGTGTGTGTTTGTGTGTGTGTATGTGTGTGTGTGTGTGTGTGTGTACGTGTGTGTGTGTGTGTGTGTGTGTGTGTGTGTGTGTGTGTGTGTGTATGTGTCTGTGTGTGTTTGCATGTGTCTGTGTGTGTTTGTGTGTGTGTGTGCGTGTGTGTACGTGTGTGTGTGTGTGTGTGTGTGTGTGTGTGTGTGTGTGTGTGTATGTGTCTGTGTGTGTTTGCATGTGTCTGTGTGTGTTTGTGTGTGTGTGTGCGCGTGTGTACGTGTGTGTGTGTGTGTGTGTGTGTGTGTGTGTGTGTGTGTGTGTGTGTGTGTAGGTGTGTGTGTGTGTGTGTGCGTGTGTACAGTATGTGTGTGTGCGTGTGTGTGTGTGTGTGTGTGTCTGTGTGTGCATGTGGTGGGGGTGTGATGCGGTCATGGTAGGAGGGGGTTGTTGGTGGGTGGAGTATGGGGGGGTGTTGAGCGGCCCAGCAGAGGCGACTATCACAGGGCGGTCCACAAGCACAGGAGCTGTGAGCGGAAGCTTAATCCGATGTGGGTTTTATGCAGCAGGCACTCACACCTGTCACAGCGAATCATACCCCGGATAGCTGACAAAACAGGCCTGGATTCCAGCCGCACTCGGCCCACACCTGGCCCGGGTCCGTGCTGCGCTCCGCTCCGCCTGTGAGTCTGGGTGAGTGGGGAGGCTTTTGCATCCCAATGGCAGCGGATCTGCAGCTGCAGAGGCAGAGGCAGAGGCAGCTGGATGGCCGCCTGGGCTGCTGGAGGAGACGAACGAAGGTGTGCAAAAAAAAAAAAAAGTTAAAAAAATGGAGACAGAGGAAGAGGAAATGACACGGCGCCATCCCAGCGGCAGCCTCTCCTCTCGCATGAGCAAAAAAACGCGACACTGCGACAAGCCGAGACTAGCAGGGCGCGTTACGTGACGCAGAGCGATGCCTCCATACTCACATCACGGCACGCGCGCACACACACACGCACACACACGCACGCTCACACACACACACACACACATACACACACACATCACGGCACAGTGGCTCTCCGCGCACAGAGGAAGTGTAGGGATGCTTCTGTTTCCACTGAGCCTTCATCATTGTGATTCCTTCCCTGTATTGCCTCACATGGGGCGTACCCCGGTACCTGTGGCGGCAGCCGTGGGGAGAGGGTGGGGGGGTTGGGGGGTCTGTAGGGGGGGCTCCGAGGGTCAGTGATTGGCCTTGCGTCTCTGCTGTGGGGAGAGGGCAGGGGGTTGGAGGGTTGGGGGTAGGGAGGTTTGTGGGGTTGGGGGGTCTGAGGGGGGGCTTCGAGGGTCAGTGATTGGCCTTGCGTCTCTCCTGCTCCACTGCGTCTTCTCTCGTACACCATAATTAAAACCGCAGGTGGGAGAAGCTCTGCACTCAGCATGGTGCACGGGACCATCTGGTTCAAAAGACAGGCCTGTGTGAATACTTACACACACACAGGCACACACACACACAGACACACCCTCTCCATCACACACGCATGCACACATCAAGAGGTTAATAAATCAAAGGTGAAACTTTGATCCAACCCAAAGGATCAAGGCATTTCAAAAAAAAAAAAAACACACACACACCCAGTTGCCTTTCAAATTATTCCACCCGGCAAAGCGTAAAATCTCTGGTCCAGTTATGAACACAGATAGTGATGATCATTGCCCTGACCTCTTACACACACACCTCCCCGCCCGTACACACACCTCACGCCCACCCAACACACACACACCTCCCACCCCCCCAACTCACCACTCAGATGCAGCGCAAACAAGCCTACAGCCCCCTTCCATGTTCCACGCACGTACCACTCGTACCACTCAGGAGAAAACAGAAAGAAAACAAATGAACACAGATAGTTATGGTCATTGCCCTGACCTTTTACACACACACCTTCCTCTACACACTCCTCACACTCCTCACACACCTCACACCCCCCAACCCCCAACTCACCGCTCAGATGCAGAGCCTACAGACTTCCTTGTTGTGGGTTTAGCACAGTGGCATATCACTCAGGATAAAAAACAAAAAACAAAACAAGAAATCAAACAGCATACAATCTCACTGTACCGTGATCCATTTCATGACAAATCTGCCATATGAGTCCAGTATGATTGACAGCTGTAATGATGATGGCAACGTGGCCTGCCAAAAGCAGCCTGACAGG
>CM050203.1:5462500-5465000 GCA_027475355.1 Coilia nasus | reverse complement strand
CACACACATTCTGCCACACAAACTCACACACACACACACACATTTTGCCACACAAACTCACACACACACACACACACACACACACACACATTCTGCCACACAAACTCACACACACACACTTTTTTCCACACACCCACACACACATTCTGCCACACAAACTCACACACACACACACACATTCTGCCAAACAAACTTACACACACACCAGCACTCACAACCCCACCTCCTTTCAGCCAACCAGCCAGCGTGTCTCCGCAAACTCACACACTCTCACACACACACACACACACAGCGTGTCTTCGCGTCTCCGTCAGCTCTTCTCCTGTCTTCTCCTCCTCAACCCCCTTCAGTTATTTTAACACACACACACACACACACACATTCTCTCTCTCTCTCTCTCTCTCTCTCTCTCTCTCACACACACACACAAGCACACACATCCCCCCCACACACACACACACACACATTCTGTCACACACACTCAACCCCCTTCGGCTATTTTAACGGTCTTGCTAATTCCAGCCTCCCCTCCCGCCATCTCCTCCCAGGCCCTAGGGGGCGATATGCAGCACGACACGCTACGCTACGCCACTGCTGCACCCACCCAGGTCACGTCGATAGGCCAGGCTATGTTTAAGCTACGCTCGGGGGGGTTGTTTTTCCCTGCTGCAGGTGGTGGATTCTTACTGCTTAAGATAAAAATGCAGGAGAAACAAGATACCAGATGAGTGTTTAAGCACTACTTGCGTCATGACTGTGCATCCCACAGAAGCAGAAGGACTCGGATGAATCAAGAATTGTTTTTTGGAGAAAACAAAAGACTGTTTGTATATTCTAATGAAATAGATTGATTTTCTACTATCCTACGTTAGTTAGTTGCACGCTGCAAGCTTCTGCTTAGGAAGTGAAAGTCATTGCGAAGGAGAAGGATTTGTGCTGGTAAACAGGTCAAATAAATAGGTGATGGTGTCCTTGAAACCCTAAATTCTGACAGGAGATGAAAGTCCTCTGAAATGCGATAAACAAGGGGAATGGGGAAAAAAGTTGCGGTTTTCAATGCTTTTAAAAGAATTTGCATCAACATCAATAGCTGTTTTGAAATTTAGATGAAGTCAGGGTAGGCAATGCAAAAAAAAAAATGTCATGACCTTCAGACACAGAAGTTATTGCAGTGGTTCATTTAATTCAAATAAAAATGGGATAACATTAATCTGAGATTTTATTTCCACTACAGGCTTTGGAGCTGCTCTTCCCCATCTCGATGTGCAATGTATGTTCACAAATGTCACATGGGAATCTCTCATAAGATTACATGCACATTTAAAAGGGGCTCATTAACTAAGACCACACTCAGACCTTGAGAATCCATTACTATCGCTGCTGAACTTAGAAGTATCGATTTGGACTCTCACGGCGCACTACAAAATTTACTAAACTGATTTCACTAGCAAGGAAAATCCTTCAGCACACCTGAAGCACAATTCATATTTAAGCTGCCTAGCCAAAAGCTGAAAGCCAAAAGCCTTCCAGCACGCTAAGGGTTCCCCAGGCCTCTCTGCATCCTCTTCCTGGTGTCCAGTAGACTATTTCTCTCTGCGCCGGCCTTGTAGGAACCATCACACAAGCCTTGACACAAGAGGGGTTTTAACAAATGGGGGACCGGCGGAGAGTGCACCGCATCAGTGCACACTTCTAAAGCAACCCCTCTGCCCTGCCCTGACGCTTTAGCCTTGGTGTCACTACGGTGGCCCAAAAGGCACATGCATTAGAGCATTAACCACTGCAGGTCTCCAGACCGACGTCCGCAAGATAATGACAGCTGCTTGTGTTTTTGTTGATAAATGATGCATTTAGAAAAAAGATAGGTTGGGGATTCCGGGTTTTGAAAAGGCAATTTTACCTTGGTTGTCGGGCTTGGTGTTATTGGTGCTCATGCAGTGATGGGCGTTTTAAATCACAGATGATGTTGCTTTGGTCCCGGCGGGATTGCCATCAACTGTCACGAGTGCCACTGAACCTTGAACTGACTGCCAGATGAAGGATTTTGGCTCACCATGGAGTCGCCCAGGCCAGCGTTTGTGTGTGTGTGTGTGTGTGTGTCAGAGTGTGTGTGTGTGTGTGTGTCAGGGTCTGTGTGTGTGTGTGTGTGTGTGTGTGTGTGTGTGTGTGTGTGTGTGTGTGTGTGTCACGGTGTGTTGTCAGGGTGTGTGTGTGTGTGTGTGTGTGTGTGTGTTGTCAGGGTGTGTGTGTGTGTGTGTGTGTGTGTGGGTAAGTGTGCATGGCATTGTGGCGGGTATGAACAGTCATGAAAAGAACAGAGTGCCCTGTCAAACATTTTTTTCAGGACAATGCAGCACAACCTGCAGCCAGTTTAGCAGCCAAATGTCATTACACACACACACACACACACACACAGACATACACTCACACACACACACACACACACACACAGACATATAAACACAGACACACAAATACATAGAGTATACGCACACACACA
>CM050203.1:5452500-5455000 GCA_027475355.1 Coilia nasus | reverse complement strand
CACTGTCTATGGGAAAGAAAGAAAGAAAGAAAGAAAGAAAGAAAGAAAGAAAGAAAGAAAGAAAGAAAGAAAGAAAGAAAGAAAGAAAGAAAGAAAGAAAGAAAAAAAAAGAAAGATTTCACAAAAGTATGTGATGAAACAGGAAAGGCAGAATAAAAGCATAGACAAACAGTAAGAGAAGCAGAAAGAATGACAGAAAGAAAGAAAAAAAGAAAGACAGAAAGAAAGACGTTTCTGGCACTGGTGTTTCCTCTCTTAGTGGTTATGTGACCTGCTGAGAAAAAAGAAATGATTCCACAAGAGTATGAAACAGACAACGCAGAATAAAAGCACAGAAAAACAGTAAGAGAAAGAAAGAAAGAAAGAAAGAAAGAAAGAAAGAAAGAAAGAAAGAAAGAAAGAAAGAAAGAAAGAAAGACAGAAAGAAAAAAGAGAAAGAAAGAGGTTTTTGACACTGGTGTTTCCTCTCTTAGTGGTTATGAGACCTGCTGGCATTGGTCACTGCCTGTCTTACTCTGGCTTAGTTTAATTTGGGCCAAAATGAGCCGCTTTCAGACTTCCCTCCTGTGTGCTCCTGCCTCTGAGGTAAAGAGGGTTAGGAGGACAATGCCTTAAAAAGCGCTCTGTAGGGGGGGGGGTCCTCCTGAGCCTCTCTTACTTCCTTTCTCTCTCTCTCTCTCTTTCTTTCTCACTTTCTCCCTTTCTCCCTATCTCTTTCCTTTTCTCTCTTCCTCTCTCTCTCTCTCTCTCTCTCTCTCTCTCTCTCTCTCATTTGCTCTCTCTCTTCCTCTCTTTCTCTTCCTCTCTCTCTCTCCCTCTCTCTCTTTCACTTCTTCTCTCTCTCTTTCTCTCTCACTTCTTCTCTTTCTCTCCCTCTTTTTCTCTCTCTATCTCTCCTTCACTTCCTGTCTTTCTCCCTCTCTCTCACTTCCTGTTTCTCTCTCCCTCTCTCTCTCTCTCTGTCTCTGTCTCTCTCCCTCTCTCTCTCTCTCTCTCTCTTCCCCCAGCTGCACTTTGCCATGGTGGGGAATATTGGTTTTCAAATTAGCGACTAATAAACGGGAACAGAATCGTGGCGGCGACTGGATCTGGCCTTTTTATGTGTCCAATTACAGCGAGATCCCCGAAATCACATTCACCTTCCCCTTCCCTAAATTACCGCTCCATCAGCCCACTCTGGTGCGCCACGCTCCGCCATATTAGTCCTCACACACTGCTGTCTTCGCTAGCCCTCGTTCCAGTCTTGCGCATTGGCTCTAATGGAGGAGAAAAAAAACACACCTTGAGTCGAAGGGTACGGAGAGGCTTTTAGACGTTAACTTTAATGCGTAATATATTTAAACTGACCTCGCGCCTACACATCTGAATAAAGTGGAGGATGTGCTTTAAGAAGCAAGTGCTACAGACACACAGCAAAGAGTCTGGGTAATTGCTGGATATATGCAGGCGTTCTCCCATAAAAGAGACACCCAGACATTACTTCAAGAGAGGTCTCCCCCCCCCACACACACACACACACTCTGGACTGACTGGCAGAGTCTGTCTGCGCCCGACAACTGGAGAAGTGATGGTATTTTTACCCAGCCGCCACCAAATCTGTTCTTGGACACACGGAACTTTATTTTCCGGTGCTCAGAACAGTAGGTGAAGCACCAGGAAATTGGTCATCGGAATTGTTTCCGACACCACTAGCTTGCCTTCTCCAAACCACATAATTAAGGCCATAACTTGACAATACAGCACTACTCTGATGAGAATTTAGAGGAACTTTTTTGGCAACCTGCAGGGCCATCAAAGCTTTGAATGGAGTTGTCTGTCACCCCTATATGTATACTTTATCACACCTCAGACTAACAAGATAAACACTACACTACATTACACTACGCCACACTACATAATACTACACTATACTCAGCCCTCAGCTTTGTGCCTGCAGCCAGACCACACATGTGAGGATATCCACAAACAACCTCACACCCACTCATGTTATATTGCATAAATATACTACACTATACTATACTATACTGTACTGTACTGTACTATACTATACTATACTATACTATTATACTATACTATACTATACAAGACTATACTATACTATACTATTATACTATACTATACTATACTACACTATACTGTACTATACTATACTATTATACTATACTATACAAGACTATACTATTATACTATACTATACTATACAAGACTATACTATACTATTATACTATACTATACTATACTATACTGTGCTACACTCTACTATACTTCTACTATGATAATAATACTAATATACTAAAGAGTACTATACAACACTGTTGAACTACTGTATTGGTAGGAGATTATTCTGCCAATAAGGGTAACAAATAAATGCTCAAGTATCCGGGTAGACATCTCCTCATCACTGGTCCAGACAGATATTCCTGGACAAGGCCAGAGTACAAAACATTCCCAGTTCTGAATGTGCCCTCAGGTCCATCTTATTCATGCAGACCCATATTTC
>CM050203.1:5447500-5450000 GCA_027475355.1 Coilia nasus | reverse complement strand
CTGCATTAGATTGCAATAGATTATTGTATCACAGTATGACGCCTTAGTATGACAAACCATTGTGTGACTTTCAAATCCCAGCATTTATTGGCTGACTAGGTTTTGTGTGTGTGTGTGTGTGTGTGTGTGTGTGTGTGTGTGTGTGTGTGTGTGTGTGTGTGTGTGTGTGTGTGTGTGCATATCTGTGTGTGTGGGTATATGTGCATATCACATGTGTGTGTGTGCATGTGGGTCTGTGTGTGAGTGTGGGTTTTTGTGTGTGTATGTATGTGTACGTATGTGGTATGTGTGTGTGTGTCTATGTGTGTGTGAATGTGTGTGTGTGCATATCACATCTGTGTGTGTGTTTGTGTGTGTGTGTGTGTGTGTGTGTATCACATGTGTGTGTGCATGTGGGTCTGTGTGTGAGTGGGGGTTTTTGTGTGTGTATGTATGTGTGCATATGTGATATGTGTGTGTGTGTCTGTGTGTGTGTGTGTGTGGGGGGGGGGGGGGGGGGGGGGTCATAGGTGGTTGTCTGCTGACCTCTGTATCTAACCCTCATAAGCTGTCACCATCCCAGGAGGGTGTGTGTGTGTGTGTGTGTGTATGTGCATATCACATGTGTATGTGTGCATGTGGGTCTTTGTTCGAGTGTGTGTTTGTGTGTGTGTATGTATTTGTGTGTGAATGTGTGTGTGTGTGTGTGTGTGTGTGTGTGTGTGTAGGGTGATAATAGGTGGTTGTCTGCTGACCTCTGTATCTATCCCTCATAAGTGTGTCACCGTCCCAGGAGGTGAGAGGTAATTGCTCATTTTGTAGATACGGCACCCTGTGACCAAGTGTGCCGCCTCTGAAATATTTATATTTTCCCCAGACTTGTTTATCAGTCAGATATATTGAAATTTGATATAAAGCCTTGACAGGGCCCCTAGCCGCCCTGCTGCCTTTGAGCAGCGTAGCCTCTCGAAATATATCACCACGCAAATCTGCTGGGCTATTTAAAAACAAGCATGCATTATGGCCGCTCAACACGGGCCTGGCGGGCAAGTAGCGATTAATATCTCACCATCACAGCCTCTATTCTGCCACCATGACAGAGGAGAGAGAGAGAGAGAGGGAACGCCTAACCCACGTCAGTCTGGTCTCAGTGGAAGTGTTATGGCTAATTGAATGCAGAGGAGGAGTTGAAAGTTTATTGTTTTTACCTTGCTGTCCATCACGCATCAAGACAATAACAGCACCTCTTTAAAACAGCGTAGATAAGCTGAGTCATTACATGTAATACTGCTGACTCATATATCAGATGGGGCTTTTTGTGCTGTTATTGCCTGTGTCAAAAAAAAGAAAAAAAAAGTTATTCTCCACTCAAATCCACCATCCCATATGCTTTAAAAATCAATAACATTCAGTGTTCATTTAGAGTTTTTTAATATTCAAATCTACAGCAAGCTGTGAATGTGCTCAATATTACATTATATTACAGTATATTATAGTACAGTATATTATAGTACAGTATATTATATTACAGTATATTATAGTACAGTATATTATACTACAGTATATTATAGTACAGTATATTATAGTACAGTATATTATACTACAGTATATTATAGTACAGTATATTATATTACAGTATATTATAGTACAGTAGAGAGCTAAGCAGCCCACATGGTTCAGCACTGACCCCAGATCATTTAGCTAAAATATTTACCTATTACTACTTTGTATTATTGTTAATAGGTTGTGTAACACATCGTACATAACTGTCTTAAAATCTTGGCACAGTACATTCCTGAGTTTGTGCAGTCGCAGATGTCAGTCAGCCTTCATGGGGTCTCATTTACATGTTCGTAATTGGCCCTGCACCTGGGGACACGTAAATATCCGTAAAAAACCAGCAAACTGCAAACAGAGCAACATTTTTACAATTACTGCATGTCGGCGTCGTAAATATCACAACCGGCTGTGTTTTTTTACCATGATGACTGTCAAACATCAGCTTGTGGGATCCTGTGAACAGAGCATGGCAATCACAAACACACACACACACACATACACACACACACACACACCCATACTTACACATTACAGATGTAATACCAACATGGACGGCAGGAAAAGAGCAGAGTACACAGTGCTTAGTGCTGATCTCAGCTGTCTTCCGCTGACAGAAACATTGTTTCGTACCACGCAGAGAATCAACATGCCAATCATCAAGGACCCGCGTAGGTCAAACACAAACATTATTGCGAGGAAGACATTACCATATTTTTGTTTGTGCTACAATCGCCGAAGCTATTTCCTCATTGAGAGAATCTCTGTGTACATTATGAGATAAAAATAATTAAAAATATGTATCTATATATAAAAACCAGGGCAGCGCACCACTTACACACATACACACACACACACACATACACACACACACGTGTGTGTGTGTGTTTATTTGCTAGTGGGGTTCCCATGGCTGATGCTGAGCTCAGCTGTTCCCCCAGTGCATCGTGGGAGCTGACACCTC
>CM050203.1:5400000-5435000 GCA_027475355.1 Coilia nasus | reverse complement strand
GGTTTAGTCTTCCAGTATATAGTGTAAGCAGTTTAAATAGGACCGGAGCCCTCCGGAGCTCAGCTCCCCCTTCTCACCTCAGCAATACAGCCATCAAGAGCTGAGCTCCCTCTGCTACAGTAGTTATTGTAATACAACAGAGGGAGATATTGACCACTGTGAGTAAGCTCCCGCTCCTTACAAAAGCCAGTTTAACCACTAAGTGTAAGTACACAATGTTACGTGTTATTACACCCTTTGTTACACTGAAATTCATGATGTAGACACACTTTAATAAAAGCTTTAAACTAAAGTGTTGCTCAAGAGGGTACCTCTAATTAGCAAAGGTGTGGTGTGACACTGGTTTAAAAGGAATGTTGGGAGGATGAAAGTTCGTTGACTGTATAAAAATGTCAATGTGAATGTTCTAAATGTCATAAAATAATATAATATCAATGTATTAATAGTTTATTCATATTTACATGGCTAATAATAACATTTAGTAATTTTGTAAGAACGCGCTCTTTTATAGAATGTTGAGACACTCACACCTTTAAAAACCTGATACCGTATCTTATATAAAGGCCTGTGCTGCTTTTTTACAAGAAGGTCTGAAATCAGCTCAAGTAAATGCTGGAGGCTTGGGAGTATAGTTTGCGAGACTGAGGGCGGGTGTGCCAGCTGTGATTTTCAATTTTTGTTCTCTTGGCCGTCTCAAACAGCTCACAGCTGGGAGGAGGCCGCAGAGCTCATCCACTATGCATTTCTTCTGCTGATCTGGTACATTTGCAGGCAGAAAGCCTGATATGACAAAAACACGCTCACGCAAGCTCCCAGCAACCTTTTAGAAAACAGAAAAATAAATGGCGAATTACAATTCCTGATAACATCTACTCATAGTCTAGGGGCAGACAAATAAGCAAAAAAGGCCTGTCTGAATATTTTGAAACCATTTTTCTGTTCCCTACAACATCTTACAGAATTTTAAATGCGTGGTACATGGTGACTCATTTAGAAGAATCAGAGCACTGTTGTATCTCTGAAGCGTTGGGGGCTATAATGTTATGCTATGGCTTCACCCCTAGCACGCAAGCATATGCATTTACCCAGCCATAAGTCATTTTCAAAGTCACTGAGTCACCCCCTTGGTGGCATGTTAATTGCTTAATTAACTCAGCCAAGCACCTGCCTGACAATGCACTCCGCATCCCTGATCTGGCACATTTTCCGCCTTTGTGCGGAAACACACACAATAAAGCGGCCTCGCCTCGCCTCTCCTCTCTGTGCAGGCTGTGTGTGTGTGTGTGTGTGCAGGCTGTGTGTGTGTGTGTGTGTGTGTGTGCTTGGACCCATTCGGGCTGCCATAAGGAGGCGGGCAACGGCACATCTCGGTGACTGATGGTGGCTGATAGTTATCGCAGGTGGCATCAAATATTCTCACTGCTCGCCTCTCTCACTGACCTGCCAAGTGTCTCTGCTTCAATCTCCGCTGCAAGTGGGTATTATCCTGATGCACTGCACTTTACTGCAAAGGGAAACTTTGCAGCGGCTGAATGGAGGCTCTGCCACACAATTAATGCACAGCGAAGGAGAAGAAAGCACCGCGCGGAGCACTGAAGGGAAAATTATCAGAATTTTTGCCTCATTTCTTTCAAGGAAAAAAAAAAACCTTGAAAATCGATTTCGATAATTTGTTCAAAAAGCACTTTTTTGCCTAACAAGCACATTATGTGGAGAATGACTAAAGGTGAACTGCAGTCATTCAGCCATTTTAAAACCACTAAAGACACCAGGAAATAGAGCCTCTGCAATTTTGGAGCATATTTTTGAACTTGAATAATGTATTTTACGATCCTGATATATGCAGAGACAGCAGACCATCTTAGCCAGGGAAGGTGTGAATGCTTGTCTCCTCCTGCAAGCTAAAATAAATAATTTTACAAAACTGTGTTTAGTCTATATATGTTTTCACTATGACATGACTATTGTTTGAGCATTTAAAATGCACTTGAGGAAGCATCTATTAGCTGGATGGGTTATTTTGGGAAACATTTATTCATATACTTTTAAATACCATACACGTATACTTTACCCCCCCCCCCCCCCCCCCCCACACACACACACACCCCTCTCTATGTCTTTTCATCTCTCTCCCTCTTTATCTCTCTCCCTCTACATCTCTCTCTTTCTCTCCCTCTCCATCTCTCTCTCTCTCCAGCTCTCTTTTTTTTCCCTCTCCATCTCTCGCCCTCTCCATCTCTCTCTTTCGTGCTGCTTTCTGAGGGCTTGCAAACTCTGCAGCACAGCAGATGACAGTTCCTCATAGTTGTGATTCATGATGCTGAATGCGCCACATATTGCACATTTTGCATGGTGAAATCGGGAAGAAAGACAAAGCACGTCTGACAGGAAGTTTAAGCATTTATATTCACATATACATCTTTTTTTTCTCAGAGATCTGTTACGACGCCTAGGCTCCAAGACTTGTTTTATGGTGACGACTGGGGAGAAAATAATATAAGCATCTTAAAAACAACAGGCTACACACACAGCATACTAATCCCCAGGGGACACAACAGATGTTCAGTGATAGCCAAGCCTCTGTTTACCTACATCAGTTCACGATCTCTCCTTAACTGGTAGAATCTCTCTTGCCCATAAAATGTCCAGATGGTTCAGGAATTTAACTTGCAAAAATTATTATGATATGCACTGGCTTCAAAGAGTCATGGCTAATTGTATCATAATTCTAATGAAATTCATTCTTTTAGTTTGGGCTTTGGTAGTGTATTCATAAGGTCTCTGCTGTCTGGATGCCTGCTAAAGGGGTGCATTAATTCACCATGGAATACTGATATGTTGATGACCTCATCAGAACGAGGACAGCCAGTAGTGTGTAGTGTTGCTCTACTGTTGCACAGATAATGGTGAAACAAAGGGCTGTTAGCTAGTCTGGTGTAATAACAGATTAACTCATCACAGAAGTCTCCTTGCTCTTAGTGCCACAGCCTTTGCCTAGTGCCACAGTCTGCTCTATGCTAAATTTAATGAAACAATACAAATGTTAAACTGAAAAAACGAATAACATGTGTGACTGTAATCCCCATATTTTTGGTACAGTTGCTTAATTGTCATGTCAGTCATGTGAGGAAGGCTTTGAATTATATCAGCTATCGGGTTGCAAAGATGGGGAACTAATTCCCTTGAGTCATGGTGCCTAAATCACTCCTGCTGCTTAGGTGTGGTAGCTCAAATTACACCGCGGCACTCAAAATGACCTTGAGGAACAAGTGTCACTTTGTGAACGATAATAATAAAAAAAAGGAAAAAAAAAAACATTAGCGCATCCATCTGTGGAGTCATCTGCTGAATTCTAAACAGCTATAGGGACTCTCCCACTGTTAGCTTACCCCTGCCCTGATTATTAGCGCAGATATGCTAAGCTAATTGTTTGCCGCAGAGATCAAGGATTTGGATAATCGTAGTCCCTTTCTGTTGGCTGGCAAAATTGACTGTGGACCACCCCACTCTGCGCCGTGCCGTTCCTTTGAAAATGAAGGAAAAGCTTCCGTCGTGTTTTGTGGCAGTTGACAGTTTGTGAGATGAATAAATAAAGAAACGCATTCTTTTATCCAGGCGCCTCCCCGCAGAAGCGTTATACGACAGCTGTAGATAGTTAACAGTCATCCTCAAACAGAATTATTTCAGCGCTGTTCTAGTGTGTTCCCTGAGTTCATTACTATTGCATAGCTCGTAGCTGCTCTTTACTCATCTAGACAGTACTGCATTATTTACCAACACAAGACAATGGTGCACAACCACAACACAGGACAAGGGACACCATAACATCCAGAAAAGACTAAATAATACATGCCGAAGTCATTTGCATGCATACATTACATGACTCGCCAGGCATGTCCAAGGTGTGTTTAAAAAGAACCAGCTGTTGCTTGCATCGTCCATTTGCGTTAAAAGGAGACGAAAATCGACAGATCTAGGACAACTGTGGCGTCTTCTGTTCGCTCGGGAGTGACATTAAACGCCACGATGCTCCAGAAGGCTCCACAAAAGCCTAATGGGGCTCTGGGTTTGTAGTAGAGAGCCAGCCAGGCCTTGGAAGCTTTCAAAGAGCCACAGATAGCCAGAAGTAGGCCAGAGATGGGCCAGAACTAGGCCGAATCTGGGCCCAAGGAAAAGAAGCCAGCAGAGTAATGCATTTGCAAATTGTGGGGGTGGAGTGTTGGGGGTGGGGATGGGGGTATTCGAGGCAAATACACACACTAGCTGTAGCACCATCCTCTCTTAACTGTTGGCACACACACACACACACACACACACACACACGCACTTAACAAAACACTTCTGGCAGTGTAAGCCATGAAGGGATTTGAGGAAAAGATAAAACAAGAGAAATAGCTCCTTATAGGCTAATTTGTCTGCAGTTTGCTAACGCTAATTATCCCATCGAACTTCAATAAAATTTCAGCTCTTGGTGTTCTGAGACACTTACACATGTAACATTGGACTTTTTAAGCATGCCCTATGGTGCAGGCTGAGACTTGGATCTGTGGGAAATAATTCTTTAAAAAACAAAAAGCAGCACTCCATCTCAGCTGCAGAGTATGTGCTTCCCTGCACTGTATGGAGCGTGTGCTAGCTTGCACTCTGTGGCTTCTCAGTGTTTACCAAGCCGAGCGTGCTGCTCCCAGCGTTACTCACAATCACTTGGTTGGCGCTTTCATTTCGTTCTTGACGCCCGCTGATGGCTGTGCCCCCAGCCCCACTTTCAACCCCGACCATGTGTGCTGGCTCACATTTACATCAAGGTCGGGGAGATGGGATGGGGCTTCTGATCCTATCCATCAGAAAACTCTCCTACTGCAAACCAGCACCATGAAAACACTCCCAATTATCATGCTACTCTACAGCTCACTCCAAAAGCATCCCCAAATGAAATGGCTGTGGTTTTATAGCAGATAGCTCTTCTCTAAAGAAGTATGTTTTATGCTCTCCCTAAACATGATTAAATGACAGTTTTTGGCTTGATTATATAGCCATGGTTAAATGTTTATAACCTTTTACTGTGCACTTTTGAAGTCCTTTAGCAAAAACCTTTTTAACATTGGTGTAGAAGAGATACAAATTAAAGTGATCCAAAGACAGTGACAGTGTAAAACCAAAAAATATTCCATGTTTTCCCTCGAACAACCACTTGTTTTACACAGACGTTTTTCTACACAGAGTGTAGTGTACTTGTTACGTTTACACTTCAGCAGAGCTGTTGGACACCCACTCACTGTGAGTTTTTGGGCTGGTTTGTTAGGATAGGACAGTAGACAGGCACTCACAAAACAGAGCACTTGTCAGCAAGAGACGTGTCTTTCGGGATGGCTGTGAGTCACACCTCTCATTTTGGATGGAACTCAGCAGAATCCCAGTCACAGTCAAATCAGACACCAGCATTCAGCATATGGGCGGCCATTTTGTGTGCAGGACAGAGAAAGGAATATGCAGAAGGCAGAATGACTACAGACCATTAGTGCACTAAGAGCCCAATTGATATGGGAAAGGTGTACGATAGATTGTAGGAATCCAATTCAATGGTGTATCGTTTAATGTAGCTACCACTTATTCATATATTTCATTTGAGAAGTATTTAGTTCCTTTGCTACACTGAAGTCTTTTGAAGGCACTCTGGAACTGAGGAAAATTACAGAGCAATTTGCTTCCTGTTCCTTACAAATCAACAGACTGATGGATTGAGGTTTAAAATTCTCTCTCTCTCCCTCCCTCCCTCCCTCCCTCCCTCTCTCTCTCTCTCTCTCTCTCTCTCTCTCTCTCTCTCTCTCTCTCTGTGTTAGAGAAAAAGATGAAGTAAGTGTATAAGGGCAAAAAAAACTGACTGACAGGTGTGTGTGTGTGTGTGTGTGTGTGTGTGTTCGTGCATTTGTGCACGCAGGTCTGTGTGAAAGAGAACAAGTGGAAAAGGGGGAGTGAGAATGCATAAGGGCAATAGAAATTGACTGACAAGCAGATAAAAGGGGCTCATTTCTTGGGTCTTACAGGCCTAAGCCCCCTCGATATAACAGCAGGCTTCATAATTAATGGTTCCTGCATGCGGAAGAACCCTACAAGGAAGCGGGACCCTGTCTTAAGGCAGAGGATCCACCCTGCATGCGATGCCAGACTCCATGGTGGGACCTTACTCCAGGCAAGGAACCCGCTCCGCATTGGTGGACTCCAGGGTGTCTCATTAAGTTCTAACAGTGAGGCAGCCAATCACCTGCCTCCTAGCTGCTGAAGTGGGCTAGTGTATGGGAACCCCTAGCCCCCAGAGGGGAGAGAGAGGAAGCGTGGTAAAGGACAAAGAATCTGGGAGTATCAGTAAAATGAGTTACAAATGAGTTAATTTATGGCCAAAGTCACATTTCTGCTCTCCTTCTGTCTTGTAATTTACCACTCCCATGAGGCTATAAAGTCTACAGCATTGGCAAAAAAGAGATGGTGAAGCTGTATTCATGCAAAGTTAAACCGTATCTGCTGGTCATCATGTATTTATTGCTACAGTAATTAGAGACCCTCAAGCAAACTGAAAAATATAATGAGTCTTAGGCCTAGTCCACATGGAGTACTTGTAAAAGCCTTGGATTTTTAATGTGTTTATGTGTGGTCTTCAATGCGACCTTCCTGAATAAAAAAAACTCCAGCAGAAGCTAATATTTTTGAAATCGCTATTGCTAGGCAAGACATAAAGAGGGGGAAAATATATTTTTAGAGAATGGCAGACATGGCAACAGTAGTTTTAACCCTTTAAACAGGACCACTCACATGTCATACGTGTATGTTTACCTGCTTTCCCACTGTATGAGAAACAAAGACACCAGAATTAGCTTCATAGGAAACTGCTGTTGCTACGTCCCCAACATTGCCATGGACGTGCTCGCCAGCATCATCAGTTCTGAATCAGACCTTCCAACACTGGGAGTGTGCACAGGGAGTTTGTGAAACTGAAGGTGGAAATTTTTTTTTTTTTTTTTTTTTTTAAATAATACTTACTTACATGTAGACTACGCCCCACTTTCCACACATTTCCGGTATCAGTGTGGTGAACACAAACACACACACACACACACACACACCGCTTTGAGAGAAGAAAGTAGCACCCTTCAAGATGACGGCAGGGATTCCTCAGAGTTTTTCTCCATGAGATACTAGGCTTTGGCAAAGCACTTCTCTTTCCTGCCAAAAAAAGGAACTTGTTGACTTGAATTTAACTGAACTGGGATGAATTGATTATACAAATATGACTCAGTTTGTTTTTTAAAGATAATTTTTGATTAGCAAGAACCACACTCGACATTTCAAACTAAATTTGTGGCACTCATGGTTGGGTTTGGTCAAAATGTAGTTTGGAGATGACCCTAAGCAGCAGGGTTGAGAGCTCTACATCATCCAGGAACAATGACGAGACAGACTGACAGGTTGACATGTCTGATGTTTGCATGTTGCACACACTTTTAGATTTACCAGGGCTTGTTCAGTTTTTTATGATTCACATCCAAGGTGAAGTAAGGCAGCTAAATTATCATATCTTTCAGTGATGCATGCATACAAAATCACACAGCCTGTAGCAGTGATTTTAAAAATGTTTGAAAAAAAAAAAAAAAAAAAGATGGGCTACGTTTTCCCACAAATAAAAAATGATAATGTGATTCCTCCTGCATGAATGTTATTCTCCTGTCACAATAAGTAACAGCAATGAAGTAATTAGTCTCATCATTTGCCACAAATAAAAGCTCCGGTGCGGTGCACTGCAGAGCCGCGAAAGTGGCTAAAATTAGCATCTCTGCGTCTGCGTAAGTGGGGAACAGAGCGGGAACTCAGTGTGTTGGTGCTGGAGTGCATCGCATCGCCACGGCTATGGCTGCCATCTCCACAAGCATCATTAATCAGGGCCACGCCGCTCCGCTGCAACACATGCGAGGATTGAATGATCCCCAGATCATACAAGTGCCCAAGGAGATAGAGACAGAGAGAGAGAGAGACAAAGAGAGAAGAGAGGGGGGGAGACAGAGAGAGAGAGAGGGAGAAAGAGAGGAAGAGAGAGAGAGAGAGAGGTAGAAAAAGACAGAGACAGAGTGAAAGAGAGAGAGAAAGAGAGGGGAAGGGAATGGAAGAGAAAACGAGATGGAGATAAAGAGAGGAAGAGAAAGAAAGAGCGAGATAGTGAGATAGAGAGAGAGACACAGAGAGAGGGAGGTAGTGAGATAGAGGAAGAGAGAGAGGGAGAAAGGGCAAGAGAGAGCAAGAGAGATGGCAATAGAGAGAGACAAAGGGGAAAGTGAGAGGGAGAGAGAGGAATAGAGAGAGACAAAGAGAGAAAGAGAGAGAGAGAGGGGAATAGAGAGAGACAAAGAGATAAATAGAGAGAGACAAAGAGAGAAAGAGAGAGAGAGAGAGGAATAGAGAAAGACAAAGAGAGAGGGAGAGAGGAATGGAGACAGACAAAGAGAGAAAGAGAGAGAGAGAGACAAAGAGAGAAAGATAGAGGGATTTGGAGAGGCGGTAGTTGGGGAAGGTATTACATGTTGGTTGCCAGGGAGGAACACGCACAGGGGCATGGCTCTGAATGAGAGCGAGAGCGAGAGCGAGCGAGAGCAAGCCCGCAGGAGCCCGCAGGAGCCAGGCACACTCACTGCTACGGAGGCTTTGTTGGTTAATTGCCATGCGACATCCTGTATGCTGCACGGAGCCGTTGACAAACCCCTCCGGGACGTGAGGGGCTCAAAGTGTGAGGAGCGTGGGGGCAACACAATCAGCGCACAAAAGCGATCGCAGGCTGCATGGCCAAGACCCAGGCGTGTATTTTAGGCACACACATATTTGAATTGTTCTTCATCTGTTTCCTAACAAGGTTGAACTGGATTTGTGATTGAGAGCAAGAGAGTAGAAACAACAGCTGAAGAGCTGATAGCTTTGTGGTAGTTTTCCACACTGCATACTGTAGACCAATGAGGGAACAGAAAGATTTCATATCAAGCTATAGCTGATGAGAGGACCAAATGTGTATAAATCTTACAAATCAAAGAACCAACTATGTAGTTAATTAGTGATTTACTGACACAAAGCCTATAACGCACAACAAGATCGACCTGATGCTCGTAAGGTACACTGAACTGCACATAAATGGCAAATAAACAGGCCCGAATGGAGGGAGACCGTATTTAATTTCTGCCCAGAGCAATGCCATTTGGACTGCAGGATGCAGGATGCTCCTTGAAGTTTAAGAGCCAAGGCCGCTGAAAATGCTTCCTGCTGCTGATGATCGCCACCTGTTCTCTTGCTCCCACATGAAAGATGGCGGCCATCACCCAGGGCACTGAGACAGACGACATCATCGCTGTAACGGGGCCGATGAAGAGCCTCTTAATGCTACCTGGCTGCCTGCGGGCATCAGATGTCAGTGGCCCATTTGGCTTAGCCATGGCCGTTTCTTCCATGTCCACGAAGGTCTGTCCTTGCCCTGGCTCGCAGTATCGTATACCACACTGCACAAACAGCCACACTTACATCATTTGTGTTGCATTTTACAGTGTGTTTATATCTGAGACTGTGCCTTTCTGAAGTAGGGCAGGTTATTTTAGTCTCTGATGTGTGGCTGATTGTATTGTATCTGATTTGTTGATTGTAGCTTATAGCCTAATGTTACCCATGTAAAAATGTACTGGCAGACTGGCAGAGGAGAGCGCACAAATCCAAATGTTGAAATAATAAAAATATTGTAGATGGGAGTTTTGCTGACTGAATAATGTTCTGTTTCATTACATCAGTCACATCAGTTTCTGCCCTCAGAACATCATTCAGTAAGCATAATTCCCACCTGCAAAAGCATTCATGTTACAATTATCATGCAAATATAGTTGTATTTTGTGTGTTTTCCTTTTACAATCATAGAAACACCATAAGCAACATACGTGACCATCTTTACAGTTTGTTTGTTGTTTAATGACAGTTCAACATCATGACCGTTTGAGGGATGTGACTTTGATAGACTGACAAATGCGCTTTCTGTGTGCACACGCCCTTAATGCCCATCCAATCAGAGCCCAGCCAAAGAGAGCACATGAGGAAGCACACTCACAAGGAGACCAGGACACAAAATGGCGGCATTCCTACCGAATCTGTCTCACTGCATAAACTTCAGCCACCTGATGCCTGTTGAGTAACAATGTCATCGCTCAATTTCGTAAACAGCACACTTAAATCAGATGGCGGCCATGTTGTTTTTCTTGTTTCTATTTGGACATAAACTCATCATTGGTTTTGATGATCAAGAGATCCAAGGCACTCTTTATTTAAAAAAAAAAAACATATATAAAAGACCAAGTGTGTGACCAAGCATGTATACTAAGCATGTATGACCAAGCATGTACAGTATACTAGCCCAAGTGACCAAGCATGTATACTAGCCCAAACAGTGACCAAGTGACCAAGCATGTATACTAGCCTAAACAGTCGTTTACATGCACACTACATGTTTTTAAGTTTTTAGTCGTAGCACAAATAGTTCTTAATTATGATTGGCTGAGCCATTTTTGAAGTAGTTGCAAACAAAGCTCTTAAGTCACTGCACTACATTTCATATTACTGTGCAACAAATTATTTACCTTCAACTTATGAGGTGTTACACTTTGAAAACATGTTTGAGGCAATGGATAGGTTAAGTCTGGACAAGAGGTAGAAAAAAGAAGGGACAGAGAAATGGAAGAACAAAAAGAATAGAGAAACAGAAGGGATAGAGGAGAAAGATAAAAGAGTGACATGCTGAAATTAATTAGACAAATATGCAAGAACAGGCAAAGTCTAGAAACCTAGTCAACCACTTTACGTCATGCCCAACAATGCACCTAGGAGTTCTATGGTCACGGCATAATATGGCTTCTTGGGGATTATTGCTCAATTATGAAATGGCCACCAGAATAAAGGATGAAATGAATAAAGGTATATTGTTTTTATTTTCATTTCTTTATTTGTTTTGTTTGTTTGTTTGTTTGTTTGTTATATACCACAGCCCTGCCCCTTGCCAGTGTAAATGCAGTTTAAAAGCCAGGCACTTGCCTAGGTGCAGCCAACTAAACCACATAACTTGATTTCAACAGGAAACCTTTGGCTGACAAGGATATAAAAACTGAGGTAAAAACAATAGTGTGTTGACAAAGGGAATTTGTTTTTGTGAAAATCGTACTGCAGCAATATGGTGAGGTTTTAAGAAGTCAACAAATGAAAAAATGGTTTTGTTTTGCCAAAAGTAAATAATAATAATAATAATAATAATAATAATAATAATAACAATAACAACAACAACAACAACAATAATAATAATAATGATGATGATGATGATGATGATGATGATGATGATTATGATGATTATTATGATTACAATAATAATAGTCATAATAATAACAATAGTTATAATAACAAAAACTAATATCAATAATAATAATAATAATAATCATCATCATCATCCCCATCATCATCATCAGAAAAATATTACAGTCATGTAAACTATGCCTTGAGCTGCAGAGGGTGTTCAGTTGAAATACTATCAGATAATAACTTTGTAAATAAACAATGGTTGAAGCACATTATCCATTCAACTGCACTGTTTGGGTGCGAAATGGCATTTTTCCACCCAAATATGTAATGTGTGCATCTTATAGGACTTAGGGAAAACACAAAGGTGTACTCATTTTCACATCTTAAGTTAAGTAACACTGACAATTATGTTGACAAGTGTGGTCTGATGAGACATCTTTAAATAGGTGTTTGGAAGTTCAATGACAGAAAACGTAATGATGTGAAACAACCCATAGTCGCACCAATTTGTATGGCTGTCATAAGACCAGCAACTGATTGCTTGATAGAGTCCCTTGGATCGCATACAAAAGACATCCGTTATACGCAGGCATACCAGTCTTCATCTTAATGCAGCAAAGACAACCTTTTCCTTTGCATGTCAACTTGCAGCTGCATAAATACACACGTACGCCGGTTAATTCAAGATGTCTCCTCCCCCAGTTTGGTGGTGACAAATGTAACTCTCCTGCCGTGCACCAGATGGTGGGGTCTGATCGTAAATCTCAGAAATCAGACGTCTGATAGATAGTGCTCTTCAGCAAGTACTTCTGAACGACACACTCAACCAACTTTCAATTTTCACTGTAGAAATTGACATATGACAAGAGATGGAGGCAAAATGCATCACACGTATAAGTGAAGGCTTCCTTTTCACTATGTGTGTGTGTGTGAGTGAGAGAGAGAGCAAGCAGGACAAAGAGAGTAAGAGAGTGTGTGTGTGTGTGTGTGTGTGTGTGTGTGTGTGAGAGAGAGAGAGAGAGAGCAAGCAAGACAAAGAGAGTAAGAGAGAGAGTGTGTGTGTGTGTGTGAGAGAGAGAGAGAGAGAGAAAGACAAAAAGACAGAGGGGGGGGGAAGAGGGAGATAGACAGGAAGAGAAAGAGAGAGGGAGACAGTGAGATAGAGAGAGGAAGAGAGAGGGAAAGAGAGAGGAAGAAAGAGATAGAGAAAGAGAGGGAGAAAGAGAGAGACAGAAAGAGAGAGCGAGAGAAATAGAGAGAGCGAGAGAGAGAGAGAGTGTGTGTGTGCTGGAAGAAAATACTATTGCGTATGGCACACCTTGTGTGTGTGTGTGGTACAGTGTGCGCAGAGAGCGGATGAAACATGGCGGGGTGAAGCTGTCTGCCCACCTCGCTTCGCCAAGCGCACGTGTGCTTCAGTGGGTATGCTGCACAGCATTGCCAATAAAGCCACTGTAATAGGACGGATAAGATAATATAAGCTATTTCAGGTTCCACTCCACTGAGAGAGAGGTTCAGCTAGAACCCGAAAGGAGGAGGAAAAAAAGAAAAGAAGAATCTTCGTGGGGATGGGGGAACCAGGTGGGAGGTCTCTCTGCATGACATGGTACCGCCACCCTGGATCATGAATAAATCATGCGCCGTCCAGCGGAAGAATAAACATTTGTGCATCTTCACCTCTGAAGCCCACCCTCTCCTGTCAGAGGCTGAACACTAACACGGCTTACAAGCTCATTCGCATGCAGGCGGCGTGCCGGCAAATCTAGACCCCAAATCTGACAGCCGTACCCTCAAAGTGTTGAGCATTTTTCACCCGCAAGATACCTGATGTCTGAAGAAATATGTCTTTAAAAAATCCAAACTTCCAGTTGCAATGTCTAGAATACGGGTCCATGACAAACATGGTGTCACATTTTTTGAAGTAATACGGTGTCAGTCTGCTACAAAAACTTCCTGGTACAAACAAGCCCTTCCCTTATCAAATGAGAACCAAATACAGAGAGCTTTTATATATACTTTTTTAATTATAATTTATATCAGCAGATACAAAAACTTGAACTGTATCCAAAATGTGCAATAAATCACTATTGATTCAGTCAAATAACAAATGAAAATACAAACCAAAACAATAACTTTGGAGAAATACAATGTAAACTGGACATAACTGGATTTTTCACTACATGTCAGCAATTAAAATCAGTGAGCATAAAAAGTGTAGCTGTTACCTATTTTAGTCTCCCAAATTGATCAGATTTAGTTAATGTATCTACATGGTGACATTCTGGTTTCTCTAGTGTACAGAAAGGCAATTATTACCATAGAGCAGCTCAAAGCGTGTAGAACACATTAAAAGACATACAGGTAATACCTTGTACCAACGTTTATGAGAAAAGAATAACAAACAAACAAAAACACACATGTACAATATTTAATGTAAACATTTACCTTCATTCGTTCGCAGCACAAAGTCGAAACAAACAATAATGTTTGCGGGGGGAAAGCATGAATCAGGCAGTGCTTGTTAAAGAGTCTGACAGCTCTAATGATGCTGATATTCTTAAGGTATCTAAACAAGCAACAACCCAACAATTAAAACCATTCATCTAGACTAAAAGTAAACTTCTGGGATCTGAACAAACCGGAGTATTTGGAGAGAGGGGGGGGAATCACAGCACATACCCCAAGTAATTATGTACTGCACCAATTAGAAAACATGTCTGCAAAAGAACACCATTTAAAAAGGCATTAAAAACAACCCAACAATGAAAAGAACATTACAGTTCAGCACTCAACACTTCATTTCACATTTAGATTTGCTCGGATCAACACCAACATTTTTCTTCTATGCACATTTTCTTTCTAAAACACCAACGTCTGTGCCTTGCCTTGAGCACATTTTCCCCATCATGGAAACAAAACAATTTTTAAAAAAGAAAACCAAAAGCATGGTCTCATTAAGGCAATTATTCAGCATCACCAGCATTCCACTTCAGCTGAATTCAGGTCACTCCTATGAAACTGGTTCTTAGCCAATGACTGGACTTGTGCCCGCCAATCGGTATAGGCTTCAAGCCACAACTAGCCAATCAGGATGGACGTCTTCAAAAAAAGAAATCAGCCTATGCAATGTATACAATACGTACCTATACAGACGCCGATCTCGCTCCATTTGATCCCATTCTGTAATCTAGTTTTGTCACTTTGGACACACTAACCCCCCCCCCCCCCCCCCCCCACGAGTCTCTGATACGCTAATAGTTTATGTCACCAGCAACAGCCAACTGTGTAGTCAATTAGGAATGGTTACGATTTATCAACATACAACTTAATTCTGATGCTATATTACACTCTAGCTCTACCAAACTACAGCCCAGCAACTGCATTTGGCCCATTGGCGATAGTAATGAACAAACAAACTTTGAAAATACAATATTGTAGAGACTACGTTGTGCCCTAAATCGTGAGAATACACTGCATATATTTAATCCCATCAAAGCAACATTTGCCAACAAATCCCAGCCCCCTCCCCCCCAAAAACCCCTTTGCTCAATTTGCTGGCAAACACCCATCAACACTGACTCCTTTTAGACCAATTCCTTCATTTTTATAAATCTGCAAGTACTCAGAAACAAGACCATGGCCACAGCCGCTGCAGAGTTAGCTGTCCCGGTGTCACTCGAACCTGATTCCCACACACAGTATGCACATTCTTATCATTTCTAGTCTTGGACAGAAAAGTTCACTGGAAAGACTCGAAAAGGCCGATTCCCCCTGGTTCCTGTGAGCCCTCGTTTCAAAGATAACAGGATCTTCCCTTTGTGTATACAAAAACATGTGAGGGACTTCTATGAGGTTGAACACTAGGGAGGAGACCGATAAGCTGAGAAGTGCTTGGATTGTTAACAGTCGAAAATTGAGACTGACAGATGATGACATTTAAAAAAAAACGACAGAGCACAAAATGCAGAGAACACTGAAACACAAAACATTACAGTCCCATCCTCATGTTTCCCAATTCTCATGTAACCGTCCCTTGACAACTTCCACATTTAGACAACTGTTTTGGCCACTTTCAACTGACATCTACAATTACGCCCACAACGAGCACGTCTGTTTTGAAATTATTTCAGCTCTTTTCAAATACAATTATCATAAGATGTGTGCTAATGAGTTGTCACATCTTCGTAAACCAATTCTCACTATTCCGCCTCAAGTTCTCCACCCGGTTACTGTTTCTCTTCATGATAACACAGATATTTCCTTCCGTTCCTCAACAGCCGCCTTAAACAAACTGCTCCCCTTCTACTTTATCATACACACAGAGTAACACTTACAACAAAAGACACAGCCTCGGCCTAATCTTCCCAGGTCTGGAAGTGTCGTCTCACATTATCAAACCGCTCCCTTTTCTAACACGATTCCCTTTTCTGAAAGTGAGAGACATTTTTTTTCCACCCTTGATTTTTTTGTGTTTTCATCTCCTGGTCGTTTTTCGAGACAGCGTTTGGCCCTATGTACTCTTCCAGCGCACATCTTGTCCACTGCAGGTCCAACAGAGGTGGCACCAGTAAAGGGAGGGTGATTTGGCTTTAGCACGACATAGCATTAACTAGCATTTTACCATCAGGTCTTCCACTGCACATTATGTGACGTCTGTTTTCATGATTCCCAGACATAGCTATGATTATTATGCAAAATCTATGATGTATCCAGCAGCATTAGTTACAAAAATCCTCAAAACAGTACCTTCATTTAAATCAAAATAAATGCGTATGCAAGTAACTGTTTGTAATATCCTGTTCATATCAAAATGGGCCAAACTGCTGGCTGACATCAATAGAAACTGGTACTTAAAAAGTAATATAAATCTACAGAGGATCTGTAGAGAATGTGACATGATAAGATGACAACAAATAAAAATACTAAATTGAATAAAACATCAACAGCATTAAATCATACTATGGCAAAAACGATGTTTTAACATGAGTACATAATATTTGTGACAATCAACTTCCGTTTCCAACACAGTGTGCTAGGCTAAGCATGCTATGTGCCAGATTCTACGCAAGAAGAAAGTTGCAAGAGTTAAACGAAATTATAACACTGAATCAGAGCCATCACAAATTCAACATGGTTCGATTTAAAGATCAGATGCTAAAAGCCCAAAATGTGTTTCTAACAATAACAAATCAACTAAAACAATCACTTAAAACCTAAAGATGTCTGTAAACCTTGTTCAATTTCAGTTCTGAACCTGAAAAGTGCAATTTGCTAGCTACTGTGTCCTACGCATAGCAATCTCAGTAGTGCTTTTCCTGCAAGTAATCTTTCATCTTGTTTGGTAAAGGCAGTTTCTGGATCAGGTCTATGCGAGTGTACTGTCTGATGACGAAGCGGCAGAGGTACTGTAGGGAGCGCACCTGCATGAATCGAGAGACAGGATTGGTCAGTCTGACGGGGTAGGTGGCGGACCCGGGCACTCGGGATCTGGAGTAACAAAACGCACCGTTCTCCGAGTCCTTTATCGAGTGCTCGATGAGGTCCACTATAGACGTATGGCCCTCCAGGTCGGGCTGCTCGTAGAAGCTGAAGCGGCCGTTTGAATGTTCAATCCTGGTGTGTAGGGTCTTGCCCTGCGATCTGAAACTCAGGCTCAGCAGGTATCGGTCGTCGGAGCTGTCGCGGACCAGGAAGGAGCCATCGGGCAGGTTGGTGAGCTTCTCTTCGGCCTCCCAGCGCGTTATGGGGCCCCAGTACCAGCCCTGCTTGGCCAGCTTCTTCAGCTCCTCGGTAAGGCTTGTCACCACCATGGGCCCACTGTTCTGGACCGAGTCGTAGACCCTGCTGACACCGGGCGCAGAATTGGGGTCGAAGTTCAGGTGGTGCCTGACTCTCTCGACCACGTGCGAGTCCGCGCCACCGAAGCCCGAGAAGGTCCTGGGGATGTTGGCGCTGGCAAGCGGGGAGAGGGAGGGCGAGAGCGAGGGGATGTGGACGCTGGAGCCCTGGAAGAGCATCCCCGCAGAGCCGCCAAGCAGCCCGTTCAGCGACTGCTCCAGGAAGAGCTCGGGCGGCAGGTCCAAGTCCTGGTCTTCATGCCCGGGTTCAGCATGGCCACCACCATGGCCACCACCACCAACACCCTCCACCTGCTCCACCACCTCCATGGGCGAGGAGCTGTCCAGGCAGCAGGAGTGCGACCCCTCTGGGTACATTCCCTCGTCTAAAGGCATGGTGTACTGGATGTAGTCTTGAGGCGTCAGGCCTATGACCACAGGCACGTTTTCGTCGATGTTCAACCGCAGGGCCCCGTTCTGGGGAGCCAGGTTCTTCAGCGAGCCCCCGTGGTCGCCGAACAGCCCTTCCATGTCGATGTCGTGGAACTCCTTCCTCATGCCGTTGAGCGACGGGCTGGGGCTGGGCGAGTGCACCATGGCTTTGACCTTCACCTCCGAGTTGACGGGGCGCAGGGGCCAGGGGGAGGGGCTGTAGTGGTGGCTTCGCAGGGACGAGGACCGCAGCGGGCGCTGGGCTTTCACCTCGCTGAAGCTCACGGGGACGGACGAGGAGGAGAAGGTGTCGTCATCGTCGCCAGAGCCCACGCACGGCGAGCCGCCGCCGCCGCCTTTCCCGCCCTTTGCTTTCTGCTTGGCCGACAGCCTCCTCTTCAGGGTGCCCATTAAACCCTCCCCCTTGGAGCGGCCCTTCGACCCCTTCTCCTCCTCGCCGCTGAGCTCGCAGGAGGTGATGTCTGCGGTGTAGCAGCCCGCGAAGAAAGACTCGTCTTTCGGGAAGTCAGCGGTCAGCACGGGTTGCTGAAGCATTACAAAATCACCCTCCTCCTTCCCCTTGGTCATGTTAAGGGACTTTCGGATCGTCTTGAGGCTGATCTTCTTCATTCTGGAAGTTTCTCTGTGGTGAGAACATGGAAGAGGTCTCACCTTTCGGCTAGCCAGACACTTAAAAACAATGTCCCTCCCAGAGGCTGAGTGCTGCCAAAGACGCAAGGACCATAGCTGACCTCACCTGAAAGGCAAACAAAAGCCATTTGTGATATTTTGAAATGAACCACTCATTGTTTGAAATTGAAATTGTGTGGCCTCAGTGTTGCACCATCACCTCTGCACTTAACCCACTCCCTACTCCACTCACAATGTGTACATTGTTTTGTATAGGCTAATGTGTTTATTACTGTGTTATATGTGTATCTAGCATTGGTATGTGCCCTGCGTGTATATGATGTTCCCTGTCTTCCCTGGTCTCTATTGTACAATATGTTTCTACATATCATTGTTTATGGGTTAGGTTATATTTACACCAGTATTGTCTATAATATGACAAATGTATATTCCTTGTGTACGTAGGTATACTTTGCTAATAAAACCGATTCTGTTAAAAGTGGAGTGATGGTACTTTACTACTAGACACTTGACAGGTGCAAAAGTGGTCATCGGTGAAGTATGTAATAATGACTGCACGGTAAAATGATGAATTTGGAAGCTGGTGGTGGCCCTAAACAACATTTCCGCACAGTTGATTATAGCAGACCTTAGCGTTTGCTACCTATCTGGCCGCAAGGGACCAATTTGAAGGGAGGTTTATTGACATAGTCAAAACATCACACAAAATATTTTAATCTGCTCTTGCCCGGCATGACTCTCCACCACTGCACTTTTTTCTACGTTGTTAAATAAACTCATCAACCGCTTCGAAAAGCTTATGAGCTTCATCATTCATCACCACGGCATTTCCTCGTTGTCCTCCCACAACCAAAGTATGCTATTGATAGCTTACATAGGCCAGATACCAAGACAATGTACAGACGACTCCCACTGTCATCCAATTTATATGGCTGTAATATTGACATAACGACATGTGATTACGTTAACCTTTGCAGACGGTGTTACATCGTGGTGCAATTTGTTCCAGTTTCCAGGCGACATCTGGGAAAAGTTATTTTAAGGGCAGGCCTACGCAGCCAGTTTGCTAGGTAGAAGGTTAGCTAGCCAACGTAGCCTAAATCCAAAAGAATGTTGCTATTTTACCTCGCCAGCGAGATGGTAAACGTCAGAGCCAGCTAGCAAGCTAACATTACTTGACCTAGATTGCTACCTAGATAGTTCACATGCTAACAAGTAACTTTGACGTCAACTTACCATATTTTCCTAGGGATCAGTCTTTGTATTTCCAAGTGTATCATGCTCCCAAGTTATACTTCAGATTTGTGTTACTTTTCGAGTTATTAAACTCGGCCATTTATCAGAAATTGTTAACGTCAACTAACTAGCATATGCTAACCCCAGATATTACGTTAGCAGGCTAACTTAGCACAGCTACCCATTAGTTCAATGGGTTGGCTAGCAAGCACGCTAACGTAGGTTAGCAAATAAAAACGTGCGCCTTCGAGCGTTTATGTGGGTAGTAAATGTACTTCTTACCACACAGGTAACATTTGATGGCAGTGCTTGAAACAAAAACTAGCTACCGCATTTGTATACTTAATGAATTCCCTTAATCTGTTATGTTGGATAACAGTCGTTTCGCCCTACTCCTCTTTTTGTTACTTTTCTGTTGTCCCCTTCCTCTCTTCCTTTGTTGCCTGTTGCATTGTGGGAGAGGACAAGAGGAGGCTGAGACACCTCTGGTTCACACAAGTAATTGCTGTTCTTTTGAATCCATTGATGAAGCCATGTAATCATAAAATAATACTGCTTTTAACTTTAACAATTTCAAAATACTTGTATTTCAAAATTGTAAACTGTTGCAATATGCCAACATTATTAACCACCAAGTTTCCACCACAATCACTGAGGTCCCATATTTCCTGCATAAGCTATTGGACTGTCAGGTGTTGCGTGTGGTGTGAGTGTGTTGGCTATAGGTCTGCAGTATAAATACACCAAATAAATATAAATATGCACACTGATGCAGGCCTTCTTTTCAAATAGCGTATTAGGTCACAGATTGTTATGATCATATAATAACAACAACAACAATAATAATTAAATAATAATAATAATATAAAAACAACAACAACAACAACAATAATAATAATAACAATACATTTTATTTGTTACATGCCGTCTTTCAAAACACCCAAGGTCACCTTAATAATGAGTGATGTGACAGGTTTTTAAGAAGGGCATATGTAATTAGTTTCTTTTTGATTGCACATAAGTCAGTAATGCACATTCAAATATAATAAGACCAATAATAAAAAAATAAAAAAAAATCTGTAGGCACATGCTACCAAATGATCACAGGTATTAAATAAACAGTTTTTTATGACAAACTGTTTTTTAAATAGACTGAAATAGTGAAAAACTTGATATGCTATCTCAGTCTTTTAGCTTCTCTGAAGTTTGATTATCAGTTTTTAGATGCCAAATATCATAAAGGGCAATCTTTTGTTTGAGAAATATCTTTAAAGAATCTGAATGTGAGAAGCCTGGACAATACACAGTGCCACCCTGTGCTGTGTCTCATCAATATTCAGTGGGCGACGAGACTTAGAAATGTAAATTGTGAATGAATTAAATATTTATGGCCCCTATGACAGAGGGAAGGAAGAAAGCTAGTGTTATTTTTGGAGTGGGTGAAATCGAAATGGAAACTTCGGGAGGGTTCTCAGTCGTCTTGCTCAGAAGGATCCTAAATATTTGCAGAAAAGGACAGGAGTGTCATTGGATGATAGCTATGGCTTATGGCAATATTTTCTGTGGGACTACATTCTGTAGTCAACACTATTGATATATGAGTGAATCTCTTCTTAAAGACAAAAGTCTCTTGGCAAAGGCTCTTGTCAAAAGGCTCTTGTTTTGAAGGCATTGTTTATGGTCCTTGCTCAGAGTTTTGAAGACATATATGCCAACTGTTTGACTGTTCTCTGAACTACAGTGGAGGAGTTTAAAAAAGCATGCATGTTTAAAAGCACTAAACCTTGAACTTTTTTGTGATGATTTGTTGTCAGACATTTGTCATCTCCATCCAAAGTGGAGACACAGTTTGTCTTTCTGGTGCAATGGCTCAAGATAGAACATGCTCATCTTTCCTCAGTGTTAGATACCTAGGAATGGATGGAGTACTTTAAAAACTATACATCACTGGAAATCTATGTTTATGTGACATTTTAAAAGAGACAACAGGGTCACCTGTTTCTGCACACACATGAGCACACAAACACACACACACACACACACACACACGCACGCAATGTGAGAAAAGTCATGCATTCATACATACATTTTCCATTTTTCACACACACAAAAACACATATCTGCACTTTCGGTCAGATCACTTTGTTGTGCTTCCTCTGATGTTTGTGCTAACAACAAACGCTTGGTTGAACTCTGAAACAAGTCATTGTTGGCCTAATTAGTGTCAGTTTTGTGTTAAACTGGATAATGGTGTTTACTGCTGTTGGGCTAATTTGGGGCCAGTGCACTGTGAGATGTTTTTTTTCCCCTTTCCCGCAGTTAAACTGTCAGGCTCATAGCAGGCTGTGACAACCCTGCTTCAGGCAGCTCTGTGTAGACAGGTTGCATGCAGGGGGTCTCTAATTATTTGGCCCTATAAGGGCTTATCAAGTCAGAGAGAGAGAGAGAGAGAGAGAGAGAGAGAGAGAGAGAGAGAGAGAGAGAGAGAGAGAGAGAGATTAGCCTGCTATTGTGAGTGTTCATCCAAATGACTTTGCCATGCCCTGTTGCACTGATTTTATCCAAACAAGAATAAAAAACAACAGCAATTTAAATACTAGACCACATAGCTGTGTCAAAAGTTATGGAGAGGCAAAAATATTTTACAAATCTGTTAGACATGTTTTTTTGTAATGTAATGAAAAGACACATGGAGGAATCAAACAAAAGTCTAAAAGAAAAAGGAGAATGCAAAAATGTTGGTAACCATTTTTTCTTTTCTTACATATTTCACAGTTTGATAGAATATGACAAATCAATGTTTCCTGTTGGTCTTTTATTATGCAAAGGGAGGCAGATTTAGCAAAGCAATATGAACAGTCAAATATTTTTCAAAATTACACATTTGCAAAGAAAAATCTTCTCTGAATAAGAAGCAGAATAAAAAAAAACATCCTTCAGCACCCACAAAGCCCTGCTGTACCACGATATTTACATTTAGCCTATTGTTATTTTTAATTTAACCACTGTGTTTGACATACGTTTTTTGTTCAAGCTGCTTTGACTTCCTATTGGCAACCTATTCTTTCAGATATGAGAGAGTCTCCCGTGACAAGATTCCCCTTATTTTATGTGAAAGCTGCATCAGCCAGAAATTATTTACTCAATATGGCTGCGGCATCACTCAAATTGATTTAGTCCTTCAACTTGACTGTTTCGCCGAGGGGGGGGGGGTTGTCAGAGGTCCCCAAGTGCCCACCCTAATATCCTCAACACTTGCAGCGGAGTGGAAGACATGTGCACCAGGCATGTCAAACAGCGACGGGGCCAGTGGGACCACTTGGGTTTTTGTTTCCGGGATTACTGAGAAATAGCGTCTGGCGCTCCCTCTCCCCCTGTCCAGGGTCATTTATCGAGCTGATCATGTTTACCTCTTTACCCCCTGGTCTCTTTCCATTTCCAGCCAATAAGTGTAGCCATAGCCCCATTAGCATTCAGAGAGAGGCCTGCTGTAAATCAGTCCTTCAAGTCCCTCTCTTCCTCGCTCACACTCTTTCTGTCTTTCGCTCTTTCCCTCCCCTCTCTCGCTCTCTCTATCCCCTACTTTCCTGAGGGAGCGGCCTTAAGGGGCGTCTACATTAATTACACCTGCAACAGCTGTAGCCACACAGAATGTAATGAGTCAGCGGGAGCCAGACCCGCACAGAATTTAATGATCTTTGGCGTGGAGCGCAGAGGTGCTATCTTTGTTTATGTAGGAGTGGTGAGCATATAAATCGCAACACCTTAAAAACCCTCTGTTGCTCGAAAGTGTTTTTTTTTTTTTTGTCACTGCACAGTTTTGATGTTATGGGGTAAGGGATAGCTGCTTTATGTTCATGCAGTGATAAGTCAAAACCTTGAGTGTTTTATATTGACACAGAGCACATAGCAAAAGTGATGGATACAATGGAATGCGATTAGCCAATGTGTGGGTATAACACTATATACTACTATATGTATTGTGCATATTACTTTTGTTTAAATTTAAGAGAGAGATAAAGAGAGAGATTGTGAGAAAGAGAGAGCGTGCGAGAGAGTGAGTGAGAGAGATTGCGTGTGCGTGTGTGAATGAGAGAGAGAGATAGTCAGAGAGATAGACAGAAAGAGAGATTGTGTGTGTATGTATGCATGCATGTGTGTGTGTGTGTGTGTGTGTATGTATGTATGTGTGTGTGTGTGTGTGTGTATGTGTGTTTCTACGTCTGTGCCTGACAGAGCCCCCCAAAGGGAGCCCAGCTGTTTGATCTGACCTAATTGGATCATCTCTCAAATCAACATCCGCGTCTCCCCAAAACAAACATACCATAACCGAGCCATCAGCTGACTACCTGGCAGGGACAGGTGCCTTGGTTTTCAATGAGACTAACACAGCCCCATTTACATGTCCTCCGAGCTTTATATCATCCCATAATGAGAGATGAACTGCAGGCATCATGCAGAAATGTTGCACACACTGGAGTATGTTTCCACGGCACGTTTCTCTGATGCTTATATCAGGTCTATAAGGTCATTAGCAGAAGCAGTGTTTTGCTGCAGTTTGTTCAGGTGTGTGGTGAGGCATCAACGGGTGGGAGATGAGCATTGTGTGTTTGGCCTGAAGAGAGGAAGTGTTGCCCATGCAGAAAGGCCAATTCAGCCAATCACATAAAGCTAATCAGACAGTCATGGCAGCAGTGGACTCGCGGGCAGCTATAGCGGATCAGGGCTGTGCCGTATGCTTCTGGGCTCTCTCCCAGGGATGACATGACATGTCTTATCGCTTGTTCAAATGTCGAACGAGTGAGCAGAAGCACTCAGAGGATGCGTGCATGTTAACATACACACATGCACATATGCACAAAGAGACAGACAGACAGATAGATAGAGAGAGACAGAGACAGAGACAGAGAGAGAGAGAGAGACAGACACACACACAGAGGCAGAAAGAAAGAGAGGAGGGAGAAAGAATGACAGAAAGAGAAAGAGAGAGAGAGAAAGACAAAGAGAGAGAGACAGACAGACAGAGAGAGAAAGAGACAAAGACACAGAGAGAGGGAGAAAGAAAGACATAGACAGAATGACAGAAAAAGCGAGAGAGAAAGACAGAGAGAGAGAGAGAGGGAGAGAAAGAGAGAGCATGTGGAGAGTCTAACATGCCCATCAACTGAGAATGTTACTGTATATATCAGCATGGGAATGGCGGTGGTGGGGGGTAAGGGGAGGGGGGGGGGCTGGTGGCTAGATTGCTGCCCACCTTGTGTGTCATGAGTCTACATATCAGAGACTGACAGCCTTGTCGAAACGAGCATAAAAATAACCACAAGGTCTCCGGGCTCAGCCTCGGTACAAAGGGCCATTTCGACTGGTCACATGTTACCCTGCCACCGCGGACCGCAGAAGCGATGGCGCCGGAGACAAATAAAGTGATTTCAGCAATATATCTCAACGCAAGGGGGGCGAGATGAGTCATGCCCGAGCCGTGCGCGGCGCGCCCTGATCCATTTGAGGGGAAAGTCTTTTTCTCGCCGCCAGAGTGATGTGAATGACCGATCACAGATAAATACAGATTACCAGGAGGGACTCTCACTGTGAGGGAAAGTGAAAAGTCCTGCCGCACACTCCTTCCATCTATTTCTGTATGATTAGGCTATCACATACTTCTATGGGAGGGCGCGGAAAAAAAAGCCATAGAGCACTGCAGTGAGCCTTTGTGCCGGATACACAACTTCCAGGAAGAATTGTGGGATTGTATGGGTTTGTTTGTGTGCGTTATGGGGAGGCGTATGTCCCTGTGTGCATGTGTGCGTGTGTGTGTGTGTGTGTGTGTGTGTGCGAGCGCATGTCTGTAGGCTACTTGATGTTTTTTGTGTCTGTACACATACACATCCAAAGACAATCAGTTTTGTTTTGGTTTATTTTGTTTTTCTCTACAAATAATTGTGTCCCTCTATTGCATTTTTGTGTTTATGTGTTTGGGATTAATTCAGACCTTTGGTTTGTGTTTTTTTGTACCCATTCATGTCTGGAGCCCTTGTATGTCTGATATCCATTTGTGTGAGTGTGAAGTAACGTTGTTCAATAACAACACATTGTCAAGTGTCAACTAAAAGAACAACCTATTTTTCTCCCCTCTAACTCATCAAATATCTCCCACCCTGTCATGTTGAATCTTCCTCCTCTTAACAGATGGAGCATGCTGCTAACTGAAGACACCTCACGCCTGTAGTGTGGACAGAGATAATGACTGATGTGTCATCCTGCTGATGTTTGACCAGAGATTAAGGTGATGACAGGATAATTTTCTCTGAAATGATTCTTTGTGTAAAGATGATATTTTGGCACATGAATGAAAATCGCCATAGAGAAACAGACCATTTCAGCACCATATTTGCTGAGCGAATTTGTCAGGCTATCTGCACAACCGCTGTTCAAACAACAAAATGTCTGATTTAACGTTAGAATAAAAATCCTCAGGGCTATGACAGGGCTGTGTCAAATGTTATTTGTTCAAGAAGTGTCACAGGCCTGGAGACAGCACAGTGCTGTGTGTTAGCTGTCATCCCAGGTTTCATAAACCTGCCCTCAGTTTTGTCTAAAACTGAACAGAACCATTTTTTCTCTCTTTCAAGAGGCAGTGCAAGTGTTCAGTTAAGTGTGGGTTAAATTAATGCTCATCATCACAATATGTCTGCTTAGACATGCATTTACTTTCTACTTTCTAGAGAACTAGTGTCTAATTTCAGCAGATTGTTTTAACGACAACTGGTAAACACACACATTACCAAATAAAAGACAACTGAAAACAATCTCACTGCCTTCTCTTGTTCCTGGTTGGAGCTTTGAGTCAGTGGAACAATAGCAACACCTGTTCAAGAAAAGAACGGCAACCGTCCATACACTTGTTTACAACATAACATGGACTCAAGAGACGCCACAGTGTGTTGTGACAGTAAACGAAAGCACAGGAGCAAATAGATATATAGATAGCAGTGGTATGTAGCTGTGAGGTGTATTTTGATTTCACAGGGCTGTCAAACTTTTTTTTTTACTGCCGTGAACATCAAAATGACCCTCGAATGTCACGTGACAACACAAACGTCACATGCGGCAATGGCGCGGTTGTTGAAAACAAACCCGGGTACTTGGAACTGACAGTCAAGTAATCGAAAAGTGCACGGCATTTCAGCAGTTCTCGTCAAATTGCAGAACGGCAATGGAACTATCATCTATTATTAAGAAAATAGGTAAGTGAAGTGAAGCTGAACCTTTTGGAGCTCGTACGTTTTATTCGTTACAACTCCAACTGGACAGTTAATGTTAGCCAGCTAACTTGCACAAAAGTTAAAGCTAAGTCATCGTTTTAAAAAGTTATTATGGTATCTGTGTTGATGTTACTCTTCATGTACAGCTCTAAACATTCTACAAATGCTAGTTTGGGTTAAACAGCTTGCGCTTGTTTTGCAACTTCTTCGTTTGAGTGCTGCTAGCTCGGACATAACAGCTAGTCAGCTATGTCACAAAAATACTTGTGTGCTGTTCTGGCCCTGAAAACATACTTTTAGCCAACGAGGTATTAGATATGGTAGATATCCAGTGACCAACCATTGTTGTCATTTATCTAACGTTATGAAACTGTCAATACAACGCAAGGCTACAGTATTGATTTCTTGTCATGCAGCATGGTTGCTGATATTTATTTTGCTGAAGGATTTGTTTCCCCCCATCATGCTTTGTAAACAGCTTAAATACCATGCCAACAGACAGGCAAATAAGTGGTGCTGTTTCTCGTTCGGGAAAACAACTCTTCTGTGCTTTGTAATGGGCAAGTGATCAGCAGTATCGATGCTGACCAGCCAATATGGAGTTTGAAAGAGACAGTGGACTTCCCATGTAACAGGATTTTAAATAGTGCTTTTGTTCCGTTGTAGTAGCCTACAGTACTAACGGGCATGAATTAATGTGCTTTTAACAGGGCACTCCTTGATGGAAATTAGAGTCCGAGCTCTCAAGAACATCAAGAGCAAACTGGACCATGGCCTCCTGTCGGTTGCTGATCTCGTTCAAGAGCGAGCACTCTTCGTTTTTCTTCTGGAGTGGTTTAATTTCCCCGAGGTGCCCTTGCAAGAAGAGGTTCTTCAATTACTCAGCGCTTTATCCAAGGTATTTTTTCATTGTTTGTAACTTTGCCTTCATGTTTAACCAGTTTAACATTTGAGTGACTATTCCTTTTCAGTGGAGAGAGAAGCTCTGAGCTTGTGTCTGATTTATCTGTATGTCTATGTGTAAAGCATCCAACAGGTGCCCACATGCTCCTGGATGTTGGGGCGGTGGAGTTTCTCACCCAGCTCTCGCCCAATGTGGAGAAGGAGCTGCAGGCCATCATCGATTGCGTCATAGATCAGCTGTTCCACCTCCGCGAGCTGCCGCTGACACCTGGTGCTCCAGCTGGCAGCTACGAGGAGCATTTCACCTCTGCTGCTGCACAAATGGGTATGCCAAATCACAGTTAATCTCCTGTTTCTATCAGTTGCTGTTATCATTTGGACTAATCATTTGTATTTTTCCAAATCGTGACAAATCCCCCAAAGGCTTAGCCACGCACACTGTTGTCACACTGAAGAGATAAGTATTTCGCGGGGGCGTAGAGAGTAATTTTCCTCTGTTTGCTTTTGATCTGAAGTTTTTATTTTCCCTCTCAGAGGAGGAATGTCTGGCAAGAGGGTACTTCCAAAGCAGCAGGCCCGACCCATTAGATATCCCCCCACAACGAGGAACAGGTACCCCGCTGTTTGCTTCCTAATGAAAAGCATGAATATTTCTGACTGATGTATTTTTTGTTTTATATATATTTATGATTTCACATTAATGTTTGATAGGCCTTGTGTCCAGCAGATGTGAGAGATAATGGCTTTTTGTTGGTGCCTTGTGTGTGATAATCTATTGTCAATCTATTATGGTCCTGTTTGTGTTTTGTTTTCCTAAAAAAAACATGAAACAGCAAGCAAAACAGTCAGGTGCCTGAAGTTTTCAGTGTTTCCTTGGCTGTCTCTGACACCCACAGACAGACACATCTGGTCATCAAACGAGAGGTGAATGCATTACCACCCCTGCATGAGGCATCCTGTGATAACATAAAATGGGTTGCGTAATTTATTAACTTGGGTGAATATGGATAATTGATGCTGTACTGCTGAGCCATAGTGGTAGACACTAAGACCTCCAGCCAGAATAACCCTACTCTTACTACTATTGCTACTACCACCAATCCTTCCTATACTACTACTACTATTAGTACCTCAACTACTAGTGCTGCTACTACTACCATTACTATTACTACTACTACAGTGGTCATTACTGTTACTACTACTACTATTACTACTACTACTACTACTACCACCACTGACATTATTATTACTACTAGTACTACTACTACTACTACTGCTACTACTACCACTGACATTATTATTACTACTAGTACTACTACTACTACTACTGCTGCTGCTGCTGCTGCTGCTGCGATTGCTGCTTCTTGTACTGCTACTACCATTTCTGCTATTACTGATACGACATATATCACTATTAGTACTGCTACCAATACTACTACAACTGCTTCTGCTACTAGCACTACTACTGATGCTACTAATAGTAATAACAGTGTCATAGTTGAAAAAGTGGAATTCTATGTCATATTCTCATCCTACTGATACTACTGCTCTTACTACTACTACTACTGCTACTACTATTATTACTACTACTACTACTACTAGTAGTACTACTACCACTACTACTACTACTACTACTAGTACTATTACTACTACTACTACTACTACTGCTACTACTACTATTACTACTACTACTACTACTACTACTACTACTACTAATACTACTACTACTATTATTATTACTACTACTACCAATACTATCATTACTACTGCTACTACTACTATTACTACTACTACTACTACTACTACTATTATTATTACTACTACTACTACTACTGCTACTACTACTATTACTACTACTACTACTACTATTACTACTACTACTACTACTACTACTGCTGCTACTACTGCTACTACTACTACTACTACTACTAATACTACTACTCCTATTATTATTATTACTACTACTACTACTACTACTGCTACTACTACTATTACTACTACTACTACTACTACTACTACTGCTACTGCTACTACTACTATTACTACTACTACTACTACTACTACTACTAATACTACTACTACTATTATTATTACTACTACTACTACTACCTATACTATCATTACTACTACTACTACTACTACTGCTACTACTACTATTACTACTACTACTACTACTACTACTACTACCACTTCTAGTACTATTACTACTAATAGTAATAATAAACTTAGTAATAATAATGTCATAGTTAAATGACCTGAATTCTGTGTCATATTCTCAGCTTATCTATGATGTCAGCCAAACCTTTTACTCTTTTGTGACACTAAATGCGTATTTGTTCTCATCCTGTAGTTTCTTGCGCAGCAACGACCCCACTTCAGTACGCACCACCTGTGAGCTTCTTCGAGATGTTATCATGCAGGACTTTCCCGCTGAGATATTCTTGCAGCGTCCCAGCATCGTGCAGGTACGACACCTGTTTACGTCTGTGTATGGTCTCTTGCCACCATGGCCGAGGTGATGTTATTATATTATTATATTATTAGACGGAGCAACCAGACACACACACATACACACAGGACAGCCCTCGCAGCTCAAGCCCCCACCCACCACACACGGAGCTTGCGTCACCCTCACTGCCCCCCCCCACTCACAGCCCCCTTACCCCTGCACACATACAGCACACAGTATACAGTCTTGCTGCCCGCCTCATGCCACCTCCCTCCACCCCCCCACACACACAGCACAGAAGTCACAGCCCTCACGGCTCAAGCCCCCCTCCTACGCGCACACAGCACAAATCTTTGCTCCCCAGCCCTCTCCACACACGTTTGTCCAACCCCACCTCAGCGCTGTCAGCTGCACATGCAGTGCAACCCCCAACCCACAGCCCGTCATCTGCCACCACAGCCAGTCCGTCCTCCCAACCATAACTGCACTTTATGCACTTTATCCCACCCCCCTTCACCTTTTTTCTACCTCTGCCCTTCTTATGGTAGTCATCCCCCCCAAATGCATTCTACGCACTTTACTCCCCACTCCCCATGCACAGTCTAGACTCACAATCAACAGTTTCACTGCATGTCCTACTACCCAGTATGTCTATGCATGTGACAAATAAAACTCTTGTATCCTTGTATCGTTGTATCGTTGTATCGTTGTATCCTTATTATCGAGCCTGGTGCAGGTGCGACTTTTGGTTATGTCTGTGTTTGGTCTCTTGCCCCCAGGCTGCATGACAAGTTGTCAAATTTTACTTTACAATTTAATTTTATAATATAAATATTAAATTTTTATAATAATATATTTTGTGTTTTTGTTTATTTGTGAGTGTTATTCCCCTCCGTGATCGATAGAACCAATTAGTAGGATTGGATTGCTGAGGTTTAAAGCCATGAGTTCACTAACGCCACAGGGCAGTGAATTTGAACTCAGCACAAATGACGTCCTTGATAATTTAATTTCGCCTGGCCTTTTATTTAGTGCATACTTTTATTTACGACTGCCGTTTGCTACTGGCCACAAGCCTGTTTCTTTCCATCCCTTTAAGGCTTGTTTGCCTAATTATTTATTTCAACACGGAAGAGCATTTGTTGGCATAATCATGTTTAGCTCAGCAACTTTGATGTTGGAGCACTCAAGAGTCTGAGGCACAACCTTAACCCCCCCACATTAGATTTTTTTAAATATATATTGTTAAGTATGTTTTTGTGCCTTTTTTGTGACAGGATAGTGAAGAGTAGACAGGAAATTAATGGGAGAGAGGGACAGGGTGGGGTTGGGAAATGACCCAGGCCGGACTCGAACCTCGGTTCGGGTGCTCTACCCACTGCGGCACACACACACACACACACACACAAACACACACACACACACACACACACACACACACACACACAGACACACACACACACACACACACACACACCCACACACACACACACACACACACACACACACACACACACACACTTGATTTTTTTTATTCGTTCTGCTCTCCCTCTCCCTCCTGGTGGGCCTCCAGAGCCTGCTGTCGCTGCTGAGTCTGAGTGGGGAGAGTGAGGCGGGCTACCTGACGCTCCAGGCTCTGGGCTGTCTGCAGCAGCTCTGCTCCGGCCTAAGAAGCCGCCTCCGCTTCCACAGAGACCCCGGCTTCTGCTCAGCCAAGCAAGGTACATCCAGCTGTCTGTCTGCCACGCTCGCTCGCTCGCTCTTACAGGCTCTCTCTCTTTCTGTGTCTTTCTGTCTCTCTCTCTTTCTTTCTCTGTTTTTGTCTGTATCTCTCTCTGTATATATGTGTATGTATATATATATATATATATATATATATATATACATATATATATATATATATATATATATATATATATATATATATATATATATATATTTATGTCTGTCCATCTGTATGAAAATATGCATGTATCTATCCATCATTTTCCTTATGTCTCAGCCTGCTCTGTCTGTCTGTCTGTCTCTGTCTCTCTCTCTCCATTGCTCATGTGTTTGCTTTCTTTGTAAACCAGAAAAGATAAGCCTTCCCTTGCATCTGTCTGTGAAAATTGAGAAGTTCTGCCATATTTAATTCATAAGAAAAAAAAAAACTATTTAAAAAGTACAATTTCCTTCTTGGGAGATTACAATTTGTCTTACTTTGATAATGTCAAAAAGCTGACAGAAACTCATTCTGTCAGTGTTGTTATTGCCTGACTCTGGAGAACATCACATGAAAAGGAGGCAGACAGGGGTTTTAGATTTTTTAATAAATAAAGATATATACTAAATACACAAACTACACAAAACATTGAAGTATAATCTCTAGGGGTTTAAAGTTTTAGGAAACGTAGAGGAACGGACAGGACAAGAGAAAAGATTGGTGCATAATGTAAATGTTTGTAATGATACATGTGTGAGAGGAGGGTATGTAACAGGGAGAACCAGGAAGGAAGTCATGGGTTGAAATATAATCTCTAGGGGCTTTGAGTTTTAGGAACGGACTGGAAAAGAAAAAAGATTGGTGCATATGTAGATGTTTGTAATGATGGAGGGTTTGTAATTGTGGAGAGTATGTAACGAGGAGGGTCAGGAAGGAAGGCATGGCTAGTTCCTTCCAGGCTGGTGTGCTCCACTGAACTATCAAGAATACAAGGATACAAGGATATTTATTTGTCACATGCATAGACATACTTGGCAAAGTAGGGCATGCAGTGAAACTGCTGATCGTTAATTTAAACTGTGCAGGGGGGAGGTGCAGTAAAGTGCATAGAATGTAGGTGGGGGGGGGGGGGGGGTGTTTACCAGATGAAGGGCAGAGGTAGAACAGGTGATGGGGGAATAAAGTGCATCAAGTGCAGTTGGGGTTGAGAGGGAGGGCTGGCTGTGGTGTCTCCCACAATCAGTGCCTCCCTGCTACCACCACGGCCACAGCAGGGCTTGTAGGGTCACAGGGGGTTGTAACCCCTACTGTTGTAGCTCATTAGATAGCCCCCTGGCTACTCAACCTGTGATCTTGATGTTCAGAATCATAAAAAAATCATCGTTCTTGTCATCTTGTGACTGAACATTAAAAAAAAAAAACCCCAGAGGATGGTCGTAAAAGGATGTATTCCATAAACAGAGTGGGGAAAAAATGGGTTTATATCGCAGTTATGGAAAATGGTTTTCTTAGCTGGGGGTGAGGGTGTGGCATTGTAGTTGCAGCCTGGTGGGAATAACTGGAAAGATATGAGTCAGGGATAGGCAGGCTCTTCTATGATGCAGCTATACTTCTACTTAACTGCTTTTGAAAGTTGCTTGAAAGTTGCTCTCCCAGTTCAGCCAGTCAGATCGTTTAACCACGTCGGCTCTATTTTGCTCTGCTGTACTCTGCCCCCACTTCGTAGATCCAGTGTCCCAGAATTCCTCAGTGTCGTACGCGCAGGAAGTGAGAGGAACGCAGCGGTCGGTGGCTTCCTCGGCGGATGGTTGCTCGCCTCGGCCGTCGGTGGTGGGCCGCACCGGGCAGAGGGTCCGCGGAGACGGACAGGATGGAGACGCAGCCTCCTCAAGGTCTCCGCTCCTCTCCCCCTGCACTCTCATGCACAGCAAAGTCGGCCATGGGCCACAGAATAGCATAGAAAAGAATAGAACACAATAGAATAGAAGGTCTCTGCTCCGCTTCCATGCAAAGCAAAGTCACCCATGGGCCATACAGTAGAATAGAACAGAATAGAACAGAATAGAATTGAACACATTAGAGTAGAATAGAAGGTCTCTGCTCCTCTCCCATGCACAGCACAGTCACTCATGGGCCATAGAATAGAACATCATAAAATAAAATAGAATAGAACACAATAGAATAGTAGGTCTTTGCTCCTCTCCTATGCACAGCGAAGTCAGCCATGGGCCATAGAATAGAATAGAGTAGAATAAAACAGCAAAAGGCAGTAACTATATAAAATACAAAGCCAACAGGCAGTAACTACATATTTTGGCAAATTGACTTTATAACACCTCCTTTGTCTTGTGACAAAATCTGTTGCTTCTTCCTATTAAGAAAGTAGATAAAAGCATAACCACTATTATAAGTACAACATGTTTGACTGGACGGTATGACAATGTTAAATAGATTTGTAGGGCAGTATAGCACGAATACAAGTCCATTAAAAACACATTATAAATACCCCCTTACCCCCAAAACACACACACACACACGCACACACACAAACACACACACACACACACAGATTACTGAAAGCAAGCATTTCTCTCTGACAGTTTATATTAATTACAGTCCTCAAAGCCAGATTTGTGCAGTAGCTTTGTCTTACTTCTCCTATGATTTTAGTGCCCAGAGGACGGACTAAGACAGCATACACAGCTTATAACTGCAACCCATGCTGTTCAGCAACACTTAAAGTACTTTATGGTTTCTATTCTCACACCACTCTGGTTTATGCACCCATTCCCTGTACTCTGAAGTTGGTTCGAATAAAAGCTTCGGCTAAGTATGCAACTAAATTTAGAAATCTCCTCCATTTTATAATTCTCTATGCCACCCCCCCTGTGGTTCAAAGCTATGATGTTTTTGCTACCAGCAGCAGGGCTACCAGACAAAGCTGCCTCATTTGATCGACTGAATTCATTTTATTTGCAGCCCAGTTAGTTGAGAAACCTGAGCCTGAACCCCAAACCTGAGCCTAAACCCCAAACCTCTTGTCATGCTCCATGGCAGAGACTTCCTTTGACTCACGCCTCGCATCACATCACACCATATTGCATCACATCATATCGCATCCCCCCACCCCCCTTTACGTATTTCTCGGGCAGCTGTGTTACAGAGTTGGC
>CM050203.1:5367500-5395000 GCA_027475355.1 Coilia nasus | reverse complement strand
TATCCCTCCCTCACCTCCCTGTCTTTCTCCAAATCTCTCTATCCCTCCCTCACCTCTCTCTCTCTTACTCCAGCCCTCTCTCTTTTCCTCTCTGCCTCTCCCTCCCTGTTTAGCTCTTTCCCTTCCTTGCCACCCTCCCTTCTCTTTCACGCTCTCCTTCCCTCCCTCCCTCTCTTTCCCCCCATCTCCACTTTTTCTCCTCCCGTCCAGCCCCTCTGCCCACGCCTGCGTCACGGCCTGATGTCTGTGTTAGCACCATTAAAAAAAACACCTGATGTCGTCACTCGCTCCAGTTTTTCTTTGCTTTCTTATGTAATTCCACCAACCTCCAACTTGGCCAGGTAAACAGACAGGAAAGCAAGCAGGCTGGCTCCCTCTCTCTCTGTCTCTCCCCCTCTTTCTCCCTCTCTCTCTCTCTCTCTCTCTCTCTCTGTCTCTCCCCCGTCTCCCTCTCTCTCCCTATCCCTATCCCTATCTCCCCCCCCTTTCTCTCCCTCTCTCTCCTTCTCTCTCTCCCTCTCTCTCTGCCCCTCTCTTTCCCGCTCTCTGCCCCCCTCTTTTTCTCTCTCTCTCTCTCTCTCTCTCTCTCTCTCTCTCTCTCCCCCCCACAGACAGCCAGCCAACCTGGGCCAATGCCAAAGGGCTCTTGGCCAGTGTGGAGCTAATCAGCTGTATCTGTGGTAGCATGTCAGTAGTATCGTGCAGCAATCTTGCGCCTTGCCACTGCCACTAGTTTAGGCTCTTTGTGTAAACGGATGCTGGTGGAGGCTCCTCTAACCCACAGTGCTGAGTGACTGGAGTGAGGGTAGTGCTTGTGCCTGCAGTCATTGTCAGTGCTGAATCATTAGTGCAGTGTAGTAACAATGCCTTTCATTGTTTGGAGATTTATGTATTTTTCACCACGCGCCACACACATCATCAGTGTTTCATGCACGTTCATGGCACCGCCATCTCCCCTTAAAAAGTGATCTGACATCTTAAAAGTTCCCCTGTGATAATGCACAGGTGATTTACTGCCCCCTGCTGTCTGCCTGCTGCTATTGAATCATCAAAGAGACCGTTCTGGTGAATTGTGACTTCATTGTGTCTGCTCTCAATCGCAGAAGGAGAAGATCCAGGCATGTTTGGAGACTTTGGGGGACATTTTGTCCTACCACGGCAGCCATACGTCCGAGGAGCAGGAGACCTCGCTGGTGTACCATAGGATGACGTACACGAGCACTGCCATCTTCACCATACGACTGTTGCAGACAATCCTGCCCGTAGAGAAGGTCTGTGAATGGGTTTAAAACCACTGCCATCTTCACCATATGACTGTTACAGACACTGGTACCCGTAGAGAAGGTCTGGGACTGGGTTTAAAAGCACTGGCAGTCTCTTATATACAGTCTATGGTTTAAAAGCACTGCCATCTTCATCATATGACTCTTACAGACACTCCTACCCATAGAGAAGGTCTGTAAATGGGTTTAAAAATGGGCTACTCCTACTGGTAGAGAAGGTCTATGAATGGGTTTAAAAGCACTGCCATCTTCACCATACGACTGGTGCAGACAATCCTACCGGTAGGGAAGGTCTGTGAATGGGTTTAAAAAATGGGCTTCACAATCAGAATCAGAAAAAAAACATTCTGTCATGACAGAAAATCCTCTTAGGCTTGACTCTCAGACAAGGACAAAACAGGACAATGCCACGCAAAAACATTTCCTGGAGAGAAACAAAGTGACTTGTGCAGTAAATAGGTTAAGAAAAAAGGGGGTAGGAGGGTGAGACATTGGTATTTTGAGACTTTAAGAGCAGCGGGAATAAACGAGTTGTAGTAATAAATAGATGTTCTTTCTGAAGGAGGGGACTTGATGGTAATAACTGGAAACACTGTTTAAAAAGCCTTGAATGATGTAATTGTCTTACAATTACCTGGTTTGGTGTACAGCTCTTCTTGATGTGGCTTAACTGCGTTTTCCCTTTCAAGCATAGCTTCTGCTCAGTACCAAGTATCAGTTGGCTCACTTCACCTGCATCTTATACTCAGTTAGCAGAGAATATTTTTAACATTTTCTTTTTTAACACAGGACAATTATGCTGCCCATTCTTTTTGTGTATCCACATTTCAAGTGGTATTTATAGTTTCTGGGCGACAGTTTTTTTACACCTTTGTTAAACACCTTTTTGTGGTGTGATGTTGCTTCCCTGATGATGATGATGTAGGCGAGCGAGAACCTTCCGGAGAGTGCAGCGGCGGCCATCTTCCTCCTGTGCCTGGACTCCCCATTCGCCGAGGCCTTCCCCAGCACCCACGAGGCCGCGGTGGCCTACCTGGAGCTGGCTAGCCCCGATAGCCACGCCCTCTTCCTGCGCGCCTCCCGCGCCTCCCGCAGCATGGAGGCCACCTGCGCCTTCCTGAAGGAGGCCGAGGCGGAGGTAATTAACGCGCCTCCTCTCCGCCAGCCCTTTAATGCCGGGCGGGAGGGCCGGCGGGATTAATAATTAATGGGATCGATATCCCTGATCGAAGACACGGGGGTGGGGCAGAGACTTGAAAAGCATGTTGGTATTGATCCATGCCGGCAGTCTTTATTTTTTTCAAAGCATACTGTTACTTCCAGTTACTGTTAACATACTGATGAGCTCCTCTTGTTGATGTTGTTGTTGTTGACTGTTGGCTAATTTATTTATTGATTTGTTCTTGTTTTGTAGGGAGAAAAGAACTGGCCTGAGCTACTGGAGCTTGCAGAGCAGGCGGTTGAGGGCCTTCCCTACCATCAGCACCTGCCTGTGGTGAAGGAATGTGTGCAGATTTGCTCCTTCCTGTAAGAACCAGTGCCTTTCATTACATTACATTACACTTAGCTGACGCTCTTATCCAGAGTGATTTACAGTTATTTAGGTACAGGGTTTCCCATTCTTCCTACTGGAACGGGATTAGAACCTGCGGCCCTCCAATCCCGAGACCAATTTCCCTCACCACTAGGCCACAGCTGTCCCTTTCAGAAGGGTTAAGGTGTAGTCATGAGAAGCGTGGCTTGCCTTGGTGACAGTTGAACAGTAGAACCACCAAGGGTTGACGACGACATCACAGACTTCTGTCAGTGATGGGTCTGGTTTTACACTCATACTGTAAGTCCAGGCATTCCATTTCCACAACAATGGCATTTCAATGCACCAAGATCTGCTTATCAAAAGGAAGCAAAGCATAACGTATTGAAATGGTTGTGTGTACAAGCAGAAAGTAGATAGTTATATATATTTCTTGCTCTGTAGGAGGCTTTTTGTCATTGTGAAGTTAACAGTGTGTCAGTGGGGGGAGTATGATCTTCTCTGCGGTGATTCCCATCTCCTCTAATTGGTTCTGTCTCGTCATTAAAAAAGAGAAAGAGACAGCCGATCGAACATGTGGCCATCAACGGTGTCTCTGCGGCAAGAAGCATTTGATCACGAGCGCGGCTACAGTCACATCGCTCTGCCACTTGTTCTCCCGCAGTGCAAATTGCTATTGATGTATGTGCCAGTGCTGTGCGGTTAAGTCACTTTGGATGTGACGGAGTATATAAATGTGGCTTTGACTGTGTGTGACCGTGTGTCCCTGTCCCCCTGTCCTCGAGGTGGAGGTCTGCCCAGGCCAGCCCCATGCTGCGCTCGCAGAGTCAGGACGTCTACCTGAAGCTCCTGTCCCACCCCCTCCTGGCCGTCAAGCGCGAGTGTTACACCTGGACCCTCAGCGTTGTCAAGGTAGTACACGCTCCCTATGTGTGTCATAGTCTAGGCTTTTTGACCCGTCACCTTTTAAACTGCTCTGTGTGGACACTTTGGCTTGTTTGTTTTACAATGTGTTTGTGTGTGCCTAGAGACAATATACAGCTCTAGAAAAAATAAGGGGACTACTGCAGATTGTCCTAAAATCAGCATCTCTACATGCATGACAGCCATTCCTTTCCAGTGTCAGTTGAATTTGGAATTTGGGAGAAATGTTGTCAGTAATTTATAGAATAAAACAAAAATGTTCACTTTACTCACACATAATACCTTAATAGTTAAATCGTAGAAACTGACAATTTTAATGTGATCTCAGAGCTGTATAATATAATGATGGTAACACTGTATTTGGTTAGTCTGCCTACAGAGATGTTTAATGGTTTGTTGGAATGCAGTTTAATCCAGTTTGTTGTTTACTGACTAGTCACTTTAATTCAACACAACCCTTGAACCTGGCCACTGTTCTAGTTTCGGCTATTGTCAGTGCTGAATCATTAGTGCAGTGTAGTAACAATGCCTTTCATTGTTTGGAGATTTAAGTATTTTTCACCACGCGCCACACACATCATCAGTGTTTCATGCACGTTCATGGCACCGCCATCTCCCCTTTAAAAGTGATCTGACATCCTAAAAGTTCCCCCATTATCACTTTAATTCAACTCAAACCCTGAACCTGACAGGACACAGAATGTCAACAGATGGTTTATAAATAGTGTCAGCATCTGTAAACAGTCAACAGGACCATCCAAATGAACTGTGACCACAACAACCCCTTCCTGTCATTAGTGATCACGAAAGCGCTTAGTTGTGATGTCGTTATGGCGGCAGGACTGCCTGGGCGTCCAGAATGTGGCGAAGCCCGTGTCGTCCGTGTGCAGCGGCGTCCATTTTGTCCTCCACGCCAGGGTCCTCTACGAGATCAGCACGTTCGGCCTTCAGGACCCCGAACGCAAGGTAACGCCGCCGCTCCCGAGCACCCAAAATGCCCGCCGACACGGCTCGCATAACAATAACACGACTCGTAAACAAGGACATGGTGAAGGGCTCTTTATGCTCTGTCTATTAAAAAAGATGTAAAATAAAATGGCAGCTATCTTGTCAGTGCTATATGCTGAGGTCACCCTAAGCCAATGTTTGACATTGGGGCGCCGCAGCCCATATGCTGCGTGTGAGTGTGTGTGAGTGTGTAAAGGCATGCTGGAGCGTGTCAAGCGGCATGACGGAGTGCCGGGAAGCGGCGTTCATTCGCGCCATCAATCTGGTTTTATGCGGCGCCCACAGGTGAGAGCGTCTGCCACCGACATCCTCCTGTACCTGCTCAAAGGGAGATTGATGATGACAGCTGCGACTTGGAGCAAACTTAATGAGGCTCTTTACCCGGTCATCCCCGTCTTACAGGTAGGTGCCTGCGCTCCAGAGCCTGCCTCTGGGTACCCAGCCGTGTGTGTGTCTGTGTGTGTGTGTGTGTGTGTGTGTGTCTGTCTGTCTGTGTGTCTGTGGGAGGGATCTCTGTCTTGGTATTAGCATACATTACTGTCCTAGGCTGGGCGGTGGAAACGTTGCATTTTAATTTAAGGGCGTGCGATTGATGGCGGATCTTCAATTATATCAGTGACACGGACCTTGCTCTTCTGAAGTTCATAAATTCAGACTGAATTAGACTGAGTGTTTTCGATATAAATGGGCAAAAGCATAAAAAAAAGAGAAAAACCGCAATAAAACCCGAAAGGTCATCAAAATTGATTACATTTTGCCAAGTGCTCTCAGTAATTGGCCCGTCATTACAGTGGGGATGCAGAGAAGCACTTTTGTGCTCACTCCTATGCATATTTGTGTGTGTGTGTGTGTGTGTGTGTGTGTGTGTGTGTGTGTGTGTGTGTGTGTGCGCGCGCGCGCGCGCGTGTGAGACTAGTGAAAATCGCTCCTATGCATATTTATTTAATGTTGAGCTCAGACAACCTCCTGTGGGCCTCTGTTTGGGAACACTCTAAATCAAGTCTGTGTGTGTGTGTGTTCCAGGGTTATGCCAGCGGCGATGATGCCTTGGGAAACTGTATCCTGCTGATAAGTGAGCCGTCAGGCGAGACGGGCGTTAGGACGGACTCACACACTGTCAAGCTACGCGCCGCACTCCGACTGCTGTTCTCCAAGCACCAGGAGTGAGTGTGTGTGTGAGTGTGTGTGAGTGTGTGTGAGTGTGTGTGTGTGAGTGTGAGTGAGTGTGAGTGTGTGTGTGTGTGTGTGTGTGTCTTAGACTGTATGTATGTGTGTGTGTTAGACTCTGTGTGTGTGCTAATCTGCATCTATGTTTATATTTGACGGTGCCTATTAGTGAGTGGTATTGTCTGTGTGTGTGTGTCTGTATGTATTTCTATAATATGTGTGTATGTGCCAAGTTCATTACTTGATGGAAACCCTTTAATTACGTGTAGTATGCTGGTGTGAAAGGCCCTCCGCGGTTCCTGTTAGCGTGTGTGGTTTCTGTCATTCTCAGCGCAGACTGGCACTGATCTGGCTATAGCTCGTATGAATGGGATAAATCTCTGCCACTGACAGATGCTTTAGCTGATCGCTGTAGGGTAGTGGTAGCCTGTTATACCACCCCCTCGTACCTTATTTCATTTTGTACAGAGGGTCTGGCCTTGCTGCTGTTGACGTACATATATTTGTGACCCAGCAAATCAGAGCAAATCAGAGAATTGTAGTGCGTAAGTAGGCTAATTGCATATATGGTTGGTGACGACCAAACTTTAGTGATTGGGTAAAGGCAGAGCCACTTGTTTTAAACTTCAGCAGAGTCCACACATCCAGGAAGAAATTGTTTCTCAGTGCAGCAAGGCCAGACCCTCTGTACAAAATGAATTGAAGTACGAGGGGCTGGTCTACCAAGCTAGGGTAGTGGGTGAGGTACAGATGCACATTTAAAGGGTAACTCTGGCTTAAACGCATTCTAGGGTGTTTTTGTGAATGGCCACCAGTCAAACTGTAATTCAAAGGAAAAGTTATGTTAATAGCGTGGCTATTTACAAAGAGTGATGGATAAAAAAAATGACTATTATTTTTATTTATTTGAAACGAGCAACGCTGTGACTGCCCGATCAGCCACCACGCGTTCAGGGATGTGTGTCACTCGATGGGTGGTACGAGGGAAGGAGGCAGCCAGAAACGACAGTTCAAAGAAAAATGTCATTCATTGTCCAGATCAACCAAGAGAGTTTAACAGGAGTGCATAGCTTCAGCGTCAGTCACTACTAAATGCCAAACTGTGCCCAAACAACTAGGCACCAGGTCCAGGGCAGTACCTGCCTTTCTCCAGACGCATGCATTTTGCTTAGCGTGCTCTGGGAACTTCCGTACTCAGCAGCTGCACCATCGTGTCCAGCAGTAAAGGTCGCCGTGACAGCGATACGACACATAAAATAGTAACATCGGCACACATTTGGATTGCGTTCAGTGTCTTTGGGAATAATAGCTTATTATTTAACACACTTCATGTTCAGCATCATTGACAATTCAGTGATTCAGAGACTCTATCGTTGAGTAAAAATTTACCCTTTACAGTAAAAAATTGTAACGACTCATAAAGTGAGGTTATTTATGACCTAAAGAACTGTGGCTGAAGCAGCAGTCAGTGGCTTGCTATTGTAATAGATCCTTGCGGTTTGAAGATTCATTTCCCCTGTGCTGCTGCCATTGCTTGGCTTTCTAATAAAATGTTATAGACCTAGAGCTATTGACTTCATGAATGCAGCCATAAACACCAGGCTTCCACATGGAGCAGTGTCTTCTGGGTATCAGGGCAGGCCATAGAAAACACTTGTCTGTAATGGCCTGCTCAGTCCTGAGGTGTTAGAGGTGTGTACAGTTACACTGTGTGTGTGTGTGTGTGTGTGTGTGAGACTGTCTGTGTGTGTGTGTCTGTGTGTGTGTGTCTGTGTGTGAGACTGTCTGTGTGTGAGACTGTCTGTGTGAGGTCTATACAGTAGGTGTGTACAACTTCTGTGTGTATGTCTGCTTGTCTGTGTATGTGTGGTTGTTGCGATTGTGTGTGTGTTCAGAGTGCGAGCAGCAGCAGTTTGTGTCATTGTAGCGACTGTGGTACCTACAGTGGATTGTAACTGTGTGTGTGTGTGTTCGTCTGTGTATGTGTGTGTGTTCAGAGTGCGAGCAGCAGCAGCAGTTTGTGTGGTTGTAGCGACTGTGGTACCTACAGTAAATTGTAACTGTGTGTGTGGTGTGTGTGTGTGTGTGTGTGTGTGTGTGTCCAGAGTGCGAGCAGCAGCAGTGCAGCACCTGGTCCCCCACCTGACGGCGGCTGAGGGGGCGAGCGAGTGTCGGCCAGCGCTGGAGAGCGGCGTCATGGCCCAGCTGCCCTCCCTCTTCCTGCTCAACCAAGCCGTCGACCTCCGGCTCGACACCACTGACAAGTCCATCCTCAAGGTACGGGGGTGTGTGTGTGTGTGTGTAGAGATAAGAGACAAGTCCATCCTCAAGGTACGGGGGTGTGTGTGTGTGTACAGCTAAGAGACAAGTCCTTCCTCAAGGTACAGGGGTGTGTGTGTGTGTAGAGATAAGAGACAAGTCCTTCCTCAAGGTACGGGGGTGTGTGTGTGTGTAGAGATAAGAGACAAGTCCTTCCTCAAGGTACGGGGGTGTGTGTGTGTGTAGAGATAAGAGACAAGTCCATCCTCAAGGTAGGGGTGTGTGTGTGTGTGTAGAGATAAGAGACAAGTCCTTCCTCAAGGTAGGGGTGTGTGTGTGTGTGTAGAGATAAGAGACAAGTCCTTCCTCAAGGTAGGGGTGTGTGTGTGTGTGTAGAGATAAGAGACAAGTCCTTCCTCAAGGTACGGGTGTGTGTGTGTGTGTAGAGATAAGAGACAAGTCCTTCCTCAAGGTAGGGGTGTGTGTGTGTGTAGAGATAAGAGACAAGTCCTTCCTCAAGGTACGGGTGTGTGTGTGTGTGTAGAGATAAGAGACAAGTTCTTCCTCAAGGTAGGGGTGTGTGTGTGTGTGTGTGTAGAGATAAGAGACAAGTCCTTCCTCAAGGTAGGGGTGTGTGTGTGTGTGTGTAGAGATAAGAGACAAGTCCTTCCTCAAGGTAGGTGTGTGTGTGTGTGTGTGTGTGTAGAGATAAGAGACAAGTCCATCCTCAAGGTAGGTGTGTGTGTGTGTGTGTAGAGATAAGAGACAAGTCCTTCCTCAAGGTAGGTGTGTGTGTGTGTGTGTGTGTGTAGAGATAAGAGACAAGTCCATCCTCAAGGTACGGGTGTGTGTGTGTGTGTGTAGAGATAAGAGACAAGTTCTTCCTCAAGGTAGGGGTGTGTGTGTGTGTGTGTAGAGATAAGAGACAAGTCCTTCCTCAAGGTAGGGGTGTGTGTGTGTGTGTGTAGAGATAAGAGACAAGTTCTTCCTCAAGGTAGGGGGGTGTGTGCGTGTGTGTGTGCCTGTGTGCGTGTGTGTGTCTGTGTGTACAGCTAAGAGACCAGTCCTTCCTCAAGGTAGGGGTGTGTGCGTGTGTGTATGCCTGTGTGCGTGTGTGTGTAGGGCTGGGCGATATATCGATATTATCGTAATATCGATATATTTTTGAAGGAGATATGTATTTGACACTGTATCGTCATATCGATATATTTTCGATGCTGCAGTACCGCTTTCTTGGATCGCTCAGCTGTGCCCCTGCGTGTGTTACTGTTTACTTTTTCATTTGCACAGCTCTTTTAGAGCAGTCTTAACTTAACATAAAACACGTTGCTCGTTCTGTTTTTGAAATATCAATATATATCGTCAGTCAGCCCAGAAATATTGTGATATCAGTTTTGGTCCATATCGCCCACCCCTATGTGTGTGTGTGTGTGTGTGTGTGTGTGTGTGTGTGTGTGTGTGTGTGGTGTGGTGTGGTGTGCTGTTTGCTAAGGCGCCTACAGCATAAACCCCAGGTTTTATTCGGTCCTGAGGTCATATCCTGATCCTTTCCTTATCTTTTTCTCTCCCTCATTTCCTGTCAGCTCTCAGCTGTGCTGTCATCTGATTCAAGGCAGCAAAAGTAAATTAAAATTCCAAAAATATTTTTAAAAAGCCCCTCCTCGCATGCCTCTGTAGCAGGTAATAAATATATGTAATGGAGTAAGCATTTATGTTATATTACGGGTAGACGTATTTATTTACTTTATTAGTTATGTAGTTATTTCTGTCTCTGTCTGTCTTTCTTTCATTCTTTCGTTCTTTCTTTCGTTCTTTCGTTCTTTCTTTCTTCGTTCGTTCGTTCCTTCCTTCCTTCCTTCCTTCCCTCCCTCCCTCTCTCCCTCCCTTTTCTTTCCTTAACTTTCCTTTCCTTTCCTCCAATTTGATAGGAAAGTTGAGAGAGACAGGAGGTAGGTGGGAGAGAGAGATATGGGTCTGGAAATAGCCCCCCCCCCCCCCCCCCCCCCAGGTGCATACTATAGATAACCCCTAACCAGCTGTGCTGTGGTGCCCCCCCCCCCCCCCCCCCCAGGTGCATACTATAGATAACCCCTAACCAGCTGTGCTGTGGTGCCCCCCCCCCCAGGTGCATACTATAGATAACCCCTAACCAGCTGTGCTGTGGTCCCCCCCCCAGGTGCATACTATAGATAACCCCTAACCAGCTGTGCTGTGGTGCCCCCCCCCCCCCCCCCCCAGGTGCATACTATAGATAACCCCTAACCAGCTGTGCTGTGGTGCCCCCAGGTGCATACTATAGATAACCCCTAACCAGCTGTGCTGTGGTGCCCCCCCCCCCCCAGGTGCATACTATAGATAACCCCTAACCAGCTGTGCTGTGGTGACCCCCCCCCCCCAGGTGCATACTATAGATAACCCCTAACCAGCTGTGCTGTGGTGCCCCCCCCCCCCCCCCCCAGGTGCATACTATAGATAACCCCTAACCAGCTGTGCTGTGGTGCCCCCCCCCCCCCCACCCAGGTTGATGTGTCATTGTTTAGAGCTCAGTTGAGAGATGCCGCCGCACACACATTGATGAAGTACTGCATCTCAAGGAGTTCTCCTCCAAATGAAAGAAACATTGACTTGCATCACGGTGATGTCTTTGTCTCTCGGCGTAAGTGTAAAACATACACATTCAACATATTAGTGGGGCAGTGGTGGCCTAGTGGCTAAGGTATCGGACCTGTGACCACAGGATTTCAGGCCCAAATCCCAAGTCGCCAGTAGTGACACTGAGGCCTAAGCATCCCCACGCACTGCTCCCCGGGCGCCGTTGTCATGGCTGCCCCCTGCTCACGTGTGTGATGGGTTAAATGCAGAGGTTGAATTTTGTTGTGTGCACTGTGTGCTGTGATGTGCCATGTGATCACAGTGACCAATGGCCATCCATATTAGTGTGTCAGCATGACTTGCTTGTTAGCAACCAAAGGCAGAATAAAAGTTGGCCAGGTTTAGAAACTTGGGGTACATGAGAACCGTAATCACATGTTGTATTTTTGACACTACTGTCAGGCCATACATTGTCATTCCTGTAGTCGCGTGTAATTTAGTACACACTAACAGACTTTGACACTCTGGTCTGGTGATGCTTTGCCCCATCCTAAGGTGGAGTCTGTGAATAAGCTGTACAACATCTTCACGTCTGAGACGGTTGACCTGGTGCTCCGAAGATCTGCAGCCGAGCAGCTGGTGGTTGTGCTGCAGGGTAAGATCAATTTAATCCCACTTTTCCCTTACAGTATGGCTCTCTGTAAACTACATTACATTACAATACACTGACCAATACTCAGATTATTAATGTAATTAACTCTCTTCCCACTTTACCCTTACAGTATGGTTCTCTGTAAACTACATTACATTACACTGAGTGACACTAAGATTAACGTAATTAACTCTCATGCCACTTTACCCTTACAGTATGGCTCTCTGTAAACTACATTACATTACATTATACTGAGCGACACTCAGATTACTAATGTAATTAAGTTTAATCCCACTTTTCCCTTACAGTATGGCTCTCTGTAAACTACATTACATTACATTACACTGAGCAACACTCAGATTACTAATGTAATTAAGTTTAATCCCACTTTTCCCTTACAGTATGGTTCTCTCTAAACTACATTACATTTCACTGACCAATACTCAGATTATTAATGTAATTAACTCTCATCCCACTTTACTCTTACAGTATGGTTCTCTGTAAACTACATTACATTACACTAAGTGACACTCAGATTAACGTAATTAACTCTCATCCCACTTTACCCTTACAGTATGGCTCTCTGTAAACTACATTACATTACACTGAGTGACACTCACTCACTGACCAATACTCAGATTATTAGTGTAATTAACTCTCGTCCCAATTTACCCTTACAACTCTCTGTAAACTATATTACATTACATTAAACCGAGCAACACTGAGATTATTAGTATAGTTAAGTTTGGCCTCACTTTACCCTTAGTGCTCTCTGGAAGATCAATGCAGACACTGTTGAGAACTCTGTTATCTATACTGTATGTGTGTATTTGTGTTGTTATAGTTTCTCTCCCTGTATGTCATTCTGCTACTACACTTTATTTTCCCAGCTTGGGATCAATAAAGTAAATCTATCTATCGGTCTATTTATCGGTCTGTCTATCTATTTATCTATCTGTCTGTCTGTCTGTCTGTCTGTCTGTCTGTCTGTCTGTCTAACTAACTAAGGTTAGGAGTTGGGTTTGGTTAAAGTGTTGCACAGTGAACAGCAGAAAGATGTTAACAAACCAACTGCAAAAGTGTCAGTGTAAACAGACTTTTCAAGTAATGTGTTTATTTAAGCCTGAAGAAAAATGAAGTTAAAGAGCTTTGAGGATGCAATGTGAATTTAGAGGGGATGTTTGCGTTTGCAGACATGGCGATGCATCCTGTACTAAAGAGCCTTGGAATTGCTGAGAAAGTGACTGGTGCGATCAGAGAGATTGTAAACAACACCATGAAGGTAAAACAACATAACTTTCTTTCTTTTTTTTTTTTGCTCTTGTTGTGTCTCGTCTATTTATTTTTATTTTATTGCCATTTTTTTGCTGAAGTGTAAAAACCCCACCCCACCAGCTGCTGGGTGGAGAGCTAATGTATCTGTTTGCACAGTCCCATATCACTTAAATAAAGAAAAGGGTGTGTGCACTCGTTTGTTGAAGATGTAAGCAAAGCAGTGATTTCATTTCAACTTGCTGTGCTGAGCAACCCTTCCATAATGGGTTAGGGTTTAGAAAGAGAAGGCCATAGCAGTGAGGCAAAAAGACAGGTCAAAAAACAAAAACAAACAAACAAACAAACAAACAAACAACAGCTCTTTGCCCAGACTCACAGGTAGCCACTTCTTCAATGTCAAGAGTTAATGGTGTCATGTTGGTCCCTTATTTGTCACCCTCTGTCTTATTTGTCCTCTTGTCTGATTTGTCACGTCTGAGGAGTGACCCTGCTGGCCTAGAGACTGATTTTCTTCTGTTGTGGTTAGGGGGGTTTGGGGGGGTGGGGGTGGGAGGGGGGCCAGTGTCGGGAGTGTCGGGAGTGCGGTGTCAGGCGGAGAGTCAGCTAATTGACACGATATGAGACACAGCCACTGGTTGGGGGTGAATCGAGCTGAGTTTCGGTGTCGCGCTGCATAACAAATAAGATGGGCCTTTTTTAAATTCCTTAGCACTGATTAGTGCCATTCTTCGCACGTTTAATTTGTTATCACTGATTAGTGCCCCTTCTTCGCACGTTTAGCACGTCAGCAGGTGGGTTGTGAACATGACACAACCCCGAGCCAGCTTTAATTGCTCAGGAAGAACAGGCAGTCATATATTAGCTACGAGGGTATGTGTGTGTGTGTGTGTGTGTACACAATGGAGGGTGTGTGTATGTGTAATTAGGGGGTGTGTGTATGTATAATTGTGTGTGTGTGTGTTTGTGTGTGTGTATTGGTCTGTTGAGTCTGTTGACACATAACATCTGACACAACCACACAGGATCTGACAGCACTGTCAACTCTTTTAACATGCTGTGGCAGTGTTCCTCACAGGATAACACACTGGGAAGTGGACATTAAGGGGGGTGGGTAGCAATTCAATTATTTGGGTTTCCAAAAATGAACATCTTCAGCCAAGGTTTAGAATTACCCTCCCTGCAGTTCTTGTTCCACACAGCTACAAAAAGCTCATTTTCAGGACAGCGTCAGACAGTGTTATTCTTAAAAATGCTGACCTGTCCTGTCATGGTGGCCTAATGCCTCTTCAGTCAAGATGAATTGTTTATCCACACAGTCATAAATGCTAAAAATAAATATTCAGAAATGCCCTTGTGCTCACACAATCCCCTGAACACACACACACACACTCAGCATGGTGCACGGTCACACACACACGAGCCATTAAGCAACGGAACGTTTTATGCCTGTGCCAGTTATGTGTGGTGTGATTTATGAATCTGTTTGAACAAACAAACACACACACACACACACACACACACACACACACACACACACACACACACACACACACACACACACACACACACACACACACACACACACACACACACACACACACACACACACACACACACACACACACACACACACACACACTCACTCACTCACACACACACCCCTTAAGTGACACACCCAGAAACTCATCAAGCCCATGTAAACTGTGCCAATGATATGTGATATAGTGTGTGTGTGTGTGTGTGTGTGTGTGTGTGGGCAGAACATGGACTGTCTGCTGGAGCCCTGTCTGGCTATGCTGAGGAAGCTGGTGTATGCTGACCCCTCCCTGCGCCACAGCCTGGCACAGCAGCCCCCCTTCCTGCTTACGCTCCTCAGAGGTAGGCTACACACACACACGCGCATACACACACACACACACACACACACACACACAAACACACTTAATGTGGGACCACACTTCTTTCAATATATTGTGATGCATTGCAAGTAATGTAGGAACGGTAATATATTGCTGTTTTAAGATGTAGTTTTAGGAAAATGGCAGTAGTATAAGTAACACACTACCTCATGTTCTGACATCTCTGTGACAGCCAACAGGAACATCCAGTGAACTACTGTCAGCCTCAAACCTTCTGTAGGAATTTTAAAATAATAGTCTCCATGCAGTGTGTTTAAAAGGTGATAAAGTACCATAAAAGTAGCATAAATGATGTGCATATTGATGTTTTCCTACACTTCTGAAGTAAAGGCAAACTGGTAGTTAGACTTTTTGGTTACACTTTATTTGAAGGTGTCTGCATAAGAGTGACATGAGCCCTTTTTAAACATGACATGACACATATCACAAAAAACCCTGAACTTAACATTACAAACATCGAATGACTCTCGATGACAACAGTCATAAACATGAATAAAGTGTCATTCATGTTACAGCACGTGTCATGTCCTGTTTATAACATGCTCATGTCAATGTTATGTAGACACCTTCAAATAAAGCGCTGTCGACTTCCTCAGCTCAACCTGCACTTGGTGCAGAGGGAAAGCCTAGTGCTCGGCTCCCTATATCAAAAGAACTCAGCTGCACCGTCAGAGAGAGTGAGAGAGACATTCGGAGACAGGTGACACATAGACGGAGCAATGGAAGGTGGCAAATCACTCCACCTTTCACTACTAAGTCTGTCGTAAAGTCTGCTCAAGCACTGAGCCTATTACACTGATATACTGTCTGATAGCGAACACACACAGACACACACACATAGAGGCACGCACACACAGGCACACATACGCACACAAGCATATAACCCTGCACACACACAGACAGACAGACACACACACACACACGGACATGCACACATACGTGCGCACACACAGACACACACACACACAGGCACACACACACAGGAAAACACACACACAGACACACAAGCGCGCACACACAGACACACACACACAAGCACATACACACCTGCACACACACAGACAGACACACACACACACACACACACACACACACAGAAGCACATACACACCTGCACAAAGACAGACACACACACACACACACACACACCCCTCTTTACACTCGCAGACATTGAGGGGGAGCCAAAGACAGACAGGTGAGCCAATGCAGACACGGCAGACGGCATTGCAAACTGCTCGCTCCACTCAGAAAGATGATGGTGGAGGACTCAGAACTCAGGCTTAGGTGCCTGTCAGTCAGACACACACACAGAGACAGACACATACACAAACAGATGAATGGAAAGCTAAGGCTGAATAAGTCCTAGGTGGATAAAGATAAAGATTCTACTCAGAGATACATGGGAATACATAGACATATTTAGGTTCATGACATAAAAGCATGGTGGTTAGACGTGTTTTTATTGAGGATTGATAGAAAGATGTGGGTTTGGCTTAATGTTAAAGTGCCACTTAAAGCTGGCTGGATGGATGGATGGATGGATGGATGGATGGATGGATGGATGGATGGATGGATGGCGAAAGATGCATTTCAGCGGCAGGGATAAGGAAACTGAAGAGATAGGAAGGGTATATAAAACTATATAAAGTACGTCAATTATAGTCATCTGTAGTGCAGTTCACTGTAGACCTACATTTCGTTCTGTTTACATTACCCCGCATATCTAAGTGGGCAGATTTCAGCCAGATTACATTATGTTTCCGTCTGGCCGTTTAGCATATGGTAGCATCCTCAGCAGCTCTGCAGGTGGGCCTGGGACCATTAGTCAACCCCCCCCCCCCCCCCCCACTACACATGCATATGGGTCCGACCGGACCGCTGGGCCCGCCATGGAAGACTGGATCAGCAAACAATAATAATAATAATACTAATAATACTACTAATAAAAATAATAATAATAATAATAATAATTATAATAATCTTTACTTGTATAGCACAATTCAAACAAGACGCAGCTCAAAGTGCTTCACAGTTTGGCAAGAACGATGCAAGACAACATTTCTTGCAGTCCAGTGGCACCGGAGCGGACAAACACAATAACGCAATGACGTAATGACGCAATAATGCAGTGTCACAACGACACAGTCCCCCGTTTATGCGTGCTCTTCCGTGGCATAATAATGTAATGTCACAACAACGCAATGCCCTGTTTATGCGGGCTCTTGCGTGGCGTAATAATGCAGTGTCACAACGACACAGTGCCCCGTTTATGCGGGCTCTTCCGTGGCATAATAATGTAATGTCACAACAACGCAATGCCCTGTTTATGCGGGCTCTTGCGTGGCGTAATAACGCAATAACGCAAACAAACGGCTCTCTTACTGCCTTTGATGGTGTGGAGCCTTAAAACGTTATCGCTACATCCGTCTGTCTGTGCCGTCAGCTGTACTGCCCCAACAGGATTGCTTTGATCCTGGCGGTGGTGTAGCACCTAATTCCTTGAAGGTTCCTCACTGAAGGTGATGAGGCAGCTGTGTAGGAGCGAATGTTTTGCTACCTGGAGTACCTGGCCTGACGTGCCCCCCTACTACAGGTAGCACCTGTGTCTCTCTTGAGGGAGGAAAGGACCGCCTCTCCCCACCTCAAGAGGGCCCCCTCTACAGTGGAGAGCCTTCTGGCTCTCCACCCCCCCCCCCCCCCCCCCCCCCCACCTCTCCTTAGAGACACAGTGAGCCATCTCTGAGCTCTCAGGATTTACAGGCTCTGCTCTCAACCACCTGAGGAAGAGCAGAGAAGGGTGTGTGTGTGTGTGTGTGGGTGTGTGTGTGTGTGTGTATCTGTGTGTGCGCATGTCTGTGTATGTGCATATGTCTAAGAGAGTGTGTGAAGGGGAAAGGGGGTTATTGCCTTTGATTGTCTGCCATTTAGTTCAAAGCAGTTGTGTTCTGTGTTCTTGTGTGTGTCTGTGTGTGTGGGTGTGTGTGTGTGTGTGGGTGTGTGTGTCTGTGTGTGTGTGTGTGTGTGTGTCTGTATGTGTGTGTTTGTGTGTGTCTGTCTATCTGTGTATGTGTGTGTGTGTGTGTGTGATTGGTGTGTGGCCTCAGCGGCGCTGATTCTGAAGGAGGCCCATCAGGGAGGCGTGGTGGAGGCCGCCGCTCTCTCAGGATTACTGCTCTTTGATGAGATCGCCACAGTGGATGTGTGGTAAGGGCCCACACACACACACACACACACACACACACACACACACACACACACACACACACACACACACACACACACACACACACACACACATTTACACCATCACACTTACAGTAACACACACAAATACATACAGATACACAGTCTCTCTCTTTCTCTCTCTCTCTCACACAAACCCACACACACACACATTGTCACATGTACACCTTCAACCCTACAAGCGACCTTGACTTTGCGAGGCACGTCACCTTTACATAAACATAAGCAGGCCTGTCATATTTACAAGTGTAGTACAGAGGACGCATTGTGCGCATTCTATTTTTTCTATTCCGTAAAATATAGAAGGTAAGTTGAAAAAGGGGAAACGGAAAAAAGATGAGAAGACATTCAGGCTCGACACACACACACACACACACACACACACACACACACACACACACACACACACACACACACACACACACACATACACACACACACACACACACACACACACACACACACACACACACACACACACACACACACACACACACACACACACACACACACACACGATCATAATATTTCGGTAGTGTCTTATTTAGTTATTGTTCAGATCATCTGTGTATTGCTCTCTCTCTCCCCACTGAATGGGTGTGTGTGTGCTGAATGGGTTTAATCAAAGTGTGTGTGTGCTGGCAGCCCCCCCTGCCCTTGTCACTCTGCCAGACACACTCTCCTCGGAGCTGCAGAGCTGCGCTCACTTCAGCAGACTCCATTAATGCATGTGTAGCGTGTGTGTGTGCGTGTATGTGTGTGTGCGTGCGTGCGTGCGTGTTTGTGTGTGCGCGCGTGTGTGTGCGTACATGCGTGCGCTTGCGCTTGCATGCGTGTGTGTGTGCGTGCGTGCGTGCGTGCGTGCGTGTGTGTGTGCGTGCGTGTGTGCGTGTGTGCGTGTGTGTGTGTGTGTGTGTGTGTGTGAGCTCCCACTGCAGTTTGACAGACTGAAATTTGAGGCACGCCATGTCAGTGTGTCTTGAGAAGACGGAGAAGTCTGGCACCTGAAGCTCTGAGACGGAGACAGAGTGTGCTCAGATTTTCTCAAGGGGTTTGCCGACTGACTAGTGTCTGTCTACACGTTGGAACTTTCTAGGCTTTAGTTTGTGTTCCAACTCCATCAAGTTCCCTCCGCAGTAGACATCACCTCTCACTATTTCATCATCACAAGGCCCCTCGGTGTGAGATCAGTGCATTTTATCACAGAAAGGGAAGTCATGCGTTTGTAGGTTAATCACAGGTGTACATAAAATGTTTCCTGAGTTTGATGGCAGTTAACACACTGAGACTTTCACAATAATTCTGTTATTATTTTTGTGAGGGTCGTGTGTGTGTCTCTGTGTGTCTCTGTGTGTGTCTCTCTGTGTGTCTTTGTGTGTGTGTGTGTGTGTGTCTGTGTGTGTCTGTGTGTTTCTCTGTGTGTCTGTGTGTCTGTGTGTGTGTGTGTGTGTGTGTGTGTGTGTGTATGTGTGTGTGTATGTGTGTGTGTGTGTGTGTGTGTGTCACTGTGTGTGTGTGCGTCTGTGTGTGTGTGTGTGTGTGTGTGTGTGTGTGTGTGTGTGTGTGTGTGTGTGTGTGTGTAAAACACTTCAAATCCATTACTCGGTGCAGCCTGTCATCTTACGCAAAGCAGTGGCAATATGAGCATGACTGCAGTGCTGGAGAGCTCCCATGCTAATTAGTTGTTTGTTTGTGTGTTTGTTTGTTGTCGTTTTTCTTATCTTCATCAGGACGAAGCGAGCAGACGGCAGCTCCAAGACGAGCCTGACGCCGTTTTCGCTCCCCGTCTCTGTCGTCCGCAGGTACAGCTCCCCGTACCCCTGCTCCCCATCCCCTGCCCCCCATCCCCTGCACCCCCGTACCCCGTCCCCCGTACACCGTCCCCTGTCCCCCTCCTTTACTACTTTTAGTGTGGCCTAGTGTGGCAGTGTGGCCTAGTGGTTAGGGAGTCGGTCTTGCAATCGGAAGGTTGCCAGTTCGAATCCCATCCTACCCATGGTTGAGATGCCCTTGAGCAAAGCATCTAACCCCCACGCTGCTCCAGGGCCTGTAACTGAAACCCTGTAAATATCTGTAAGTCGCTCTGGATAAGAGCGTCAACTAAGTGTAATGTAGTAATAATAATAATAATAATAATAATAGTGTGTCTGCCTGCTCAACACACACACACACACACACACACACACACACGCACGCACACCAAGACTCCCCTGCCTTCTGTACTTCATACCCTCCTCCACTACTCTTAGTGTGTCTGCTCGCTCAACACACACACACACACACACACACACACACAAGCGCATGCACACACACACCAAGACTCCCCTGCCCCCCGTACCTCATACCCTCCTCCACTCCTATAGCGTCTGCCTGCTAAACACACACACACACACACACACACACACACACACACACTCACTCTTCTGCCCCCCGTACCTCATACCCTCCTCCACTACTCTTAGTGTGTCTGCTCGCTCAACACACACACACACACACACGCACACCAGACACACGCACCAAGACTCCTTGAAGATTCACTCGGGTTACATTTATTCTCTTTAAAGTCCTTTATGCGTAAACGAACCGTGGCCACTGGCCAAGCAAGTTTCATTAGGCTCTGTGTGCACTAAATACTCAGTCATTTGCATTTATTACTTTGCAGCTTAGCAAAATCACTTCCCTTGGCCGTAAAACGGCGCCAGATGCTGTGTATATTCGCTGCTTAGTACATTGTTCTTTTTTATTGGAACACGATGGCACAAGAGATTTTAGAGTTTGTGACGTTTAATAACAATATATTTGACGTGTGTATTTAGGAGTTGCATAACACTACTGCAGTAATGGGATTTTAATGTAGTACAATAAATGGAATTGCAGAACAGCATCAGTATCGAGGAGTAGTGGTAGTCTTGCCATCTAAGAAATGGTTTCACTTGGCTAACCTTGGTTAACCTTGGCTTACCTTGGCCTACCTTGGCCTACCTTGGCCTACCTTGGCTTACCTTGGCCTACCTTGGCCTACCTTGGCCTACCTTGGCCTACCTTGGCCTACCTTGGCTTACCTTGGCTTACCTTGGCCTACCTTGGCCTACCTTGGCCTACCTTGGCCTACCTTGGCCGCTTTGCGGAGTACCTATCGTTCTGGGCAAAGGTGTCTGCTCCTGAAAGTCCTGAAAACTTAGGTCACACGTGTTATTTGCAAATGTTCTTCAGGTGTACAGTACATGTTATGAGCGGACACACTTTAGGTACACATTAGGCATACATGTTATAGCAAACTCATCACTTTGGTATTTTAGGCTTTCTGTTGTGTCAGCTAAGCTGGAGGCCTGCACAGGATCTGGAGCGTGTTCAGGATGATGCATTAGTGACTACCCCTGATAAGTTAACTCAGAAAACATGGTAAATGTGTGGTAAATATCCCAGTACAAGACATCCTCTGGCTTCATCCTACCAGCAAAACAAAGTAATACAGCTCTTTCATGGCAAAGTTTACCACTTGTTCTGAGTTAATGTTTCCAGGTACGATACTGTACTGAGCCTGCTTTGTAGGTGGAATACCCTGTGGACTAATCCACCTGGTGTGTGTATGTGTGTGTGAGTGTGTATCTGTGTGTGTTTGTGTGTGTGTGTGCATGTGCGGGCGGGCGGGTGTGTGTGTGTGCGTGTGTGCGCGCGTGTGCGTGTGTGTGTGTGTGTGTGTGTGCGTGCGTGCGTGTGTGTGTGTGTGTGGGTGCGCACATGCGTGTGTACGTATGTGTGTGTGCACTTCCAGGTTCAATCTCCCGTTCCAGGCGGCCTCCCATCACGTGGTGAGCCCCTACTGCTGTGTGCTGCCCCCCTACGCCGACCTGCTGAGTCTGAAGCCGGCCTGGACCATGATGCAGCTGGCCTGGAACACAGCGTGGCATTCTGGGATAGATAACCTCCTGGAAGAGCTGCGGAGGACCACTAGAGACGCGTCACAGTAAGAAAAAACAGCCGGCTGTCTTGTCATTGACGTTATTTGCATGTGAATGCCCGTGTCTGTGTGAGACTGTGTGTAGTATGGGAGTGATCACCTGTCTGTGTGTTCATTCAAAGGTTCTGCATGTGTTTGTCTGTGTGAGACTGTGTGTAGTATGGGAGTGATCACCTGTCTGTGTGTTCATTCAAAGGTTCTGCATGTGTTTCTTTGTGTGTGTGTGTGTGTGTGTGTGTGTGTGTGTTTGTCTGTGTGTGTATGGATGTGTGTGCTTGTGTGTATATGTACTTCTATGTGAACTTAAAGGTTCTACGTGTTTGTGTGTGTTTGTTTGTGTACCTACTTGCAAGTGGCTGTGACTGTGTGTGTTTGTCCGTGCATGTACCTGTGTTTGTCTGTGTGTTTGTGCTAAGAGTTACTGTGTTGCAATGTTGGATATGTATGGTTGTAAGGATTGACATGTGGCGGCCACAGTTAACCACCCCATTGCACCCCCCCCATCTCTCCGTCAGGTGCCTTCGTGGTGCCTCCCCAAAGCCTGGTTCACCCCCCCCATCTCTCCATCAGGTGCTTCCCTAAAGCCTGGCTCACCCTCCCTTCCCCTCCCCACTTGTCCGTCAGGTGGCCCCCAAAGCCTGGCTCACCCCCCCTCCTTCATCAGGTGCCCCCCAAACCCTGGCTCACCCACCCTCTCCGTCAGGTGCCCCCCAAAGCCTGGCTCAGCCCCCCTCTCCGTCAGGTGCCCCCCAAAGCCTGGCGGGTGTAAATGGGTCGTCTTTGGGGAGAAGGCTCATGAGAGCGGCATCTGCTGCTAATCCGTCTTCATTTGCCTCCGATGTGACGTAATGCAAACAGATGAGCCGCGCCAGCATTCTGCCTTTGATGCAGTTACACCAGCAGAGACCTCCAGCAACACAGCGTCTCTACACACACACACACGTCTCTACACACACACACGTCTCTACACACACACACGTCTCTACACACACACAGCGTCTCTACACACACACAGCGTCTCTACACACACACACGTCTCTACACACACACGCGTCTCTACACACACACACGTCTCTACACACACACACGTCTCTACACACACACACGTCGGCCACTGTTCCCTGTTTCCTGTCAGAAGCCATTAACGGCAGTCTGACTGCAGTCTTGGGTTTTTGTTCTCTTTCTTGTTGTTTCTCTCTCTCCCTCTCTCGCTCATCCTTTCTCTCTTTCATTCTCTTTCTCTCTCCTTTTTTTGGCTGTTGTATGAGGTGCAGAGGCCTCCCTCGTCAGAGAGACACGTACTTTTTTGTTATTGTTTCACACAGCATGCTAAAAGTTCAGTATACATCTCTTTGAACCAGATTATCTTTTTTTTCTTTCTCAAGACCGCTTCCATTGCAGACACTGTCAGTTTTGTTTTGCAACTGAATGTTTTTTAAAAACGGAGCGAAATTCTCGTGTGAAAAGCTTCTCCGTCTCTTTCATGATGAATTGCACTTTTGTGTGTGTGTGTGCCTATGTGTGTTTGTGTTTGTGTGAGAAAGTGAGAGAGAAACCCAAAACCACTGGAGTTTGCAAGTCTTCTGTGGGAAGTTTTCAAAAAGAGCTCACTCAGGTGTCTGACACGCGCACACACACACACACACACGCACACACACACACACACACACACACACTCACACACACACACACGCAAACACAAAACAGGTAAATAAAACAAAATATGCAACAAACAATTGCACATGAAGCGAACCCTTAGCTCTGTCACATCGGATTATTCAGTGATGCGGTTAAATGAATAAAAACAAGAGGTGATGTTTTCCTTACTGCTCCCTCATCATCTGTCCCCTTCCTTTAGGCCTCTTTGGCGTTCAGAAAAAGAAGTCAGAAAGAGACCTCTGTCCCTTCCGCTGTTGCTCTTTCCACTGTTGATCTTTTTTATTGAAAGTTCACAATGTTTGAGAAAAGTACCTGAACAGTTTCTACGTTATAAAGTTTACAAAGAACACAAAGTACTTGTGCATGTAGGAAGAGCACCTTAGGGAGAAACTATAGCTATTACACCTACCCCTACACTATCTATAATCAAGTAAATAGTTCAGGCTGTTAGTCCCTACTCCCAGGTGTAACACGCACAACTGGCCGCTGACTACAGCTATTCACGCAACCTCATGTGAGCTGTACAGGACAGAGCAGCTGAGGGGATGGCCAACTGGAGCCGTACAGACAGATGCTCAACAAGGGTTAACCTGAACCAGCCGGCTACTGTTACAGTGACTGGGGCTGCTGGGGCCGTTTACATGATCCACTCAGCAGCACCTACCTATCGCTTTCCCCCATGGCTTTCACCATGCCAACAACATGCATCTCATCCAGGACCACTGGCAAGCCTTTGCAGTCTCCTCCAACATTTCCTTAACAATTAAAATAAATAAGTAAATAAATAAAAATACAAGACACTTGCACATGTGGGGAGAGCACCCATTGTACCACACTTCAGGCTTTCCTAACTACAGCCATTACAATTATCCATACACTATGTGGGACACATCCTCAGCAGTGTACCTCAGGATCAACGGGTGTTTCGGGCCTTTACTCACTGTAAACCCTCCCCTGAGGCGGCCCCGCTAAAGGTGATCAATCCTTTAGTGTGTGTCCACAGTTCAGCTACCTGCTACCCAAATTTCCAAAATGTACTTCCTCAATTCACTTACAGCCACAGTTTACTTCCAAAATTTACTACCTACTGTTCATTACCACCTGTTTGCACGACTTCCAAAGTTTTACTTACAAAATTAACTACCACCACAATTTACTTCCAAAATGACCTGCTTACTTACTAATTAGGACTTATTATCGAATATTTGCACTTTACCACCATTGTATTTGCACTTTACCACCATTAGTGGTTTCCCTTGGAAAGAGAGCAAAAGCAACAGTGCTGCTATGTTTTTTCATACATCCTCCTTGTTCCTTAAGCCATCCATTGTCCTGGCCCAAACTGTGTAGGCCTAAAGCTCGCACATCTGCCTCAAGAAGAAAAGGACGCATGCCCGAAATGTCATGATTATTAACTTTTCTGGCAGCACCAGTGTTTCGGACTTTGTTTCTGTTCAGGGACTCACAAACACCAACAGATTCTCTTCTCCTTTTGTAATAAAAACAAAAAGTTTATGTAGAAAAAAGCTTGTTCCTACCTGATCCACATTGCCTGCCCGATATTTTTCCGTTTTAATTTCTGATTTGCCTGCCTGATCAGTACGGCACTAAAATGCTTGTTGGAAAAGCAAGGCATCTGGTGGTTGTTTTAATACCATCCTCCTGGTTCTCTTATCATCAGGCCAGAACTGAAGATCTCCACACAACGTAGAATGTCTGTGAAGATTCTTATTCATTCTGGTCATGGTAGTCGAAATAGATATCCTCTTCCTTGTTAGCCCTTCCTACTCCCATGAGCTGGATGAATGAGAATCCTCACAGACATTCCACCCTCTTCCTTCCTTGTTTCCCTCCAGGTTCCATGGCGACCTGGTGATGTCACCGGCCCAGGGTGTGCTCCTGAGGGTGAGCCATGTTAGGCAGGGGCTGCAGGACTGCGTGCAGGCCGTGATGAGCGCTGGCTGCCACGGACAGGCGGGGCTGGCCCTGGCCAGGATGAGGCTGTACCTGCTCACTGACCAGCTGGCCCTCAAACAGGGGGCCCACAGCTGCAGGGCCCTGCTCAGGGGCCTCGGCTGGCACCAGGCCCTGGAGAGGTGAGTGTTACGGCTCGTTAAGCCTTTTTGCTCATTCTGTGTCTGATTGACCAACTACCTGCATGTTTCTAGGGGGGCTCCCACCATCACCCCATCTTCGGAAGGCTACTTTTGTATTTATTATTACAAAATTAAAAGTTCCATAAAAAAGGCTGCTTCAGTTATCTAATTGGATTGGAGAAAAAATAAATTGAATAAATTAAAAAGGGCATTTTCCTTGAAGCGTTTGCAGAGACACTGGGTTCATGCAAGGTTAGAGCAAAAGGAAATCAATGTTTCATATTGACTTTTTTTTTCCTATCCTGTACCGGAGGCAGCCACCTGTCGCGCATTACACAGTGTGCTGGATGCAGTGGCAGAAACCTCGTTCAGCTTGCATCCATAAAAAGATGTTACACTGGGCTCTAATGAAGAATTTGTCCCTTTTGTATATTTCCGAAGAAGCATCGAAATGTAATGTTGAAAGGGAGTTGGCTTTAAATTAATATGGTTATTTGGTTGTGGATGTTACAGTGGAAATTCTAGGTTGATAAATATGCCATTCTATCCCTGTAGATATTTTACTTGCATTTTATTGTACAGTTTTCTACACCTCCTGCCTGCTATTTATCTGAATAGATAGAGAAAGGAGGTATTCTTTATGTCTGCGAGATCCACTTTATGCATAAGATTCTTCTTCTTAACTGTACTAAGATGTCAGTTTTGTGGCAGTATAGTTGTTATATAAGAACAAACTAAAACAAACCTATTGTCACAACTTGTTTCCATCTGAAATATTGTATTCATTAATGAAGAATAAATTCAAATATGAGGTCAGTGGAACGAATGGTTTGAGAGTTGTGCATAAAACAGACATAGTGACAGTGTGTCACTGTGACACACAGACACACAGACAGATGTTCCTTGTATTTATAGATAGATAGACAGATATTGATTCATTAATGAAAAATAAATTTCACGGCAGGCACGTCAGGATTCATATGCCCAGTAGGCAGACAGAGTAAAAGGTGATGGTTTGCTTACCTGCTTGCCATGCGCAGGTTTCTGCAGGTGCAGCCGGCGTGTATGGACGACGAGAGGCTTCTGGTGGAGATCGTGTCCTTCCTCGTCACCTTCTTCAGCCAGCACCGGCCCCACACACACTCCCACACACACACAGACACGGACACGGATGACCCCGACCTTCGCTGGATTCTACAGCTCCTCCTCAAGCAGGTACCTCCACCACCTAGTACACCACTCAACACCAACACCAACCAGCCCCACCTACACCACTCAACACCAACACCAACCAGCCCCACCTACACCACTCAACACCAACACCAACCAGCCCCAGTTGCCCCTCACCTCTACCAACATCACCCTCATCCTCACCTCTACCAACACGACACGCACCCACCCTCCTTACCTCCTCCACCACATGCAGCCCTAATCACCCCTCATCTACACCTCACCCTCCTCATCCTCACCCTCCTCATCCTCACCCTCCTCACCCTCCTCATCCTCACCCTCCTCACCCTCCTCATCCTCATCCTCCTCATCCTCACCCTCCTCATCCTTACCTCCACCTCACCCTCCTCATCCTCACCCTCCTCATCCTCACCCTCCTCATCCTTACCTCCTCCTCACCCTCCTCATCCTCACCCTCCTCATCCTTACCTCCACCTCACCCTCCTCACCCTCCTCATCCTCACCCTCCTCATCCTTGACTCCACCTCACCCTCCTCATCCTCACCCTCCTCATCCTTGACTCCACCTCACCCTCCTCATCCTCCTCATCCTCATCTCTACCAACATGACACGCACCCACCCTCCCGACCACCACCCCCAGCCATGATCCTCACCACTCCCACCACATGCAGCCCTAATCACCCCTCATCTACACCTCACCTTCCTCATCCTCACCCTCCTCATCCTCATCTCCACCA
>CM050203.1:5357500-5360000 GCA_027475355.1 Coilia nasus | reverse complement strand
CTCTATTGTAGCATCCACTGTCTCACTCTATTGTAGCATCCACTGTCTCACTCTATTGTAGCATCCACTGATTTATTCTTTCTTTTACTTTCTGTTTTTTCTACCTCTCTGTAACTGCCCTGCTTTTTCTGTCCAATCCTTTCTTTACTTCTCGTTCTTGTTCTCTCCATCCCTCCCTTTCTTTTCTCTCTCCATCAACTTTTCTTACTCTCCTGCTTTCTTTCTTTCCATGAGAACCCCTCAGCTTTGCTCTCTCTCTCTCTCTCTCTCTCTCTCTCTTTCTCTCTCTCTCTCTCACTCTCTCTCTCTCTCTCTCTTTCTCTCTCTCTCTCTCTCACTCTCTCTCTCTCTCTTTCTCCCTCTTTCTCTCTCTCTCTCACTGTTTCGCTCCTCTATTCTCATTCTTTTTCTTTCTGCCTCTCCCCGTCTCTCTGCTTGCATGTGAAACATTTGGGTGCATTTGTGTGTATGTATTTGTGTGTGTGTGTGTGTGTTTATTGTTTATCTGGGTAATGTTATTCATATATTTTGTTTGCTTTTTTTCTCGCCAGAAAAATAAACATAAGTGCTGACACAGTCTGAATTTACCCATTCTGTCTGTTTCTCTCCCCCCTCCCTGTCTCTTTTTCACTCTCTCTTTCCCCCCCTCTCCCCATCTCCTTTTCACTCTCTCTTTCTCCCCCTCTCCCCGTCTCCTTTTCACTCTCTCTTTCCCCCCTCCCTGTCTCCTTTTCACTCTCTCTTTCTCCCCCTCTCTCCATCTCCTTTTCACTCTCTCTTTCTCCCCCTCTCTCCATCTCCTTTTCACTCTCTCTTTCCCCCCTCCCTGTCTCCTTTTCACTCTCTCTTTCCCCCCTCCCTGTCTCCTTTTCACTCTCTCTTTCTCCCCCTCTCCCCCTTATTCCCCTTTACTCTCTCTCTCTGTCTTTCTCTCACTCCCCCTTTCTCTCTCCCCTTCTCTCATTCTCTCCCACTCTGCCCCTCCCTCCCTCTCTGTCTCTCTCCCTCATTCTCTCTCTTTCTGTCTCTCTCCCTCTCTCTCCCCCTCTCTCCCCCTCTCTCCCTCTCTCTCCCTCTCTCTCTCTCTCCCTCTCTCCCCCTCTCTCCCTCTCTCTCCCTCTCTCCCTACCTCTCTCTCCCTCTGTCTTTTCCCCCCTCTCTGCTCTTCTGTCCCTCTCTCTACCCCTCTCTCCCTCTCCCTCTCCCTCTCTCTCTCCCTCCCTCTCTCTTTCTCTCTCTCCCTTCCTCTCCCCCCCTCTTCTTCCCTCCCTCCCCCTCTCTCCCTACCTCTCTCTCCCTCTCTCTCCCCCCCCCCCCCCCAGTGTGTGTATAGCAGTAGCGTGTGTGCTGGAGTCTGTGCTGGCGGAGCGTCTGCTGCAGTGTGTGCGCGTGTCGGAGGCCCCGCGCTTCTACGGGCTGCCCTCCCTGGAGCGCACGCTGGCCTGCATGAAGCACCTCACCGCTCTGCCGCGCTGGAGCACACACTCGCCTCAACCAGGCCTCCACACACACACACTCTGCCTCAAGTACCTCAGCGGACTACTGGAGGTACACACACACACACACACACACACACACACACACACACACACACACACACACTCTGCCTCAAGTACCTCAGCGGACTACTGGAGGTACACACACACACACACACACACACACACACACACACACACACACACACACACACACACACCCACCCTTCCCCACCTCACCGCCCTTCCCCTCTGGAGCACACACGCCCCACAGCCAGCGCTCCACACACACACACACACTCTGCCTCAAGTACCTCAGCGGACTACTGGAGGCACACACACACACACACACACACACACACACACACACACACACACACACACACACTGCCTTAAGTACCTCAGCAGACTACTGGAGGTACACACACACACACACACACACACACACACTCTGCCTTAAGTACCTCAGCAGACTACTGGAGGTACACACACACACACACACACTCTGCCTTAAGTACCTCAGTGGACTACTGGATGTACACACACACACACAGTCTGTGTTAAATACCTCAGAGGACTATTGGAGGTACACACACACACGTACACACACATACACACACAAACACACACTCTGTGTTAAATACCTCAGAGGACTACTAGAGGTAGACACACACACACACACACACACAAGCCAACACACTTCCCTGGCTACCTGGCACACCTGACTGGAACCAATGCTGAGTACAAGCATCATCTGTCAGAAGTGCACACTACTGGAAATACAGACAAGCACACTGCCATGCCTAGCTGATGCACACACACACACACACACTGCCATGCCAAGCTGATGCACACACACACACACACTGCCATGCCAAGCTGATGCGTGCACTACCCACAGCCAGCACTGGACACACACACACACACACACACACACACACACACACACACACACACACACACACACACACACACACACACACACACTGCTATGCCAAGCTGATGCGTGCACTGCCAACAGCCAG
>CM050203.1:5330000-5342500 GCA_027475355.1 Coilia nasus | reverse complement strand
TGACTGTCATTTATTTCGACTATTTAGGAAAATCTGCGAAAAATATCATTTGCATAATAATTTGGAACGCGGTGTAATGTACCTGATCTCCTTCCCGACCCACTTATTTTAAAAGGTCATGCTTTTGACTAGTTCAATCATGGTGTTATTGGCTTACGTAAAACTGTCATCTGTTGCATTTAAAATAAAGCGTTACAATATTGATGTGTAGTTGTGCTGTTGTGAGGAACCTGCCTTATTGCATTAGCGTATTTTGTCCTGCTTCACCATACATGCAAAAGCTAATAATAGCCTAGCTTAACATTTACAACTAGAAAAGCACTCAGAGAGCGCAGACCTCCGCCAGGGCAGCTCAGTCCTATCTTGCAATGTTAAAGATTCCTGGATCCAGATGGTGATCCAGATTACCACCAAATCTAATCACTTTTAAGTTAGCCTATTTTTGACCCATTCTGAAATTTCATTAAAATCCATGCATAACTTTTGGAGTTATCTTGCTAACTAACCAACTGACAAACAAACAAACAAACAAACAAACAAACAAAGTAGCGGGATATTTGGCACAGAAAAGATGGTTGGCGACATTTGCAGTTTACCAAAGGTTAGTAGGCTATGAAATACTGCGGTCAAACATACCTGTTCAAAACTGTTGTTAGTTCACACAAGATAATAATATCCTTATTAACTCAACGTTATTGAACATCCCGCACCCTAAGTCAGCATAGACAACATTGGTAATGCAGCAAAAATTGCTATTAAGATTAAATGTGGTTATATTGACCTTATTCTGACACGCCCATTTTCAAAGGTGAAAGTCTTCCGGCCGGATTGCTACAGCAAGTCAGCTACGTTGGAAAACTCTGCAGATTTAGATGGATAAGGTAACTTACAAAGGCACAAAAACAAGATTATAAGGTCGGATGGTGTAGCGAAGGGAAGGAGAAGTCACCCCACCCGGGGTACCAAACAGGGGCTCTGACCGCAACGCCAAAGAGCCAGGCTCGATGGGATGGCAGTTAGAGCACACCCACAACTGTAGTGATGGTCACTCCATCACACTGCCTTCCCCTTCGGGAGGCGCAGCCATGCACTTCACACACTCAGGTGTCCCTCACGCATCTCACAGATGGAGAGCTTGTACTTCATCACTCGAGGTTAATAAACTCCACTGAGTGACTGGATGATGTAGCGGTGGGCTGAGGCAGGGGATGATTTGTCAAAAAAAAAAAAAAAAAAAGAAAGAAACAGGGGATTCATGGAAATGGCCATTGTGTTTGCAACTTGCCTAGCTATGCAGACCACGTTGCTTATGCTACTGTTTTTCCAGCAACATTTTCTGTTTAGCTTTTAGCCATTAATACAGTAATTTCACATTAGGCAATGATGATTGAGATGCTAAACAACAAACGAGCCTGCCGTGCTATTTCATACACACATACACCTGCACTTGACTGACCCATCTGTGCTGACAGCAAGCCACTCATGACTAAGTGCACCCTCCTCGTATCGCAACATTTCTTGTGCTATCATTCTCACGTGTTGATATAGTTGTTTTGTGTGCGGATTCTGTGAAATAGGACAATATTCTTCTCTGAACGCTTTGTATATTTGGCTCGGTCCCGGTTTGCCTACCGCTCTGGCTGAGCCAAGTTCCCACATGAAAATGTTACTATGTTTGATACTGTGTTTGGTGGCGTTCAGAAACATTAGATGTAGAAGCGCGGAGCAGTAGTCTAATTGCATAGCTTACTCCGATACTAGATGTATGTGCCGATGTTTTCGATCATTACATTTCAAGTAACATCAGTTGAGTTGCATTAGGGGAGATAGTCCTTAATTTCCTCATTGCTGGATGGCGGAGAACAGATTATAAATCGGCCCAACAACATTATGCCCCGGTTTTCCTGTGGACAGGGTTGTTCCGAGTAGTAGTATAATTGTTACATTATGCTATTTATATTGTTTTACAAGAAAAAGTGAAATATAGCTAGGTCTTGCATTTAGTGTTTGGGGGGCAGGGTGGCGGTGTCGCCATTGCTGTCTCATCAGAGCCCCGTAGCACCACACAATGCTACTTGGTCTGTGGGAAACATTGCATATATTCATTTTTAATAGTTTACTTACTCTGGAAAAAGACACTGTTATGTAGAGGATTTTTCATCTTTGTTGTCCTTTCTGTACAACTCTCAAATGTATTTATTTATTATTTATTTAACATATTTCTCATCACGGTTTGTATACAGCAATCAGAGAAACAGCACCATTTCTGATCAACACATCTTCCAGTGTTAGACACAGCAGAATATGGCATTAGAATATGCTTTCATTTTTACACATGTACAGGTGGTTGACAACAGAATACATTGTTCTTTCTGCTGGCAGGAACATGACATACATAAGGATAACAAACATGCATAAGACAGTCACAGATATAGCATTGTAATGTTAATCACAGACAAAATTGTTCTGACTGATGAGTTATCCAGCTAAACCCCATAGATGTGCAGATGTATACAAGCATTATACAGCATATACAAAGGCAATATATTTTATAAGGTTTTTCCACATTTTTTCCTTAATAAACTCAAAACCACTATTTGCATCTTTTTATTGTGTATGCAGTCTGATGATGAGCTTTGCTTTTGAAAATGCTGTTGATTGCACTTTGGAAACATAAATCATGTAATGAATTACAGTAATATCTTTAACTCTATGGGCCCGACCCCCGCAAAGGGCAAATTTACACCTATTCTTCTCTGTTGAATTACTCTGGAACGGTACATTGTAGCGATATGGCACTCATACCAAACGAAACAGCAAAATCCAGGGCTTTACAAGGTGACCCCTCGCTTACTTTTGTGCTCAGGTATGGGCGAGATATTAATTTATTAAAATTAGCCAAAATCTCTCATATTAGCACTTTGCACAGGCATTACTCTCATTTAAATTACTCGCGAACCCGTGATTGCGTAGATACGGCACGCATATCAGAAGAAAGTACAGAATCTCAGCTTTCCAACGACGCCAAGCACATATTATCATGTTAATGTATCACGTTATAACAAGGGATCAAAGGTTTGCCAAGGAATGATTTGACAAATTGCTTCTTCATCCATTTTACAGTCGAGTTATCAGTCAATGCAAAATGTCAACAATAGCAGAACTTTGTACGATTGTACTGCTATCGTGCATTTCTGTCATGACACGTTTCATACAGTTTTGAAATTACTGCAAATTTCTGCATAAGATCTACAATCCTGCGTAATCCTGATATAACATCCTTCATTGCATGGAAAATAGGGCATTATTTCCATCAGGCACAGACTACATAATTATCAACATTGATAAGCCTCTGAATATCCCACCATCATGGTTCTTACATTGCCGAATTCCAGACAATCTCCTCTACTCACATATGAAAAGATATCCCTACTGACAGCGTCCTATGGACAGGTACTTGCAAGAATACAAGATTTTTTTTACACGCAATATAATTTTTTATTGGTTTACTATTTTTTTATAAAATCAGTGCAAAAAGTAGTTCATCGAATGAAACCAGATCTGGATAGCCTAGACTGTCCTGAAAAAAACAAGATATAGCATGTATGTATGGCCCTTACAATGACCAAGATATGAGCTTAAAAGTAAAGGTAGTTAAAAATACCCTGAAAATAGCCTAGGGCCCCTAGGGTTAATGAGATAAATTAATAATCAGTGAATAAACTGCTTTTAAAGGTTTTAGCCTGGCTAAAGATGTGCGGCAGGGTCACATGGTACAGCAATATTCCCAGGAGCCATTTGTGGTATAGCACCAAAGATAACTGTAACCATAGAAATCACATGGATGGTCAGACTTACAGGTCTGGCCACTTAGAGCAGAGAAGTGGTCATTAATACTACAGCAGTAGTCCCAGTTGCCATTGTAATCAGTGTAACACCAGGTGTACCTTTTACCATACCAGCCGCAGTTGTGGTCGGAGCGGCAGTACTGCCCATCTCCTTTATAGCTCTGGCATTCAAAACGAACCACTGAGAATATTGTAAATGTACACAACGTTTATTTAAAAAGCTGTTCTTACATGCAGTTGTTTGCAGTTGTTTCTCGTTGCTGCCATGATGAAAGTCCAAACAAGTTGATTGTACTACCTCTCCTCCTATTCTTCCTGCTGGTTCGTGTTCATCAATCGACCTGTGCAGACTTTCATCATGGTGGCGACGAGAAACTACAGCAAGGTACTGCTTGTCAAAACTGTTTTATTAATAAATGTTGTGTACACTTACAAAGTTCTCAGTGCCTCGTTTTTAATGTCAGAGTCTTTGTTGTACTACCGATGGAGTGTGGAGTTTCTTCGAGCTGTTTTAATGGTTTAAAAATAGCGTAGCCGTCATGCTTTGTTTAAGGGCACCTACCACTCCCATTGTTAGCCTTCTGGGACAAACGATAAAAAATAGTTAAACTCTGAATGCAACAGGCTAAATCAATTTTGCTCCTCCGTACACATACCAACTCGGTATGATGTTTTAACATGCCAATTTTCATTTTACACCGAAGTTCTCCTTTAATGAACTCAAAACCATCTGTCTCTTCCAATATGTGCATCTTTTTAATGTGTATTACTAAGTCTGATGATACTTGAAAGATACATGAAAGATACTTGGAACCATAGTAACCACATGGATGGTCAGGCTTACAGGTTTTGCCATTCAGAGCAGAGAAGATGTCATTACTACTACAGCAGTAGTCCCACTTTCCATTGGCGTCAGTGTAACACCAGGTGTACCATGTATTATACCATGTATGATAAAATTCGCAGATGGAGCGGCAGTACTGCCCATCTCCTTTATAAGACCCAACTCCTATGCCCATCGGTAGGGGTGGACTACGGTAGTCCCATGAAGAGCCTGTGTAGAACCAGTAGTATTTGTGCCCTTGTGTTCCACAGGTGTGACCACTCTTACACCTGCTTCCACTAATTGTTATTATGGAATGCTGTGGAGAACACGACTTTTCATAAGACTGAGAATAGCAGCGATAACCTCGAGTCTCCTCCTTGTACAGACAAGAGCTAGTGCAGCCTTCTTCCACCTCTGGAACGAGGCTACAAACCAGCTCCTGGGAATCATCACGTTTTTGAACCTTTCTGCTGCTCGCACTGCTAATGGGCCCTGTGTATGGTTGTGACAGGACACAAGTCCACCCAGACACATACTTCATGTTCTGCATGTTTTCAAACCAAGCTTCAAGGCTTGAAAGACTTTTGTATTGAAACGTCTGTTACTCTTGGCCTTTTTGTTGGCATTTGCACATTATCATCAAACTGGCTTATGACAGAATGAAATGTATTCAGGATATCTTCAGACATGTCCAGTTTATCACTGAGGGGTACCTGGATGATCCTATAGAGTTGCTTAACTTTTTCTTCAGATTTGGGGTTGTTAGAAAAACAATCATCAGTGAAAATTTGCACATTCGTGGCATGATAGAGCTTTGACAGCTCGCCGTTTAGTTGTGGTACAGTCTTAACATTTATTCTGCTGTCCGGCTGGTTTAGCCCTATGTACCCAAATGAAAAGGACAGCCGCCTGTCTACGTTGCTGACATAACAGACAGCTGACCAGACATGAGTAGGAACAGTGACTCTGTTAAAGTCTCTCGAGCTGGGATCATCAAATTGCCCTTGTTTTGGTATTCTATAATCTGCTGACGGTACAGTTCCTGTTACTAGATAGGCAGTTCCCTCCGTCAGTGTCCTTAAAATGCCCTCTACTGCATCCTCCCAGCGTTTCCAGTTCACACGGTTGAAGCAAGCATCCATGGGTGCACTGTTGGTCAGGGTGAATGTGGCTGTACGACCCTGATCACACTGGAAGCTGTTGGGGTTGAGGTGCCCTCTGTCATAGCCTGTGTTGCTGTAGTCTTCATTTATGGCTTGACTGGATTTTAATGTGTCTTTGTCATAATTCTTCTCTGGTGTCATTGAGTCTGATGAGATACCAGAAAGCTGAATAAAATAAAATAATAATATATATAATTAATGTATATTATGTAATGTGCAAAAGTTTTAGGCAGGTGTGAAAAAATACTGTCAACTAGGAATGCCTTCAAAAATGCAAGTGTTAATAATTTATGTTCATCAATTAACAAAATGCAGTGACTGAACAAAAGAGAAACCTAAATCAAATCATTGGTGTGGCCATCATTTGCCTTCAAAAGAGCATTAGTTCTTCTAGGTATACTTGCATAGAGTTTTTGAAGGAACTTGGCTGGGAGCTTGCTCCAAACACTTGAAGAACTAACCACAGATCCTCTGTTGATGTAGGCTTCCTGACATATACAACCAATTTGGTTTAATTGGTTGATCATACACCTGACTATTAACCTGCAAAGTCCCTGACTTTGTGTGTAACCCTAATTAACTCTACCTATTTTCTTTCATTAACTAATGAAGGCAATTGGGGTAGAATAACATTTCACATGCAGCATGTATATGCAACTATTTCAAAAAGAGCAAGTACTTTTAAATTGAAATCAATAAGACTTTTCAGCTGGTAGTGACATTTTTCTTTTGGTGCTTCAGTCCCACGTCAGAGGGCAGACTGGTGAGTAGCACTTTATAATAGCTACTTCTTATAAACATTTATTTTCTATTTGTTAACTGTTACTTAACAGTTAATTTGGTAACCATTGCTTTTACACTATTTCTTATCAGCAAATAATTTATAAACATCTACAAATGTTAAAGCAGACAGAGAAGGTGATAGACAGACAGAAAGGCAGCAGGCTGAGAGATACTTAGTAGATAGCATAAAGACAGTCAGACACACCTTCATTCAAAACAAGGCGAAACAAGGAGAACTTTGTAAGTGTACACAACGTTTAGTAAGAAAACTTTGCAGTAGTTTCTCGTCGTCGCCATGAGGAAAGTCCATACAAGTCCAACGAAATGTCCCCGTACCAAAATGGTTCAGTACAAATACATTTATTGTTACACCCCTATATCAGCTACTTACATGGGTGCTAGCTGTTAGGTAGCTTACATGGATGCTAGCTGCTTGTGCTGCTGGCACAAACACAGCAGGATAGGATGTTGCGTTTCTTCTTGTGTAGTAGACGAAAATAAATGCCTTTTTTTTTTTTTTTTTTTTTTGTTATTTTCGTCATTTAGCCAGCTTCCCTCTAACTTTAAAGATATCATGTGATAAAACTCAACAAACCTGAAATATGGAAATTTGTGCACTGATGATGACCATGTAGCCTGTAGTGTTAAAGGTCTCATTGCATCGTTTTTTCATTAATTTTGCGGTGGTCTCTAATATTAATGAATGCCCTGTGAGACGGTTTTGGTGCAAGCACCAGGGCAACAGGTTGAGGAAAAACTCCCTGTTTGTGTTGGTGTAACACATTTATGACAACATATTCAATTACAGTACAACAAAACTATTGTAACTGTGGTCTCTGCATTCGATGAGCAGCATCAGTCTAAGCTTAACTAGAACATGCGTAAAGGAAAGAGATTACAGATGATTCAAGACGCAGCAGAACATGTACTAACCAGAAGATCTCACAAACCTTTCTTCTTAAATACCCTTGTTTGTTGCCTGTTAGTTTTAGAGTAATTTTAGTCATTTCTTTGGTACAGCCCGGGAATGGTGCAATTGGTGTATGATTATTCCTCCCACCCAAAAAAAACAGGACAACATACCTGTGGCTCAATGAACCAGTCGCCGCTTATTCGTGCATCTTGGTTTCTGCAGGTTTGGCCAAAAGTGTAGGCACTGTACAAAGGAATCCTGTGGAATGTTGAGTAAAGTGAAGCATAAAAATTCCCACCATACTCATACTGCTGGCAGATTTTCTTGGCATTTTGATCCAGACCCTGCGGTTCAGCACCCATATAAAAGAACTCATGGCACTCCCCAAAATTCTCAACAACTTTCGCCCAACTGGGCACTTCTGCCTGGATAGCAAAGATAAACAGAGCGAAGATGATCATGACGTAGCATCTAGACAGTCAACTTCTGTGACTACTTTGCCAATATCACAGTCATGAAACTGAAAACCAGTTTGGAGTCAAGACAAGGTTCCTACTTTTTATCTAAAAATCACACCAGCAGTGTCAGCTAATGCGTAAGCTGAAATGACCTTGAAATGACCACACAATGTGACACAACCACAGTCAAGCATTCTATGAAAGGGTAAGTAGTTTCTGTTCCCCATACCGATCATTCAGAATCAGATAACAAGGGCAAGACCGGTAAGTACAGTTTCTAATCCCCATACCGACCCTTCAGAAACTGGATTTACCGGTCTTGCCCTTGTTATTTGATTCTGAATGCCTTGCAGCAAAAGTGCATGAACTGTCACGGTGTAGTTACAGAGGCACTCCTGTTACATTTTGACTGGTTTAGAAGCAGAATTTATTGGTGTAGTAGCATTGTCACAGACTGGTCCATAGCCCATAGTTTGAAAATTGCTGGTATACACTACAGGGGCATTTTTAATGATCCCAAACCGGACTATACCCTGATGTAGTTGCCCTGTTATGGCAGAGTAAGTGCAGCACACTTTATTGGGGTCTTGGGGGAACTTGACCACCTCGTTCCACTGTAGAACATGTCTTCTTCCCAAAGCAAGAGATGGCAATCAAGATTTTTCATTAGTGCTACCATTGGGCCAACACTTTTAATAAACCTTTTACTGTTTCGCCTCAACAGAAAAATTATTAACTGTAAAAATTATTATTACAGTTTTTCTCAGTTGTTGTTTACATACATTTTCCGACAGTATGCCTCATACTCTCACAACTCTACACACAAATCAAAAAAACACACACCATGGGCAAAACCCCTCAATTCTTTTGCAAAATGAAACTTTACATTCAAAACAATGTTATTTCCTCTCAAAATGCTATTTTGATGTCAAATGACACACACGACCCATCATATGAATAGCAGTGTTTTCCCTACATAGACCATTCTGTGGCGCAGCACCACAGAATGAAAACCCAGCGCCACAAATTGATTCCACCTTTTTTCCCCAATGCTATTCTGTTGCTCTCGCTCACGTGCACAGACAGCGAGAGAGATCAACATCCCAACATCCGTGCACACGTCAGTGGGGGTATACCTGCACTGGCCCGATGTGTTCAACCAACCCAAGTGCATTTCGGACCTCAAGTTATTATTAAAATAATGTACCCGATCTCCCTCTGGACTCACTTATTTTAAAAGGTATAGGCCATGCTTTTGATTAGTTCAATCATGGCCTTATTGGCTTACATAAAACTGACATCTCTTGCATTTAAAACAAAGCGTTGCAATTTTGATGCATAGCATTTGTGAGGATAGTATAGTTCAAGTGATGGCATTTGCCCATAGTAAAATCAAAAGGAATAGAATACATACGTGGTTTCTATTCTTCTTATCATCACACACACACACACACACACACACACACACACACACACACACACACACACACACACACACACACACACATAATAGTTTTTATAATTCTGATGCTCAGAGCGTGTTTTATATACACGCTTGGGGTTCTGCACATCAGAATGTACCGACAGAACATCAGAACAGACGTCTGTCTGCCTGTGCACCTAAAGAACATCAGTGTGTGTGTGTGTTTGTGTGCATGTGTGTATGCTATGCGTGTGTGTGTGTGTGAGGTAGTGCTGCTAAAAATAGTGCTCCTCTGTAAATAAATATGCTGTAGAGGAGAGGAAGGGAACACTGTCACTGAGCGTCACCTGCCCCTGCTGTCTGTCTCTCTTCTTGCTGTCTCTCTCTCTCTTGTCTCTCTCTCTGCTGTCTCTCTTTTGTCTCTCTGCTTGCTGTCTCACTCTGCTGTCTCTTTCTCTCTCTCTCTCTCCTGTCTCTCTATTTGTCTATACTGTCTCTCTCTCTCTCTGCTCTCTCTCCTGTCTCTTTCTCCTGTCTCTTTCTGCTGTCTCTCTCTGCTCTCTGCTCTTTCTGCTGTCTCTCTCTGCTCTCTCTCCTGTCTCTTTCTGCTGTCTCTCTCTGCTCTCTGCTCTTTCTGCTGTCTCTATCTGCTCTCTCTCCTGTCTCTCTCTCCTGTCTCTTTCTGCTGTCTCTCTCTGCTCTCTGCTCTCTCTGCTGTCTCTCTCTGCTCTCTCTCCTGTCTCTCTCTCCTGTCTCTTTCTGCTGTCTCTCTCTGCTCTCTGCTCTCTCTGCTGTCTCTCTCTGCTCTCTCTCCTGTCTCTCTCTCCTGTCTCTTTCTGCTGTCTCTCTCTGCTCTCTGCTCTTTCTGCTGTCTCTCTCTGCTCTCTCTCCTGTCTCTCTCTCCTGTCTCTTTCTGCTGTCTCTCTCTGCTCTCTGCTCTCTCTGCTGTCTCTCTCTGCTCTCTCTCCTGTCTCTCTCTCCTGTCTCTTTCTGCTGTCTCTCTCTGCTCTCTGCTCTTTCTGCTGTCTCTCTCTGCTCTCTCTCCTGTCTCTCTCTCCTGTCTCTTTCTGCTGTCTCTCTCTGCTCTCTGCTCTCTCTGCTGTCTCTCTCTCTGATCTCTGCTCTTTCTCCTGTCTCTCTCTTTCTCTGCTCTCTCTCTCTCTCTCTCTCTCTCTCTCTCTCTCTGCTGTTTCTCCCTCTGCTTGCTGTTTCTCTCTGTACTGTCTCTCTGCTCTCTGCTCTCTGCTCTCTGCTCTTTCTCCTGTCTCTCTCTTTCTCTGCTCTCTCTCTCTCTCTCTCTCTCTCTGCTCTCTCTCTCTCTGCTTGCTGTCTCTCTCTCTCTCTGCTGTTTCTCCCTCTGCTTGCTGTCCCTCTCTCTGCTCTCTCTCTCTTGCTGCCCCCATTAGATCCAGCCAGGTGGGTCCAGCGGAGCACACACGCCCGCCCTGTCATCCTCGCTGGCCCCCGCACACGACTCGCCTGCCAACAGACTCACCGCACAAGGTAACGTGTGACTGGGAGGGTGTATGCATGTCTGGTTGGGAGCAGAAGTGCTTGGATATTTTGGGGGTGTGGGGAGGGGGTATGGGGTGTGTTTAGGGGGTGCATGTATGTGTGTCGTGGGGCGGCGTTGGTGCAGTGATGCGTTGGGGTGTGGGGGGGGTGCATGATTGGGGTGTGGTGCATTACGGGGTGCATAGGTGTGTTGGGTTGGGGAGGGGTGAGGTGAGTAGTGATTGAGGGGTGCGTGGGTGGCTATGTCAGGGGGTTTGGGGGTGCATGGTGGGATAGGGGTATGTGGGTGGGGGGGTACGTGGGTGGCTGTGTCTGTGTTCGGGGGGGTGAATGGTGGCATAAGAGTGTGGGGGGGGTTTGGGGATGCATGGTGGGGTAGGAGTGCACGGGTGGCTATGGCAGGGTTTTTGGGGGTGCATGTGTGGATAGATAAGCGGGTGACTATGGGTGGGTTTTGGGGGTGCATGGATGGGATAGGGGTGCATGGGTGGCTGAGAGGGTTTCGGGGGATGCATGGATGGGATATGAGTGTGTGGGTGGCTGGGTGGGTTTTTGGGGGTGCATGTGTGGATAGATGTATGTGTGGGCGACAGGGAGAAGAGAAGGCACATCAGGAATAATGCAGTGCTTAGCGCTGCAGAGATGAGCCGAAGCGGTGACACACACACACACACACACACACACACTGGTGGTGTCTCACAAGTCGTGTCACAGACAGAGCTCCACTCAGCATCCCCTCGGTGCTGAAGAAAGGAGTTTGTGTGGTGTGTCAGGGCTTTCTGCAACAGACTGGAGAAACACACACACACACATACACATACACACACACACACACACACACACACACACACACACACACACAGCCAATCTTTAGGATCCCCCTCTGCATCCAGCACTCATTGCAGTATTAGACTGGAGAAGCACACACACACACGCACACACACACACACACACACACACACACACACACACACACACACACACACACACACACACACACACACAGCCAATCTTTAGGATCCCCCTCTGCATCCAGCACTCATTGGAGTATTAGACTGGAGAAGCACACACACGCACGCACACACACACACACACACACACACACACACACACACACACACACACACAGCCAATCTTTAGGATCCCCCTCTGCATCCAGCACTCATTGGAGTATTAGACTGGAGAAGCACGCACACACACACGCACACACACACACACACACACACACACACACACACACACACACACACACACACACACACACACACACACACAGCCAATCTTTAGGATCCCCCTCTGCATCCAGCGCTCATGGCTGCATTACATTGGAGAAACACACACACACACACACACACACACACACACACACATACACACACATCCAGCAGTCATGACTGCATTAGACTGGAGAAGCACAGAGATCTTCCTCTGCAGAGCAGATTCAATACTTAACAAGATCCACACGCCAGCTTTATATTGCCTGAGCAGAATAACAAATACTGACTTAATAAATATCAGATTTTTCTGTTTTTATGCACATTATAAGACATTACATTGCATGCTATTACATG
>CM050203.1:5280000-5320000 GCA_027475355.1 Coilia nasus | reverse complement strand
ACGGTAACAACAGTGACACATACACACTAACACACACATCCATACACAGACTCACACACACACACTAATACAGACATCCCTACTGCACACTCCCACACACACGCACTAAGACACACATTCATACACACACGCACTAGCACACACATCCATACACACACACACACGCACACACTGGCAATACACATCCATACACACATACACAGTAACACAGATATCCATACACATACCCACACATACACACATCACATCTACACACACTATCAGGAGCATATTCATTGTGTGTGTGCCAGTGCTCTTATTACACATTCCCCACCCTGATAAAGTCCCTCGTGTGAAGCAGAGCGCTGACAGGTTGAGCAGGGCCCTTTGTGCAAATCCAGCGAGTTTCTGTGTTTGTCAGTCAAGGACCTTTAGAAAAGTTTCTGATTGGGGTCTTGGGGAGAAACAACCCAGAGCTCCTCTCTCTCTCTCTCTCTCTCTCTCTCCTCTCTCTCTCTCTCTGTTTCTCTCTCTCTCTGTCTCTCTCCTCTCTCTCTCTTTCTCTCTGTCTCTCTCTCTGTCCCCCTCTCTCTCACTGTCTCTCCTTCTCTCTTCCTCTCTCTCTCTCTGTCTCTCTCCCTCCCCCCTCCTCTCTCTCTCTTTGTCTCTTTCACGCTCTCTCTCTTTGTCCCCCCCCCCCCCCCCCCCCCCCCCCCCTCTCTCTTCTTCCCTACCTATCCCACACAGCCTGAACAGCTTGACAACTCTCTTTTCCACCTCACCTTTAAAAAACATGAGAAGTCAGTAGGTGTGTGTGTCTGTGTGTGGTTGGCCCTGATGCAGATTGCTGTGTAGATAGGCACAGATGGGGACTGATGGTCTCAGTGTGACATGCAGAGTGTGTGGCTCCTCATAACCTGCTGTTCTTCCCTTCAAATATATAGATTACCCTCAGGGACCTGTCTTTCTGTGTGTGTGTGTGTCTCTGTGTGTATGCGTGTTATTGCATGTGTGCATGTGTGTGTGTGTATGTGTGTCTGTCTGTGTGTGTGTATGTGTGTTAGTGCGTGTGCTTGTATGTGTGTGCGCGGGCTCATGTGTGTGTCTGTGTGTGTGTGCGTGTGTGTGTGTTAATGCGTGTGTGTGTGTGTGCGCACATGACAACTGAGGTAGCTTAGTCATTTGTAGAGTGGGAAGATGGTGGTCCCTTATGAGTACTGTGTTTATCTCTTTCTCCATCTTTCTCTTTTTCTCTTACTCTCTCTCTCTCTCTCTTACACTCTTTCTTTTTCTCTTACTCTCTCTCTCTCTCTCTGTTTCTCTTGCACTCTCTCTCCCATCTCTTTCTTTTTCTCTTATATGTTTTCTTTTTCTTTTACTGTCTCTTTCTCTTCCTCCCTCTCTCTCTCTGTCTCTCTCTGTTTCTCTTACAATCTCTCCCATCTCTTTCTTTTTCTCTTACACTTTCCTATACATAGTGATGTTACCACCCCTACGGTTTCACACCTTTTATATTTCCTCTCTGTCTTTCGTTTATCTCTGTCTTTCTGTCCATGTCAAAATTCACTCCCTCTCTCTCTCTCTCTTTCTCTTTCTCATTCTCTCTCTCTTTTTCATTGTCTCTCAATCTGTCTTCGTGACCTCATTTACCCTTCTCCCCCTCCTCCGCTCTCCCCCTGTCTCCTCTCTCTCTCTCTTCTCTTCATCCCTCTGTCTCACACACACTCTCCTTCTCTTTCCCTCTCTCCCTCCTCTCCCTTCTCTTCATCCTTCTCTCTTACACACTCTCCCCCTCTCTCTTTCCCTCTCTCCTCCTCTCTCTTCTCTTCATCCTTCTCTCTCACACACTCGTCACCCTCTCTCTTTCCTCTTCCTCCCCCTTTATCCCTCCATCTCTCTCTACCCAGCATGCAGTGCGCTGTGTGGCGCTGGGTGGCAGCGGTGTGTCGGGCTGTGGCGGGCGTGTCTGCGGCGTTGCCACGGGGACCGCTGAGGCAGCACGGTGATGCACGGCGTGATGAAGCTGGCGGCCCAGCCCCCCCCACGACGCGGGCACCGCCCACAGCCACATCCAGAGCCTGGCCTTCTGCCTGCTTGCCAACCTCGCCATCTCCCGAGAGGACTGCAAAGGCATTCTACAGAAGGTTAGCTTAAACACACACACACACACGCACGCCCACGCACGCCCACAACGCGGGCACCGCCCAGAGCCACATCCAGAGCCTGGCCTTCTGCCTGCTCGCCAACCTCGCCAATCCTCCCGAGACAGCAAAGGCATTCTACAGAAGGTGTGCTTAACACACACACACACACACACACACACACACACACACACAGCGCACACACGCACGCACACGCACGCACACACACGCACACACACACACACACGGCCAAACACTTTCTGCTCATCAACCCTAACGATCTCGTCTGACTGTTTTAAAGCACCTTACAGAAGGTGTGATTACCAGACACACAAATACACATACATTTCAACACTGTCTACCCACACACCACATATAGCTCTGGAAAAAAATTGAGAGACCCCTGCAAATTTTCCTAAAATCAGCATTTCTACATGTTTGACAGCCATTCCTTTCCAGTGTCAGTTGAATTTGGAGAAATGTTTCAGTAGTTTACAGAATAGAACAAAAATCCTTACTCACACATATACCCATAAATAGTTAAATCAGAGAAACTGATAATTTTACAGTGGTCTCTTAATTTTTTCCACATATGCACACACACATACACACTAGGGGTGTTGAAATGAATCATATAATCGATGCATCGTGATGCAGACATGAACGATTAAATATCGTTTCAATAGCAGATAATAATCGATTATAATGTATTTTCTTGTGTATTACTAAACTGTGGCTGTTACTTTTTATTTCATAATGTTTTTAATTGCCATGAATATTGGTGGCTGTTGAGTATTTATTAAATAAAATAGGAAGGTAATATCTGACTGCTTGTGCTTGTTGATAAAAATCAAAGCCATGTGCAGTAATATAGAAAATTGATGTGAAGAATCGCGATGCATCGTGATGCATCGAGATATCGAATCGAATCGATTGGCTAGCTTAATAATCGTAATCGAATCGAATCGTACGATGAGTGAAGGTTCACACCTCTAATACACACACACCACACACACCGCTCACACGCACGCATGCACATACACATATATGCGCACACACACGTGCACACACAGACATCCAGCATTGCTCACAACCTGCCAATCTCCCGTGACTACTAAGGCATCTTACATAAGGTGCGATTAACACACACACACACACACACACACACACACACACACGCCACACACACACACACACACACAGTCACACACACAGTCACACATCCAAACAGTGTCTGCTTATCAATTTCCTGTGGCTGTAAAAGACATTATACAGACATTTAGCATGCACACACACACAGACTCACGCACATCCAAACAGACACCTATCACTGCATCACTCTCACCATTCCCACACACCCACACACACATACACACACACACACACACACTTGCACGCACATCCAAACAGACACCTATCACTGCATCACTCTCACCACCACCCCCCCCCCCCCCCCCCCCCACACACACACACACACATCCAAACAGACACCTATCACTGCATCACTCTCACCATTCCCACACACACACACACAGTCACACACACACACACACACACACACACACACGCACATCCAAACAGACACCTATCACTGCATCACTCTCACCATTCCCACACAGACACACACACACACACACACACACACACGCACATCCAAAAGGACACCTATCACTGCATCACTCTCACCATTCCCACACACACACACACACACACACACACACACACACACACACAGACACAGACTCACGCACATCCAAACAGACACCTATCACTGCATCACTCTCACCATTCCCACACACACACACACACAGACACACACACACACACCACACGCACATCCAAACAGACACCTATCACTGCATCACTCTCACCATCCCCCCCCCCCCCCCCCCCCCCCCCCACACACACACACACACATCCAAACAGACACCTATCACTGCATCACTCTCACCATCCCCCCCCCCACACACACACACACACACACACACACACACATCCAAACAGACACCTATCACTGCATCACTCTCACCATCCCCCCCCCCCCCCCCCCACACACACACACACACACACACACACACTACTAAAGGTGTGTTTAGTATATAGACCACACACACACACACACACATACTTGCACGCACATCCAAACAGACACCTATCACTGCATCACTCTCACCATTCCATGATGTTTTTTTCCTCCCTTACAAAAGGTGTGTTTAGCATGCAGACACACACACACACACACACACACACACACATCCAAACAGACACCTATCACTGCATCACTCTCACCACCCCCCCCCCCCCCCCCCACACACACACACACACACACACACACACACACACACACACACACTTGCACGCACATCCAAACAGACACCTATCACTGCATCACATCACTCTCACCATTCCATGATGTTCTTTTCCTCCCTCACAAAAGGTGTGTTTAGTATATAGACCACACACACACACACACACACACACACACACGCACATCCAAACAGACACCTATCACTGCATCACTCTCACTATTCCATGATGTTTTTTTCCTCCCTTACAAAAGGTGTGTTTAGCATGCAGACACACACACACACACACACACACACACATCCAGACACCTATCACACTGATGACACTCACACCTATCGGACACCTATCACTGCATCATCTTTACCATCCCTTGTTTTTATTTTTTCCCCCATACCCCTCTCCATCCCCCTCCTTCCCCCTCCCTCTCCCCCAGAGTAACTTCCTGCAGCACTTCCTGTCGGCGCAGCTGCCCAGGCCGGGCCGCAGGGCCGTGGGGTCGCAGGCTCACCTGTGGCTGCGTCTGCTGCTCAACGTGTCCTTCGGGGAGGACGGCCGGCAGATGCTGCTCAAGCTCCACGGCAGCCTGGAGCTCCTCACCGACCTGGCCCAGTACCAGCGCCAGGGGTCCACCAGTACCGGTACCAGCATCGGCACCGGCGCCAGACCCAGACCCAAGCCAGCCGCCCTCCTCATCCTCCACAACGTGTGTTTCAGCCCCGCAAACAAGCCCAAGGTCTTGGCCAATGGTACGTGTGTAACTGAGGTCTTTCCTGTGCTGTCCAGACCCACTCTCGAACCCGCGACCTCACAGCAACTCCGGTATGGGAGAGAGATGCACTACCAAGTGAGCTAAAAGCTGTTAAACCATTAGCTCAGTCAGAGGGAGGTTTACTAACGTTCTACGCCAAGCTGTGCTAGCTGGCATCTGTTACACTCACCCCCCAAACCTCACTCCCAACTGGGTCACAGCACCACCGTAACCGAGGTCTTCCTGAGCAGTCCAGACGCAGTCTTGAACCCGTGACCTCACAACAACTCTGGTATGGGTGACAGGGCTATTAGGCTATTGGCTCAGTCAGTAGCGTATCTTTTTGAGGTGTCAGGAGGGAGGTTTGCTAACGTTCTAGGCCAAGCTGTGCTAGCTGGCATCCATTAGATGTGCACTACGCCACTGGGCTGTCATAGGAAATGAGTGTGTGTGTGTGTGTGTGTGTGTGTGTGTGTGTCTGTGTCTGTGTGTGTGTCTGTTGCTATCTGTCATCTATTATCTGTTGGTCAGTCTGTCTGTCTAGTTGTTTGTCACGTAGTCTAAACACTCCCCCACGGCCCCCTCCCCCTTCTGTCTGCCAGCTTAGTGCCTCTCTTTTTTCACTATAGCTCTCTCTCCCCCTTTTTTCCTCTCTCTCTCTCTCTCTCTCTCTCTCCTCCTCTCTCTCTCTCTATCTATCTCCACCTCTCTCTTTCCCCCTCTCCTGCTTTTCTCTCCTAGTCTCTGTCACTCTGACTGCTACTGCCACAGATCTCTGTCCCCATCTCCCTTTCTCTCCCCCCTTTTCTCTCTCTCACTCTCTTTGCCCCCCTCCCCCTTTCTCTCCTAGTCTCTCTCACTGCCATTCTCACTGTCTTTCCCCATCTCTGTCTCTATCTCGCCCTCCCTCCCACCTTCCCTCTCTCTCTCCCGTTCTCTCTCTGCCTCCCTCCCTCCCGCTCTTTCTCTCTCTCTCCCTCCCTCCCTCCCTCTCTCCTTCACCACATCCTCTGTTATGTCTCCCTGCCTATTTGTCTCCCAGTCCTAACAGTATTGGCTTTGTCTCTGGTGCTTAGCCTTTGGCTGGGCCTGGCTCCGGCTCTGTCTCTGGATCGGTGGCCGCGCTCAGTCTGAGTCAGCTGCAGGGATGTTAAATGAGGGGGGCGTGCATAGATCGCCCTCAGAGTCAGCTGCAGTAATGTCAAGTAAGCGAGACGTGCGTAGGGAGACGTGCGTAGGGAGACGTGCGTAGGGAGACGTGCGTAGGGAGACGTGCGTAGGGAGACGGGCGTAGGGAGACGGGCGTAGGGATACGTGCATAGGGAGACGTGCGTAGGGAGACGGGCGTAGGGAGAGGTCCATAGGGAGACGTGCATAGGGAGAGGTGCCTAGGGATACGTGCGTAGGGAGACGTGCGTAGGGATACGTGCGTAGGGAGACGTGCGTAGGGAGACGTGCATAGGGAGACGTGCATAGGGAGATGTGCATAGAGAGACGTGCATAGGGAGATGTGCGTAGGGAGATGTGCGTAGGGAGATGTGCGTAGGGAGATGTGCGTAGGGAGACGTGCATAGGGAGATGTGCGTAGGGAGAGGTCCATAGGGAGACGTGCGTAGGGAGACGTGCGTAGGGAGATGTGCATAGGGAGATGTGCATAGGGAGACGTGCATAGGGAGACGTGCATAGGGAGACGTGCGTAGGGAGACGTGCGTAGGGAGATGTGCGTAGGGAGATGTGCGTAGGGAGACGTGCGTAGGGAGATGTGCATAGGGAGACCTGCAGAGGGAGACCTGCAGAGGGAGACCTGCAGAGGGAGACCTGCAGAGGGAGAGGTGCGTAGGGAGACGTGCGTAGGGAGAGGTGCGTAGGGAGACGTGCGTAGGGAGACGTGCGTAGGGAGACGTGCGTAGGGAGAGGTGCGTAGGGAGACGTGCATAGGGAGACGTGCATAGGGAGATGTGCGTAGGGAGACGTGCGTAGGTTACTGTCAGAGGTCAGCTGCAGTAATGTGAAGTAAGGAGGACGTGCATACTGCCCTACAGTGTGTGTGTGTGTGTGTGTGTGTGTGTGTGTGTGTGTGTGTGTGTGTGTGTGTGTGTGTGTGTGTGTGTGTGTGTGTGTGTCATACATGACAACTGAGGTAGCTTAGTCATTCATGGAGGGGGAAGGTGGTGGTCCCTTGTGAGTAGTGTGTTTAACTCTTTCTCCATCTGTTTATTTTCCTCTTACACACACTCTCTCTCCTTTCTTCATCTCTTTCTGTTTCTCTCACTCTCTCTCTCTCTTACCCCACCTCCCCTAGACCTGCATGCTGCCCTACAAAGGCAAAGTGCAGTACCTACGCGAACATAGAAACTGAGAAAAATGCTTTTAATGTCGTCACACTGCCCAGTCAAACATGCTGTAGGTACAGTAGTGGTGATGCTTTTATCTACTTTCTTAGTAGCAAGAAGCAAGAGATTTAGGCACAAGACAAGACAAATGAGGTATTATGAAGTCAATTTCCAGTCTAAACTCAAAATATGTAGACACTGCCTTTTGGCTTTGTAGGGCAGCATAGTCCTCTCTCGCTGTTAGACCTGGAGACTGGCTGACGTGCATAGTCCTCTCTCGCTGTTAGACCTGGAGACTGGCTGACGTGCATAGTCCTCTCTCACTGTTAGACCTGGAGACTGGCTGACGTGCATAGTCCTCTCTCGCTGTTAGACCTGGAGACTGGCTGACGTGCATAGGTCTCTCTTGGTGTTAGACCTGGACACTGGCTGCATATGAGCAGCACCCTGACACCTTTATGTGGTTGTGATGGCTTTGCCTGAGCTGTAATAAACACGTCAACCCCCCACGCCACACATGTACGTGCTTTAGGCCTACACAGATCAGCTGATATATTATCATCAGTGACCCACACTGATCAGTTGGGCTCCTCCTTCGGTAATTTCCAAAAACGTACCACTTAGTGAGCATATAAATATCCACTCTAAAAATACTTCCACAGACCATCGTCTCTCATGCCAATTCTTAGGTGTGTGTCAGGCAGTGTCATGATCGGTCATGACAGGAGATTAGCATGTGTGGGTGTATGTGTCAGGATCGGACACAGAGATTAGCATGTGTGGGTGTATGGTGCGTGTGAAGGATAGCCAGCTCAACAGGATGTCTAAAAGGTGTCAAACCCACAGAGAGGTCCTCAGCCCTGTGGGACAATGCCAGGTGATTGAAGCAGACTGCGGTTAAGATATCTTTTGAAACAGGACATGCATGTAGCTGTAAGATGTACTCTATTTACAGCTGTGCGCAGTATATATCCTGTCCTGTTTTTTTTTTTTTTTTAATTAATACATTTTTTATTTATTTTTACTTGGTTTATTTGGTCAGCCTCTGTTGGATAAAATGTGCTATATAAATAAATTGAACTTGAACTTGTCCTTTGAAAGAGTGAAGCAGTTGTAATGTATATAAAAATGTTCCACCTTCTGTTGCAGAGAAAGCGGTTGGCCTGCTTGTGTCCTGTCTGGACAGTGACTTCCTGGACGTGCGCGCCATTGGGGCGTCTGCTCTATGGGCGCTCCTGCACAGCTACCAGAAGGTACAGTACCTCAGGCCTGTCTGTCTGTCTGTCTGTCTGTCTGTCTGTCTGTCTGTCTGTCTGCCTATCTGTATGTATGTCTGCCTGTCTGTGTTCTGTCTGTCTGTATGTCTGCCTGTTAAAATACCCTATGACCAGAAGGTACCTTAGGCCTGTCTGTCTGTCTGTCCGTCTGTCCGTCTGTCTGCATGTCTGTCTGTCTGCCTCTTGAAAATGCCCTATGACCAGAAGGTACCACCGTCCGTCTGTCTGTTTGTCTGTCAGTCAGCCTGTTGAAAATCCCCTATGACCAGAAGGTACCTCAGGCCTGTCTGTCTGTCTGGTTGTTTGTTTTTCTGTTTCTCTGTTTGTTTCTCTGTCTGTCTGTCTGTCTGCCCTACGATCAGAAGGTAATGTAGGTCTGTCTGTCTGTCTGTCTGTCTGTCTGTCTGTCTGTCTGTCTGTCTGTCTGTCTGTCTGTCTGTTGAAAATGCCCTACGATCAGAAGGTAATGTAGGCCTGTCTGTCTGTGTGTCTGTCTGTATGTCTGCCGGTTGAAAATGCTCCATGAGCAGAAGAGCCTGTCTGTCTATATGTCTGTCTGTCTGTCTGTCTATTTGTATGTTTGTCTGTAAATGCCCCATGAGCAGTAGATGCCTCAAGTCTGCCTGTATGTCTGTCTGTATGTATGTCTATCTGTCTGTATGTCTGTATAAGTAAGAAGATGTATTATTTGTGTGGAGAGCACCTTGGCAGTTGAGAGAAGTGCTGACTGCTTGGCTTTGCCTTGACTTGCTGCTAATGTTGAAGGCTGTATGTCTTGCGGAAACTTACACAGAATGTGTAATCTCTCAACAAAGGCGAAGGTGGCTTTGAAGTACCCCTCCTTCAGGTTGAAGGTTGATGAGGCATACTCGATGGCAAGAAAAGGTATGCATCTATTCGGTTTCATCATATATTTTCAGCGGTAGGCCGTTTCACTGCTTTACCGGTTTCACTGTCGACTTGTAGAGTGTTATGTTTGGGGGTAATTGCACATCCCTCTTGAAAGCTTCTTTTTTGATATTTACTGTGTATTTATTAGCTGGTCCCCAGAGGGATTGACCAGGTATTGCAGTAACCCTGTCTGTCTGTGTGTCTGTCTGTGTGTGTGTGTGTGTGTCTGTCCGCCCATATGGGGGACCAGGTTGCTATCTCTGATCATGTGTGTGTGTCTGTGTGTGTGTGTGTGTGTGTCGGTCTGTGTGTCTGTCCGCCCGCCCGCCCGCCCATATGGGAGACCAGGTTGCTATCATTGTCTGTGTGTGTGTGTGTGTGTGTGTCGGTCTGTCTGTCTGTCTTTCTCTCTCTGCGTGTGTCTGTCTGTCTGTCTCTGTGTCTGTCTGTCTGTCTGTCTGTGTGTGTGTGTGTCTGTGTATCTGTCTGTCTGAGTGTCTGTCTGTCTGTGTGTCTGTCCGCCCAAATGGGGACCAGGTAGCTATCTCAGATTGTGCCTGTTTACCTTATGCTTATCTTAGGTTTATCATTTCATACATGTATCATCTATCATTATACTTATTTTGTCTTTGTTTTACTTTTAATCTTTTATTGTTTTACCATGCACTGTATACTGCTTTTTTACCTTTATTTTGTAAAGCACACTGAACAACCTCTGTATGGGAAATGCGCTGTACAAATAAACTCACGTTTTTTCCCCCCCCAAAGATGCAGAGCAGAGAGAAAGTGAGCCCCTCATCTCCTACCTTCTCAAGTGCCTGGAGAATCTCAAACACATTTTAAGCGTGTAACAGTTGCGTCATATGTAAATGGTATTATTTATGAATATGAATAAATGTGAATAGTTGTTTTTTCTTTCACTGACTTGTTTACCTGTACATAGACAGACAATCTGTGGCGAAGGAGATTTTTTTTTTTGTTGTTGTTGTTTTTGTTTTTACATCACATTTTGTATTTTTGTCATTTTCAATAAATGAGTTAATAAGTTGAACTATTCTTTGTTCTTTGTTCCATGTTTGATTGTATGTATGCATAAACACAGAAATGAGAACACATTTATCCATTTTTACTGGTAAAAAAGCCAGTGCAGACCAGCTTCTGTACGGTCCATGTGGTGATACTTCTGTTAAAATCCTGTTTGATTATTTACACCACTGAGCAGAGGCAGCACACGTGCCTGAATGCCTACAAAGCACCAATGAACATTTAGTTATTTAGAATACATGAATGATATGGAATCACTTAATTGCTCAATTTAGTAACTGTGGATTTTCCCAAGCAAAAACAAAATCTCTTCTGGTTTCTGGAGAAGTTTCATCTTTCGTCTTTTCTTGTGCTTGCCAGCCAGAGTGGTTGTTTATGGATGGACTCCTTGTTTGCCTCACTTTATGTGATTCTGCTTCAGAGAAATACACATGAACAATAGATGCCAGTAAATTGAAAGTGACACATTTCACCTTTCTTTGTTTTTTTTTTCCACTGGCACGGGCAAGCTGAGAGCACCGTGTCGTGTCGTGTTTGAGATGAGTGAAGGCTTTAAGAACTCCCCCCATAGAGGTTATTTCCCCCCTTCAAGTGTGTGCAAACAGGAAGCACTTGGTTGGCTGCAGGCTCGTCGCTCCGCAGTCAATGCTGTATTCATTCTTGTTGAGGAGGCTGAGATGGAAGCTGTACAAAAGGATAGCTGGTACTCGTTGGCACTGTTGACTTTTCTCGTTTTTCTTAAAGGTACTGTACTAATTCATCCTCATTGTGCTTAAATAGAGCAAGCCTTTAAGGCTTTTTTGTGTGTTTACCAATTACCTTTTGTCAGAGAGATTTACAAAAGTCATTATGAGAGCGAATCACGCCCTACACCCTAATGATAAACACTGTATTACAACAGAGAAAAAGAAGTCGAAACAATATGGGGTCAAAGCAGCAGACTCATAAAACATCATTTATTTCACATAGAAGCCTATTTGGATGTATTGCTTTTTGGGTGAACTTCATTTTTTAATGTTCGTGTCAAAACTATCAAATAAAGAACGGGTAAATGCTGCTTCCTGCTTAATGTAGTTTTAAAATGTTATTAGACTTTTTTTTCTCCTGATCCATAGACACCTGGATTATACTGACACGACAGTACTGCTAACTGTACTCTCAGTGATTTATTACATTTATTAGCCTTCATGAATATTAAACCTGTAGCTTGGTATATTATTTTCTTCTCGAATGACATTTTTTTTAACCTCCATGTAACTTTCACAGAGACCTGGGGTATTTTTAAACGGGCAGTAACTTTTGTGATGGTTGTTGCTAAGATGCTGTTTATTTCTGCTGTGTAATTCAGCAACGCTCCAGGAAAGGGGCGAACACGTGACGCTCGCGGATGGGATGATCCTGGACTGTTTGTGCCCGTGGAACGGGAACCTCAGCATGGTCTCCTGGACCAAAGTGCCCGACAAGTCCGCCATGGCCATCTACCATCCCATCTACGGGACGGACTTTGCGCCCAAATACCTTGACCGGCTGACCTTTCTGAGGAGGACCACCATGGATGGAAGCGTCTCTTTCGGCAACGTCACGGAGCAAGATGCCGGCCTGTACCGCTGCTCGATGCAGACCTTCCCCCTGGGAACATGGACTAGGGATGTCCAAGTCATCAAAGAGAGTAAGTGACAGCACTTCTTGTGGTTGGTGAAATGGCAAACCAACCATGACTCAATGTGGTGTGCTTAAATGTTGGTTAGTGGGTTGTGGGGACATCGTATGACAGTAGTATTAGGGGTATTTTCATGGCGGTGTAAAGAAAATCCCTGTGGTTGTGGGTAAGAGTTAAATAGGTAGATTTGACCTGTAGTCAAGTCACAGGTGTGTCGATCTTTTACTGACCTCACTCTCACTAGTTATTGTTTAAATAATTCTTGCTTTTCAGTAATAATGTTTTGACTTGTTCCATGTAGGTAAAAAATGTCTGATATAAGTTAATAGAAACAGAATAGCTGTGTTGTCAGATAATGAAGACTGTTGATATTTTTTGAGAAAATGTAGTGGTGTGTCCTTAATGGTAAAATAAGGCAAACAAGATCAGATGACTATTGGTTGCTAGTGGAGCCATTGAATAAACTAAGATGATGTGACACTAATGCTCATTGAAACCCCTGCGGCTGTGGTAGCCAGTAAGATGGGTCAATCTGCAATGCAGTGTAAAACCACGCACACCCAAACCATACTTTTATGTGGGTGCTACATAGAAACCAAAGTGTGTAATCTCCAAAAAAATAAATAAATAAATAAAAATGAAAATGTGATCTGCACAACAGACGGCTCCCATATAAAGGTTTATTTATGTAACGTTTCAAATGTGTACATTTGGTCTATAGGCATGACATAACTTTGTGCAACCTTTACCAACCTCACTCCCACTAGTCACTTTTTAAACACACCTGCTTTTTAGTAATAATTACTTAGTTTGCTCCATACAGGTAAAGATATCAGATATTAGTCAGTTAGTAGAAACAGAAAAACTGTGTTGTCAGTTGAAACAGAAAAGTTGTTGATGTCCTAGAGAAAATGTAAAGGAGTGTGTTGTATTGCTGAACAATTTGGTCTTCGTAAGTCAGTGGATAAAAACAGACCAGGATTTTTTAATTGGGAAAAAATAGAAAAACAAGTTTCGCTGAATACTGAAGGCTGCTTCTGCTCATCATCAGTTAAAAATAAATGAAGGCTTTCACTTATTGCACCCCAAGTGATGGCAAATAAAAAGTACTCAGAAGAAATGTTTGTACTTTTGGATTTATTTATTTTACATTTTTGTCACAGTTACAGCTCCCACAGATACGGTAATTTAATTATTATGAGACACACACACATTGAATTAATTCTGAGCCACGCACTTGAAACTAAAACACTGTCTTGTTTACACCTGCGCCTCATAACAGACCTTTCGCCTTATGTGGAGTTGGACTTCCGTGAGGGTTCAAATCTGACTCTGGTCTGCCCCCACCACAACTACACCGTGAAGCACGTACTCATTAAGAAGGATGAGAACGAGACCATCGGCAGGTGCGCCATGCAGGGCGGGGCGCTGGTGTCGGAGGACCTGCACGAGGGGGTACAGGTGAACTGTGCCGACCTCGTTGAAGGCGTGAGCTTTGAGCTGAACAACGTGGCCGAGGCCGACCAGGGCCTGTACCAGTGTTTGCTGACCACTGAGAACGGAGTCGAGATCACCACGTACCTGCTGACTGTCCGCAACCAAGGTGAGTGACACGCTCGTGCTGCTTTGAGCTTTTGGCCATTAGCTCCTTCAATGTGGAGGCACCTAACAGTTAGATGTTGAGAAGAGGGCCGTGCTTATGGCGAGAACTTAAGATGCATCATTACAAATATTTCCGCGAAGGTTAGATAGACTAGAGGCAATTGTAAACAGTGCATTCAAATGTTTATTTCAGCGTCATGCTTGGTCTCGACAATACACAGTGGAAGTTGAAGTTGCCTTTTGACATCAGCCTCCAGTCCTTTGCTTGGCCCCATTCGCTAATAATATTTATATGTAGCTGGTGCCCACTCTTCTTGTCCTCTTTCTGCATATTAACATCGTCTGCCTCTTCTCCTCCTACTCTTCTTCAGCCTGTGCTCATTACCCCATGCTTTCCAGCTCACGCCTTGTTCACACCCTGCTGCGTCACTATGCTGTAATGCACCTTGTGCATGGTGAAATATTTCTAGTGGATTTAACTTCTTGCCAGTTTTTTATGGATGGAGGAATGTTTTTGACTACGGGATCGTCATGCTGTGACAGTGTCATCTTTAGCCTGATTTTTTATTTTTTAACAACTCCACCAAGCTAGTCATTGGTAAATCCAAAACTGCCTCCCTACAGTATACAATGCTGTAGTACTTCAGCAAAGTGATACTCAAGCTATTCCTAAACTACTTTATTCTATACATATTTCTCTAAGCTTCATACACGTTCAATATTTATCTTACATGTGGCAAAGTGAAGCTCTAGAATAATGGTAATAGCAATAAAACCTTGCCTGCCTGCCTCCCATGGATCCTGTACATAACAGCACTGGCATTCCCAAGAACAACCGGTCTGTTGTGACATGCTAATGGTGTTGCATTAGGTAGCTAATATATGAATATGACTATTGAAACTGAAGAGACACACTGGAACATATAATTTCACAAAAGATGCAAGAATGGTGGGATCATCTGAAAAGTAAAGGTATGTCACAAGATTGTTATAACTTGTTTATAGCTTGATGTTTTTTTTTTTTGTTTGGTTCTAATAACATTAATAACATTAGTAGAATAAGGCCTTTTGTAGATAGTTTAACCTTTGCAGAAAGTGAGGTTGTCTACATGCGGTCTCAAAGGCTTTGTATCATACTGTCATCATCACGAGCCAGCTAGCACCAGCCTAGCACCTTCAGTAACATTATAGCTAGCAGTCTATACATTAGTACAATTCATTTCACATTGTTAGTTTTCATGTTTCTATTTCACATTATTATTTATTTGTTTTATTCATTAGTCATATATGTGTAGTATAAAGTCATTTCTTTTATACATTTTTTATTTTTTGGGTTTATTAGAATAACTTTATTACCTCATGTAACCGTTGTAAGTGTATGTGACGATTTGATTATTTATCCACATAATATCTTAGCTGAGTATTTGTTGATGTGTTTGTTATGCCAAGCTATAAAGCTGTAAGATAGTTCTGCTGTGCAAAGGCAAAAGACCATAGCTTCAATTTTGGGGCGCAAATGACTCGTCAGTTTTGGAACAGTAAACATCAGATTTAGTATGTGGCCAAATATCTTGAGTCAAATTTGTAGTTTTTTGGGAGAAATAAGATAGACAAGACAATAAATGCAAGTGAAAGTCATTTTTTAATGTCATTTTTCTCAGTTTCACACACTGGCGAGTTAAGGTATTTTGCCTGTGTAGGGCAGAGTTGGTATCTGAAAGAAAACCTCTGGAGAAAACATCTGGTAAATGCTATAACTTTAAACGAAACTGTAGTCTGTTTATATTTAATTAGACAACAATAGAAAAACATGTATAAGTATGCCAAGCTGAAAGGCCGTAGGGTAGAATTGGCATCTGAAGGAAACCTGATGCTAATTGCTATAACTGCAAATGTAACTTTAGTGTGATTATACTTATTTAGAAGAATAAGATTTAGAACAAGATTACGTTACATTACACTTAGCTGACGCTCTTATCCAGAGCGACTTACAGATATTTACAGGGTTTCAGTTACAGTCCCTGGAGCAGTGTGGGGTTAGATGCCTTGCTTGCTCACTGGCATCTCAACCATGGGTAGGGTGGGATTCAAACCGGCAACCTTTCAATCGCAAGACCAAGTCCCTAACCACTACGCCACAGTTGCCCCAAGATGCATAAGTATGCCAAGCTGGAAGGCTGTAGGGTAGAGCTGGCATTTGAAGAATCTAATGCTAAATGCTATAACTTTAAACTAAACTGTAGTCTGTTTATATTTAATTAGATGAAAAAGATTTAGAACAAGATGCATAAGTATGCCAAGCTGGAAGGCTGTATGGTAGAGTTTGCATCTGCAGGAAAGCTGATAATATGAGGTGCTATATGTTTATGTCCTCAGATGCACCCTACCCACCCCCTAATCACCCCGAGGAAGCAGCCGTGTCCCCAACACTGACACAAGCACAGGTTTTAGAAGGTGTGTCACTTTAGCATACCATTATACCATTAGCATACCACTTTAGCATACCGTTATACCGTTAGCATAGCACTTTAGCATACCGTTAGCAGTGGGATCATTGTGGGGGTCGTGCTTGTAATGCTTTCTTCTTGTATTGTTGTGTAATTATTATAGTACTGTAACTAATCTGTTCTCATGTGTAGATCCAGATCCAGCTGAGGGAACAGCCATCACTGAATTGCCCTCTTCAGATGCTGAGAATGGTGTGCCTAATTCCTCAGGCAAGTATAATTTATCACCATCATCATCATCATCATCATCACCATCATCATAATCAGGGGCAGAAATGTAATCTCCCTGTTGGGCGGAACAGAAAACAGATACATTTACCACAGACAATTCCTAAGAGGGACACTGAAAAAGGTGGCACAAAAATGATAGTTGTATATAGAGGAAAACATTATGACTTCACATAGAGTAAGTGAGTGACTAGCCAATAACTTACAGGTAAGCATATTGAAATATATCTTTTCTCATCATCTTTGAACAATCTGAGTCACAGCTGAACACTGTTTTTCAGAAGTCTAAATAAGACAGGACTTTTTTCACAGCTCAGCAAAGTACCTGCTCAGAAACAGTGTGCCTTATCTCCTTATCTCCTATATTTCTGTCCATTGCCTTCAAACATTATCATCAAACACCGTCATCATTATCATCACCGTCATCATCATCATCATCATCATCGTCATAGTCATCGTCATTATCAGCAATCACCTTCATCAGTCACCCATCATTACTGCTGTATTCTTCCTCATCCTCCTCCTCCTCCTCCTCCTCCTCTTCTCTTCCTCCATCACCATCATTGGTCCTTAATCTATCCTTTGTTATCCTGCACCTGCCCACTGTCCACAAGGATATGATATAAATATGATATGCAGACTAATTTTTACCCCTTGGACATCCAGCTCCAACTGAGAGAATGCTTACCACTGATTCAGTGTCTTCAGACACAACTAACTCTGTGCATCATCCTTCAGGTATTATTATTATTATTATTATTATTATTATTATTATTATGAATATTCTTATTGTTGTGAATAATATCAGGGGAAATACCAGTATTTGTTAATGATAGAAGCATCACTAGTAATAATAGATTGTAAAATAAACTAGATGTACCGCATAGCGGTACATGGTATGACCGCCGCAGTGTATTGAAATGTGGGAACTGTTGGTATGATGAGTGTGTGGTATAACAGTGTTGTGAGGTGAAAATTTGTGTGGAAATGATTTCCTGGAAGTGGGCATGAATGTGGGTTTTGAATGAATTACATTGTGTGTGTTTGAATAGTGTGTAGGAGTGATTTGTGAAAGGAATAGGCAAAATGAGATTTTGTACAATTACAGTGGCCCGCAGCGGTCCGGGACACTGGAAGTCAGGGGGACATGAATCTTTGTAGGCATGTAGCCCTAGAACTTCTTCAGCGAATAGAAGCTTTTGGCCCCCAAGGGCCACCCCTCCGCTGTGCCAGTGTCCGTCAAAGAGGGGGAGACCGGCAAAAGTTTTTGCTGAATAACTCAATGAATGTTTCACCCAACGACATGAAATTTTTGTCATATGTCGGTGTCGCAGAGACGTATCGACCCAGCCCATAAACATTCACTTGAAACATAGCGCCACCTAGTGATATGGGTAAATGCAAAAAGACGATGGGTAAATGCAAAAGTCCATATCTTGGCTTTTAATTGCTCAAATTTGGTCAAAGTTGACATGCAATCTCTAAACAGCTTTCTTGTTATGTGTACTAAATTTTGTGGCATTTCGTCATAGGCGGCGATGTTTATTGGCGAAACTAGGTGTCAAAAAACAGTTTTTGTTAAATAATTCGTCAGCAATTTTGCCCAAGACAACGATTTTGTGTTAGTATGTCAGCGTTACAGAGGCATATCGGCCCAGCCCATAAACACTCACTTGAAGCATAGCGCCACCTAGTGACGAAATCTTTGTTTGTGACGAAATTGTTGTAAACGTAAGTATTGTTTAGATAATAGGCAAAATGACATTTTCTAAAATTACAGCGCCCCCTATGGACCAAATTTTATGGCATGTCCTGTGGTGTTAGAGGTCTTTGTGGTGATTGTGCATGATGTATTTTGCGCAGTTCCCACCTTCTCGGTCCAAGATATTGGCAACTCAAAATCCCAATTTTTGCATTTACCCATATCACTAGGTGGCGCTACGCTTCAAGTGAGAGTTTATGGGCTGGGTCGATACATCTCTGTAACACCGACATACTAACGCAAAATCATTGTCTTGGGCAAAATTGTTGGCGAGTTATTTAACAAAAACTGTTTTTTGACACCTAGCTTCGCCAATAAACATTGCCCCGTATGACGAAATGTCACAAAATTTAGTACACATGAAAAGAAAGCTGTTTAGAGATGGCATGTCAACTTTGACCAAATTTGAGCAATTATTAGCCAAGATACGGCCATTTGAAGATTTTTAAGCTACGTGTTAAATGTTCATTGACGTGTAACTTCGGAACGGTTTACCTGAAGATAAATCCTTTGATAACTTTTTGTCAGCATTGTCTGTAGATGACATATACCAAATTTGGTGACATTCACCTGAACGGCCTATGACGAGTTCGTTCAGATTCGTTTTCGCAATATTAAAATTTCACGGAAATTGTTTTCGTTGGAAGTGGGCGTCGACCAGTGTTTTCAATGCATGAGGGTCAATAGATTTCACGATTAAAAAAAAAATTGTTGTAAACGTAAGTATTGTCTAGATAATAGCCAAAATGACATTTTCTACAATTACAGCGCCCCCTATGGACCAAATTTTATGGCATGTTCTGTGGTGTTAGAGGTCTTTGTGGTGATCGTGCATGACATATTTTGTGCAGTTCCCACCTTCTCGGTCCAAGATATTGGCAACTCAAAATCCCAATTTTTGCATTTACCCATATCACTAGGTGGCGCTACGCTTCAAGTGAGAGTTTATGGGCTGGGTCGATACATCTCTGTGACACCGACATACTAACGCAAAATCGTTGTCTTGGGCAAAATTGTTGGCGAGTTATTTAACAAAAACTGTTTTTTGACACCTAGCTTCGCCAATAAACATCGCCCCCTATGACGAAATGTCACAAAATTTAGTACACATGAAAAGAAAGCCGTTTAGAGATGGCCTGTCAAGTTTGACCAAATTTGAGCAATTATTAGCCAAGATACGGCTATTTGAAAATTTTTAAGCTACGTGTTAAATGTTCATTGACGTGTAACTTCGGAACGGTTTATCTCAAGATAAATCCTTTGATAACTTTTTGTCAGCATTGTCTGTACATGACATATACCAAATTTGGTGAGATTCACATGAACGGCCTATGACGAGTTCGTTCAGATTCGTTTTCGCAATGTTAAAATTTCACGGAAATTGTTTTCGTTGGAAGTGGGCATCGACCAGTGTTTTCAATGCGGGAGGGTCAATAGATTTCACGATAAAAAAAAAAATTGTTGTTAACGTAAGCATTGTCTAGATAATAGGCAAAATGACATTTTCTACAATTACAGCGCCCCCTAAGGACCAAATTTTATGGCATGTTCTGTGGTGTTAGAGGTGTTTGTGGTGATCGTGCATGACGTATTTTGCACAGTTCCCACCTTCTCGGTCCAAGATATTGCCAACTCAAAATCCCAATTTTTGCATTTACCCATATCACTAGGTAGCGCTATGCTTCAAGTGAGAGTTTATGGGCTGGGGCGATACGTCTCTGTAACACCGACATATCACAAAAATTTAATGTTCATGTCACGTTCATTGAGTTATTCAGCAAAAAATTTGCCGGTCTCCCCCTCTTTAACAGACACTGGAACAGCGGGGGGGGTGGCCCTGGGGGACCAAAAGGCGTTATTCGCTCACAAACTTCTTGGGCTACATGCCTACAAACATTCATGTCTCCCCGAGTTTCAGTGTCCCGGGAATCGTTGACGAAAAATCAGTGAAAAAAAAATTAAAAAAAAAAAAAAAGGGAAAAATTTTGCAGCAACTCCAATATGACTGCTTTCGCTAGCTTTGCTAGCGGCGGTCATAATTATGTAAATACATTCAATAGATACAGATTATGTGTAGTATTGTGTGTGTATTTAAAATAATGAACCAACCTCATGTTAGTTATTATTATTATTAGTAGTAGTTGTACCCGTTAATAATTAACACATTACAAGTACTGGTAATTTATGAAAAAAAGCCATGTAAATTCCACATATTTTGTATAACATTTTTGTGAAATAATCTGGGGATTATTTTTGGGAAATAAGTACCATAGAAATAGATCCCTCAGTTGGAGACACCAGTGTGTTCCATTGTCAAGGTTAGTTGGGGCTGACATAGTAGGCGCTTTAGCTGTAGTACATATTGTTGTATGTAGCTGTAGTATGTAGCATACAGGTGTATGTAGCTGTAGTATGTAGCATACAGGTGTATGTAGCTGTAGTATGTAGCATACAGGTGTATGTAGCTGTAGTATGTAGCATACAGGTGTATGTAGGTGTAGTATGTAGCATACAGGTGTATGTAGCTGAAGTATTTGGTTTTCACACATTTTTATATGTAGCCAAACTAATGTGCTTTTGTAAATCCAGCTCCTACTGAGGAAATACCTACCACTGACACGGTGCCCCCAGCCATAGGCACCACTATGCTCCATCTTCCAGGTTAGCAGTGGCAATGCTAACAGTAATAGCAGCAGTAGTAGTAGAAGTGTAGTGGGTGTTTTACTCCTTTTGTACGATGTGCAGATGTAAACTAATCTCTGTGTGACGTAGATCCAGCGGTGACTGAGGACCTGTACAGCACCAAATTGGCCCCAGCAGTCATAGCCACCACTGCGATCCATCTCCCAGGTTAGTAGTCACTAAGAGCTGAGCAGCAAACCTGCAAGGGCACCCATTGTGTTTCTCTTTGATTAGTGGGGACCAAGCAGCGAAGCTGATTAGATAACCAGTGTGTTTCTACCTCATTACTCTTTGGGGTCAAGTAGCAAAGCTGTTTAGATTCTGTACAGTGTATTCTTCCTCTTTTATTGTTGAGGGGCCAGGCTATGAAGCGGGCAGCTTGAGTGCTTGTTGACTTGATTATAATCTAAAGTTGGTCTAAACAAGAAGAGCTTCTTTCACTGATCATCTTTTTCTGTTGATTTGTTCACCGCCCCTCACAAAATGGTGCAAATTGGCCCTAACAAGGGGGGAAAGAAAATCACATCAGGAGATTTTGTGTCAGAGGAATGATAGATAAAGTATAGAAACTGGCCTTTTCTCAAACAGTGAAAAGGCTCTGTGATGCTGAACAAATTAAACAATTCCGGAGAGGTGGTTGGCAAAAAAAGAAGTCTTTTCCAAACATCTCAATTGTTGTGTATCTCCTCCTGAAAAGAAGTTGTAATGGGGAAGTATGTGTTTGGATTTGAGGCCAAATTAGGTGTCTTTCTCCGCTTAGAGGCCTGCAGGGAGCCAGTGGTGGTCGGGCCCTGTAGGGGAGCCTTTCCGCGCTTCTACTATAATGCCACCACCCACAGCTGTCAGACCTTCCTCTTTGGTGGGTGTCGGGAGAAAGCCAACAACTTCCTATCCCGAGAGGAGTGTGAGTCAACATGCAGAGGTGGTGCTGGTGAGTGTCTAGAGACCAATACTTTAGTGTAGTGTGTGGGTGGGATTATTGAAAAAGACAAACTTGTGTTGGTGTTTTAGTCCCTTAGTTTGAGTGATTTGAGCCAAGGGAGGAAATGAATGTTTATAGTGTATGTTTGATAAGACTTCTTCTGGCTCTAGTTTCAAATGGACCAAAATAAGTTAGTGAAGTGCAGACACTAATAGTTCGCATTGGTGTTTATATTTTGGCCATTATGCAGTTGCACAGTAAAGGGACATCTTGCCCTTGGCCCAGGTCCTATAGTAATGCATCATTTGCATTGACAGTTTAAAGGCCTAGTGAAATGCAACACCTTATGGCATGCAAAATCACAGTTTAGGTACTCCTTGACCATTTTCTGTGACATTCGCCGTCACAGCTTTTCGCATAACAAAAGGAGAGCGGAATTTTGAACTTCCCGCCGACAAATCTCGGGGAATTCTTTCTCTGCGTGGCCATTGTGGCCAGAGCTATGTGTGACGTCACGAGTTGGACCGCTCTCGAGCTGTTTGTATTCACTTGCGCTGTTTTCCGTCTCGACTATCGAAGTTTCTCTAAAGTTTTTGAATTATTATCGGCTTTCTGGTTAGCATATATATTCATATGTGAGTAGAGGAGATTGTCTGGAATCTGGCAATATAAGAACCATGATGGTGGGATATTATGGCTTATCAATGTTGATAAATATGTAGTCTGTGCCTGACGGAAATAAGGGCGTAATGTTCCATGTAATGAAGGATGTTATATCAGGATTATACAGGATTATGGATGTTATGCAGAAATTTTCAGGCATTTCAAAACTGTATGAAAGGTGTCTTGACAGAAATGCATGCTAGCAGCAGAATGGGTAAGTTCTGCTATTATGCATTATAACTGGATAATTAAAATGGGCGAAGTAAAAATTTGTCAAGTCATTATATAAATAATGATGGCAAATATTTGATCCCTTGTTTTAACGTGATAAATTAACGTTATAATATGTAGGCTACTTGGTGTCGTTGGAAAGCTGAGGGTCTGTAGTTTGTAGTGATGTGCGTGTCTTATCTCTCCGATCACGGGTTCGCGAGTAATTTCATCGAGAGTAATGCATGTGCAAAGCGCTAATATGAGAGATTTTGGCGAGTCTTTAAATATTAATATCTCGCCGATGCTTGGTCACAAAAATAAGCGGGAGGTCACATTGTAAAGCCCTGGTTCTGTTGTTTTGTTTGGTATAAGTGACCAGTGATAAGCCAACGATGTAGGATGTACCGTTCCGGAGTATTTCAACAGAGAAGAATGGGTGTAAATTCGGGCCCATAAGGTTAGTCATGGAAGTGAAAGAGAAGAGGAAAGGAGGAGGGAAGCGGTGTATTGCTGGTGGATGCAGCAACACAAACGACGAAGGGGTGTCGATGTGTCTATTCCCGAAGGATAAAGGCAAGTTTATCATGGCGATTACCGATTGAGTTCTGTTTCGGTCTTCAGAGTAGTTGAAGTATTTTGCTAGGGCGTGGAAGCAAGCTAGATGTATTTGTGGCATGCTGGTTGTATCAGGTTGTAACCTGAGTGAGTGGCTGTGCGTGTGAGAGTGCTGGGATGCGTTTCCCAACACCATAGTTGCTATACCAGTTAGCAACTTAGTTGGTTGGCAATGGGAAATTGCATTGCAACCAACAAAGTAGCTAACTTAGTAAGCAACTACGGTTTTGGGAAACGGACCCCTGATCAGCTGATAGGAGTCACTAAAAGTACCCAAACAAAAGCCTAATCCCCCTATTTATCGCCCATTGCCGTGATTGCGGCCACGCTCAGCATCATGGTGATGCCTAAGCTAGACAAGGTAACTTCAGGCTCGAATCTGTAAGGTTCTATCCCATGTAAAGTCTCTTCACTCTGTTCAGTTTGTTCCTCTTCCCTTTCTGTCTCTTCTTCGTCAATAAACGGATCAGAAATGCCGGATGAGGATGAATAATCGCTAAATTCTGCGCTCTCTTTGTCGTCAACTGTATGGTCAGCCATAATGTAAACACAATCTGTGTCCAACTCGTGACGTCACGGCCTTATCATCTGCTACTTCCGGTTGGATCAAAAGTGGTTCGCATTAAGCGCTGTTCTTTGCCAGTTTTCTCGCTGTTTACTGTGCCAAAGGTGGCATCATATCGTCAGTCAACACAAAAATGTCCCTAGTATCGATATATGAAGTTTACTTAGGAGGCATTTTTTCATTTCGCTAGGCCTTTAAAAACGAGACAAGGTTGCAGCTGGAAAATGTGTTGATGCACTGGATTCCCTGAAGAGGTGTGTGAAAGGACTTCAGGAGGTGTCTATTGATTCCTAACTATGACGTGTCCTTGGTCTCCAGCCGAGCCTGTCTAGCTCATGTGGAAAGAGACTAATGTGCACTAATGTGGAAAGAGAACACACACACATAGACTTCTTGGGTGTTTGTGTATCTGAGACAGTCTTTAGCTCAAGAAGTGGAAAGAATCTCTCCTGAGGAACTAAGCTGGTGAAGCATCTTCTCACAAGCTTGTTCCTTAGGGCTCATTCAAACACTCTCCCTATACAGTGCGTAGACAGCAAGTGTCTGTTTTCTCTCCGTAGTCGTTTAGAATGCACGTTAACAAATTAGACTATTCACACCGCACGCGTGATCCGACTCTTCTGTCACACATACACATATATTGTACACGCTTATGTGCTGTACACGCTCAAGTCGGGGTGAATGAGCCCTTGCACTTGCTGCAGCTCTGCTAAATTGAATGTGCTAGAAGGTCAAGAGAAGGTCACAGCCTGCTCTGCCCAAGGCCATCGGACAGCAACTGAAGATGTGTCTGTCAAGAGTGAAGAGTGTCAGACTCCAGCTGTACAAGTTAGCTGGACCCTGGACAACCCATACACTGATTGGATAAGGGTCTTGATGGGCAGATGCGGACATCTCGGGTTCATCACTGCTAGCGTTTGTTTGGTGGATTGTCTGGGGCAGTAGTTCCTTGGTGGTTAAGGTAATGGACTTGTGACTGCAGAATTGCAGGTTCGAATCTACCAACTGCCAGCAGTGCCACTGAGGTACTCTGAGCCAGAAACCGTCCCCACACACTGCTCCCCGGGCATTGTTGTCATGGCGTCCCCCTGCCCAGAGTCAATTTTGTTGTGTACACTGTGTGCTGTTCTGTGCTGTGGTGTGCCCTATAATCACTGTTTGTTTGTGCTGTTTGTTTGTTTGTCTGACAGGACCATGAAATGAAAAGTTTTGAAATTTGGCACACCGCATGGCACTGAATGACTGTTGTCATAAAACTTTGTCACGCTCATGACATCACGATACCACGTTTCCATTGCAGCTGTGCCTTGCTGAACTGCATGGCTCCCTCATTGCTGCTAATAGTTGTTGCTGCCTTTGTGGGTGTGGTGATGACTAGCTGTAATAGTAGTATTGCTGTATGCTATGTGTGTTTAAATGATGTTTTCATCATTTAAAATCCAGGTCCAACTGAGGCTATATCTACCACTGAATTTGCCCCCTCAGTTGCAGCCAGCACTGGCTCTCAGCCTCCAGGTCATCTGCTGTTGTTGTTTGTGTTTGAGCACTGACACTAGTGGCTGTTATTGTTGTCGGTCTTGTTTTTAATCATCAATATTGTTGTACTCATCAATGTTGTCATCAATTTGTTGTCTGTCACTATCAGTGATGTTGTTGTCTGCATTGTGACATTGTATTCTCAAAGTGGCTAGTGGATTTTGCAAGATATAAAAATGTAAATATAAAATTATAAAACATAAAATTGTGTTTTTCCCATGTAGATCCACTGCCATCTGTGGGAATATCTGCCACTGGCTCAGTTCTGTCAGTCACAGTCTCTATTCTGCCTCATCTTACAGGTTACCAGTGCTAGTTGTTGTTGTTGTTGTTGTTGTTGTTGTTGGGAGTTCTAGCAGTTGTTGTCATTGTTTTGGTTATTTTGTCTTAGTTGTCATTGTCTTCGTTCCAGTGTGTTTAACATCACTGTCAGACACTGACATTGATATATTTGTCCTTGTCATTTTGTGTCATTCTGCTGTTGTCTTTAGTGTTGCTGTCATTACATGTGTTGTGTACATTACGTGAAGTAATTACATGTTCCATCTTGTATGATATGTGGGAAAACTGTTTCCCTATGTAATTCAGCTCCATCAGAGGAATTATCCACCACTGAACCTGCTCCCTCATTAGTAGACACAACTATGTTACCTTCCAGAGGTTAGTAGTCACTGTGTGGTTACCTCCCCTTTGTTATGATGTGTAGCTAAACTAATGTGTTTTCCCCAATGTGAACCCAGCTCCACCTGAGGAAGAACTGACCCCTGAGTCACTCCCCCCAGTCCCAGCCACCACTGTGCGCCTCCCTCCAGGTTAGCAGTAACACTAGTAATAGTAGTAGTAGTAGTAATAGTAGTAGTAGTAGTAGTCATAGTTATAGTTAGTAATAGTAATACTACTACAGGTTAGCAGTAACACTAGTAATAGTAGTAGTAGTAGTAGTAGTAGTAGTAATACTAGTGGTAAGGGATGTTGTACTAGTACTGTTGTTGTACTACGAGTAGTATTTTGCCCTAGTTGCAGCCACCACAGTGCTCCTCCTTCCACGTCAGCAGTAACACTAGTGGTAGTAATAGTAATAGTAGTAGTAGTAGTAATAGTAGTAATAAGGGATGTTATAGTAGCCGTAGTAGGAGTAGTAGTAATAGTAGTAGTAATAGCAGTAGTAATAGTAGTAGTAATAGTATTAGTAAGGGATGTTATAGTAGACGTAGTAGGAGTAGTAGTAGTAATAGCATTAGTGATAGTAGTAGTAATAGTAGTAGTAATAGCAGTAGTAATAGTAGTAATAAGGCTGTTATAGTAGCAGTAGTAGGAGTAATAGTTTATCCCAGTCACAACAACCACTGTGCTCCTCCCTCCATGCTAGCAGTAACAGCTGTAGTAGTTGTGGCAGTAGTAGTAGTAGTAGTAGTAGTAGTAATAGTAGTAGTAGTAATAGTACTGGTAATATTGGTTGTAGTAGTAATAATAGTGGTGGCCGTTGTAGTAATAGCTTTACCCTACTCTCCAACTATGTAGATCCAACTGAGGAGACCACCACCACTGAACAGCCTCCCCCGACCAAAACCACCACTGCGTCACCTGCCTCAGGTATGTACGCATTTATCAAGTGTTATAAGTATAAGAGTGTAATTAACAGTGTTAATTAAGGGGGTAACAGTGGCATAACCCTATCATTAATGATTAACAGTGTTACAGCTAACCAGATGTTATCAACTAATAGTCTAACTACAGATTGCAGTATGTTGTTGCTGGAAGTTTAACAACATTACTATTTGTGTCCCAGTGCAGGTAGATTTTGCAGTTTTTGTGTTGTTTTCTACTAAAAACTACACGCAAAGGTGAGATGATCACAAAAATGTTAACAATCTGTACTGTTTTCTTCCTGTGGAAACCCCTGGTGGGTTTGTTGTGCTTAAAACAAACAGCTTCAGATCTCAGGGATATTTGAGGAAGCCAGAAGCCATCATCTTGTAAAACATCTTTATCACTGCTAATGCTAACCCTCACTAAGGAGGTGGGGCTTGTGCCACTACTAACCTGTAATAAGGGCTAATGTTTTTGGTGCCTGTTGCCTAGTCATCAGTAACACTACACATAGACTAACTGGCTGATTTTATACAATCTGCTGAAGTAGCAGAGCAGCTTCTCCAACACCCTTAAATTATATAATCATAACATTATTATTATTGGTACTATAAGTAGTACTTGTAGATGAAGTAGTCGTAGTAAATGTTCATGTTTCAGTTTAAGAGACGGGAGCTTGTAGACATTTTATTCTATCAGAAATTGATAGAAGCTCTGGATGTATATGTGTTATTGCTACATGTTGTATAATTTATGTAATGTGTTGTTAAAAACTTAAACTCACAATAAAATTTAAGGATTCTTCCACATTATATTTTATGCTTTTATTTTTCATGCGTGTCTGTGTTTAAGTTAGGGTTGCCTGTCCACTAATGGCTCTCGTGCACATGCTAATCCCGCTGCCTTGCTGATGCTCTCTAACACTCAGTCACCTGCATTTCTGAACGATAATATAAATATTAAATACCAACAATCATGCTCATTCATCATATACACATCCAGCATACGTTAGCCATGTTTTACTCTTCATAACTGACATTGCTGATAGAAGGCATAGTGTCCTCTCATACTCTGGAGCTGATTCGTGGAAGTCACGGAATCTCACAGTGCTGACTGTGTGTGTGTGTGTGTGTGGACGGGTGGTTTGATTTCAATCGGTGTTATTGATCCGAGGTGCCTACACATACAAACCTACACACACACACACACACACACACACACCTGCACAGACACATACAAACCTATACACACACACACACCTGCGCTGAGCAGCCCTGCTGAAGGTCTCGCCCTGTTTAATAAGCAGAATTACTTTCACCATGTGCTCGCACTTAGTGTTGAAAAGCATCATGTTCAGACGCATCGCCAGTCTTTGCTTGCAGTCATGTGTAAGTACTAGTGGTGGGCATAGATTAATTTTTTTAATCTAGATTAATCTAGATTAATCATAAAATTAATCTAGATTAATCTAGATTAAAATGGCTCATTTGAATTCTGCCGAAGGCATTCAGAATATGTGTGCTACCTAAATAATGACTAGAAGTAAGTCTTTGAGAACGGGTTTCTTAAGCCAGGTGGCACAGTAGACCAGGGGCTCATCTCCTGTTTCCAAAATGCATCACTAACTGCTTGAAAAAGCTGTTCTACTTTGATACTTGGTGATGGAAATAAATCATGTTCAATAAAATGTACTTGTGTTTACTAGCTGTTTATTTAGTTAAACATGAACTAAATGAAACATGAAACATGGATTTTGAACTGTAAGCCTACATAAGAAGTTGTGATGAACTGTTTACAGTCAGTAGCTTTGTGTCAATCAGTCCAAGCTCTATTTCTCCTTCTTCCACCAGTCACTTAGGCAGACCAGCTTGTTCACATTTTCTGGTGGCAAAGTAGATCTCCTTTTCTGCACAATATGGCCTGCTAAAGAAAAAAGTCTCTCGCATGGGACAGTTGTGGCAGGAGTCCCCTTCAGTGCAATTCGGCTAAGTATACATCCGCATTAAAATATAGAGGTAGGGTATACATCCGCGCTAAAATATCAAGGTGAAAGCAGAAAGTGTTGAGGAAGGGAGCCGTTTGCTTCCGTGTTCTATTTTCGCAAGGGGGAGGGGGGAATCCCCCTTTATGCAGTGCAGAGCAGATTCTAGGTTCGTTTTACTGAAATGAATGGGACACATTTGGAGTTTAACTAATAAATTGGTCATTACGTTTTTCTGGAGTTGTTAAGGGTTTTTTGGAATCATGTGTCACAATCTGCAACTATTTGTAATAATTTCAAGCCTAATAGTGTAAGTTGTTACTGTTTGGATTTTGAGAAAATTAGCTTTATTTCAGGTCAGGCAGCAACCACTTACTATGTGGTTGTTAGCGCGCTAACGCTAGCGAACTACGCTAACGTAATTTTGAATTGAAAGCTGTCACTAACACCCACCTAGATACTGTTACTGGTTATAGTGTAAGCAGACAAAGTAATATAAAGTTATAGGGCTACAGCAATGTATTAAATTCAAGGTGAGCCCAATCGCTGTTAGCGTTTAGCACATGATGTTGTTATAGATAGTTACTACTATTCACTTGAATGAGCTAGAGCTAGTTCGTTAGCTTGCTAGCTCGCTTTACAGACACACTAAATTATTTTCTAAGAGTTCGAAATAGGAATTTGTTGGCATTTTGGTCCCATAGTAACGTATTATGTTGGCTTATCTTTGTAGAATCTAAGATCTTTGGTGAAAGTCATCATAGTTTGTGTAGTATAGACCCAGCTCCCAACCCAACTTTGAGAATAGATTAACGGCGATATTTTTTTTATCGCGCGATAAGAGTCTCGCGTTAACGCAGCACGTTAACGCCGATAACGGCCCGCCTCTAGTAAGTACATAGGACTGGATTCTGAAGGCTGATATTTCAGAGGTGTTCATAACTAGATGGGTTCACCTGAGCAAAACACTTGAATTGGAAAAAGGTGCAGAATCTCACAGTGCTGACAGTGTGTGTGTGTGTGTGTGTGTGCGTGCGTGTGTGTGTGCGTGCGTGCGTGTGTGCAGAAAGGTGCAGAATGAACACATCCAGGCATGAACAGGAGGTTTAACTGAACTTATCTTAGCCCCCTCTTTAAAAATCTCTCTTTCCCTCTCTCTTTCTTTCTCTCTCTCTCTCTCTCTCTCTCTTTCTCTCTCTCTCTCTCTCTCTCTCTCTCTCTCTCTCTTTCACTCTCTCCCTGTTTCTCTCTTTCTTTCACTCTCTCCCCGTCCCCTTCATGTGTGCTCTCTGTTTTTATTTGAAATCTCTCTTTGGCTGTGATTTTTGAAGAACATAAATATTTGAGGAACATTTAAAAGTTGCGTCACCGTTCATTTCCCCAGAGGCCCGACTGCATTAAGGCAGCCCGTTACACAGAGAAGAAAGGCCGTCTACAGCCTGTTTTTACTCTCCTCCTTTCATCTCTCCTTCCTCCCTCCTTTCATCTCTCCTTCCTCCCTCCTTTCATCTACTTATCTGCGTTTAGCCAAATGAAAGTGGGGGGCTCTCACAGGCGTGAAGGCAGATTATTGCTAAACATCACCACAGACAGCTGGCCACACTAATAGGGATAGAACTGTAGAGAGGAACTCTATCAAGACCTCGCACCAGGAAATGAGGTTCTTATTATAATTATTATTGTTATTTTTGTTGGTAGTGGTAGCAATAATACCACCAACAACAACAACAATAATAATAATGATAAACTGATTTATGTGGGGCAGCTGTGGCCTAGTGGCTGAAACCCTGTACCTATACAACTGTAAGTTGCTCTGGATTGGATCGTCAGCTAAGCTAATTCAGTGTATTATTTTTCCTACATGGTTTAATGAGCTGTTTGTACAGACAGAATTCAGGTCTTGGCATGATTGGATAAAGTTTTCCCAAAGCCCATTTAACAAGGAAAGCATCAAATCCCTTATCCTCTACAGTAGTACGCTGGCCTGTACCACTTGCTAATCAAGACCTTGAGAGCGGTTATAAATTGTCTAGACAAGACAAATAACTGACAAGCAGCTGTAAGATACTGTATGTGGAATCGGAGAGTTAGCGAGTGAAGACGGCTGTAAAGAGGACAGATAGCTGTTAGCATAATGTGTAGACATACAGTAGGCTTTGCTTTGGAGACTGTCTCTAGCATACAGCCACAGAAAAGCAGCATGTGTTTTTAAGGGTTCCCACTGCTCATCACATTTCTGGAAAATCATAAAAAAATTGAATTAGTCCGTTCCGGACATGGGCAGTCAGGGAATTTAATGTTTTTGTGGGCTGGGTCAGGGAATATCTGGGGATTTTAGTAATTGTATGTATGTAGTTGTCCCCAAAAATGTGTATATTTCTTTTTACTTGGTTTTTACTTGGTATTGCTCCCTTTCATGCCTTGCATGGGTTGTCTGTTTTCCAAGACTACTATCCCTCTCCTGCTTGGCTTTAGGTAAATGTAAAAATGTAAGATTAATTACCCAAACAACTCACATATCTTGTTAAGTGGATACGAACAAGATCATTTTCTTGGCCAAGACTTGCCTGTGCAGCCCAGATGGCGAACAGTCAAACCCTCCTGTCAGAGAACAAACACACAATGGCCCCTCGAGTGCCAGCACAATGCAGTGGTGTTTAGACTTACATTTATTACCGGACTGGCTTGTGTTCATCACAAGTGTTTCCTTGTGCTTTCAGACTGGCCCTTTTGGAGCTGGGTGGACATCCCTGACCAGTACTGGATCTTCATCTACGCCGGAGCCGGTGCTGTTGGACTCCTAACACTCATCCTCACCATCGTCTTGGTGATCATGTGCAGGTACACACACATACATACACACACACACACACACACACACACACACACACACACACCTACACACACACACACACACACACCTGCTCCTCATCCTCACCATCGTCTTGGTGATCGTGTGCAGGTACACACACATACATACACACACACACACACACACACACACACACACACACACACACACACACCTGCTCCTCATCCTCACCATCGTCTTGGTGATCGTGTGCAGGTACACACACATACATACACACACACACACACACACACACACACACACACACACACTCCTGCTCCTCATCCTCACCATCGTCTTGATCGTGTGATTTTATGTGTGATTTTATATATTTGAATCGGGAAACGTTTCGATCCTGTGGGATCTTCGATGAAGATCTTCGATGAAGATCCCACAGGATCAAAACGTTGCCAGATTCAAATATATAAAATCCCCTCGGAGCAGTGTTCAGACCATTTTTCCAAAATATCTGCTATTGTTGTCTAGCATCTGGAACATTTTATTTGCATGTGCGTACCTTTCCCCACTTTCAGGTTCTCCCCTCCCTGGCCCATCCCTCTACTGCCGCTGACAGTAGCTACGTTTCCATTCAACCAATGACTGTAGATCTACCTTACACACAGTCATTGCATTTCACTCATTCCCATAAGTTACAGTAATTCAATCGAATTACTGTACTGTACTGTACTGTACTTTCAGTGGCCACATTTGTGTTAACATTTGGGAAGTCTTTTCAGCCAAAACTTCTCATTCTAATGGTCAAAATGCACATTTAAAACTTACATACAAGCTGCCTAAAGTTTTACTTTAGTTGTCTGTCAGAGAGCCAGCCTCTCCACCCCCACCTCCTCACCCACCATCTATTTAATAGCCACCCTCTCAGAGACAGCAACAGTTGAACTCTGGGCTGATTGAAGCACACTGTGTACTTTTTGAGCTGCTTTGTACAATTTTTGTTTATATTCGGAAGGAAAGGTTACCTCAATCCACCCCCGGCCCAAATTGCCACTGCATAATTCGCACTGTGACTAGAAAAGTACCTGTAAGAGCAGGCAGGCCTTATTACAGAGGCTGGGTACAAAATGCCGTGATTAGTGTGCGGTGCATCATCTGAACAAGGCTGTAAAGTAGCAGTGGCATTTGGGGGCTGCAAGTTGTGAAGCATCTTGTTTATCAGTGGAGTTCCTCATTTGCTGCCTCCACATAATCTGTGTGTGTGTGTGTGTGTGTGTGTGTGTGTGTGTGCCCGCGTGTGTGTGTGAGTACGTGTGAGCGAGTGACTGAGCACAGATACAGTGTGTGTGCACGTATGTGTGTATATGCGTGTGTGTGTGTGTGTATGTATATATATATATATGTGTGTGTGTGTGAGTGAGTGCATGTACAGTATGTGTGCACGTATGTGTATGTGTGTATATGCATGTGTGTGTGTGTGTGTGTATATATATATATATATATGTGTGTGTGTGTGAGTGAGTGCATGTACAGTATGTGTGTGTGTCCTCTCCCTCTATCAGTGCAATAAGGTTATATCTCTACTGCACATTGCTTTCTGACCATCCACATGATGTTCACTAGCAAACTTATTATGATTACATATCTGCACCAGGGTTCAGCTTGCCTCCAGAAAGTGCAAGATCACGGCTCGCTCCACATCCTCTATCGGTCCTCCCTGGCACAGGATTACTGAACACCCTGTAATGCCTCACGCTGTAAATGACACGGCTGGACTGAAAAGCTCTCTCTCTCTCCCTCTCTCTCTCTCTTTTTTTTGCTCTCTGTCTCACTCTCTCTCTGTCTCTTTCTATCCCTTTCTCTGTATCTTTCTCTGTCTCTTTCTCTCTCTCTCTCCCTCTCTCTCTCTTTTTTTCGCTCTCTGTCTCACTCTCTCTCTCTCTGCAGGAGGAGGAGGAGACGGGAGGCGTACAGGGTCAGGATGCATCCTGGGAAGAGATGGGTAAACAAAAAGCTGATTTGCCACCCAGAAATATAAATAAGGCAGATAAATACCAGCGCCAGACAGCTTGACACCAGCTAGCTTGCCAGCGCTCAGTAGGGTCGTGTCACTGAGTCTGACAGCCATCTCAGCACACACACATACACACACACACACAGCTGCACACACACCTGTACTCACACACAGCTACACAAACACACCTGTACACATACACACACACACAGCTACACACACAAACAGCTATACACAAATACCTACACACACACCTACAAATACACACACAGCTACACACACACAAACCTACACACACACACAGCTACACCTACACCTACATCTACACACCCACACACACACACACACACACACAAAGAACTTTGTAGATCACCATCTTCATCTGACCGAAGAAAGCAGGAATAACTTCGCTTTTCTCCACAAACGTGGGTAACAGCACATTTCAGATCATCTGCTGGCCAGGTGGAAGCAGGAATAGGCAACCAAAATGTGTTAACTTTTCTACACAAACATGCAACAGTGTGTGAACTATTCCACTGTAATCAGTCCATTAGTAGGGGGTATATACCAGACAGGATGGCCATTTAAAATGCTTACATTGCATGTAGAGTGGGGTGAGCACTTACATTAAAGGTGTACTTCCATCAGGTTTTCATTAATTTTGCGGTGTTCTCTGGTATTAATAATTGCCCTGTGCGCTGGTTTTGATGAAAAAAAATGTTCTAGTGCTTCTGTTTCAGGCTGTTTTAGTTTCGTGGAGGGGCTGGGGCCGGGAGAACGACACTATTTGACCAGAGGCGTGACACGCTCCCTGCAGCTTCCTTTGCCCCACAGTCAACTTGATAGCAGAGTAAGGTAAAGGGGAAAAGTCAACTTGACAGCGCTAAAACTGCACACAGAATGTCTTCGGAGATACAGCCTTATGTGTTTGATCCTGAATCCGAAGAGGAAGGAGAGATGGCACAAGCACAGTCGCTTCCTGACCGTTTGTCAATGAGCGTTTCAGAATGGTAATATTTGCATGACAAAACAGTGCAAGTGCCCGGCTAAATGCAGTTCAGTCATTCAACTAGCCTGCTAATCTTATGCGAGTCAGTCAAACAGGCTAACATTATTTAAAGCCCATTCGGTCAGTTTCTCTTATATGTATTTGCACGTGTACGTCACACCGAAGGCCCTTTTCGCATTGGGTCGTTTTTCCGCCTATTGTCTTCTTTTGACTGATATAGAAAATGAGGGTAGAAAAACATTTTGATATGCAGCATGCATATGCAACTCGGGGTGACCTACTGTATCATATTTCAAAAGAGCAAGTACTAAACGGTTTCTCATGGAAGTACACCTTTAAGGCAATAAGACCACCCTGTGATGTTGCTGATTTGTTGATGTGAGTTCTGATGCGAGCGTCCTCCTCTTGTGCCCTGTGGCTGCGTGTGCAGCGCGATTCGGAGCAGGGCGGCTTCTACGACCGCATGCGGAAGGGCACGCGCTTCGGAAGGCAGGAGCCCGTCTACGCCAACGTCCGCACGGGGCCCAAGCACAAACACAAGCCCAAGCAGAAGAGGAGACAATGAACTCACTACCGCACCCAAACTCAAGGCAAACACCCTTCTTCTCAACACACGCACACACACACACACATAAACACAAGCCCAAGCAGAAGAGGAGACAATGAACTCACTACCGCACCCAAACTCAAGGCAAACACCCTTCTTCTCAACACACGCACACACACACACACATAAACACAAGCCCAAGCAGAAGAGGAGACGATGAACTCACTACCGCACCCAAACTCAAGGCAAACACCCTTCTTCTCAACACACGCACACACACACACACATAAACACAAGCCCAAGCAGAAGAGGAGACGATGAACTCACTACCGCACCCAAACTCAAGGCAAACACCCTTCTTCTCAACACACACACACACATAAACACAAGCCCAAGCAGAAGAGGAGCGATGAACTCACTTCTGCACCCAAACTCAAGGCAAACACCCTCCTCCTCAACACACACACACACACACACACACACACACAGGCAAGGCAAGCACAGCACATAAACACATGGAACGGCCTACGTTTGGTATACGGTCGAGGCAGACGAGAGATGTGAGCACAGTGGATGTCTTGTGTAGCAGGAACAGGAGATAAAGTGAAGTATAGCTAACAGTAATGTCACTAACCATGATGTGAATAATAATACAACTTCACCTACGAAGGATAACAAACAATCGCATAAGTAATGCTTCCCAAAACAAATCTGTCACTATTTAAAGCTTTAGCAAAGTCTTCATCAGCTGCCTAATGCTGTGTAACCATGCATTTCGATTTGATAGTGCTGCCCATGTTACAGAATAGAAGTTCATATTATTACTATTATTTAAGCAGCGAAGGTTCCTTATAGATTATTTTTTTAGTTAAATGCTGCATGTATAAACGTTGTCACACCAGGAAACCCTGGTTGTCTGTGGCTCTCAAAAGTCCTTTACAGCAGAGTGAAAGAGCATTTCATCTAGACGTCCTTAGTCCCATCTGAAAAGTTCCATTCTGGAACCTCTCGTCAGAACCCTCAGTGGTTCGAGATCTCCCTTTAGTGAACAGCTCTCAGGAATGGCAGCTAACTGTAAAGAGGGTCCATCACTGGTGCATCAGAACCATGAAGCCCAATCTGGACTGGACATCCTTCTACAATGACCTGATTGGCTACTCTTCCCTCAGAGGCTTTATTGTTGGAGTCTGTCGCTCCTGACAGTGATAGCCAGTTCTATGGCAGCATAGGGACACGTATGACATAAGTATTCACTGCCATTGTAGCCGAATGAGGTAAGATTGCTCTGCCCACGCTCTCTAGCTGTGCATAAAAAGAGCTACAGAAGCTGTAGCAATGAGCTGGCTGCATGGTACGAGAGGTGACAAGATGGTTGACAATGGTTCATTTTACTTTGTTTTTTTTGTATTATAATAATTTATTTATTAAAGCGTTTTGCCTTAAAAGATCAATGCTCGGAAAAACTGTCTGTTTCTGTTCAACTTTAAATGAAATAAATTGTGAAACTGGAACAAAAAGCAGCGTGACGTATTGTGCAATGATGTGACAGACTTACGTAATGACAGGCAACGGCGTGGAGCAATAATTACGCAAGGCTCTGTTGTCTTTAGTTGGAAACAAGAACGGTGGAACAGCCGTTTTGCTTGTTCCTGTGAAGCAAAGGTCAATACCAGCTTTCTTGTTCCCAGTGAACACATATGAAGTCTATAGTATAGTGGGTCTCCTATGGACCAAGAAATGGAGAGTGTATTTGGGTTTCACTCACCTCTAACTGTGGGACAGAATGTGTACCATTTTACGGGAACATGTTAACGTTAACACAAACCACTATTGTAGCACAGCATTGGTGGAAAAGTATTTTAATTATGGCATGTACAGGTAGGTACAGTATGTGTGAGTGTGTGCAAGAGAGCATGTTGCCATTTGCTCGCTGTCTCCCCTTAAATCATCAGAATTACAAACATGGTGCATATAATCCACTTCATTTATTCACCCCCAAAGAGCTGACACGTCTGAAAATGAGTCCAACGCCCTCGTACCGCATGTACTCAAACAGAGGAATAATAAACAAACAGAAGCAAACACGATACAGTGCAGGTACACAATAATAATAATAACAACAAAAACAATAGTCACTAATTTTCTCTTCTTCCAAAAATAAGCTATCCATAGTATAAATAATTACTGTACATTTTAGACCATGACAGTATCAAGACTTTTACTTGTCACTGACAGGATTATTTTAATTAAATTCTTGCTTTCTTGGGGTCACTGTCTTTCTGCCCTGTGGGATATGCCCTGTCTTTCTGCCCTGTGGGAAGGTTTAGTCCTTTACCTGCATATGTTAACTAAGTGGCAAGTGGTAAATCTGCTACTAGAAGAGCCCTATGGCTTTGTTTGCTGGGAGAATGAACCTTTAAGACTCTTCTATTAGTAGAGTTACCACCCACTCTGGATTAACTTAGCTGAGTTAATCACTAAACCACAATCAGCCAATTAATTTTGAATATAATTCAATTACATATTGTGTAAATTCAATAGTAAATTGTGCAAACACTAAGCAAAGCAAACTGGCCACCACTGTCCATGATTCTCATAGGGCCTAGGATACCTTAATGTGCAGGTGTGTTTTTTTTTTTTGATACCTCAGGATGTTAAAAAGCTCCATTTTGCTGTGGTGTGAAAGTGTGTGTTTTGTATGTGTTTTTGTTTGTGTGTATGTGCTGGGGGGTAACAGCTATGATTAAAGGTCACAACATAACATTTTCCTTTCTGCCTTAAGAGCGTAATGGCCCTAACCTTCACGCTCTTCTACGCCAGCCAGCACAAACAGCCCCATCAAGCACAACTCCTGGTTGCCATGGTTTCCTAATGACTTCCCCTTGGTCTTTCGCCCTACAAGGACACAACATCAAACCAACACACACACACACACACACACACACACACACACACACACACACACACACACACACACACACACACACACACACACACACAATAGGGCTGCACAATATATCCAAAATATCATGATATACATATTGTGATACATATGGCTTAACTGCAATAAATTGGACATTACTGTAAGATGTTTCATGCTCCACATATTAAGATATTTGGGAAATCAAATGCAGTCCTACTGCCCTTGATATCCACCCCCATAGACTGTGCACTGGCTACGTCCTAGCGGTGAAGATTAAGCTGAAAGATGTTAAAACTATATTTAAATATTAAAATGTTTAAACTATATTTGAAAATGTAAATGTTTATTGCATATCGTCATCGCAACATTCAGCAATGTTACCACATATCGCACATTTTTCCAATATCGTGCAGCCCTAACACACACACACACACACACACACACACACACACACACACACGTGTCAGAAAGTGGCCCCTAGATGTGGCCCCGAACCTTTTAAATGTCAGTAGTGATCTCACACAGACAGAGAGCTCTCCCATCCCATCCCATCCCATCCCAGACAGTTAAGGGACGTGACAGCACACAGACTCCCCAGCGAGTCTGGAGTGTTTGTTTACCCTGATTGTCTTTGTAGGTAAAGGAGGCTGGTGCCAGCCTCATTCATTTTCTGCTGCCCCTACACTTCCGAAGAACCCCGACAGCTTCAGCACAGAGAGAGAGAGAGAGAGAGAGAGAGTCAGAGAGAGAGAATCAGCGAGAGAGAGAGAGAGAGAGAGTCAGCGAGAGAGAGAGTCAGAGAGAGAGAATCAGCGAGAGAGAGAGAGAGAGAGTCAAAGAGAGAGAGAGAGTAAGAGAGAGAGAGTCAGAGAGAGAGAGATCTTTGCATCACTGCTTTCCCCCTTTTTCCCTGGTAGCGACTGAAAGGCTGGTACACAAAGTCATTCTTACGATGGAGACAAACTCAGTCGGCTACGAGAGGCGCTCTGATCTGATCTGACGTGTTTGACCGACAAGCCCTCCTCCCATTGGACATCAGAAGGCACTTTATACAGCGGTTCATAGGCCAGTAGCTGCGTAAAGAGAGGTACACAATCAGGGGGCCGGGCCCCGAGCCTCACCTGTTTCACGGAGTCACACTCCACTTTAAAGTTCATCCTTCACGACACAGACGATGTGGATGCCGACAAACACAGAGCGACCACAGAGGCCTGCCATAGGTATGTATGTATGTATGTATCGGTATACACAGGAGATTGCACCAGGCCCGCTGACAGTCTTGGCTGAGCATGGGACGAGATAATCTGATGGGCCCTTCCATATTCCATTATTTATGGAGGAACTAGTTATGGGCCCCCCCTTTACCTGGGCACGGGACAAGACCCCTGTTTGTCCCCCACTATCAGCGGGCCTGGCTTGCACTACTGTGCAACCTGTGATGCCATCATGGACTGT
>CM050203.1:5257500-5275000 GCA_027475355.1 Coilia nasus | reverse complement strand
ACAGTTACTAATAGTGCATATATGCTGATTACTAAACTTCTCCAGTGAACAGTCTGACCACAGATATCTGAGACGGATTCCCTGACCCTCCCCCAAAATCCTCAGGTGCACGCTTGTACAATAATCGCGAGACATGTCCACACGCAACTGTCGGTGATTGTTAAATTCAGGGAAAGCCGTCTACCATAACGTTTGGGGTGGAGATATGCTCATTGTTTTTAATGCGTTGAGAGACGTTGCCAAAGTTAAAGTGCAATGGCTTAGGGAAGAGGAGAAGAGAGAAGCAGTGGGGAATTGTCGTGTCGTATTTTGCACCATGATGTGGGGCCGGTTGCGCAGCAGAATCAGAAACCTGCCGCCATACAGCACTGTCACTGAGAAGGAGATGTTTGCTTTTGATGAGAATGAGGGAGATACAGCTTCCTTCAATGTTGACACAAAAGCAACAGAGTATTTGAAGTCGGAGTTAGACATGGAAGTCCTTAACCATTTCCCCGATATAAAAAGTATATGAAACTTAACACAGCTAGCCCATCTAGCGCACCAGTCAAGAGGCTAAGTATATGAAACTTAACACAGTTTACAATATTCTCAGTGCTTTGTTTTGAATGCCAGAGCCTTTGTTGTACTACCGATGGAGTGTGGAGTTTCTTCGAGCTGTTTTAATGGTTTAAAACTAGCGTAGTCGTCATGCTTTGACTAAGGGCAACCCACCACTTCCATTGTTAGCCTTCTGGGACAAACGATAAAAAATTGTTAAACTCTGAATGCAACAGGCTAAATCAATTTTGCTCCTCAGTACACATACCAACTCGGTATGATGTTTTAACATGCCAATTTTCATTTTACACCAAAGTTCTCCTTTAAGCCTGCCAGCAGTGCAATACTGATATGACCCTGTGTAGTGCTTTTCAGATTTTCACCAACTGGTGTAGTCGGTTTTCTTTAAATGGCAAGAAATAACGACCTGTCGTACATCTTGCTCATTGCAATAGGAATTTGTTATGTGTTTTGCTCCGTTGCTGACTAACGCAAAGTAATGTATGAAATGTAAGGAGTTACTTTCCGTAAGGAGTAAAGAAGTAAAGTAATGTATAACATTTTAAACACTAGTGAGTAATGTGTAATGGATTACTTATTTTGAGTAACGACCCCAACACTGCACATCACATAGTAGAGTAGAAATACTTTGTCCCAAAGAAAATAAAGGCAAGACATGATAGTATGATGTTATTAAGAGGCTTCATGAGGTTTAGGCTACTTTTGGCTGGATTAAAGGTCAACCAATTCCTCAATCAGTTAATTAGTGTGCCCTGCCCCCCTTTGTGTGTGTGTGTGTGGGTGCACGCGCGTGCTTGGATTTAGGCATCCATGCTCATGCTCAGCTTCAGTGTGGTGAGGTGATCCAGTGGGAGAGCGCTGACGTGTTGTCCAGAAGGTCATTAGTTCATGTCTCACATCAGATTATGGTAGAAAGGAGATCAGTGCTTGTTAAATATAGACCATAATCTCTAATAGTTGGTTTCTGCCCTGGTTATGATTTTCAAGTTGCTGCCAACTATGCACTTTGTTGCTAGTGTCAAGTAGAAAAATATAATTGTGACTAATAGAAGTGGAAAGAGTATGAACGAATAGGGGGAAAGCCAACACATGGAATATAGGAGGGATAGTGCAGTGGTAGCACTGGTGATTCCCCACCCTCAAGGTTGAAAGATCAAATCCCAGCCTGTTCATGAGACAAATTTTGCACTTTGTTGCTAGTGTCAGGTAGAACAATAGAATAAAACTAATGGAGTGGGTGAATTCATTGAAAGTGGTGCAGTGACACTGGTGCTGTTTTACATGGTTGCAGGTTAAGCTACAGGGCTAAGGTTGTGTTCTCTAATGTGTGTTTTTTCACATCCATATTAGCGCCAGCAGAGAGGATATGGATGAATGTGGGTAAAAGCAGAAGTGTGGAATGCAGGAGGGATAGTGCAGTGGTAGCACTGGAGAGCCCCACCCCCAAGGTTGAAAGTTCAAATCCCAGCTGGTTTAGTCCCCTACTTCCTGTCTTTAACTACCCTACCCTTCCCTACCCTACCCTTCCCTTCCCTACCCTACCCTACCCTTCCCTTCCCTACCCTACCCTTCCCTTCCCTTCCCTACCCTACCCTACCCTACCCTACCCTTCCCTACCCTTCCCTACCCTTCCCTACCCTACCCTACCCTACCCTACCCTACCCTTCCCTTCCCTTCCCTTCCCTTCCCTTCCCTTCCCTTCCCTTCCCTTCCCTTCCCTTCCCTTTGTTTGATCCAGTGTGCAGCTGCTGATGTATATTTAAAAAAATACCAACACTAAGGGCTCATAAGTGAAAGATTGGTAACAATTGCCACAAGTGTCTTCAGCCAGCAGGCAGACCAGTGGTTACCCTGCTCTGCTGAGCTCAAAAAGCTAAGCAGCTGTGGGGCCGGTCACAGCTTGGATGGGAGACCTCCTGGTTGCTGCAGGGAGGGTGGGTGGTGCAGCAGGTAGGGGGTGCTCTTCTCTCTAGCTCAAAAAATACACTACTCCCAGCACAGTGATGGGATCCTGGGCTGGGAGATGTTGCTGCCTTACTAGGAAATTAATGAATGATCCCTCTGCTGTGGTACTCATTGGAAACTGAGAGAAAGTTTGCTGGTATCTTAGAACATTTCTATATAGTTAGACCGCTATGATACTGGAGGAAGTTATTGTTGTTAGATTGTCTGCAAAGTACCAGTCAGTCAGTCAGTCAGTCAGTCAATCAGTCAATTAATTCTGTGTTTAATGATCAACTTAGATTTTTGTACGTTTACAACAGTAACGTCATCACTACTTTTCAACCCACAACAATAAAGTGACCAATGTTCCACTACATTCAAGTTTAGTGGTTATAAGGTTAGTTACATTCGTAAGATTGTTTGCAAAGTGAAACAGGAAAACATAATTTCTGGCATGTTGAAAGAGAGCCTACCACTAATACATTGTCAATCTAGAGCACATATGTTCTCTGACACCAGCAAACTTTCTCTCAGTTTCCACACAGGGATCATTCATTAATTTCCTAGTGTAAGGCAGCAACATCTCCCAGCCTGTGATCCCATCACTGTGCTGGGAGTAGTGTATTTTTATTTATTTTTTGAGCTAGAGAGAAGAGCACCCCCTCCCCTGCTGCACCACCCACCCTCCCTGCAGCAACCAGGAGGTCTCCCATCCAAGCTGTGACCAGCCCCACAGCTGCTTAGCTTTGAGAGCTCAGCAGAGCAGGGTAACCACTGGTCTGCCTGCTGGCTGAAGACAGTTGTGGTAATTGTTATGAGCCCTTAGTGTTGGTATTTTTTTTTAAATATACATCAGCAGCTGCACGCTGGATCGATCAAACAAACGATGGGGTGGAGTGAACTAATTAAAGACAGGAAGTGGACTACTAAACAGGCTGGGATTTGAACTTTCAAACTAAACAGGCTGGGATTTGAACTTTCAAACTAAACAGGCTGGGATTTGAACTTTCAAACTAAACAGGCTGGGATTTGAACTTTCAAACTAAACAGGCTGGGATTTGAACTTTCAAACTAAACAGGCTGGGATTTGAACTTCCAACCTTGAGGGTGGGGATCTCCAGTGCTACCACTGCACTATCCCTCCTGCATTCCACATGCCTGCTTTTGCCCATATTCATCCATATCCTCTCTGCTGGCACTAATATGAAGACACTTGTGGCAATTGTTACCAATCTTTCACTTATGAGCCCTTAGTGTTGGTATTTTTTACAGTTTTTCTCAACTGTTTACACACAATTCCTTGTACTTCAGACACAATGACCACAACATGTAACTCATGCACCAACCCCATTAACCGATTCTGCTAAACTACAAACACAATTCCTGCTTTGCACTGAAATTGCAGTTCTAAAACACACTTTTTTCAAAACACTATAGACAATTCTCTGCGTTTGGCACAATTTTCATGACAGAAATCTCTTGTTTTCACAAGGAACACACAGTGATTCAAAATTCTAAAGTCAATTGCCCTATTATGTACACTGACTCATCACATCGGCAAACACCTGTCACACAGCTTTACAATTAGCTATCAGAGCTTTGGAAGAGGCAGAGCCACAGCTAGAGGAGTGAGAGTAAGAGGAGGAGGAGGAGGAGGAGGAGGAGGAGGAGGAGGAGGAGGAGGAGGAGGAGGAGGAGGACGACGAGAAAGGACCGTAATCTCTGATGAGATCAGAGCCATTTTGGTTGACCATTTGTCAACGTTGTCAATGTTCCACGCATGTGAAAATATAGCAATTGATGCTTTTCATGGATGGATTCGCTGCTAGGCCAGGAAAAACATTGCATGTGATGTGGATGAGGTGCTGTGGCCACACAAAAACAGAAGAAAGGATGCAGTGTAAATTTTTTTTATGTAAACTGCTACTGTATAGGCTACAGTAAATTCTTCTATTCTATTGTATGTAGACCACTGTAGGTGCAGCTTTGTGTTGATTGGGATGCACAGTGTGTACACTGTTTTTGTGGGAAAAATAAAAAATATTTGTAACAATGTATATGTGTGTTCTGAATATAAAAACAATATTCTAAAATATAGCACACTTATGTATGTACTGTCTGCAGCAAGTGTAACACTGAACAAAAAAAGGCCTAAATCATTATGATGAATGGAGAAGAAGTGTTTTCCATTTATCATAGTGTTTTACATTAAGCACATCAGGGTTCAACTGGTTGTTATAAAAGTCTATTCATATGATGGTTTGTGTGTGTCATTTGACAACAAAATAGCATTTTGAGAAGAAATAATACTGTTTTGAATGCAAGTGAGGGAAGTGAGGGGTTTTGCCCATTGTGTGTGTGTTTTTTTGACTTGTGTCTAGAGTTCTGAGAGTATGAGGCATGTTTTCAGAAAATGTGTTTAAGCAATTGAGAAAAACTGTAAAATATACATCAGCAGCTGCACACTGGATCAAACAAACGGTATGGTAGGGTAGGGTAGTTAAAGACAGGAAGTAGGGGACTAAACCAGCTGGGATTTGAACTTTCAAACCTTGAAGGTGAGGCTCTCCAGTGCTACCACTGCACTATACCTCCTGCCTCCCACACTGCTGCTTTTACCCACATTCATCCATATTCTCTCTGCTGGCGCTAATATGAATGTGAAAACCACACAGTAGAGAACACAACCTTAGCCCTGTAGCTATGGTGGGACAGGAACCTGCAACCATGTAAACCAGCACTAGTGTCACTGCACCACTTTCACTAAGTTCACCCACTCCATTAGTCTATATTCTGTTGTTCTACCTGACACAAGCAACAAAGTGCAAAATTAGCCTATTGAACAGGCTGGGATTTGAACTCTCAACCTTGTGAGTGGGGAATCTCCAGTGCTACCACTGCACTATCCCTCCTGCAGTCCATGCTTTGGCTTTTCCCCTATTCGTTCATACTCTTTCCAGAGACACACAAAGATGGGACAGGGCACACTAATTAACTGATTGATGAATTGGTTGACCTTTAATCCAGCCAAAAGTAGCCTAAACCTCATGAAGCCTCTCTTAATCACATCATACTATCATGTCTTGCCTTTATTTTCTTCAGGACAAAGTATTTCTACTCTACTATGTGATGTGCAGTGTTGGGGTTGTTATTCAAAATAAGTAATCCATTACACATTGCCGATTTGTATTAAGCTTCAGCACGAGACCGTCTAGTCTGAATAGCCTCTTGACTGGCGCGCTAGATGGGCTAGCTGTGTTAAGTTTCATATACTTTTTATATGGGGGAAACGATTAAGGACTTCCATGTCTGACTCCGACTTCAAATACTCTGTTGCTTTTGTGTCAACGTTGAGTTTACCACTCTCTCTCTCTCTCTCTCCCTCTCGCTCTATATATATATATATATATACAGAGAGAGAGAGAGAGAGATATGGTGGGCATCACACACACACACACACACACCTCAGGCCTCTTCAACCCCCAGGCATTCATCACAGACACACACACACACACACACACACACGCACACGCGCGCACACACACACACACAAGCTTTGGTGGTACAAAAATACTGTATGTCCTCATATTACTGTATATGTTCTCATGACTGCTGTATGTGTGTGAGAGTCAAGAATGAGTCTTGCTGTGTTTAGGGTGAAGTGTGTGTATTTGGAACCATGTGTGTATTTGGGGTCATGTGTGTGTTTTTGGGATCATGTGTGTTTTTAGAGTCGTGTGTGTGTGGGGTCATGTGTGTGTGTGTCGGGTCATGTGTGTGTGTGTGTGTGTGTGTGTGTGTGTGTGTGGGGGTGGGGGTCAAGTGTGTATTTGGGGTTATGTGTGTGTTTGTGGTCTTGTGTGTATTTGTGGTCATGTGTGTGTATTTGGGGTCGTGTGTGTATTTAGGGTCATGTGTGTGTTTGGGGTTGTGTGTGTGTGTGTGTTTGGAATCGTGTGTGTGTAGCGGTGATGTAGAGTCTAGCCAGGAAGAACGAGTGGCCTCCTGTGTATGTGTGTGTGAGTGTGTGTGTGTGTGTGTGCGTGTGTGTGGTGGTGATGCAGAGTCTAGCCAGGAAGAACGAGTGGCCTCTTCATGAGTGTGTGTGTGTGTGTGTGTGTAGCGGTGATGCAGAGTCTAGCCAGGAAGAATGAGTGGCCTCTAGACAAGATGAACCTGACGGTTGACGTCACCAAGAAGTTCAAGGAGGAGTTCAACCAGCAAGCCAGAAAGGAAGCCTATGTATACGGACTCTACATGGAGGGTGTGTGTGTGTGTGTGTGTTAGCATGTATTTCCACTCAGATTTGACTTGATTACATCAAGGCTAGCGTAAACATAAACAAAAGGATGACAACATTCTTTAACTTGGCAAAGCTGCTGCTTCTAGTTGCATAGTAAATGAATGTTTCCTGCTTGTCCTTGCATTATTAGAGGCAGCATGAGGCACCAACACTTCCTGACAATCTTACTTCCTGCTACGGACACTAACTTCCTGCTACTGACACTAACTTCCTGCTACTGAATCTCACTTCCTCATCCTGACACTTACTTCCTCATCCTAATAACCTCACTTCCTGCTATTAACACCCACTTCCTCATCCTGACAATCTTACTTCCTGCTACTCTCACTTGCTAGTACTTCCTGCTACTCTCACTTGCTAGTACTGACAATCTTACTTCCTGCTACTGACACCCACTTCCTCATCCTGACAATCTTACTTCCTGCTACTGACACCCACTTCCTCATCCTGACAATCTTACTTCCTGCTATTGACACCCACTTCCTCGTCCTTCCAATCATTTTATTTTTAGTGAGTGCTGTTATCAAGTTAGCCTGTTTTAGACCTTTGGCTTGTTTTTATTACGACATAAGCCTGCTAGCAGTGCAATACTGATACGACCCTGTGCAGTGCTCTATAGATTTTCACCAACTTTGTGGTTTCGTTAAATAGCATTAAGAGGAACTTGTCTTACATTTTCTCATTGCAATAGAAAATCATGTGTTTTGCTCAAGGCTGTTGATGAGTAACACAAAGTAATGTAATGAGTTACTTTCCGTAAGGAGTAAAGAAGTAAAGTAATGCATTACATTTTTTAGCACTAGTCAGTAATGTGTAATGGATAACTTGTTTTGAGTAACGACCCTAACACTGATTCCAACAGAGTTTAACTTCAGCTTTTTGGTCCTTCTGTAGTTTTTTTGTAATCGTAGTTACCTGACACTACAACTTCTTCAAGCATGCCTTTGTCATACCTCTCCTGACTTAATCTAATGAATGTATGTATGTGTATGTGTATGTGTGTGTGTGTGTGTGTGTGTGTGTGTGTGTGTGTGTGTGTGTGTGTGTGTGTGTGAATGTATATATGTATATATGTATGTGTGTATGTAATCTTATCTTGTATATATGTATTTTGCTTTGCAAAAATGTTTATGTTTCCGGCGTCTGGTTGAGTTATACTGGAGAAAAATACACACACACACACACACACACACACACACACACACACACACACACACACACACACACACACACAAGCACAGTAAATTGAATGGTTGGTGCAGGCTGTGAACAAGCAGTGCTGTGCTGGGGAGACTCAGATTCCTGTGGGACAAAAATGACTGCAGGCTTGGGCTCCTGAATCTGAATCACCAGAGGCCCCCAGAGCCCCCCCTGGACGTCATCACCAGCCCCCCCCTGCAGCCCTTCGAACCTGTCCCAACTCGAGTGTCTCTCCTGCCCCTCTGACCTGCCCCAATCGCTCTCTCTCCTGCCCCTCTGACCTGCCCCAGTCGCTCTCTCTCCTGCCCCTCTCCCAGCCTCTCTCCTGCCCCTGCCTCTCTCCTGCCCTTCTCGCTCCCCCAGCCCCAGTCTCTGTCCTGCCCCAGCTTCTCTCTATCTCCTCTTGCCCCCCCAGCCCCAATCTCTCTCTTGTCCCTCTCCGCCATCAGCCCCAGTCTCTCTCCTGCCCCTCTCCCAGTCTCTCATGCTCCATTCTCTCTCCTGCCCCCCTCAGCCCCAGTCTCTCTCCTGCCCCTCTCCCAATCTCTCCTGCCCCAGTCCCTGTCCTGCCCCAGTCCCTCTCCTGCCCCAGTCTCTCTCCTGCCCCTCTCCCAATCTCTCCTGCCCCAGTCCCTGTCCTGCCCCAGTCCCTCTCCTGCCCCAGTCCCTCTCCTGCCCCAGTCTCTCTCCTGCCCCTCTCCCAATCTCTCCTGCCCCAGTCCCTGTCCTGCCCCAGTCCCTCTCCTGCCCCAGTCTCTCTCCTGCCCCTCTCCCAATCTCTCCTGCCCCAGTCCCTGTCCTGCCCCAGTCCCTGTCCTGCCCCAGTCTCTCTCCTGCCCCCCCCCCTCCTGCCCCCTGCCCCCCCCCTCTCTTGCCCCTCTCCGCCCTCAGCCCCAGTCCCTCTCCTGCCCCTCTCCCAGTCTCTCCTGCCCCAGTCCTTCTCCTGCCCCAGTCCCTCTCCTGCCCCAGTGTCTCTCCTGCCCCCCTCAGCCCCAGTCTCTCTCCTGCCCCTCTCCCAATCTCTCCTGCCCCAGTCTCTCTCCTGCCCCTCTCCCAATCTCTCCTGCCCCAGTCTCTCTCCTGCCCCTCTCCCAATCTCTCCTGATCGACCTTTGTCCAATTCCGCCACGCCGCTCATCACCCCCCCCCCCACCAATACAGACAGACACACACACGCACGCACACATGCGCGCACACACACACACATGAACACGCACGCACACATGCGCACACACACGCACACACACACACACACACACACACACACGCGCACACACACACACACACACACCCATGCACAACTCCCCAGCCCCATCCCCCTGCGACACTCCCACAGGATCGCAGTTAGACAGTGCTGACACAGGTTCCATTAGAATTGCTAATGCAAAAAAGGCTGTTGAATGCTTCAGTAAAAACATCTCGCCCCATAGCGACTGCACAAAATTACTTTGAAAGTTTGCAGGGGGGGAAAAAAGCTCTATCCTTGTACTTTTCCATTTCGATATAACAGCTTGTAATTGATCCATTTCAGAGAAGAGTGCGGGGGACTTTTTTTCCTGCTAACTTTAAAGTGCACTTATTTCTTCGCATCAGCAATCCTCACATCGAACAAAGCGCTGAAGACATCCTTCCCTTCCTCCCCCTCTCTCGTTCTCCCTCTGGGATAGAAACCTTGTGTACCATTCAGGAAAGGGTGCTACCTATTCTACCAAAAAACAAATCAAATAAAGACCCCCATCATCATCATCATCCTAAACTTTTCGATACTCTGGCCTGTTGCTCATCTTGCTTGGAAACACACAGAAGTCCGAGCATTTCTGACAGCCCATTTTTAAACTGGACCCTGAAAAACATGTGAAGGCCACCTGCCGGATCTGGCCCAAGTCTGCGCCGGATGTGGGCCAGATCAAGGCCACCTCTAGGCCATATGATACTCATTACTTACTGCCAACATAACTATGTTAAGGCAACACCATGCAACATTTTCAAGGTTAACGAATCATCTTCGTAAGTCAGTAGATGGTTAAGTGACTCAGGACAGCACAATGTATAATTCTGTGCCGCAAAAGATGTGCTTAATAATTAATGGCGAGGGTGCGCGAGACAGACTCCAAAACAGCTTTTTCCACCAGGCGATAAGACTGATGAACACAACCTAACACAGCCTTTACACTACAACACTTTTATTTTCTCTCTTCCCCCCTTCTCTCTCTCTCTCTCTCTCTCTCTCACACACACACACGCACACACACTTTTCACTTACTATTTATTTATTTATCATTTCTTTTTTGAGGAGCAAAAAACACGAGGAGTTTTACTCTCCTAAACAAGTATAATGAGATGTAATAATAAAATAATCTTGAATTGCAGGGGCGAATGAACATCTTCACGGCCGCCCCAGTGGTCTATGGGTAAAAACCATGCTTGCAAGTTGGCTTGTGTCAGGTCCACACCCATTGACTGACAAGCCTAGGGAATGGCAGGCTAGTTGCTAGGTATGCATGTAGACAACTATGTTAAGGCCAAAAATGGTCTGTCTGAAGATTAATTGCACCAAATATTATGAAATTTTACCAAAATGTTTTACCAAAAAGATTTTCTCAGGTTGTGAATTAAAAAAAAAGATATCGATAAAAAAAGATTTTAAAACGATATCTTGACAACTGTAAAACAGTCTGTTTCTGACCAAGAAATAATTCTAAAGTGCATCATCGTCATATGTTTTCAATGGTCATGTAGCGAAAGGGAGGAGAAGTCACCCCACCCGGCTTCGAACCCGGGTCACCAAACATGCACCTTGACCGCAACGCCAAAGAGCCAGGCTCGTTGCTATGGCAGTCAGAGCACACCCACAATCCTAGTGATGGTCACTCCATCACTGGTACCAAAATCTCAATTGTAAATTTTGTGTCACTGTGACTCATTTTGTCAGATCTGGTCACATATGCTACTCGTTAGCCACAGTTTCTATTCGAGAACCAAGCCGACCAAAGGAGAAAAGTACCGAAGTTTTTATCGGCACACGGAAATAAATGTGACGGGCTGCTGTTAATTTCCGCACTCCCACTCTCCACCGCGTCGCTCCTCAGCTGGAAATGTCAAAGCTGAGATGAGGACGGACCTCAGAGGAGACCCAGAGATGAGAAATGCGCCCCCACCCCCACCCCCACCCCCACCCGCCGCTAGAAGTTGCACTCTGTTCTGTAGAGCACCAGCACTCCAGCCTCGCCTCACTCATAACTCGCTCAATCTCTCTCTCGCACTCTTTCTCTTCTCCTCTTTAGCTTCTTCTCTTTCCCTCCTTTGCCTCTCCAGCTCTTTCTCTCTCGCTGTTTTTCTCATCCTCTTTTTCTCCTCATCCTTCTCTCCATCTCTTTCTCTCCTCCTCTCTCATCTTCTCTTCTGCTCTTTATCTGCCACTCTTTTTTTCCTGCTCTCTCTCTTCTCCTCTTTATCGCCTTCTCCTTCCCTCCTCTTTCTCTCCACCTCTTTATCTCCTACTCTTTCTCCTGCACTCTTTCTCTCCCGCTCTTTTTCGCCTCATCTTTTTCTCCTCTTTCTCTTCTCCTCTTTCACTCCTTCTATTTCTCTTCTCTTTCTTTCGCATTCTTTCTCTCCTCCTCTTTCTCTAACGCTATTTTTCTCCTCCTCTTTCCTCTCCAGCTGTTTCTCTCGTCTTCTCTCCTGCTCTGCATCTCCCACTCCTTCTCTCCTGCCCTGTATCTCCCACTCCTTCTCTCCTGCCCTGTATCTCCCACTCCTTCTCTCCTGCTCTGTATCTCCCACTCCTTCTCTCCTGCTCTGTATCTCCCACTCCTTCTCTCCTGCTCTGTATCTCCCACTCCTTCTCTCCTGCTCTGTATCTCCCACTCCTTCTCTCCTGCTCTGTATCTCCCACTCCTTCTCTCCTGCTCTTTATCTCCCACTCCTTCTCTCCTGCTCTTTTCACGCCGCATGTTTTGTTTGTCTGTCGTGAGAGTTGCACTGAGGGAGGTTGTCACAAACAACGCCCCCCCCCCCCCCCCCCCCCCCCCCCCACACACACACACACCCCCCCCAGCCCCCCCACAGTCGCTGATCAACGCACAGAAGATGGGGATGCAGGTGCTCGGAAGGACACACCTGGGACCAGCCCAGCCAATCAGGCCTCAGAGGACTTGTAGCAGATAACAAGCTCAATCTCCACCTGCGATCACTGCCTGTCTGTCTGTCTGTCTGTCTGTCTGTCTGTCTGTCTGTCTGTCTGTCTGTCTGTCTGTCTGCCTGTCTGCCTGTCTGCCTGTCTGCCTGTCTGTCTGTCTGTCTGTCTGTCTGACAGCTTTTTCAGTGCTAATGTTCAACAAACACATTCATCACGTGCCTCTCCACAAGGCTGCTGCTGCCCCACTACTATGCCCCTGGTGGCTCTGACAGTTGTCAGAAGTGCTTATCGCCATGTTGTACAAACCGGCGCACTGTTGGAGGCGTGATTCATCCTCTGCTCGTGTGAGATGACGGTGGTGCAGTGTTGAATCATAAGACAGACACGCGAATGGGCTGACGAGGACGAGGATGAGGCTTCGCTTGGCTTAGCTTTGAACTGGCACCATCTCGTCATCTCATCATCTCCCACGCCTCCTGCAGTGCCAGGGCTGCACGATCTGGAATTCTCCGCCGCAACTACAGATGCGTTTAATAATTAACGGCGAGGGTGCGAGACAGAGCGAGCTAAAAATACGTCTTCCCGAGATTTGAAGCGGCGGGGTTTAACAGAAGGTAAAGTGTCCTCGTGGGCATACAAGAGCGAAAACAAGCTGCCAAAAGCGCACTACGTGAGAGAGGGTGTTGTTGACAGGCGAGGGGGAAAGGTAGGTAGGTGGGGGGGTGGGGGGGGTGAGGGGGCTTGACTGAGGCCCTGTCATCCACAGCAATGATTCTGAATGGGGGTGGGGGGGGGGGGACCATGGCTACTCAGCCTCCATACCTCTTTACCATATTTTTCACCATTTTCCACTCAGGCTCCACCGCTAGTTACAAACCACCTGAACCTGATACCCAGAAACACTTAAGTGGGGGTCCCAGCATCGCTGATCTGTGAATAAGACTCCCTGAATAATAATCCCTGCATTTTGGTTGCTGGTAGGAATTTTTAAAGTAACTTTACAGGGAAGAGTGTTTTCACAGTGCGATGATTAGCTAAATGGAAAATAAACAAATAGCACTTACTCGGGAGCTCCGCACGGCTGTGGAATGGCGAGCAGCGTGCTCCCTTAATTACACCATTGGAGCAGAGGGCATTTCATCTTAAACGTACCATAACTCAGCAAATTGAGCATGCTGATTGCAAATTCATCTCGTGTGCAGTCAGAGGGGGTGGGCGCAGGGGAGGAGGGCAGTGGAGTGGAGGGGGCAGAGGGAGATTGGTGCAAATGTTCCCTTCCTGGCCTGACGTTGGGGCTAATACAATGCAAAGTCCACATTAGGCAAAGCAGGAGGGTAGGCCATGCACAGTCATCCAGCATAGGTCACAATGACTAGGCTTATAAAGAGGATATTGTTGTGCACATCCAAAAGAAACACGCTGGACAACAAAAATATAAGTGAAAAAAAATGTCTGCACAGTTGCTCCCGTTTCGTTTTTTTTTTTCGTTTTCGAGCTTACGCTCTTCATCAAACTAGGCTTATAAAATGAGCTGAACTATTTCACCACGTGCACTCTCTTGCTATCAGTCCAAAGCTATAACAGCGCCATATGTGAACTATGTCGTGCCATAGAAATGCATTCAGCACAGAGAAAAATGCTCCACACGCAGCTGCGGATGATTGGCCATGTAAAATAGTGCCAGTGGGAGCGCTGATCGCCCACATTTTCATCCACCATTTCCATCCACCTGCACTATTGCGCAACGCGTGCCACCGTCAGTGCACAGGAACTAAAATAGTGTTTAAAAGAGAAATTACGCAGCGGTGTTAAAAGGTGCACTGGAACACCATGTGCACAAGCTACAGTATTCCAAAACTTTTGCAAACTGCGCAGAAGTGTAACTGCTGAAACTAACCTTTCATGCAGCGTCACACTAACCTGGATAGGTGCAGATGAGGACTATTAATCTACTGTAAGGTCACCGCCCTTCTGGGCAGCTGCCTTAGGGCGGACCTGGCCCAGAACTGGCCCAGGCGTGGCAGATAAGCCCACAGTGCCCTGCTGTCAGGATAATGTATATGCATCAGCATCGGCACGGAACCTCTCCCCCCCTCGTCCGCCCCCTCGCCTGCTATCCAGGCCGTCCTCAGTCATGGCCACACATTCGGCTCAGTCACCGAGACAGAGAGAGAGAGAAAGACAGAGAAAGAGAGAGAAGGACCGAATAAGAGAGATAGAGATGGAGAGAAAAGAGAGAGAGGGAGAGTGTGTGTGCATGCGTGTGTATGAGAGAGAGAAAGAGAGAGAGAGAGAGAAACAGAAGGAGAGAGAGAGACAGTGTGTGTGTGTGTGAGACAGAGAGAGAGCGAGAGAGAGAGAGAGAAAAGGGCCCCAAAAAAACGACATTCTGCTGAATTTGTGTTTGTGAGGCATATAAACGAGATGGACGAATGCTCCTGCCTCACATCTCAACATCTCTGAAAGCAACAATAGGAATGCCATCATGATAAATGAGAACCCAGTTTTACCTCCCCTTACACACACACACACACACACGCACACACACACCAACAAATAACTTAAAGGGCCACTCTTACAGCAGCAGCTTAGACCACAAACACCCGAACCGAATGTAATCAGGCCAAAATGTCTTCACACTGCAGATAAACAACACGTGGCTATATCAAAGCGTTTTGCACATCAGCCGCTCTTTCAACATGCTTCAGATTTTCAAACGCAATAATTAGCTTTTCTGTGATTAGGATGACAGACAAGAGCGTTTCTTCAAAGGCTTTGAGGAAATAATCACTAAGCAAGACAGAAAAAAGCGCTTTTTTTTTTTTGCTTTGGCTACCTGACAAACTCATCAAAAATGCATTACTTAATTAGCAAGAACACAATGTGGCTGCACCTCAAAGACTAAAAGAACGACAGAATGAGAGAGAGAATGAGAGAGAGTCGGGGGAGGAGGGCATATCTCACGTGTTATGGGTATTTATTTATTCAATTGCTCCATCATGGAAATTGCGTTATTGCAGAAAACCTCCCAAATAGCTGAATCCTTAGATTAGAGCTTAATCCTTAGATTAGAGCTCACTGCGTGGAGATGCAGAGAGAGAGCGAGAGAAATTAAGAAAGAGAGAGACGGAGAGAGAGGGAAAGGAGGAAAGAGAGAGACAGAGAGAGGGAATGAGAAAGAAAATGAGAGAAAGGAGGAAAGAGAGAGACGGAGAGAGGGAAAGGAGGAAAGAGAGAGACAGAGAGAGGGAATGAGAAAGAAAATGAGAGAAAGGAGGAAAGAGAGAGACGGAGAGAGGGAAAGAGAGAGACAGAGAGAGGGAATGAGAAAGGAGGAAAGAGAGAGACGGAGAGAGGGAATGAGAAAGAAAAACAGAAAGAGGGAGAGAAATGAGGAAAGAGAGAAAGGAGGAAAGAGAGAGGGAATGACAAAGAAAGAGAGAAGGAAGAGGAAAAGAGAGAAAGAAAACCAGAGAGAGAAAGAGCAGAGAGAGATGGAGATAGAGAGAAAGGGAAAACAGACAGAGAGGGAATGAGAAAGAAAGAGATAAAGAGAGAGAGAGAGAGAGAGAAAGGGCAGAGAGAGAGAAAGAGGAAACAGACAGAGGGAATGAGAAAGAAAAACAGATAAAGAGAGAAAGAGCAGAGAGAGAGAGAGATAGAGAGAAAGACGAAACAGAGAGGGAATGAGAAAGAAAGAGATAGAGAGAGAGAGAGATAAAGAGAGAGAGAGAGAAAGGGCAGAGAGAGAGAAAAAGGGAAACAGACAGAGAGGGAATGAGAAAGAAAGAGATAAAGAGAGAAAGAGAGAGAGAAAGAGCAGAGAGAGATGGAGAGAGAGAGAAAGAGGAAAGGACAGAGAGAATGAAGGAGTTAGAAAGAAACCCAAATAGAGAAAGAAAGAGCAGAGAGAGAGATGGAGATAGAGAGGAAAGGACAGGGAAAGAAGGAGTGAGAAGACAGCAGAGAGAGATGGAGATAGAGAGAAAGAAGTGAGAAAGGACAGCAGAGAAGGAGAGAGAGAGAGAGAGAGAGAGAGCCTGCTGCCCCATGCTAACAGCTCAATCAGCTGAAAGACAGTAGTCCCCTGGTAGCATTAGCAGCCACAGCAGCAGCAGAGACAGGGACAGGGACAGGGACAGCTGGCCTTGGGCTACTCCCTCTACGGCAGGTGTCCCCTGTGTGTGTGTATGTGTGTGTGTGTGGTAGCAGTAGCGGGCGCAGGAGCAGCAGGGACAGAGACAGCTGGCCTTGGGTTGCTGTCTGTATGACAGGTGTCCCCTACTCCTGCCTGCACACCCAAACACAACCATCACTGCCCCACTGCTACCTGTGTGTGTGTGTGTGTGTGTGTGTGTGTGTGTGCACATGCTTATATGTGTGTGCTTGTTGTGCGTACGTGTGCGTGTGTGTGTGTGTGTGCTTGTGTGTGTTGGGGGAGGGGCACCTTGTGCCTGCTTCACCCCCCAAACACCAGCAGCCCAACCCCCCCCCACCCACCCTTGACTCACCTGCTCCCAAGGAACAGTGTCAGCAAAGAGGCTGAGCAAAAAACAAATGAGCTGCCCTTCTCCCCTCACAGGGGGCAACTACTACTACAGACACAATTATGTGCCCCCTAAACAAATAAATACAACCAGCAGCTGCTTGGTTCTTACAGATCTTATATAGAACCCTATAGGCCCTACTGTGGATTAAAGACAAGTGCTAAACCCAACTGCTATGAAGACATATCACCAAACTAGAACCCTGTAGGCTCTTCTATGGATTAAAGATAAGTTTTAGAACCAACTGCTATGGAGACATATCACCATAGATCCCTATAGGTCCTACTGTGGATTACAGATAAGTTCTAGAACCAACTGTTATGAAGAGATATCACCGTACTAGAACCCTATAGGCCCTACTGTGGATTAAACAAGTTCTAGAACCAACAGCTATGAAATCACCATACTAGAACACTATACGCCTTTTTCACCTGTGACGCCATCTTTAATTCGAGACAGCGCTTGGGTGGGTAACGGCAACGTTCTATCAATGCGGTTGGATTGGCGTAGCAGTAGAGATGTCGTCCTACTGCTGTGTGCCGGGCTGTAAGTCCTATAAAAGAAATGAATCGGGACGCCATAAATGTTTCCACCGGTTCCTAGTGTCACACCATACACGCCGGGAATGGATAGCAAAAATAAAGAGAGACATTGGACCGCATTTCCAAGTAAGTTATTCATGTTATTCATGTCAGCAAGACACTGGTAGTTGGCTCGTTTGCTAGCACCTCATCATATGTCAAACTTGTAATGTCATTAAAAATATCAACAAGAAACTATGGCTTTTTGTTAACGAAGAGGTCA
>CM050203.1:5217500-5252500 GCA_027475355.1 Coilia nasus | reverse complement strand
CCTGAATTAGTCTGAATCTTCGAAGACATACAAACATGCCGGTACTGTTGCAGAGCACTGAATTAACCAAGACAACAAAACAGTGCAAAAAAACACCATAGCAGCCATTCGTGGCACCATCTTGGACCAGACACACAGTCAGAGTAGAAACGACAGATAAAACTAAACTCGCTATTAGATTGCATTAGAGGATTAATGTCATCAGCTCTTCCAATGCAGACTATCAATGACTATGGATCTATGAGAGAAGAGTCTGGGCTAGCCTTTCAGACCTGATCACATCCATCTGATCACATGGATTTCTCTTTCTTTTTGATTCATATCAGGTAGATATTTCTTCTTAATAAAAAAAATACATGAAGGACGATATTTCAAACTCATAAAATAAAAAACTGGATATGGTGAGGGTCACAGCAGCATGACACAATAAACTGCTTTCATTGTTGGCGAGCCCTTTTTTTGTCAGGAGTGAGATCGTAACCGATAGCCAATGGCAGACACTGGAGGCTCAGATTTATGCAAGCATAAAAAGAGACCTTGGGCAGTTTGGTCTGCTCAGACCCTCTGCTTTTCATTGGTCTCTATTCGTCATCTTCTAAGTTAGACGTGTATCAAAGAGCACAAAACATGAAGGTCGGCAGAGGAGTTGCCATGGAGTTAAGATCCAGGTGATGAACAGGGGTGGTTATGGTGGAGTGGGGTGGGGGTGGGGGTGGGGGTGAGGGTGGTTCAAATCAAGCAGCTATTTCAGTGGTACGGGCTAGGGCTGCACGATATTAGAAAAATGTGCAATACGTGGTAATACTGCTGAATGTTGCGATGACTATATGTTTTGTGATATTTAAATATAGCCAGTGCACAGTCTACGGGGTGGATATCAAGGGCAGTAGGACTCAATAAATAGTTTCATATGTGGAGTGTGAAACAGCTTACAGTAATGTCTCAATTATTCCAGTTAAGCCATGTTTTGCGATATGTGTATCACAATATTGTATGTTGCGATATCATAATATTTTCGATATATTGCGCAGTCCTAGTACAGGCTAACTTGGAAGACAGTGCGGCTCAGCCCTATTCCACTTACTGCAGAGAGACTGGAGACACAGGCTGGAGATGCACTCCATAATCAAAATGAATAGTGGATAATTATCTCCAATGTTTCAAAATAAGCTATGTGTCTTGGGGTGGAGGAAGTGGCCGGGTAATGTGCAGCTATTCTGGGAATGTGGAAATGAGCCTCTGATTTAATTAGCCAGGCCTGCTGGGAGTGGTTCGGCAGCGAATAATGCGCCGCTTTCGGCCCGTTAACGCTCCCCCGACGCGCAGACCAGAGGGGCAGGCCATGGCAGCGCTGACCTCCAGCTGGTTCTCCGCCGGACACGCGCGTCTGCTGTCGTGAAAACAAGTCAATATTTTCACCGCTGCCCGAACTAATTTAGATGATTTGTGCTCCTGTCACCATCTGTGTGAGTTAATAATTAAAACAAGTATTTTGTTAGTTTGTTTACTGTTAAATGTCAAATAATGTTTTAGTGCAAAAGCAGGAGAATGTGATTAATAACTGATAATCAATAACCAGGAGGATGATGATGGGAACACTGATGAATGTACGATAATGATGATGGTGGTGATGATGATGGTGATGATGGTGATGATGATGATGATGGTGATGATGATGATGGTGGTGATGGTGGTGATGATGATGATGGTGATGGTGGTGGTGATGATAGTAGGAAGAAGAATGATGGTGAGGATGATAAAGAAAGTGATGACAGTAAATTGTAATGAGGAGGATAATGCTGACTGCTGTCTGTGCTGGTAATGATGCTGATGCCAATGATTGTGGTGGTGATGAGGGTAAGGAGAATAGGCAAAGGAGCTAAGTTGTAAGCAACTGGACTTCTTCTTGGAGCTTGAAGACATTTCACCTTCCGTCCAAAAGGCTTCTTCAGTTCTGGTTTGATGTTGGGAAACCATGAGCTATATCTCTGGATCACCGGAGATGGAAGTAACTGGATCACTGGAGGTGGAAGTAACTAGATCACTGGAGGTGGAAGTAACTAGATCACTGGAGGTGGAAGTAACTGGATCACTGGAGGTGGAAGTAACTAGATCACTGGAGATGGAAGTAACTGGATCACTGGAGGTGGAAGTAACTGGATCACTGGAGGTGGAAGTAACTAGATCACTGGAGATGGAAGTAACTGGATCACTGGAGGTAAGGAGAATAACGATGTTGGTACTGGAGATGATGAGGACGATGGTGATGAAGAGTGATGATGGTACTGGCAATAATGATTACAGGAATGATGATGGTAAAGATGAAGATTATGATGATGGTGATGAGGAGGAGGAGAAGAATAATGATTAGGAGGGGACTAATGGTGATGATGGTGATGATGATGATGATGGTGATGAAGATGATGGAGGTGAAAATGAAGATGACGATGATGGTAATGATGCTGAAGAAGATGAAGGTGAACATAATGATGATGATGGTTTTGAAGAGCAGGAAAACAACGATGACTAGGACTAATGATGATGATGATGCTGGTGATGATGATGATGAAGATGAAGGTGAGTATTATGATGATGATGGTGTTGAGTAGTAGGAGAAGAGTTATGGCTAGGAGTGGACTAGTGATGATGATGATGTAGGTGATGATGATGAAGATGATGATGATGGTGATGATGAAGACGAAGGTGAGTAGTACGATGATGATGGTGTTGAGGAGAAAAAGAAGAGTTATGGCTAGAAGGGAATAATGATGATGATGATGTAGGTGGTGGAAATGAAGACGAGGGGGACAAGGATGACGTACTGCTAATGATGATGATGATGATGATGATGATGATGATGATGATGGAGGCCTTGGCGACGGTAGCGTGCCTCATCTCGTCTGGTCTGGTCTGGTCTGGTCTGGTCTGGTATCCTGCGCCCTGCTCCATCCTCAACCTGCTGCATTTATTTCACTTAGTCTGCGGCCCATAATCTCATCCATCTGCATGACAAGCTTCATTAGGGGCCGAAGCACTGAGGCGCAGCGCTGCTCATTACAGACCCAGCGAGAAGAGGACCTGCCGTCCGTCCGTCCGCCCGCCCGCCCGCCCGCTTCACTCTGCTTGGCTAGCCCGGCCGGCCTCTACACACACACACACACGCAGTGCAGCCAAGCCAGCCAACAGAACACATGCACACACACACACACACACACACACACACACACACACACACACACACACACACAGACACACACACACACACACACACACGCAGTGCAGCCAAGCCAGCCAACAGAACACATGCACACACACACACACACACACACACACACACACACACACACACACACACACACACGCAGTGCAGCCAAGCCAGCCAACAGAACACATGCACACACACACACACACACACACACACACACACACACACACACACACACACACACACACACACAGTGCAGCCAAGCCAAGCCAGCCAATGCTGCGTTCGCTCAGACACACTGCGCTCTGTGTTAAACAAATGTGTTTAAGGCGCCACTAATCGAATCAGTTACTGGTGTGTTACATACACATACACACACACACACACATGCAGAAGTGCATATACACCCACACAAATGTGCACGCATGAACACGCATACACACACACAGATTCACACAAATACTTACTCTTTCTCTTTAACTCACACAAACACACACACACACAATCTTATTTAGACACTCAATCACACACACACACACACACACAAGCTTACTTAGACACTCAGTCACACACAAACACACACACACACACACACATGCATGAGCGTACATACACACACAAATACTTACTCTTTCACTAACACAAACACATACACACACACTCACACACACACAGTCTTACTTAGACACTCAATCACACACAATCTTACTTCGACACTCAATTACACACACATACACACACAATCACAAACACACACACACAAAGAGGTGACCTAAAAAGAGTGTGTAATTGGACACTGACCGCTCTGCTCCCTCTGCACCCCCGCTGCGAGCAGGTCTGGCTCCCCCAGGCTGATGTCGTTAAGCCGGCTGCCCACACACTCCCCGGACAGCAGCTTACACCACTCCTCCGCCTCCAGCTCTGTCAACACATCACACACACATGTGCACACACACATGTACACACACACACACATGAACCCACACACACACATGTGCACACACACACACACACACACAACCACACACACATGTGAACCCACACACACACACATGAACCCACACACACACACACAAAACCACACACACATGAACGCACACACACATACAAAACACGCACACACACACACACACACACAAAACACACACACACACACATCAGATGTGAAGAGTTAGACAGAAGCAAACTGTCAGTGCAACACACACAGAGATACACAACCCAGACAAACAAGATGGAATGGGCAAAGACAGACAGAGAGAGACAGATGAGAGAAAATATGGAGGAATGGAAATATACAGCACCAAGATGCCCAAGATGCAAAGAGACGGAAGGAGAAGACCAGCAGAATACATGGAAGGACAAATCAAGAAAATCTCAAAACAAAAAGAAAAAAGGACATTAAGGAAGCAAGTCAGGAAGAAAGAAAGAGAAAAAGAAAGAGAAAAAGAAAGAAAGAAAGAAAGAAAGAAAGAAAGAAAGAAAGAAAGAAAGAAAGAAAGAAAGAAAGAAAGAAAGAAAGAAATGAATGAATGAATGAAAACAGAATAGTGGAAGCTGTCTGACACTATGCCTGGGCATTCAGCTCTGGGAGGAATGTGTCAGAGAGAAGAAAAGGAGCGAGAGATGGAGAGAGAAGAAAAGGAGCGAGAGATGGAGAGAGAAGAAAAGGAGCGAGAGATGGAGAGAGATTAAGAGACGGAGGAACACCGATAAAAAGACTGACATGCAGACAAAAGAGGAATGAAAAAAGAGAAGAGGAGTAAAAAAAGAAGAGAGGGAAAGGGGAGAAAGGACAAGCAAAAAAGACATGAAAAATGAGAGAGAGGGTGTGAGCATGACATAGAAGGTAACAGAGAAAGAGAGAGGGAGGGAGGGAGAGCAAGAAAGTGCTAGAGAAAGGGAGAGAGAGTGAATGTGACAGAAATAGCGGGAAAATAACAAGGAGAGGGAAAGAGAGAAAAGTGACAGAAAGCGAGAGAGAAAGAGGAGGAAAGAGAGTGAGAGAAAGTGGGAATAGTAATTATGCATTAATAGGCATCATATATGCCTAATATACATTATTATACATGATGTACTGTAAATCATGGGGGGAATAAAATCCCTGAAGCGGACTGAGGCAGGACGAGAGGAGGCAGACCGGTTATGGACATGAATAGCTGATAATTGTTAATTTATCTTTAACCCAAAAACTGACATTCCCTCTGTAACCCAGCTTCGAACCTTGGTCTCCTGGATACCAAACATGCAGTCTTATTGCGACGCCAAAGAGCCAGGCTCATTGGCATGGCAGTCAGAACATCCTCAGCCTCACTTCGATACTAGCCTGATAAACCAGCCCCTCGCACTACATTTCATGTTGTACAGACGCTCTGGCCGTGCTGCCATTGACATTGCTGTATTAGGTACCAGCCAATCCTAGCCAATCAGCAAACAGAAGATGTGTTCGTGTGTCACATACGTGATGACCAGACGTTAGCGATTGGGTAAAGGCAAAGCCACTTGTTTTAAACTTCAGCGGAGTCCACACCTCCAGGAAGAAATTGTTTCTCAGTACAGCACTGCCAGACCCTCTGTACAAAATTAAATGAAGTACGAAGGGCCGGTTTACTAGGCTCCTCGGTATGGCAGTGAGAGCACATCCTCAGCCGTAGGCACTCAGTCACACCCTCACACCCTCACCCTCTTCTCCTGAACACTTACAATCTCTCAGTCCTACAAGACCATGTCCTTTTCCCCTGATTGCCATTGTTAAGTAACCACAAAACCTGAGCTAAAGGCTTTTTTTCTTGTATCCTCAAGTGCCTCAGATGTTGTTTTTTTGCGTTACCCACATGACAATGTTTTACTCATGCTAGACAGGAACGTTAGCTGCCCGGCTACACTTCACAATCAATATCTTATTAACCAAATAGAGGGGTACGTGCACCTTTTTATCAAGTGGGGGAAGCCATCGCCAAAAAAACTCTGTCAGTGAAAACAATCACGGCAATTAATAGCTGTCTGACCTGCCGAGCGCACTCTTTCGTTATGGCTTTCATGAAAAGGTGGGTATGGCGCTGTGAGGAATGAGCGCTAACGCAGCGTGACCTAGCCTGCCAAGTGTGCATCCGCCGCCAAATACACGGCAGGTGTCGTCCTAAGAGGACAACATCGCCTTTACATACTAACATTCATCAAAGCCCCAACACCTTATATGTCTGTCTGCCTGGATCTTAGCATTCATATCTGAGTCTGAGGTTGCTGCTATATCAGTTGTTTATATATGAATGCAAATTATACAGACTGAGGATTTTTACTGTTTATATCATCTGATCTGTTCTCGACACCATCATCATCTGAGGAGTCCTATTTATTTATCTCTTGCAGTAATTAAAATGGAAAGGCAAGAGAGGTCTAATATAAGAAAGAAACTGACTGCCACTCTCATCCATTATTTAAATGTCTCATTTGCATATTTATATATTAACATACATATTGTTAATTATTTCATATTAACATATATTTATTGTTATTTACACAAGGCAAGCTTTATTTATATGGCTCATTTCATGTTCACAAAGCCAGTTCAAAGCGCCTCACACAGACATCATTAAAACATGCATAGGAAATGTATAGAATTATTTCTCTAAGGGACGTAGAGAAGCATTAACAGATCTTAATAATACAATAAATAGTTGCAATAAATAAGCAATATGTATTCCTACAATAATCTTTTTCTTAAATGATAGGCTGTTTATTAATATAGTGAATAGCGAGCATTCTCATGAATAAGTATTGTGCACATTCAGTAACATTCAGTGTAACCTATTTATTTATTTATTTATTTATTTTATTTAACTGCACTTTCAAAAGTATTGACAAGTAAACAAGTTAACAATCCACGAACCCAAACCTTTGCCTCGAGCATAATCAGAGACAAAGTGACCTTACATGAGGCACTGATACACTGACAAACCTGCAATCCTCAAGCAAACCATCGTTAAAAAAAAATCGTTACCCTGTATTTATACATGTGTAATGACAATAAAGTTGAATCTAATGTAATCTAATGTAATCTAATCTAATCTATTCTAGTAGTATTTTCATTTTTCGTTATTTATTCCTGACTGTGACAGCAGCATTAACGACAAGCATAGCAAGTCGTGTCTATTTATGCAGTGCTAATCGACTCTGCTTGATGGCCATATGTGCCCTTAATGAAATTCACTCTTCGCTGCAGCCCAATAAGCTGGACCTCAGAGCTGCGACTGGTCAGGCTCCACAGCCTGCAGCCCGTGAATCAGCTTCCTGTTTTGAGGGGGCTGGACGTGGGCTGGGATAGGATGAAAGCAGGAGTGGAAGAGGGGGGTTGGAAGGGGGTTGGGATAGGATGGAGGAGGGGGTGGAAGGGGGCTGGAAGGGGGTTGGGATAGGATGGAGGAGGGGGTGGAAGGGGGCTGGAAGGGGGTTGGGATAGGATGGAGGAGGGGGTGGAAGAGGGGGTTTGGGATAGTATGGAGGAGGGGTTGGTGATGGGGGTGGCATTGAGGGTGATGGTGGAAGGGGGCTGGAAGGGGGTTGGGATAGGATGGAGGAGGGGGTGGAAGGGGTGGGGTTGGAAGGGGGTTGGGATAGGATGGAGGAGGGGGTGGTGATGGGGGTTGGAAGGGGGTTGGGATAGGATGGAGGAGAGGGTGGTGATGGGGGTGGCGTTGGGGGTGATGGTTGAAGGGGGTTGGAGGGGAGCTGGAAGAGAGCTGGGAAAGGATGAAGGGTGTGTGTGTGTGTGTGTGTGTGTGTGTGTGGGGGGGGGTGGTAATGGAGGTGTGTGTGTGGGGGGGGGCTGGAAGGGGGTTGGGATAGGATGGAGGCGGGGATGGCTGTGTGTGTGGCAATAGGGGTGTAAGGGGGCGACTCTGCTCCCCGATGCTGGGATATAGGATGGAGGCGTGGGTGGGGGCAGCGGTAGGGATGTGGGGGGGCCACTCTGCTCCCCAATGCTGAAGGGCAGCAGGAAGCGGCAGAGGAAATCATGGCCCCGCAGCCAACCTGAAATACAAGCCCTTGTCTAAACCGCTTAGTATTATCCCTGCCCCGGCAGAGTGTTACCAGATTAAATCGTTTAATTACTCTCTCCTACTGACCGGCGGCTAACACACGCATGACCCGGCTCGGACTAGGTTCAGTGGGGGATTTCCGCTACATCTAAGGAGCATAGATAACGTTACTGTAATGTTACAGCACGATTATCACAATTTACTAAGCATTATGATTTCTGTAAAATGATGATTGACAGATGATTTATGACTTGATTAGTTGTGAAACACTTTATATGAAGCTTGTATTAACAAGACTTTATAAACACATTCATAAAGGCTTATAATGCATTCATAATATAGTATATGAACTATTCATACCTACTGTATTTATACAGTGCATACCCATGACTGTACTCCTAAGTGACAGTGCATTACTAGTTGTAAAGCTTCACCTGTCTACAAATCCAGTAATGAGTATGCATAAATAGTTATGAATACTAATTTCAACCATTATTAAGCTTTATGAAGGCATTATAACCCTTTACGAATAGAATTTAATAAATACAAGCTTCATAGAAAGTGTTACTATTAGGTGACTATCTAACATTAACTTCCAGGCAAGTGCATGGTTTTTGAGGATGCTGGTGTGTAGCCCCATGCATTAGATTAGATTAGATTAGATTAGATTAGATTAGATTAGATTAGATTCAACTTTATTGTCATTACACATGTATAAATACAGGGTAACGAAATGTGGTAGCAATGTGGTTGAATGGACACTGTGGTATGGCCCCTACAGTGGAGCAGTCTGTAGTTGAACAGAACAGAGAGCAGGCCGGATCACAGGCCATCTTGAAGCTCTGTAGACATTTCTATTCTGAGCTGCAGTATATTAACACCATACTTCAATTTCTCCATGACACCGACAGATAAATCTCTCTCTCTTTACGTCCAACTGCATTCTACGCACTTTACTCCAACCTCCCCATGCACAGTTTAGACTAACAATCAGCAGTTTCACTACTCTACCCAGTGTGTCTATGCATGTGACAAATAAACATCCTTGTATCCTTGTGTGTGTGTGTGTGTGTGTGTGTGTGTGTGTGTGTGTGTGTGTGTGTGTGTGTGTGTGTGTGTGTGTGTGTGTATGTCAGAATATTTAACTGTTTTTGTGTGTCCATGGGTGTGGGTGTGGGTGTGTGGGGGGGAGAGAGATAGAAAGAAAGAGAGAGAGAGAGAGAGAGAGAGAGAGAGAGAGAGAGAGAGAGAGAGAGAGAGAGGGGGGCAGACAGAATATTTTAATCTTATTGTGTGACTTTGCATGTGTGTGTGTGTGTGTGTGTGTGTTTTCAGGTACTGCATGATTTCTCTCCATGAGACAGTGACCTTTCGCTGTGTCTGGATTCACACTCACGTTTAGGCCTACCGAGCGGAAAATTGGATAAACAAGCATAGGCATGGATATGCCACCCAACATGGGGAACACACACACACACACACACAACACACACACACACACACTCACACAACACACACACACACACACACTCACACAACACACACACACACACACACTCACACAACACACACACAGCACGCTCTCTGTAGTACACACTTTTCCCCTTTTTTTCCTCACCCCAAACTTTCAATGTTGTTGCTGTTATTCCACTTTTGTTGTTGTTGTTGTTGTTGTTATTCCAGCATGAAACTAGCACAGGAGAAGTAAACAAGTAAACAGCGTAAAGCCCCAGTATAATCAATGGGATGGAGTTCTGGGATAGGTGCAATAACAACACCAACAAAAGACAACAACAACAGAGAGGAAGAGAAAGAGGCGGAGGAGGAGGAGGAGGAGGTGGTGGAGGAAGGCTGTGGCGTCCAGGGAAAACCGGAGGAGGAGAGGAGGTGGAGGATAAGGAGGTGGAGAGGGGAGGAGGAGGATAAGGAGGTGGAGAGGGGAGGAGAGGAGGAGGAGGTGGTGGAGGAAGGCTGTGGTGTCCAGGGAAAACTGGAGGAGAAAAGGAGGAGAAGGTGGAGAGGGGAGGAGAGGAGGAGGAGGTGCAGAGGGGAGGAGAGGAGGAGGAGGTGGAGAGGGGAGGAGAGGAGGAGGAGGTGCAGAGGGGAGGTGGAGAGGAGGAGGAGGTGGAGAGGGGAGGAGAGGAGGAGGAGGTGGAGAGGGGAGGAGAGGAGGAGGAGGTGCAGAAGGGAGGTGGAGAGGAGGAGGAGGTGGAGAGGGGAGGAGAGGAGGAGGAGGTGGAGAGGGGAGGAGGAGAGGAGGAGGTGCAGAGGGGAGGAGAGGAGGAGGAGGTGGAGAGAGGAGGAGGGGAGGAGGAAAGGTGGAGAGGGGAGGTGGAGAGGAGGAGGAAGGCTGTGGCGTCCAGGGAGAAGCCAAGCATGCTGAGCAGCATCCGCCAAGGAGGAGACGGAAGCACTTTATCAACGCTCCACTCTGATGGGGCCAACGCTGACTCCACAGGAGAGAGAGAGAGGGAGAAAAGAGGGAGGGAGAGAGGAGAGAGGGAGATAGACAAACAGAGAGAGAAGGGGAGATGGAGACAAAGAGAGAGTGGAATGAAGGGAGAGTGATCAACCAAAGAGAGAAAGAAACAGAGGAGGGAGAGAGAAAGACAGATGGGAGAGACAGTAATACAGAAATGGACCAAACAGAAAAGGGGGATAGAGAGTGTGAAAAAGAAAAAGAGAAATATAAAATAAGACAGAGAACGAGAGAGAGAGACATAAAAGAAAGGAACCTGGGGGCTGCTGGGAGGTCAGTGCCCCGTGTTGGAAATCCAGACCACTGTGAGGCCCTCCATATGGCAAGGGATTGTGGGAAGGGGGATGTGTGTGTGTATGCGTGTGTGTGTGTGTGTGTGTGTGTGTGTGTATGTGTGTGTGTGTAAGTGTGTACATGTGTGTGCGTGTGTGTATGTGTAAGTGTGTGTGTATGTATGTGTGTGTGTGTGTGTGTCAGCGGGCCGGAGACACCTGAGCCAGGAAGTGGGGCTAAGGAAGAGAGCTCACCACTGTGCGGATGGCACCACAGCATGCCCACGGTGGATGTGCTTCAGGTTGTGTGTGTGTGTGCGTTGGTGTGTGTGTGTGTGTGTGCGCGTGTTTGTGTTGGTGTGTGTGTGTGCGTGTGTGAGCATGTGTGTGTGAGTGAGAGTGTGTGTGTGTGTTTGTGTGTAGTGTGTGTGTATGTGTGTGTAACAATCAAACCAAACGGACTACTAAAAATACAGCCTTTATGCTTCTCCTTTTAACTTAAGTACAACGATGTATTACTGACTTCAGATAAAAACAAAGCTGCTACTGTATGTAAATGTAATGTCTGAAAGAAGTTTCTATCTGAAAAATGTGACTACCACCTGAGAGAAGAAAACATCTTTGTTGTTGCTGCCTTCTTATACTACCTTCCTTATACTACCTTCCAAATACCGTCCTCTGGCTTCTTTAAGAAAGGAAGAAACAAACAAGCAAACAAATAAATAAGGAAACAAACAAACAAATAAGGAAACAAAGAAAAGGAAATATTTAATTCTGTTACAGTAAATCTACTGGAAATGCATCTTCTCCGTTCTAGCATTCTGCATTCTGTATCTATCTCACCCTGAGAGGGAGAAAGCGAAATAAAGAGAGAAAGGAGGTGGAGTGAAAGAGAGAGAGCGAAAGCAAGAGAGAGACAGGGAGGGAGAGAGAAAGTGAGAGAGACAGTGCTTGTGAGAGAGAGAAAGTGAGAGAGAAAGAGCAGGTGGAGAGAAAGTGAGAGAGAGAGGGAGAGAGAGAGAGAGAGAGAGAGAGAGAGAGAGAGAGAGAAAGTGAGAGAGAGAGAGAGGGAGTGCTGTGAGGCAGTAGTGCTGGTGAGGTGTTATTGATGTCCCATCAGGGGGTCTGGTTTTACCCCCCTGTCTATGTTCCTTCTGCCCCCCCCCCCCCCACCCCTCTGCCCACATTCCCCCTGGCCCAAGAGCCCCTACACCGGCCCAAGAGCCCCTTACCCTCTGCCCGCATTCCCCCTGGCCCAAAAACCTCTACCCCTCTGCCCACATTCCCCCCAGCCCAAGAGCCCCTACCCCCGCCCACATCCCCCCCTCACCCCCGCCCACATCCCCCCCTTACCCTCTGCCCGTGTCCCCCCTACCCAAGAGCCATCGCCATTCGGCTGCACCACCAGGATATGGCCGGACAAGAAGAACCAACCAAAAGAACTCCAAGCCATTTCCATTTCATTTCTCCTCAGAGGGGCTGTGTGTGCGCGTGTGTGTATTTTTGCACATTCATGTTTGGGTATATGCCTGTGTGTGTGTGTGTGTGTGTGTGTGTGTGTGTGTGTGTGTGTGTGTGTGGGCGTGGGCGTGTGCATGTGCATGTGCATGTGCATGTGCGTGTGTGTGGGTGTTTGCGCATAACTATTGGGTATATGCTTGTGTGTGTGTGTATGCGTGTGTGTGTGTGTGTGCATGGATGTTTGGGTATGTGTGTGTGTGTGTGTGTGTGTTAGGTAAAAGCATACCTTGCTATAATATTACCAGGGGCGGTTCTAGGATTTTTTTAAAACAGGGGCCAGTGTGGGGCCAGTATGTAACCTTGAGGGGCCAAGAATAGCGGGGGGTCTGGGGGTCCTCCCCCAGAAAATTTTGGATTTCTTAGATGCAATTTCCTGCATTCTAGTGCATTTTGGGGTAGCCTGTTTCACATAGCAAATGCAAAAGCTATTCTCCTCCTAGGCCTGTTTAATAATGTATGGTTCTTGTTCATTAATGGTTGAGCCCATGTGATTTTACCCTTCATCATTTGGCGTCAAAGGTCAAATCTATTGCTATCCTACCAACAACATTACAACTTTGATGTAGCTTGTGCAGTGGATTACAACTTTAGAAGCCAACGGTTTTAATGTCAGTTCAGTCTAGTTTAAAGCAAGCCTAAACTTTTCATCAAAATCTGCAAGAACATTTGACTCACCAAACAATGAAATCGCCTTGTAGTTTGACCGGCAGAATGCAAAATCCTCCTCTTTGACCTCTGCGAGTGCGAAAGGTCTGTCGTCTGTCGGTACCAGCATGTATACTATCTATGGGTACCAGAACGTACCAGAAATGTGAAATTCTTCTTCGTGAAATTCTATTCCGTTTCCGACGCAACAACAAGCGCACTGCCACCAACAGTTTGGGGGCGGAACTGCAGCAGCGATCACTGAATTCTCAGGTTGTTGTTCTTGCCCGCTCGTTGACAGAACAGGGGCACTTCAGGGGCCAGTCTGATTACAGGGGGGGCCACGGCCCCTGTGGCCCCGCCCCTAGATCCGCCCCTGAATATTACGTATTCCAAATCTGTTGCCAAATCCCATCATGTGGTGCCAGGAGTCTGAGCAAACGCATTTTCCTACGCTAACCCACTTTAACAGCTACGCCACAACACATTCCAACTAGCCCACTGCGATAACCCACTTTAACGCTACGCCACAGCACATCCTCACTAGCCCACTACGCTTACCCATGCTAATGGCTACGTCACTGCACATTCTCCTACGCTAACCCACTTTAACAGCTACGCCACAACACATTCCCACTAGCCAACTGCGCTAACCCAGTTTAACGCTATGCCACAGCATATCCTCACTAGCCCACTACGCTAACCCACTTTAATGGCTAACCCACAGCACATCCTCACTAGCCCACTATGCTAACCCACTTTAACACTACGCCACAGCACATTCTCACTAGCCTAATGCGCTAACCCACTACGCCACAGCACACCCTTACTAGCCCACTACGCTAACCCACACTAATGGCTACGCCACTGCACATTCTCCTACGCTAACCCACTTTAACAGCTACGCCACAACACATTCCCACTAGCCAACTGCGCTAACCCACTTTAACGCTATGCCACAGCATATCCTCACTAGCCCACTACGCTAACCCACTTTAATGGCTAACCCACAGCACATCCTCACTAGCCCACTATGCTAACCCACTTTAACACTACGCCACAGCACATTCTCACTAGCCTAATACGCTAACCCACTACGCCACAGCACACCCTTACTAGCCCACTATTCTAACCCACTTTAATGGCTAACCCACAGCACATTCTCACTAGCCTACTGCGCTAACCCACTTTAACACTACGCCACAGCACATCCTTACTAGCCCACTACGCTAACCCACTTTAATGGCTAACCCACAGCACATTCCCACTAGCCCACTGCGCTAACCCACTTTAACGCTACGCCACAGCACATTCTCACTAGCCTAATGCGCTAACCCACTACGCCACAGCACATTCTCACTAGCCTAATGCGCTAACCCACTACGACACAGCACATTCTCCTACGCTAACCCACTTTAACAGCTACGCCACAGCACATTCTCACTAGCCCAATGCGCTAACCCACAGCACATTCTCACTAGCCCACTGCGCTAACCCACTTTAACAGCTACGCCACAGCACATTCTCAGTAGCCCAATGCGCTAACCCACAGCACATTCTCACTAGCCCACTGCGCTAACCCACTTTAACACTACGCCACAGCACATTCTCACTAGCCTAATGCGCTAACCCACTACGCCACAGCACACCCTTACTAGCCCACTATTCTAACCCACTTTAATGGCTAACCCACAGCACATTCTCACTAGCCTACTGCGCTAACCCACTTTAACACTACGCCACAGCACATCCTTACTAGCCCACTACGCTAACCCACTTTAATGGCTAACCCACAGCACATTCCCACTAGCCCACTGCGCTAACCCACTTTAACGCTACGCCACAGCACATTCTCACTAGCCTAATGCGCTAACCCACTACGCCACAGCACATTCTCACTAGCCTAATGCGCTAACCCACTACGCCACAGCACATTCTCCTACGCTAACCCACTTTATATGCTACGCCACAGCACATTCTCACTAGCCCAATGCGCTAACCCACAGCACATTCTCACTAGCCCACTGCGCTAACCCACTTTAATGGCTATGCCACAGGACATTCTCACTGTATTTACAGCTTGTAAAGGGAGTTAATGGCTGGGAGAGATCGCTTATGTACATTTCAACCCTGCGGGTTATTTGTTTGTGTTTTTATTTGTATTTATTTCCTTTTTTTCTGCCCCTGATGCAGTGTTCCTGGCCACTGCCCTTAGATATATATTTTGTTTGAAGACCATGCCACAAACCAATGCTTCGCAGACTGCACCCTTGGGGATGGTGAGATTATTTCTGGTGTCGTGCCCGAATGTTTGTAAAGCTAGCGCCACTCGTACCAAGCCTAAGTGGGGCTGAATTGCCTCATAAGCTCATACGGGGCCGTTGGATGTATGAAAAGCAATGCTATTGGCCCCCTCCTTCATTGGTTTACATGGAGATGAATGGGCCCCTTCCTGGCTGCGGTCCAGCTGGGCAGATCTAGCGCTGTCAGTCGGGGCTCCGGTACTTCCTGATTGCTGATACACAATAATGGGATCCTTCAGCCAAACAAAAATCAATAGCTGTGCTTCTCTTCTCTTAAAAGACACACACCTTCCTGCTTTCCTAACGGTGAACACTATTCACGGTTTTCACTGTGTAATATCTATGCTCATGCACATGCAATGAATAGAAAAAAAACTACCAACTCAAAGACCCACCGTATAAAGTCAATTGAGCACACCTTTTTCACGTTGGAAACAGGGACCCACAAAAATTATTAACATCAATCAGGACTGCAGAATCGATAACAATACAGTTTTGGAACTTTTTTTGTAAACCCGTTTACACACAAAAATCTTTACATATTACACAGCTTATAAAACTCCTCACTCAAACTGCAAAACCCCACAGCAAATCTGTAAAATCACAAGCTATCTCTTAGCTTTCCACTGACTTATAACCATAATAAGCACTTGCTTTGCAAAACATAACACAGTGAATAACACAGCTTTTCACTGACTTATAACCATAATAAGCACTTGCTTTGCGAAACCTAGCACAGTGAAGACAGAACGATCAGACCTTGAACCCCACTGTGCCTTTGTAAGGCACCCCGTTTTAAAATGCAGGACACACAGACCCATTCCAGAGCGGGGACACAGGTTGGGATGTGGAAATGTCACTGTGCCAAGACCCAGACAGAAGGCTAATTGCAGTCACATAGTCTCATTACATTACATTAAACTTAGCAGATGCTTTTATCCAAAGTGACGTGCAACAGAAGAACTACAGTCAAGCTCTAGAGGCACAGGAGGATGAAGACACACACTAAGAACTAGCTCTTCTAGAGAGTCAGAAGCAGAAAAGACAATATAGAGAAGTGAAAACAAATGCAGATAAGGACATCAGGCTATCAGTCAAACGCAGGTTAGGACATCAGGCTGTCAGTCAATCATTAAATGTGTCATATACTGTAAAAGGTATCAGTTTTTGCCATGATAACATATTGTGTATGTTGTTTCCGTACTGTATGCTTTGATACTGTCATCCTGGTAATGGACTGCAACCTCCTGTAAAATGCCATCAGTAGACAGCAACGGCTGCAAAAATAAGCACCTTAAACAGGCTAGCATGCATGTGTTGCCCAGTATGTAATTACAAATTAAAATACCCCAGAGAAGGAGCAGTACAGAATGAGTGATGAAGAGAAAGACCACAATATCACAGACAGCCAGAGAGATTCAGCTGAAACTCATGAGCATTAATCATCATGTTCTCATAGATGGGTGACTGTGATAAAGCTGGACAATGGGCACAGCCCCCGCGCAGTCAGCCATACATTCATTATCAAAGTCATTTCAATAGATGTGACTGTATTATCCGACTGCGTTATCCTCTCTGCCGTAAACATTAAAGCTGGGGACTATATCTATGCCTGATGGAACTTAGATGCAGACATGTAATTACTACAGGCACTTCCTGAATATTGTGCCCACCCTTGCCATCTGATGTTTTACCACTTTGTATTTGTAAAAGTGTTTAAGATCGTGTAAATGTGCTTTCATTGTAATTTTTTTTACTATAATATATGTAGATTTGTTTTGTACTGTTTCACATTCAAAATGTATTTTGCACTTGCTGTCCACCATACTTTAAATATGTTTAAACTGAGCTTTTCTTCTGCTGTAAAAATGCAGCATTTGTTTACTGTTCCATTTACATCAGTCGACCTGGAAGTGTTTGCTTGTTTGAGAAAGAAACAATCAAAAATCATGCACTTCTTGTTGTCAGTATGAGACTTTGTAAAACTGTAATGCTGTTCCTGTAAGGGTAGTCTGCATGCCAAAATGTTGTAAATTGTCCTGAAAAAGCCCTTTTGGAAGAAGTGTGTTAAAGCAATCCTGAAGCGTCCATGCTCAGGGAAACTTGCATAAGGCACATCTATCTCCTTGCGATTCCCCCCTTGTGTGCACCCTGGGGCTGCTCTAACTTTGCCATGCCTTTGTTTACTCTGTGTTCCTCTTCACTTCTGTTAGCTTGTTTATGTCCTCCTTTTGCAAGTCGCTTTGGATAAAAGTGTCTGCTAAGTGTAATGTAATGTAATGTAATCCCTTGAATGTGTAAGTGACAGTCAAAGTGTCTGTGAAGATTCTCATTTATGCAAGTCATGGTAGTCAAAAGAGCTACGTTGTAAGCAACTGGACTTCTTTTGGACCTTGAAGACGTTTCACCTTTTATCCTTTAGCCTTTTGGATGAAAGGTGAAACGTCTTCCAAGCTCCAAAGGAAGACCAGAAGCCAAATGTCCTGAAGGTCTGACTGCAACCCCTTAGCCAAGTGATACCCCTCTTGCTCACCTGACTCGCAGGCGAACGTCTTGGAAGTCTCGTCGTAAAAGACAATGGCCACAGCATGTTTCTTGGTCTCTCTGGGTATCCTGGTGATGTTCTTGATGTTGTGGAGTTCCGTTATCTGTGTGTGAGGGATAAAAATAGGTCTGTTAAAATTTCCCTAAACTGCAGAGAACATTTGAGGCAAATTGTAGTTGTTTTTCTATTTCATCTTAACGTTCTTGCGTAAGCATTAAAATCAGTCACAACCTCAAAGCAGAACAGTTTGAAAAAACAGTTTGAAAAGTGTGCCTTTGTTTGCAGATTTGAATACATCAAGGACTGAATACGGAGAGGGAGCAGGTAAGGGTTGGGTTGGGTTTGGGGATATGCCCATATATATCCACCCAGACTAATGCAGTTAGTGTTAATCTCTTGGTCAACAAAACCGATACAGCCAGCGAAATGGAACTGATCCAGACAGCGAAATGGAACGGCCAACTTTTGCTACCCGGGGAGTTTGGATTGGATGGTGTCCACGTAAAATGCAGTACACACATACGCACACACGCACACACACACAGACACACACACACAAAATTAGTCTTTGTGGATGTAATCTCTTTACAAGAGAACAGTAGATGCAAAACAAAGCGTGGTGATTGACAAAAAAAGGGCTCTTTTGTCCTGGACTAATTGTGAATTTGATGTGGTGGTGAATCTACTTTGAAGGGCTGCCTTGGGATCAGCACACGCTTGTCACTGGCACAGAATCAGTGTGTGCTTCTACCGCTGGTGTTGTGAGGTTAAAAAAGGCATTTTAAATCTACTGCATGGCACAGTTACCAAACTCTGGCTTATTTAGTTCAGTATGACACGGTTGCCATTTACAAGCCATTTGCGGCGAGGACTGCAGCTGTTTGTGAAATACTGTCAATAACTGGCGTCACACAAACTAGTCAGCCTCTCAAAGCCAATGACTTGTTTAGCTCCAAATAAGACACAATAAAACAATGAAAACCTGCACGCACACAGACACACACACACACACACACACACACCCTTTCTCTTTTCTGTCTCTAACAGTTTCTTTTCTTTCTTTCTTTCTTTCTTTCTTTCTTTCTTTCTTTCTTTCTTTCTTTCTTTCTTTCTTTCTTTCTTTCTTTCTTTCTTTCTTTCTCTCTCTCTCTCTATTTGTCACACACACACACACACACACACACACACACACACACACACACACACACACACACAGTGAGACCTTCTGAGATGTAAACTGCTTTAACGCCTCTGGGCGAGTTATCAGGTGTTGTTTTAAACCTCGTCCTGATTTCTGCACAGGCACTGCCCAAAATTTCACTCTTTTCCCAACACTGCCCCTCCCCTCACTCACTCACACCTCACCCCCCTCCCCGCCGCCCCCCACACCCCTCCCCTCACTCACACTCACACCTCAGCCCCCCTCCCCACCGCCCCCCACACCCCTCCCCTCACTCACACCTCAGCCCCCCTCCCCACCACCCCTACTCCCACATCTCCCCGCCGCCCCCCACACCCCTCCCCTCACTCACACTCACACCTCAGCCCCCCTCCCCACCACCCCTACTCCCACATCTCCCCCCCTACTCCCCGCCGCCCCCCACACCCCTCGCCTCACTCACACTCACTCACACCTCACCACCCGCACCCCCCCTACTCCTACCCCACTTCTCCCACCTCACCCCCCCACCCACCGCCCCGGCACCCCCACCCCACCCCTCGCCTGGGGGGCCCAGTCTTTTTTAGAGCTGTGAGGCTGTGAGAAGGCTGCAGACAGCATGCTGATTTCTGTTTCCACTCGTTTTCTCTGTCTCAGTGTCTGGCTTCTTCCTCCCTCTCTCTCTCTCTCTCTCCCTCTCTCTCTCTCTCTTCCCCCCCTCTCTCTATCTCTCTCTCTGTCTCTTCCTCTCCGCTGCCCCCATGTTGCTCCCCTAGTGCGGTGCCGGGGGCGTGGGCGGGGCTGTAAATGTGTGCTTTGCCAGCCTCGGCAGGGACTGGGATTTGGGGACGAGGACGGATGCCAAGCTGAGGGGTACCCACTGTGGCATCGTCACAGGGGGGTTGTCGGTGGGGGGGCAGTGTGAAGGGTACATGGGACGGTTGGGGGGGCGAGGGGAGGTGTGGGGGGGTAGTGTGAAGGGTACAATGTGGGGGTTGGGCAGGTGAGGGGTGAGGGGTGGGAGGGTAGTGTGAGGGGTACATGGGGCGGTTGGGGGGGGCGAGGGGAGGTGTAGGGGGGTAGTGTGAGGGGTACATGGGGAGGTTGGGAGGGGTAGATGGGGGGGTTGGGAGGGGGAGGGGTGGAGGGGTGGTGGGTACATTGAGGGGGGTGGGGGGGTAGTGTGAGGGGTACATGGGGCGGTGGGGGGGGCGAGGGGGGGGTGGGGGGGTGGGGGGGTAGTGTGAGGGGTACATGGGGCGGTTGGGGGGGGGGGGTGGAGGGGTGGTGGGTACATTGAGGGGGGTGGGGGGGTAGTGTGAGGGGTACATGGGGCGGTTGGGGGGGGGGGGCGAGGGGAGGGGTGGGGGGGGTAGTGTGAGGGGTACATGGGGCGGTTGGGGGGGGGGGGGCGAGGGGAGGTGTAGGGGGGTAGTGTGAGGGGTACATGGGGCGGTTGGGGGGGGCGAGGGGAGGGGTGGGGGGGGTAGTGTGAGGGGTACATGGGGCGGTTGGGGGGGGGCGAGGGGGAGGGGTGGGGGGGTAGTGTGAGGGGTACATGGGGCGGTGGGGGGGGGCGAGGGGAGGTGTAGGGGGGTAGTGTGAGGGGTATATGGTAGGGAGTCTGAGGAGTACATGGCAGGAGGTTGCTACGCTTTCCCTCTCTCTCATTCCCTCCCTCATCCTTTCTCCTCTCATCTCTACATCCCCCATACATCCTTCTCCATCTCCTCTCTATCGCCCACAACCATCACTCTCTCTCCCTCTCCCTCTCTCTCCCTCCCTCCCTGCCTCTCTCTCTCTCTCCCTCTCACTCTCTCTCCCTCTCACTCTCTCTCCCTCTCTCCCTCCCTCTCACTCTCTCTCCCTCCCTCCCTCCCTCTCTCCCTCCCTCCCTCTCTCTCTCTCTTTCTCTATTGCTGCTTTTCTCTTTTTCTTTTCATCATTCTCTGTCTCCATCCTTCTCTCCTCTCTATACTGTATCTGCCTTCACCATCGCTCTCTCTCTTTGTCCATCCATCTCTTTCCTTCCCTGTCTCTCCATCTACATCTCTCTACCTTTCTCTCTCCATATCCCAATCTTTCTCTTTCTTTCCCTCTCTCTCTCCATATCTCTGTCCATATCTCTCTCTCCATCCCTCCCTCTCTCCCTCCCTCTCTCCGGACTTAGCAGACAGGCTTACGCAAGCCCTGAAGCGTGGGCCCTACAGTAAATCGCTGCCATTGATCATCCTGTGCCGCGTGTGGCGAGGTAATGGGCCGAGTGCCGCCTCTCGCCCCCGACTCGTTACTCAGCCACGACAACGAGTGCTGCCTCTCGCCCCGACCCGTTACTCAGCCTCTCGCCCCCGACCCGTTACTCAGCCTCTCGCCACCGCCACCGACCCGATACTCAGCCATGCCACCGACAGCTCGAGTCACCTGAGCTGACTATGACAATGACAATGTCCTGAGCGCTGCTATGACGCAAGGATGCCACACACATTCCAGCTCGCATGTGACAGTCAGCACTTTCACTGCATGTCCTACTCTACCCAGTATGTCTATGTATGCATGTCCTACTCTACCCAGTATGTCAATGCATGTCCTACTCTATGCTCTACACATGTCCTTGTCTACCCAGTATGTCTCTGCATGTCCTACTCTACCCAGTATGTCTCTGCGTGTCCTACTCTACCCAGTATGTCTCTGCATGTCCTACTCTACCCAGTATGTCTCTGCATGTCCTACTCTACCCAGTATGTCTCTGCGTGTCCTACTCTACCCAGTATGTCTCTGCGTGTCCTACTTTACCCAGTATGTCTGTGCATGTGACAATAAAATATCCTTGTATCGTTGTACATGTCTGAGGGGCAAATTTAATTTACATTCCACTCTAAACCAGGCGTACTGCATGGTGGCAGTGTAAAATAAGCCCTGTGTGAGGTGGTAGGTAAACAATAATTAGGTGGAATAACAGGGCAAAGCACATTAGCTGTGTGCCTTATTGTGAAGACATCATGGCTGGTTTGAATGACATTGGGCAAACAGCCTCAATATTTCATTATGAATGAGCTTACATGATTTCATCTCCACAGAGGCATATTGGCTGTTGAATTTTTGATTAGCTGTGGGTAACCATTTTGTTGAGTGAAATGAATAAATGTAAGTGAATAAGTAAGTTTTTAGCGCGAGCAGTTCTTGAGATATTATACCTGTTATTGATGGAATACAGAAAATGTGTGTACGTGTCTAAACAAGGTGGCCAAGTATGAGCGGACCTTCACTTCAAAAATTTTAGCTAAAGAGGTTCATGAGATATTGACAAAAGGTCTACTTCAGTTCCTCCTGCAGATGACATTTCCTGAAATTAAGCGTGTGTTTCAAAAAAACGATGTAATGATGAAGGGTGTCAAAGTGAAGTATGAACCTTTCGATCACAACACACTGGCTAGCCAAATGCCAAAGTCATATTAGGGACATTTTTCACCATCTGCTGTCACTTTACAAATGAGTTGAAAGTGGTTGGGTAATAATACCCTTCCTCGAGTCTAGGCCACCTTGCCATGGAAAGTTTGACATTTTCAGTAAAATGATTGTCAAATAAAGTAATTCTGATATATCCTCACTCTAAAGAGCAACTTCGTGAATATATACTATACCTACCCGGATTTCCTGAGCACTTCAGACAACTTACTGCTGCAAAGGAATTCTGTAATTCTGGTGAGCTAGTCTAGATATATGATATCATTACCCAAAGGTTGTTGGGGATTAAAAGCAGAGGGACAAAGGCCAAATTACTCTTCTGCCATCCAGCAGCAGTTACAAATGTGTTGTTGTGTGTTGTTCTTGCACTTTGAGCTGTTGTGTTGTTGTGTTGCTCTTGCCAAACTACAAAGCACTTTGAGATGCATCTTGTATGTATGAATTGTACTGTACAAGTAAAGATTATTATTATTATTATTATTATTATTAAATAATAATATAATTAAGAGTTAAATTAGCTATTGCACTGTGACTCAGTGTGAGATTTTGTTTGGGAGTCACAATTTGCTCAGCTACGTACAAAGAAACACACAACAGAGAGAACAGAAGTTCTATTCTTCTTTATTCCTGTTTGATGCACATTTCAGAGGGCCATTTCAATGCACCGATGCATGTTGTTTGCTGTGCTCTTGTGAAGTCATTCAGGCGTGGTATTAAATCTGATATGTGACAGCACTAAATAACCAGACGGAGTAAAAGAGAGAGATAGGGAGGGCTCTTTTAAAGCATATTATGACCTTCCTGGCCGTCTCTGACATCCAATCCTATTAAAGGGCCCATAAAAGCGAGCAAATTGACATTTGACAACACTGCATCAAAGGAGTGACAGTGATGTCACGGCCCCGATCTAGACGCAGCCACTCCCACTCGTTACTGAAGTCGAGCTGTTCATTATGTTAGTCACTAACTGAAGACAGACTAACGACTCCCGTTCCAACTACTCTCAAAAAGCTGAAGAGTGGCAGAGAAGAAAATGTTGAGTTTATCATGACTGCAGTATATCCTCAAGAAAGTGAAGAAAGATATGGAGAAAAGACAGGAAAGTGGGACGGGGGAAAAAAAGCTTTAGAAGGAACTCGATAAAACCAAAAATGTGCCCTAATGGAATCTTAACAGCAATATCCACTCCCATTTAAATAATGCACTTATCTGGCAGTGTGAGGACGGGCGGGGAAGTGCCGGCAGATCCACGTGTGACACGGAAGGACTTTCTCCTGCAGTTTTAATGGGGAAAGAAGGCTCTATCTGGCTCTATCTGGGGTTATTTTCACACTACACGCCGAGCACATTGCCCCCACCACCACTGAATATTAAGCAGCCTCTTCTCAGTGGAACTTTCCCAGGTACCTGGGGTGAAGTCCATCCATGTGAAACTTTCATGTGTGTGTGTGTGTATGTGTGTGTATTTAGTGTGCATGTCAGTAGCTGATTCCAAACCAACATCTGAGTATCTGCTGATCCTGTGTGTGTGTGTGTGTGTGTGTGTGTGTGTGTGTGTGTGTGTGTGTGTGTGTGTGTGTGTGTGTGTGTGTGTGTGTAAGGTGCAGCTGTGGTCTAATGGTTAAGGAATTGGTCTTGGAATCAGAACAGGATTGGGGGTAGGGCTGGGCGATTATATATATGATCTCGATTATATATTATGATCAAGATAAAATTCAGGTCCATTACGCTTATCAGCTTTGGTCATATTTAGTCAATCACACGGCAGAAACGTGTACAACCACTGCCAAACCGAGTCTGCCTTTCCCAGAGCCACTGCCCTTTGTGAGTCACCACTAAAGCACTAAAGAGCAGACTGACCGAAAGTGAAGACAAGGGCAGCAAAAATGATGTTCAAAAGTGAAACTCCCATTTTTGTCATTGTGATGACACAGCACACACAACGAAATTCACCTCTGCATTTAACCCATCAGACACACGTGAGCAGGGCTGCAGCCATGCCAACGGCGCCGGGGGAGCAGTGTGTGGGCATGGTACCATGCTCAGTGGAAGCATTCAAACCTGCAGTTCTGCGGTCATAGGTCCGATACCTTAACCGCTAGGCCACCACGTTGAACATGACTTTGAGTTCTGCTAATGGGGATTAGACCAGGACAATTCAGGGGACCCAGAGCTTCACAGGAGCACACAGAGGACTGTGATATGGTTGGGGTTGTTGGGGTTGGGGCCCAACAATATTTTCTTTTAGGGGACCCACAATATAGGGCGGTACCCTAGCTAATGACAATGTTGACCAAAATGTTCTACAATGTTAGATATGTAACGCTGGTTTGGTTATAGCCAAAGCGACGTGGAATAAAGCCGGTATATACATCGCTAGTCGGTATCTTCAAGGACAGACAATTACACAAGTGACCCCTTCAAAAATATCATAGAAGTGACTACACAGAAAGCAGAACAGAAATGTTGAAAATTAGCAACTCCGCCTGCACTCTATCCCAGGAAAAAAAAATCCTCCCTTATCAAACCACTGTGATGTGTCTGAGCTTTTTATTTCAATGCATTGTATAGGCTGTTTATTAATAGACATGTCCCATCATATATTGTGTGAAAGTCACACAGCGTAAGGTTTCCAACAGTGCTTGTCAAAAAAGAAAAGCGTCAAATTTACGTCAAGTTCATAACATCCATTGTTCTCGACTGTACTGTATACCTCACAAACCAATCAATCACTACATACTGGAAATGATAAACCATATATCAAAATAAACTAAAACTTAAAGAATCAAATGACAGGCTATATATTTATCCACAAGGTCACTATTAAAACCATCAATCACCACATACATGATAAACCATATACCAAAATAAACTAAAACTTAACAAATCGAATGGCAGGCTATATATTTATCCACAAGGTTAGCTATTATGAGTTGAATTGTCTCCAACAAAGTCATTATACCCCAAAATAATGTATTTCTGGTTTCTAATGATTTTAAGTTGGCCAACACATGCACAGGATTGTCTATGCATTGCACTACTGTACATAACATCTGCACTTGTGTGTTATTTGCTTAATATGTTAATAAAACGTTAAGTGTATCCCTGGATTATTAAAGTTTCAGTGCAGTACTCAAAGTGGCAGTACCAGTGAACAACCAGTGCTCTCTTACACCCTTATCTACGGCTAAGGTTCCCTTCAACAAGGCATCTAACCCCACATAGCTCCAAGGAGACTGTCCCTGTACCTAATTCGCTCTAGATAAGAGCATCAGCTAAAGTACATGTAATTTAATTGAATGCAATGTGTGTGTGCTTGTGTGTGTGTGTGTGTGTGTGTGTGTGTGTGTGTGTGTGTGTGTGTGTGTGTGTGCATGCGCACAGTGCATGCATGTGTGCGTGTGAGTGAGTGTGTGTGTGTGTGTGTGTGTGTGTGTGTGTGCATGCGTGCAGGGCATGCATGTGTGTTTGTGATTGTGTGTGTGTGTGTGTGTGTGTGTGCATGTGTGCAGTGCATACATGTGTGTTTGTGAGTGTGTGTGTGTGTGTGCGTGTGGCTCTCTCTCTACATGTCACGGACCCAACAAAAACTGACATTTCTACCACACTTTCTAATATCTATTTTCACTGACCATCTAAAAATGGCCTGGGTCAGTGCGGAGTTCCCAGGTTAGGTACTGTAACAGGCATCAGGTATCGCTCTCTGAAACATCTCCACAATGACATTTCACAGCGGGACTCCAGTTACCTGACAGCACTGTTTTTTTTTAGCTTAGTTATGGTGGCATGATTGCGTCACCCATAGTTGGAGTTATAGAGTTACTGTCATTATAATTTCTGTCGTTCCGTCCTTCACAAAAATGACATATAGACAGTTCCTTCCTGGCCCAGTGTTGTTGGGGACTGGAGCTGAGCTCCTATGGCCTCGTCTAGGCCTCTGTATAACCGAAACATAGTGTGTCCCATGTTCTTTTTCTTCCACAAACTGTTAAAGCAACACTAGGTAGTTTTTTCAACCTTAAAATAATGTTTTCAAAATCGTTTCAGTGGTTCATAAACTTGTAACTGCGTGAAAGGCACTTCTGAATTCATTAAGTTTAGAGGAGCGGGCCGTTCGAATAACAGACAATTCCACTTCCAACCTGTAGGGCGACTGAAAATGAAAACTACTTAGTGTTGCTTTAAGCACTCTAAGCTGCATCCTCTGTATGAACAATGCACTACACAGCTCTGGAAAAAAAAGAAACCACTGTAAAATTATCAGTTTCTCTGATGTAACTATTTACAGTATAGGTATATGTGTGAGTAAAATGAACATTTTTGTTCAATGAACATCATTGAACATCATTTTGAACATTTTGAACATTTTTGTAAAATGAACATTCCTCATAAATTCCAAATTCAACTGACACAGGAAAGGAAGTAGTCTCTTCATTTTTTCCAGAGATGTAAATAAAATAAGCTATTATTGTTATTATTGTAGGCCCTCAGGGTATGTGCATCGTGACCATGGAGGAAGTTGAGGAGTGGCACTTCACCTTGTGGAAACCTCTGAAGTAGGCTGCTTTCTCGTCGGGGTACTTCTCCAGCCGCCGAGGCCCTTTGCTGGAGGCTTTCTTAAAAACCAGCCAACATCGCCGGAAGATCTGCAAAAAAAATAGATACGGAAAACATCAGCACATATTCTACAAACTAAACACTCTGCACAGCACTGTGTAATATGACCACCACATCAGGCGAAAAATGAGAAGAAATTCGGTAAAATAATAAGATATCAGAATCAGATTACAGTATGTAGATCACCTTATATATCACCTGAGTCATATGGTGCTACAAACATGCCATGCTTCATGGTTTTGTGTTGATTCATGAAATTTATGTATATGATACAGTCAACAACAACAAAAAAAACACAGTGTGGCTATCCTATGCCGCATTGTGGTAGTAATTATGTGACCTCAGGCCAATATACCATTAAACGATGTTCTGGGATCACATAGTTTGCTGATATTATTACAAAAGGGCTTTACGCTTTTAGTGTGGATTGCCTGTTTGTTTGTTTGTCTGCCTGTACCCAGGATTGTGTAGTGACTATTTTATGAAACTGTCATGAAACTTGAAACAGGTTGCAAGGTCAAGTGCCGGCCAAAGAAAGGCTTGGTAAGTTTTTGAGTGGCTCGGAATGACAGTGCTGATACACATTGTGTACATACTGTCATATTTCTTTCACCACCACTGTCTGATACGGTACATAGGAGTTTGTCTTGGTAGAGGACTAAGCTCTTCCAGTGTCCTTCTAGTTCAGTGCTTCTTAAATAGTGGGGTGGGCCCCCCTGGGGGAACGTGGTGCCATGCCGGGGGGGGCCATGGTGTGAGAATGAAGTGTAATTGCACATCGACCACAGTACAGAGTAAAAAACAATGTTAATAAAGTTATTCTTTGTTATAAGTTGATCTATATTTCTTTACTTTTGTTTTCTTGTTAAAAAGGATACAGTGTTATGCAGGGCTGCACTTAGACAAATGACACTGGGGGGGGGGGGGGGGGGGGGGGGGGGGGGAGTACTGTTCTAGTTTATTTTTTAATGTATTTGTCTTTTAGCCCTGTTTTGGTAAGTGATTTTACATTTACTGCAGTGGGACTGGGCTTAATCTTCACCCACCAAAAGTGCACAGTGCCCCTGTAGGTAGAAAGCTAACAATAGTGTGTTATACTATAATAGTGTATTATCAATCATGTCGAAAGTAATAAGCAAATGATTGACTTGCCATTTGTACAGAAAAACACAAGATCCAGCTTTGTCTATTTCATGTTTGTTTATTGTTTGTACATTTTAAAAGAGTTGGGCAAACATCTTCTTCAAGAGTTCATTTTAACAGTATTTTATGTCTGTTTTGGATTCTTTAGTAAGAGACAAATATGTTTTTTTTTTTCCTTGAACTGTACTCACAAGGCTTTGTTTACCTTTTATTTCCATCAAAACAAATCTATTAATATCTATGCATTCAAACTCCTTGCCCTTCAGTCATTCCTGAAGCAGCCCTGGAGGCATGGAGCCCTGGAGGTGGAGAGCCCTGGAGGTGGAGAGCATATACTGTATTCAGGGCTGCCTGGTTTGCATAGTCTCTCTCAGTCTGCAGCACATGTGAGGATTCAAAGAATAAAGCAAGATGCCTCAAAATTCCCCTAGCCAGAGCTATGGGGCTCTATCGGATTAAAGATCACTCTCTCTCCCCTAGGGACAACGCCAAGGTCAACTCGGAACACTGGGTCTGTATAAAACTGACACTTCACTCACACTCACACACACACACGCACGCACACACACACACGCGCACACACACATTCACACACGCACACGCACACACACACATTCACACACGCACGCGCACACACACATACATGCTATCTCACTCTTTCTCTCCCTCTTTTTTTCTCTTTTTTCCCTTTCTCGCTCTGGGTTTCTCTTATCCTGCCCCTGACCCACCGCATGGGGCAAATAAAAGTTGCCTAAACCCAGTGGGTCTCAGCTCCCGGAGCCATGTTTTTTTTTCCACACACATCAATGACCCAAGAGCATCATAATTCACAAATGAGGCAGAACGACCTTTCCCTGATCCAGCCATGCACATGTGCTTTCTGCCCGTGATATATGCGGGTGATGCCACCCTCGTTGCATTAAAATGGCAGACATCCCTCCTAAGGTAGTTTAACATTTTATGATGGGGAGTTGGCCTCACCTCAGGGACGCTTGGCCCCCCGCCATGCATTAGTATCTCGGCATAATCCTTATTTTATGGCGTCCACGGAGCGGACACGATAATAGGCCGCTGAGCAGGTCTCGTGAGGACGCGGAGAGGCCCGGCCAGCTCTTTTTTACAAGCATGGCGAACGGAGACGGAGGAGACCCGAGATGAGGATTAATTCCCCCACGATGTGTTTCACGCCTGGGGGGCTGTCGGGAGCCATTTTGTTGATGTATACGTGTCCGCTTTCATCACGCCTGGCGGCCGCGGAGTCGTTTCCTCCACCGGAGACTCATTTGTATACCTGAGCTTAACAAGCCATTTTGGGGGTAATGCATAGAGACACACACACAGCCCTCAACCCCCCCCCCCCCCCCCCCCTGTCCCCTTGTCCCCCCCGTCCTCCCTTCTCTTTTTCGATTCCTCCTGCTCTTGCAATTTGTCTGGGGAATGTTGGTGAACTATTGGTAAAAGGAAAAAGCCAACGGAGTTGATTAAGAATGAAATGAAACAGTCCCCTTCCTCACCCTGTTCCCTCTGGGCTGCAAATTAATTCCATCTATAATCAGGCGCTGACAGAGGTATCATTACCCAGTGACAAAATATGAAGCAATGCATTAAGGCTATGCAACAAGCTTAATGCTGGGGTATAACGCATTAAGGCTATGCAAAAAGCTTAGTACTGGAGTATAACGCATTAAGGCTATGCAACAAGCTTAATGCTGGGGTATAACACATTAAGGCTATGCAAAAAGCTTAGTACTGGGGTATACTGCATTAAGGCTATGCAACAAGCTTAGTACTGGGGTATAACGCATTAAGGCTATGCAAAAAGCTTAGTACTGGAGAATAACGCATTAAGGCTATGCAACAAGCTTAACGCTGGGGTATAACGCATTAAGGCTATGCAAAAAGCTTAATGCTGGGGTATACTGCATTAAGGCTATGCAACAAGCTTAGTACTGGGGTGTAACACATTAAGGCTATGCAAAAAGCTTAATGCTGGGGTATACTGCATTAAAGCTATGCAACAAGCTTAGTACTGGGGTACAACACGTTAAAGCTATGCAAAAAGCTTAATGCTGGGGTATAACGCATGAAAGCTATGCAAAAAAGCTTAGTACTGGGGTACAACACATTAAGGCTATGCAACAAGCTTAGTACTGGGGTACAACGCGTTAAAGCTATGCAACAAGCTTAGTACTGGGGTATAACGCATTAAGGCTATGCAACAAGCTTAGTACTGGAGAATAACGCATTAAGGCTATGCAACAAGCTTAACGCTGGGGTATAACGCATTAAGGCTATGCAACAAGCTTAGTACTGGGGTGTAACACATTAAGGCTATGCAACAAGCTTAGTACTGGGGTGTAACACATTAAGGCTATGCAAAAAGCTTAATGCTGGGGTATAACACATTAAGGCTATGCAAAAAGCTTAATGCTGGGGTATACTGCATTAAAGCTATGCAACAAGCTTAGTACTGGGGTACAACGCGTTAAAGCTATGCAAAAAGCTTAATGCTGGAGTATAACGCATTAAGGCTATGCTACAAGCTTAGTACTGGGGTATAACACATTAAAGCTATGCAACAAGCTTAGTACTGGGGTACAACGCGTTAAAGCTATGCAACAAGCTTAATGCTGGGGTATAACGCATGAAAGCTATGCAAAAAAGCTTAGTACTGGGGTACAACACATTAAGGCTATGCAACAAGCTTAGTACTGGGGTACAACGTGTTAAAGCTATACAAAAAAGCTTAGTACTGGGGTATAACACAGGAAAGCTATGCAAAAAGCTTAGTACTGGGGTATAACGCATTAAGGCTATGCAAAAAGCTTAGTACTGGAGTATAATGCATTAAGGCTATGCTACAAGCTTAGTACTGGGGTATAATGCATTAAAGCTATGCAACAAGCTTAGTACTGGGGTACAACACATTAAGGCTATGCAACAAGCTTAGTACTGGGGTACAACGCGTTAAAGCTATGCAAAAAGCTTAATGCTGGGGTATAACGCATTAAAGCTATGCAACAAGCTTAGTACTGGGGTACAACACATTAAGGCTATGCAACAAGCTTAGTACTGGGGTACAACGCGTTAAAGCTATGCAAAAAGCTTAGTACTGGGGTATAACACAGAAAGATAGTGGCAGCGTATTTATTTATGAGACACACATATATGTATGTCCACCTTTTATTTTAATACTGTATTATATATTATTATATCGGATATAGATTAGAGCTAAGAAAGATTTTCAGACATTGAAATATTTCCCAATGCTTAGCAATCACATGCTATGCTAGCTATTTTCTGGATGTTGTGCACTTCTACATATAAGCAGAAATCTGGCACTGTGATCCTTTGAAGCACATACTCCTGTGGTGCTTTGTAGCCATCAACATAACAAAAACATCCGGCAACAACAACACACGCTGTAAAGGTTGTTGATCTTTGTAAAATGAGCATGGTTGCGTAATTTTTATAAGCTGCCATTTGTGCAAATGGTTCACGGCAAAGTCATTTTCGCAAGGTACCATTATCATTACGCTATGCCATCTGCCCACCCATAGGCAGTCCATTGTGGTTAGCAGCATGGGAGACTCCACTTTCCCCCAGCCATCAAGCTGCCTGCAACTTTAATGCTTTCAAGGTAACTCAGCAGGCTTCCCACTTCCTAGAACTACAATGACAGACTTTACTCAACTGGCCCTCCACTCTTGACAGCACTGCACATGTGCAAACATACCCCCCACCCCCCACCAGCACCCCCACCTCACAGCTTTATCTCTGTGTGAGTGAACCTGTGTCGTGCGGACTGATTTGTCCGTGTCCCCAACACTGATTGTAGGGGGGTGGGTGCAGTTTTCATACAACACACACACACACACCCAACCACCCCCAAAGCGGGGTCCCTCAAAAGACTTTATCTCTGTGTGGGTGAACCTGTGTGGCATGACTGATGTGTCCGTGTCCCCAACACTGATTGGGGGGGGGATAATACATAAAAAAGAATAAAGAAGAGCGAAGAAAAATATCCAGAATGTTCCTGATTTTTTTTAATTCACCTTTTTTTTTACATTTAACAACTCTGTTAACAAACCAAACAGTTCTGTGAGGTACCTTGAACAATCAAGTAATAAATAACATAAATTCTTCACTTTTGGACTTTATTGCAACTGTAAATGTAAAAGAAGTCTAATATGGGAGTCCTGATCGGGAGGTAATGTCATTCCCGGGCCCGATTTCCGATCACGTGATCCGATCTGGACATCCCTAGTTTTCATACAACACCCACCCAGCCACCAAAGCGAGGTCCCTCAAAAGACTTTATCTCTGTATGGGTGAACCTGTGCGGCACGACTGATTTGTCCGTGTCCCCAACACTGATTGGGGGGGTGGTTTTTCATACAACACCCACTCTACCACCCTCCAAAGCGGGGTCCCTCAAAAGAGTGCCATCAAATGAATATGCAATCAGCGGCCCTTCATGCTCCCCCTGTTTTACTGTGCCTCTCAATGGGGGGCTAAGAGCCGAGGATGGGCTCTACCTTTTTTTTAATTCTTTCATTCTTTTTACGAGCCCGCTGATTGCGTGGAGGACATTTCAAAGGCTGATTAATGGATACAACTCCCCTTGTCTGTGGCAGCGCGCTTAATTATGAATCAGGGCCACGGTGTTCCTTCCAAGCGCTGGAAATCAGAGACGAGCTGGAGAGCTCTTCACTCTGCTCGCTCGACAGACAGGTAAATTTAGCCACTCCGTTATAAGAAGAGAAAAACAATGTCCAAAACAAAAAGAAGTGTTTACAGGAGGCCTGACAGCGCTTTGATAGCGCTAAATGAGCTTGTGACATCCTGTTGGGAAAATTGAGGGTATTGTCCAAAGTAGAGGGGGAAACATCAAAACAACTTGTGTGTGAGCGCTGTGGGTATACCGGATCATCACAAACGCAACAACAATACGGTACGGCGTGTAATACAACAATGCGGCTTATTTCAGCGGACAGACGTGGGCCTATGAGGTAAATACTGTATTATCTGATCTAAACACAAAACAACCGGCCAGGGGCCCAGGGACGAGTGTGACCTTTTCAGACGCCGCCGCAACGCGAGACAGCTGGGCTGTTTGCAGCAACCTGACGCCTCACCTTTAAAAGCGAGTTTTCTGTCAGGCGAGCCTCGCAAGTCGCAGGCAGGGAGAGGTGAACTTATCTTTCTCATTAGTTGCGCAAGCCTCCCGACCCCCTCACACACACTCACACCCCCTCACACACACAGTCACACACGCCTAACTCCTTCACACACAGTCATACACACAGTCACAAACTCCCGACCCCCTCACACAGTCACACACAGTCCTGACGCCCTCACACACACAGTCACAAATGCCTAACTCCCTCACACACAGTCATACACACAGTCACACACTCCTGACCCCCTCACACACACTCGCTGCTTTCCAGAGCTCAGGCAGACAGATGCGCCCAGGACACCACGGGTTATCTGCACGCTGAGGGGCATCGTTTGGCAATGCCATTGTTACGTCGCCTCAATCAGGTGTTCAGCATTTGGCAATGCCATTGTTACGTCGCCTTAATCAGGTGTTCAGCATTTGGCAATGCCATTGTTACGCCGCCTCAATCAGGTGTTCAGCATTTGGCAATGCCATTGTTACGTCGCCTCAATCAGGTGTTCAGCATTTGGCAATGCCATTGTTACGCCGCCTCAATCAGGTGTTCAGCAGAATGGCAGCTGCCAAAAGATACGTCTGAGGAAGGGCTTGGAAGGCCTGAAGCGTCACAGCCAATAAAGAAAACACTGGGAGCAAAAATCTGGTAGAAGCAGACTTTTCTTTTACACATATGCCTGCTGAAAGACAGCAATTGATAGCCAAGCAACTGACTCGAAATGCAAACCTGTGAACTCTTGTGAGGTGCAGCCGTTGGTTGGAGGGTATGGGAATGAGACATGTTGGGGGGGAGGGAGGAGGCCCATAGGTTTTTATTAGGGAGTAAAAATAGACCAGCTATGCAGCAGATGACAAGATATCATCTTTAATATATTTTTGTTCCCCTGGGACAATCACAAGGATCTGACGCACATCATCTTCCTGGAGCGAGCAGTTGGGAAATGTAACATACAGGGACAATATGGCAGAGGAATCATGGGAAAGGCATTTTTGCCAGATTAAGGAAGCCTTTGATGCTGCAATATTTCCCCACCACACGAGTTCTGTCTCACATAAATGTGCTGGTGCAATGCCTGAAATTACTGTGGATTTTTTTTCAAGCAGTCTCTTGCTATCAAAACTTTTGAGAATTAATTAGACATCCTATTGAAAAAAACAACACACATGCATGTGTTTCACTGGTGAGCAGGCAGCTTCCAGGCTGGGTGAATTTTATTCACAGTCCTCTAACAATAGCACAGAAACAGCACAAGGACAACTGGTCCAGGTAATAAATAAATAAATAAATAAAATAAATAAATAATGAAATAATCATAGCAGACGACAGCCGCCACTGCCGTGACAACTTCTTCAAGCAGCGCCTGAGCAATTTAGCAAATTCAACAACAGCAAAAAGAGCCCTGTGAGAACCAGGAGGCATGTTCAGCTATG
>CM050203.1:5212500-5215000 GCA_027475355.1 Coilia nasus | reverse complement strand
AGAGAGAGAGAGAGAGAGAGAGAGAGAGAGGGGGGAGAGAAAGAGGGAGAGATAGAGAGAGAGAGGGAGAGAGAGGGAGAGAGAGAGGGGAGGGATAGGTAGAGAGAGAGAGGGAGAGAGAAATAGAGAGAAAGAGAGAGGGAGAAAGAGAGAGAGACACAGAGATGAGACAGAAAAAGAGATGGAGAGAGACAGAAAGAGAAAGACAGAGAGAGAGAGGGAGAGAGAAACAGACAGAGAGACAGAGAGAGAGATGGAGAAAGAGACACAGAAAGAGAGACAGAGGAAGAGAAAGGGAGAGAGAGAGAAACAGGGAGAAAGGCAGAGAGGGAGATAGAGAAAGAGACAGAAAGAGAGAGAGAGAGGGAGAGAGAAAAACAGACAGAGAGAGAGATGGACAAAGGCAGAAGGAGAGAGACAGAGGAAGAGGGAGAAAGGGAGAGAAACAGGGAGACAGACACACAGGGAGAGAGAGAGAGAGAGAGAGAGAGAGAGAGAGAGAGAGAGAGAGAGAGAGAGAGAGAGAAAGAGAAAGAGAAAGAGAGAGAGAGGAGAGAGAGAGAGAGAGAGAGAGAGAGAGAGAGAGAGAGCAAGGGAGAGGTGGAAGACGGGGGGGGGGGGTGAAAAATCATGTAGTAACATGTAGGTCATGCTAACCTTTCAGAAGGAGCATTCGTTAAAATGTCAAACCCAAAGACCGCCTCACTTCATACCTCTGCTCTTGCACACTCAAGCACATTACAAAAATAGCAGCCATAATTTGGAGGAAAAAATAGGCCAATATTCAAGTTTCTCCGATATATTTAAGGAATGAAAAGGCCTCCCTTGCTCAGTGGTGCTTCATGTAAATGTCCTGAGGGTGCTTATTCCAATGCGCCTGTTCGCCTAGTACAAAAATACAATAATATCACACGACTTCCAAAGCCCTCAAATAATCATAAATCCTCGTTTTCAAAGACGTCCTCAGAACAATTTCATCAATCTCTAATTCTAATCCCTGCCATCTTATTTGACTAATGCCTTTCTGATGTAAGCGTACGGGGCAAACTAAGCACATTGCAATTTCTGCGCATTAGGGGAATTCTCACTCCTTAATCCCTCTTTCCTTGGACAGCAAACTTGGTTGCGTTTGCATCGTCTCTGCGGGGGATTTACTTTTCAATCATCATGATTACCTCTGCTTACGCACCGACAATCTCTTCTTCACACACCTCTCTCTCTGTCTCTCTCTGCCTCTCTCTGTCTCTCTCTCTCTGTCTCTCTCTCTCTGTCTCTCTCTCTCTGTCTCTCTCTCTGTCTCTCTCTCTGTCTCTCTCTGTCTCTCTCTCTCTCTCTCTCTCTCTCTGTCTCTCTCTCTGTCTCTCTCTCTGTCTCTCTCTCTGTCTCTCTCTCTCTGTCTCTCTCTCTCTGTCTCTCTCTGTGTCTCTGTATTATGGTTTCCCTCAGCAATCCCAAGAAAAGCACAACCTCCATCTAATCTGCAAGGGTCTGTCCGCATGGGCAGTCAAGGCCCCAGCACAATACCTACAACAGTACTTGCCATGCAGAACAGTCTGTACATTACTGATAACAAGTAAAACATTAGCTGAACTAGTTCTGAACTATAGTTAATTTGAAGATTTGGTCACACGTTTTGGGCATGGTCATATACTGTACATGGTCCCATAGACTGTCTATAGATCATAAAACTATTATCAAACAATTTTGTTTTATTGTGTCACTGTGTCTTGTTTGGGGGTTAGGGGTTGATGTCAGTAAACGATTAACGATTAACAAAAAAACGATTAACAAAATGAAACTGAATTTTCACAAACAGTAACACTATATTTGAAGGTGTCTACATAAGAGTGATACGAGCATGTTGTAAACATGACATAACACATATCATGAACGTTAATGACACTTCTGTAATATTTACGACTGTTTCATTCGGTTTTTGTAATGTCAAAATAATATTTTTGGGAAGCAGACACATTAAAAACCGAATGGCACTTAATGACAAGTCATAAAAATAAATTGTGTCATTAATGTTCATGATATGTGTCATGTCATGTCACCCTTATGTAGACACATTCAAATAAAGTGTTACCCAACAAACTCCTCTGTAAAGTCTCTGTGGGCTGCCCATCCAAATAAAGTGTTACAGTATGAAGTGTTGGTTATAACACTTTACCTACAGTACAAGTGCAGGCCTGAGTATGCATAAGTATGAATACTAATTTCAACCATGTTTAAGCTTTCTGAAGCCATTGTAATCCTTTATGAATGTGCTTATGGAGTGTTATGAATGCAAGCTTCATAGAAAATGTTACCAGTATTACCCAACAAACTCCTCTGTAATGTGTCTGTGGGCATGTTGCAGAGTTTGAGATGTTGCTGTATGCAGATGCTCAGGTCCCTGAGGGTAGGGTTCTGCTTGTTGGCATGGGGGTGGGCGGGGCAGGTAAAGGTTGCTAATCCGCACTTGAGCATGCCATGTGGAGCACACGCAGGGGGATAC
>CM050203.1:5190000-5207500 GCA_027475355.1 Coilia nasus | reverse complement strand
GATTTTTGCTTTCTGACACCGGCTTTCCCGTTTCTGACTCGGTCGGAATCATCAGACTCTGCATGACTGACGTGGCGATCAAGCAGCAACGTTCCAGGCTAAACAATGAAGACTAGACTGAACGTTCTAAAGTTGCAATACCTCACACATCCACTGGGGGCTGGCTGCAGAGGCGAGCAACTTTCCATAGACTCCCATGTCAAAAAGTCAATTTTCACAGCAAAAATAAACATATTTACATCCTGATTCAAAAAAAAACAAAAACGGTTTTGGTGTGTTTTGGTAGTTTCCGGGTCCATAATATGGGTACACACACACACACACACACACACACACAGAGGTGTTTGTCCAGTTGTCTTATAGATAGACTATGGTTGGAACCCTAACACTGACAACACAGAGCCAAACTATCTGAGGTGTGCTGTGACTTTCATCATCATCATCATCATCATCACCATCATCACCACCATCATCATCACCATCATCACCATCATCACCATTATCACCATCATCACTGTCATTATCATCATCACCACCATCATCATCACCATCACCATCACCACCATCACCACCATCATCACCATCATCACCATCATCATCATCATCACCATCCTCATCGTCATCATCATCATCATCATCATCATCACCATCATCATCACCATCATCACCATCATCATCATCATCATCATCACCATCCTCATCGTCATCATCATCATCATCATCATCATCATCACCATCATCATTATCTCATCATCATCATCACCATCACCATCACCACCATCATCACCATCATCATCATCACCATCACCACCATCATCACCGTCATCATCGTCATCATCGTCATCATCGTAATCATCATCACCATCACCACCAACATAATCATCACCATCATCATTATATCATCATCATAGAGCTGTGCGATATGGGAAAAAATGAATATCCCGATACATTTTCTCCATTTCACGATATACGATATATATCTCGATACTTTGAAATATCCTTTATAGGACCCTATGAAATCACACTTTTACTTTTTACTGTTATCACTACAATCCCGGCAGATTACATACCATTCATGGTTAACTTTAAAGGTGGTATCCAGGAAAACATTAAAGATTTTCATAGTGATTAACCACAATTGAGTTGAATTTTTTTTCAAATAAAGCACAAAGTGCAAAAACAAAATTCAAAATTACAGTAAAGTGATAAATGCAAACAGAGCTGCCCAGTACTGTGCAAAAACCAAAAAGTTCAAACTCAAGTAGAAATCCTGAGACAAGTGCTTTCATGAAATTACTTTTAAAAATATAGAGGTAGATCTCCCAGAAAAATGACGTGTGTGGCATTAACTACAATGACACACATTTAGCCTTGTGTGTGTGCGTGCGTGTGTGTGTGAGAGAGAAAGAGAGAGAGAGAGAGCGAGAGAGAGAGAGATCTGCACAACATATTTCTACCTGCACAATTTTCAACTGTACTGGGCTGGTTTAGGGGTTTTAGCAGGTGTGCATGCTGTTCGGAGTTTGACGGACTCTGCATACTCTGCCGGTGAAGCATCCGATCGAGTTCCCCCTAAATTCCTGTTCCCCTTGACGCCGACAAAAACAGGTTTCTTCCGTGGGTGCTAGGTTACTTTGCGTATTGGGTAGAATAATTTAAAAAATTATGAAATTGAAAAAGAAAAAAGTTTGAATTAAAACACTCCCATTTATCAATGTCAACATCCATTCCAGGCCAATAAAATCTGGACGTGATTACATATTTTGTTTTTTGGCAGCCAGAGTGTCCTCCTTCCTGGCTGTCGTGGAATTCTATAAATATTTGATTGGCCTCCTCCCCCACAGCAACTTTCCTCCTCACCTCAACATCATTTTTTTTTATACATAATATAGGGTATCACCTATTGAAACAACTTGTTTTTTATTAACAAACAAACCAACCATTTATAACAATCGCAGCATTGTGTGTATAACCTAGCAATCTTCAAATGTCTAAACCTTTTGGAGGTCATGGGCCTGTTTTGACGCTATAGGGAAACACTTTCTTACCAGTCTTTCTTAACAGTTTCTTACCATCTAATTGAAAATTAGAAGAACGTCTGCGGATAACATATTTCTTTTATTTCGCTATTCCTGCGGGATATATGCCGTTTTTTTTATAATTGACAATTTGTCGATAAATCACAGGATCCATTTAGCTGTTTTGCGGTAGTAGTAAGGCGTCCTACACTCTCCTTTTACAGTCGGAATCTGAGCGAGACCTAAAGTGTGTCCTATATGGCTTTCCGTAAAGCCAGTTGTGCTGAGGGCGGAGCCACTTTATGTGGCTTTTCGAGGGGGAACAGGAATTCCAAAGGGGAACTCGATCGGGTGCCTCACCGGGTAGGTTTTGGGGTGGTGAAACATGTTTGTGGTACTGCTGCCTTTCGCACACTTTGCATATTGGGGTTACCTGCTCTACGTTCCCGATATCCATAAAACTTCCGGATTACTGATCCCTTATTGCCTCATTTAGGAACGAGCTGTTCGTCCGCTTCCATGTTCTATTGCATTAGGTAGGGTATACTGTACGACAGCTAGTGCTCGCGCTGCCTGCAAACCGAAAGAAATTACAAAATAAAGTTCCCTCCCTTCCGCACCTAGATGTCGCGCGGGATTGGTTGGTGAGTGTTTGACGAGAGTGTGTGTTTTTTTTTAACCCCTCACTCGCGTTACTGCCTGAAGGAAAAGGAGAAAGCCACCAGAACGTTTTTAACATGAAAGCAAGACGAGTCTCGGCTGCTGCTTGAAAAAAAATCAGATGACCATAAAATACTCGATACATACGATATAATAATTTATGTATCTCACAAATCTATTTCGAAGATAATTTCGTATATTGGATATATCGCACAGCCCTACATCATCACCATCACCATCATCACCATCACCACCATCATCATCATCACCATCATCACCATCACCACCATCATCACCATCATCACCATCATCATTATATCATCATCATATCAGCAGTAGCAGCAGCAGCAGCAGGCTGCCTTGGGAGGGTGGGGGCCCGGGGGAGAGTTGCAGGTCCGTGATTAATGCGACCCAAATGATGAGATTAAAGAGGCAGGCTAAATGGACCCATGATGGATTTGTTGGGACCACGAGGCGGCTTTTCGTTCTCTTAGCCCCCCCACAGTACAGAAACCTCAGGGACTTCACTTTACTTTACTTGCTTTGTCTCCGATGGCTATGGTCACATCACACCGAGTCACACCGCAGAGTGGACCGAGTGAGCTTATGGCACACTTGCACTGTAAATGAGGGCAGGCAAGAAAGCTGTAGCTTGCATTATGGTCTAAAACACTATAAGGGCTTTAGATGCCCAATCACTATTTATCCTTTAGATGGTTATCAACGAGTGTTTTCTTTTGAAACTGAGGTCAGGATAATCAAATTTACCTACATTAAACAAATAAAATCCTTATCTATATCCTTATCTATTGATGCAGTAATCTAAAGTAGCTCTGAGTCCATTTACCTACATTTGCCTATCTTTAAAAATGAATCTGTAAAACAAATAAAATAGTGTATTATCAGTGAAGCCCTTAATTTGGGGTTTAAAAGTGTAAAAAGTGTATTTTGGGTTTATAATAAAGCCATCTTACCCTAAAGCCTAAACCCTTAAAAGCTTACATTACACTGGCGGTGCAGTGGTGGATTTGTGTCTGATAAAGCAGAGAAGAGGTCCAGCAGGGCCCTTCTAGGCAGGATGCTCTGGCTAATACTGTCGCCCTGCCAGGGCCGGATTAACCGTTAGGGCAACTAGGCACTTGCCCAGGGCACAAGACATCTAAGGGGCCCTAGCTATCACATTATAAATGCAGTTCTCACTTTCCTTATTATGTGTAGCCTTTTGCAATCTGTTCAATGAAAATATTTTGTTAGGTCGAAAAAACAGTGTTTGTGGCCCCACATGCAGCCTGTCGTAAGCGAACACAGCGGATGAGTGTAAGAGTCCCGTGACTTCATGAACTTGCAGTTGGAGCGATGGAGAAGAGCGTGTGAAAGCAAGCAGTGTAGCAAACAATTAAGCGGCAGCACAAAGAAAAAAAATGAAATTGGCTACATATTGAAATATTCACTTTACATATTAATGTTACTCTTAATATTAATATTAAGTTAGTGATTTTTTTTTGTGGGTGGCGGGTGGTCAGAACACCCAGTTGCCCAGGGCACAGGACGATCACTACGGGCACATGGTAGGATCGGATTGGATTCGTATTGGATTGGGTGTTGCTACCCAACGGGTGGTCTGTCCCAAATCCCTGTGCACATGAGAGTTTGTGTAAGCGGATAATGGTCAGAGATCTGACCGTTTCCGCTACGCTAGATGGCACTGTATTCCTTTCAACAAGTGGTGTTAGAACTACTTCAGGTTGACGGCTGCTAAAAAGAAAATAAACAAACTATCTGGCGGCATACAAAATAAAGATAGCGCTCGAGGAGGTTGACAGAGCAGCATTTGCATGCATGTTGTGCATTCTCCTTTGTTTGGAAGTCCGTATGAAAGAACAAACAGCGTTTTTGGTTTCCTTGATACGACATGAACTGTGCTGTCGGCGTTTGATATTACAAGCAATTGAGGTCAACGAGACTTGTTGAGAGCAGGCGCTAGAAAGCCTCGACGTTCAGTATGGATGAAAATCAGGGACAGAAGCTTCTGGGATCGAGTGGTCTTACATGCGCAGTACGCAAATCCAAACCAATACCGTGCACAAGGCGGCACCAAGCGGATTAACATCGGCTTAAGCCAGGGGTTGCAATCGGATTTGCGAAACCAATCCCTATACGATCTTTAGCCTGTGCACATGAATTTGATACGATCCCAAACCATTTCCAATCGGATTCAACTCGTCCATGTGCACGCAGTGACTGTTAATCCGGTGCCCTGCCTCCAGCCCTTATAGCCATGATGGCCCAGCTGGTACTGTGGCCCTTATAACCAGGATGCCCCCCGCTGATACTGTGGCCCTTATAGCCAGGATGCCCCCAGCTGATACTGTGGCCCTTATAACCAGGATGCCCCCCGCTGATACTGTGGCCCTTATAACCAGGATGCCCCCCGCTGATACTGTGGCCCTTATAGCCAGGATGTCCCCCGCTGATACTGTGGCCCTTATAGCCAGGATGCCCCCCGCTGATACTGTGGCCCTTATAGCCAGGATGCCCCCAGCTGATACTGTGGCCCTTATAGCCAGGATGCCCCCCGCTGATACTGTGGCCCTTATAACCAGGATGCCCCCGGCTGATACTGTGGCCCTTATAACCACGATGCCCCCGGCTGATACTGTGGCCCTTATAGCCAGGATGCCCCCGGCTGATACTGTGGCCCTTATAACCAGGATGCCCCCCGCTGATACTGTGGCCCTTATAGCCAGGATGCCCCCCGCTGATACTGTGGCCCTTATAGCCAGGATGCCCCCCGCTGATACTGTGGCCCTTATAGCCAGGATGCCCCCAGCTGATACTGTGGCCCTTATAACCAGGATGCCCCCCGCTGATACTGTGGCCCTTATAACCAGGATGCCCCCCGCTGATACTGTGGCCCTTATAACCAGGATGCCCCCCGCTGATACTGTGGCCCTTATAGCCAGGATGTCCCCCGCTGATACTGTGGCCCTTATAGCCAGGATGCCCCCCGCTGATACTGTGGCCCTTATAGCCAGGATGCCCCCAGCTGATACTGTGGCCCTTATAGCCAGGATGCCCCCCGCTGATACTGTGGCCCTTATAACCAGGATGCCCCCGGCTGATACTGTGGCCCTTATAACCACGATGCCCCCCGCTGATACTGTGGCCCTTATAACCACGATGCCCCCCGCTGATACTGTGGCCCTTATAGCCAGGATGCCCCTGGCTGATACTGTGGCCCTTATAACCAGGATGCCCCCCGCTGATACTGTGGCCCTTATAACCAGGATGCCCCCCGCTGATACTGTGGCCCTTATAGCCAGGATGCCCCCGGCTGATACTGTGGCCCTGCCTCCGATAGCATCAGCGACCCTTGTAGCCAGGATGCCCCCGGCTGATACTGTGGCCCTTGTAGCCAGGATGGCCCGGCTGATACTGTGGCCCTTGTAGCCAGGATGGCCCGGCTGATACTGTGGCCCTTGTAGCCAGGATGGCCCCCGCTGATACTGTGGCCCTTATAGCCAGGATGGCCCCCGCTGATACTGTGGCCCTTATAACCAGGATGCCCCCCGCTGATACTGTGGCCCTTATAACCAGGATGCCCCCCGCTGATACTGTGGCCCTTATAGCCAGGATGCCCCTGGCTGATACTGTGGCCCTTATAACCAGGATGCCCCCCGCTGATACTGTGGCCCTTATAACCAGGATGCCCCCCGCTGATACTGTGGCCCTTATAGCCAGGATGCCCCCGGCTGATACTGTGGCCCTTGTAGCCAGGATGGCCCGGCTGATACTGTGGCCCTTGTAGCCAGGATGGCCCCCGCTGATACTGTGGCCCTTATAGCCAGGATGGCCCCCGCTGATACTGTGGCCCTTATAGCCAGGATGGCACGGCTGATACTGTGGCCCTTGTAGCCAGGATGGCCCCCACTGATACTGTGGCCCTTATAGCCAGGATGGCCCGGCTGATACTGTGGCCTTGCCTCTGATAGTTCGGTCATAGGTCAGATACCTTAACAGCTAGCCTACCACCACTAGCCTACTGTGGCCCTGCTTCCGATGAGATCAGCAACCCTTGTAGCCAGGATGCCCCCCCGCTAGGGCTGAACGATCTATCGTTTTGGACCGAAAATCGCGATCTCAGACAACACGATTTTGGGATCGTCAAAGCCACAGTTTTTTAGTGCTCCTAACTGACCCAGGTTTTGTTTTGTCAACTATTGCATATCATGTATGCCGCCTCCTTGTCTGTCATGCTGCCAACGCGTCGTGCTGCGCGTGGACAGGTCACGTGTTCTCTACTCCAATCAGAGTAGCTGGGCATGCATTTCAGAAATGGCTTCAGCGGGAGAAGTCCGGGGTTTTGGTCCCTAAGAGGAACAGCACGTCTGTCATTTGGCAGTATTTTGGGTTTTCTGCTGCAGACGAACACCGAACACGGGTACTGTGCAAAACATGTCGTGCGAAAGCAAAGCATTTGTGCGAGTGTGTGTTTGTTTATTAACCAATTCATACAAATTTAATATGATGATGAATGGGTATTGTCTAAAGTAGGCTATTAGCAAGTCCTTCTATGTAGAAAGTCTCTGGTCTCTGCCTATAGTCAGTAGTACTCTGCCCTCACTAAACCATAAAGTCAGTCAGCAATCAGAAGTAGTTTGCCTTAGGTAGATCTTTACTTTATTTCGTGAAACTGAAACACGGTTAAAAAAACGACAAATAAGTTAGCTGTCGAACTGTTGTTAGGTGACAAACTGTTAGCATAAGGCTAGTTTAACATTACAAACGCCTTAGAAAGGCTAACGCGATTAGCATCGCTATATTTAACATTTCAGTTGCATTCATTTTACATACGTTAGTTAGAAAATGCAACAATACAAAGATTTACAATATACAAAGATGTAACTCGTCGACGAGGATCATCTGCATGTTAAGACAGGTTGTGATTAGACCGAAAAACATAAGGAGTAAATTTCACCCTGTTATGGTTATACTCTCTAGTTAAACTTTGTGGTCTCCAAAGCAAGGGCTTAGCTACGGCAAACCTAGAGGGACATAACACAATAACACATCGGGGGTGCGTTTCCCAAAAGCGTCGTTGCTAACTTCCTTAGCAACTTCGTAGGTTTGAACGATGGTCTTACCACACTGCTGTTTCCCAACACCATCGTCCAGACTTAGCAACCAACGATGTTTACAACTACAGTAGTCCGATGGATCGTTCAACGACGCAAGTGTTTCCCAACAACAAAGTCTGGACGAACCATCGGAAGTTCCATCGTGAAGCTGTGCAGTTGGAACGATTAGCATGGACCTGTCGTGAGACCGTCGTGTTTGTTCACGTGACGTCTTGCTCGTCACCTTTGGCCCTTTTGTGGCGGATTACGCGGCTGTCTGTGCGTTGCTGCCACCATCTGCATAAATTATGTTACTCCCAATTCACTTAATTATCGGTATTGCATTGCCAGATCATGTAAAAAGAAGGTAGAAAACACACCCGATAGCACACAAAAAGCTGGTGCAAAATGTGGTTGGATAAAAGTTAATGTGCGTCAGTGATGTTAATGAGCACTTTTGTAAAATGGTGATGTATGTGCACTGATTACTGACCCACAAGCACGGTTATTCCATTGCCCCGTAGATCATTTACACCTGTTACAAATTGATTACTCTTCGGCAGGATTCGAACCCATATCTCACCGAAAAAGACAACACTTCCTTTGACAGACCGACGAGCTAACCACTCATCCACCTCACCACTTAGGCTACCTACAGGGAGGGAGTGGTTATATTTATAGCTGTTGCTCTATGCAGTATAAATTAAATATATAGACTTATGATACAAACTGACAGTCGGTTGTTACTTTTAATGAGTAGGGCACATGGTTGTGTTTACGGAGATACCCCAGAGTTTCTACAGCTGTCATACCGGCTTAAATGAAATGAGACTACGTTTATGTCCTTATGTAGATCAATCGTTTCTGTCGTTATCCGCAACGAATGCATCCGAATACTCTCCGAGCACTTCCGAAACATCTGGGTACTTTGCAGTTTGAACCACCTAAGTCCAAACTAACAACAGTTCAGACTTCCATCGTACTTTGGTGGTTGGAGATTTTCGGGAAACAGTCGGTTGTGGCGTGCTGAGTAGTTTGAACCTACGTTGTACAACGGTGGTTTAATGCTAACCTCCGTCGTTGTTTGGGAAACGCACCCCAGCATAGTTTTTCTAGTAATGTTTTTCTTTGAAGCCCTTGCAAATACAAGATAACAGATTGTCATCAGTCGTAGATTATTAATACTGTGTGTGTTATGAGATGTGTTTATATCTTTATGGTTTTCTGCTTTTGCTATAATTATTTATTTATAATGCATTACTCTGTGAAGTGATGTGGAGATGTCAGGGATGCAAGTAGTATTGTTCATTTTGTTTGTTCTGCACTTTACCCTAACTTGTAGTGTATTTTTTTTGTTGTTGTTTACAAAAGGCGTTCACTGTTTTTGCTATATTAAGTGCAATATTTTGGTGCAGCTGAGCCACTGATGACTGACCTACCTATTTTAATTTATTACATATTTTGTGGATGGGAAAAGTTTACGTTTTTTTTTAAAGTTATGTACAGCATATTTTTTTGCTAATAAATATGACTACATTTGAAATCAATTTTTCAAACATTCTTGCATTAGTTTAGTGTTTAAATGATGTAAGTTTCTGTGATGTTTGCAAATCATCATCATGTGCACTGAAACTTGATTTTTTTTTTTTTTTAAATCGTGGATGAAATCGAAATCGCAATATCTGCCAGAAAAATCGCAATTCAATTTTTTCTTAAAATCGTTCAGCCCTACCCCCCGCTGATACTGTGGCCCTTATAGCCAGGATGGCCCCCGCTGATACTGTGGCCCTGCCTGCGATAGCATCAGCCAGAGGGTTAGCCCTCCTTATGCAGGGGTCAAAGCCGTTTAATCAGAGCCTGGGCCATCTAAGCCACTAGCACTAATAAAGGAAGACTTGTGTGTGTGTGTGTGTGTGTGTGTGTGTGCATGCTTGTGTGTCTGTGTGAGAGAAAGAGATACAGACAATGACAAAGAGAGAAAAACAGAAAGTGTGTGTGTGTGTGTGTGTGTGTGTGTGTGTGTGTGTGTGTGTGTGTGTGTGTGCATGTGTGCATGATTGTGTGTGCATGATTGTGTGTGTGTGTGTGTGAGAGAGAGGGAGTGAGAGAGAGAAAGAGAGAGAGGAGAGAGAGTGTGTGTGTGTGTGTGCGTGTGCGTGTGCGTGTGTGTGCATGATTGTGTGCGCGCGTGTGTGTGTGTATGTGTGTGTGTGTGTGTGTGTGCATGATTGTGTATGTGTGTGTTTGTGTGTGTGTGTGTTAAGGCAAGAGGATCAGGGGATGGTGGGGAAATCCTGATTTGACTTGCAAATGTGGTGTGCTGTTAGGTGGCAGTCTGGCATAAGGACATAAGGATGCAGATTAGAGAAATTAAATTGCCATCCAGGAGAGAGTGTGATGAGCTTTCAGTTGCCGTCGCGGATTAGCGGACTGTGCACTGTGTAAGCAGCACACCAGAGGCGGAAACAAAGCTGCCGTTTGGGCCTCCAGCATCATGGCAAATGTGTCCTGTCAAAGCGCCTGGCTTAACACACACACACACAGTACATGTACACACTTATTCACACACATACACAAACCCACACTCATCCACACACACGAACACACACTTACTCACACACACACACACACCTGCATACTTTTACATGCACACACTTATTCACACACATACACAAACCCACACTCATCCACACACACACATTTATTTACACACATCACATAAAGCTTCAACGGCACAGGTCTGGGTCTGTAGTGCCCCCCCTCTGGGTCTGTAGTGCTCCCCCTCTGGGTCTGTAGTGCCCCTCCCCCTCAGGGTCTGTAATGCTCCCCCCCCCCCCTCCCCCCTCTGGGTCTGTAGTGCCCCCCCCTCCCCCCTCTGGGTCTGTAGTGCTCCCCCCCCTCCCCCCTCAGGGTCTGTAGTGCTCCCCCCCCCCCTCCTCCCCCCTCTGGGTCTGTAGTGCCCCCCCCTCCCCCCCTCTGGGTCTGTAGTGCCCCCCCTCCCCCCCTCTGGGTCTGTAGTGCCCCCCCTCCCCCCCTCTGGGTCTGTAGTGCTCCCCCTCCCCCCTCTGGGTCTGTAGTGCTCCCCCCTCCCCCCTCTGGGTCTGTAGTGCTCCCCCTCTGGGTCTGTAGTGCTCCCCCTCTGGGTCTGTAGTGCCCCCCCTCTGGGTCTGTAGTGCTCCCCCCCCCCCTCCCCCCTCTGGGTCTGTAGTGCTCCCCCCCCCCTCCCCCCTCTGGGTCTGTAGTGCCCCCCCCTCAGGGTCTGTAGTGCCCCCCCCTCCCCCCTCTGGGTCTGTAGTGCCCCCCCCTCCCCCCCTCTGGGTCTGTAGTGCTCCCCCTCTGGGTCTGTAGTGCTCCCCCCTCTGGGTCTGTAGTGCCCCCCCCTCCCCCCTCTGGGTCTGTAGTGCCCCCCCCCTCCCCCCCTCTGGGTCTGTAGTGCTCCCCCCTCTGGGTCTGTAGTGCTCCCCCTCACACTGTGCTGTGCTCTTAGGCCTCAACTTGTACAGGGTAAACCCTAGATGGGATGCAAATGTTGCCGGAAGTGACAGAAACTGTAAACACACATGGCACCCCAAACAATAGCTAGCGAAGTATTACTCTGTCAGTATATATGCTGTATTTATTCATCACTAGGGTTAAGGTAAGGGTCACTTTCGTTTATGCTTTGCGAGAATTTATGTCACTTCCAGCTAAACTTGCTTCCCATCTTGGACAGCAATGTGGTGACAACTCCCAGACCATGGCTTCTACAGTCAGGTAGCTCATCCTAACATAAATGTCTAAGGGCAAGGCCCAAGTGATGAAGTAATGGAAATACACTCCCATCTCATTTGTCTATGCCAGTCAGCAATTAAAGAGCCAATATCTCTGAGATCATTGGTTCAATACCCTGCCCGGGTAGCTCATCAGGATAAAAACATCTACAGGTGCTGTGTGATAATTTGCTGTGGACACGGGCCTACTCTGCATGAATTACTGTGAAACAGCATGTCGTCCGCATGAAAGTGCTTGGCTCATGGATGTAGCCATCAGGTGACCCCGACCTCAGGCTTTCCTGCTTTGCCTGATCAATTACTCCGGTAATAGTAACATTAGTCCAGGAATGAAGTTAAAAAAAAAAGCTTTTTTGATAATTAACAACAGAGAGCGGATCGATGAGGCCGCATGTTTAACGTATAGGAAGGAGACGCATAATGCTGCAGTGTGGTTCTCCACAGGTCGATGAGGCTGCATGTTTAACGTATAGGAAGGAGACACGTAATGCTGCAGTGTGGTTCTCCACAGACGGCGTCTCCATCGGCGCTCCCCGGGTCCCACACCGGGCCATTTATCAGGTCCAATTACAGCCCGCCATCCATCCTCGGCGCCGCCTCAATACGCCTGATGGGGCCAGAACGAATGGATCCTCTGCGACAGGCTGCACATCTGTGCTGTTCACAGAGGAGATGCAGGGAACGCAACAGTAGAGTGGGGGGAGAGAGAGAGAGAGGGAGAGAGAGATAGAATAAGAGAGATAGAATGAAAGAGAGAGAGAGAGAGGGAGAGAGAGATAGAATAAGAGAGATAGAATGAAAGAGAGAGAGAGAGAGAGAGAGGGAGAGAGAGATAGAATAAGAGAGATTGAATGAAAGGGAGAGAGAGAGGGGGGGGGAGAGATAGAGAGAGAAAGAGCAAGACAGAGAGATAGGAAAAGAGAGAGTGAGAGAAAAAGAAAGAGAGAGAGGGTGGAGAAGAGAGATAGAGAGTGAGAGAAAGAGAGACATAGAGAGGAAGAGAGAGATAGATAGAGCAAGAGAAAGAGAGAGAGGGAGGGAGAGAGTGAGAGAGAGAATAAGAGAGGGAGAAAGAGAGACAGTGTGGGAAAGCAAGTCTGCCAGTCATACGTGTGTAGATGATGACAAGACGAATGAGAAAGCCCTGTACTTGGCGAGGGTAGTTACCTAACTGTGTGTGTGTGCTTGCGTCTTTAGGCGGATCGGCTCACTACGCAGCAGACGTACGTATGACACAGATGAACGACTGGGGATAGAGCCGCGTGGCTCAATCAAGGAGGCGCTTAAAGAGCGCCGAGATAGAAGCGCCGTGGCCGCTCAACAGAACGGAACTCTTACCAGATAATGATTCCTTCGCTGCACCCAGCCTTTTTTTCTACTCAACAATAAAAACAATTACCATTATCACCCCCCCCCCCAAAAAAAAGTCCTCGCAAGGGCACGGTCGCAATCTGTGCGCTGATTGTTTCAGGGAGAGGAAACGCAGAGCTGAACCCGGGTACAAAATGTCTGGCTGGTCCAACAATGACTCAATTGTTCTCTAATGGGACACTTTTGTTTCAGCAAGCATAATGGACAAGGATGACACACACCATTATAATACATAGTCTCAATAAGCAGCTATGACACACAGCATTATAATACATACAGAACTCTCAATACGCAGCTATGACACACAGCATTATAATACATACTCGCAATAAGCAGATCGCTGATGACGGGGTTGGGGGAGGTGGGTGTGAGGGGGTGGTTGAATAATTCCAACCCAGCCCAACTGCACCCCCACAACCCTCCCCCCATCCCCAGCCCCCCCCCCAATAACCTGGTTGAATGATTCCTACCCAGCCCAACTGCACCTCCAACGCCCCCAATCCCAACCCCAGCCCCAACCCCAGCACCCACCCACCGCCCCCACTCCCCAACACCGTGGTTGAATGATTCCCACCCAACCCAACGGCATCCCAGCCCCCCCCCCACATGAAACACCCCAGGGAAACAAAAGAACAACGGTCAGACAAGTTAATCTTCTCTCAGTGGGGCCTCAGCAGCACCTAGCACAGATGGCAATATCTGCTTAGCAGTTCATATGAGACACTCTAATGTCTGTATATCCATGGTTTATGCCTGCACACAGACATTCTCGGCTGTGTGTGTGTGTGTGTGTGTGTGTGTGTATGCTAATCTCCTTTCACCATGCACAGTGAGGGTTGTGTGAGAGTGTGGGTTTGAAAATGGCAGATTAACATCAGGCATCATAGGGGACATCAAATGTGGGTCATCAGAAAACAGATCGTATTTTTGCCCCACGTATTTTACAGCCATGTAAGCACATAGTCCAAAATCTCAAGACCATGACTGTAAATGTCACATCAACTCACTTGAGGTAGAGATCATCTGTTGTACATGTTTACATCATTATTTAACTTCTTATAAAACAGCAACACTTTGGCTGAAGGGCAAAGGGATTTTGTGTGCTGGCTATCACCAGCAGGCTTTCTCTAATGACATACAGGGATGGAAATTCACACCAGCCACCAGCCACATGCAGGTAAAATATAGGTAGGTAAAGGTAAAGGTATAGGTATAAGTAAAATATAGCAGATTTCGGACACAAAATAATAATTTACTATTGAAGTTTTTTGTCAGTGGCTGGTAAAGGTTCACATTTTGCTAAGTTCATTTCCACCGATGAGACACACTCACAACCTACTCATAAACATACATAAATCTAATGTCTTTCTGTGTTACACTGCAACACGGTAATATATATCCCATCATCAACTCTCTCCAAACATAGCAGTTTCTCACTGAGCAGATGACAGAAACACTGTGAACAACACCTCCAACAAACGCATGAATGGTACGAGAGACAGCTAGAAATAACCTGATCAAATGCCAAGGATCAAATCAAGAGCTGCAACAGTTCATTGGTTGGTTGAAACCTACTCAATGAATCCCCATTTATTTTGGTTATCTATTCATTTGAATCAGTTTTCTTTAAAAAAAAAAACAACAGGAAAAAATCTCCAATTGCAGCTTTTTACATTTGAATATTTTCTGGATCCTTTGTTCTCTGACAGTACATGAATTCCTTTCAAGGTGGACAATTATGAGGCATGATCTTGGGCTTTAGAAAACCATCAATCAAAACTATTTTGCTATGTTCTTACATTTTAGCTGTGTGCATCGCAATGCTATGTAATGGGTTTTGATGTATCCTGTTGGGTTAACTGTGCTTTATTATAATATATTGTATTCCTGTGTGTTTACAGTAATGGGCTGTGTTTACCATATTTTGTTGTCAGTAAAATTAATTAACAATTATATTACATTAAATGTGTTTTAAAATGTGTAACCCTTGCGCAAATGTCTTGTAACATATATGTAATGTATATTTAATGTATATTTACTGCAATATGTTGTGTTATTGTATTGCAATGTCTTGCATGTAATGGGCTGTGGTGAATTGTCTAATGTCTGTTTGATGCAGTACTTGCCCTGATACAAGCCTGTTCTCTCTCGTGGGAGGTAGTGAAGGTAACTTTAACCTTAATCTATGTGTTGCCCAAGGCCTCCTGGGATCTCTGCACACTGACCTCTGATATTATGTCCTACAAAAATACCATCCAGGCCCAAAAACACACACACTAAAAGCATCTTCAGTAATACAAGTATGGTGGAGCGGATATTTTGATCTATTTATGACTGGTAATAGTGTTTTCTCTCCCATCTGGTATTTAAATCTATTCTTCTTCTAGGGACGGACTGCAAACATTGTTGTGCTTGTTTTTGAATGTCGCCACATTAGCAGGACAAAAAAAAACATTCTCCTAAATAATGGTGTGCAAAAATATCATTATCGCAATATATCGTGATACTAATTTTCACAATATACTATACTGATTTAAACATTGATATCGCAATTTATTGTGATACTGATATATCAATTTCTGATGTAAAACATTGTCTAAACTTATATTACAGCTCTGTCCTCCAGTAGTTTATTTTCTAAATCCTATGCACTTTTTTTTTTGAGTTATGTTGAGCTCAGTAACTCTAAGTTATGTTGATTTAATTTAGTTTTGATGAAGACTATCCAGATCGTAACCAGCAACTGATAATCCAGCTCTATTTTTAGATTTTCACTTAACTGTGTAGAATATCGCAATATATTGCAATATACCCAGTATCGCAATGTATCGTGATAGAATCATATCGTGACAAATGTATCGTGATATGTATCAGATCGTAAAGTCCTTGCAAATACCCAGCCCTACTCCTACACCACAACCAGTCAGAGGTTACACCACAATGCTGCTTGTTTTCAGAGAGGATTCCCTACATCAGAGTCACCACAGCGTGTCTGGCACGAGCACAGCTCAAACACAAGATCAAAACCCGGACAGGCCTGAAAGTAGGGCTGCACGATATTGGAAAAATGTGCGCAATGCGGTAACATTACTGAATGTTGCGATGACTATATGTCTTGCGATAAATAAACATTTAAATTTTTTAAACATAGTTTAAACATTAAAATATAGCCTTATCATCTTTCAGCTTAATCTTCACCGCTAGGCCGTAGCCAGTGCACAGCCTATGGGGGTGAATATCAAGGGCAGTAAGACTCCATTTGATTTCCCAAATATGTTCATATGTGGAGCGTGAAACATCTTATAGAAATGACCCATTTATTGCAGTTAAGCAATAACCCCCCCCCCCCCCCCCCCCCCCAAACCTGGGGCAAGAGGGGAACTTGGTGTATGACAGACTGCCGGACCATGATGCTCTTCCTTACAGACAGTCTGGGCATACAGTGGGGTGGGGTGGAATTCCCCCCCCCCGCACCCCAACCTTCAAACCTGGGGCAAGAGGGGAAGGGGGTGCATGACAGACTGCCGGACCATGATGCTCTTCTTTAGAGACAGTCTGGGTTGAGCCACTTGGCTTCTTTCTCCCCAGAGAGATGGAGGGGGGGAGGAAAACAGAGAGAGAGAAAGTGTGTGTGCGTGTGTGTGTGTGTGTCTGTGTGCGTGTTTGTGCGTGTTTGTGTATGTCTGTTTGTGTGTGTGCGACTGTGCGTGTATGTGTGTGTGCGTGTGTGTGTGTATGTGTGTGTATGTGTGTGTGTGCGCGCGCGCGTGTGTGTGTGTGTGTGATAGACATAGAACGGAAAAGTGAGGGGAAATGAAGAGGTGAGAGAGAAAGAGATGGGGAGAGAGACAGACAAAGGTAGACAGAAAAAGAGAGAAGGGGGAGAAGACAGAAAGAGAGAGAGTAAGCTCATCCTACAGCTCGAGAGTATTGATCCGTGAATCCAAGACGACACTTGTAAAAAAAAAGAGAGAGGGAGAGAGAGGGGGAGAGAGAGGGGGAGAGAGGTAGAGAGGGAGAGAGAGAGAGAGAGAGAGAGAGGGAGAGAGAGGGAGAGAGAGGGAGAGAGAGGGATGGAGAGAGAGGGAGAGGGAGACGGAGAAAGAGAGAGAGAGAGAGAGGGAGAGAGGGAGAGAGAGGGGGGGTGAGAGAGGGAGGGAGAGAGAGGGATGGAGAGAGAGGGAGAGGGAGACGGAGAGGAGAGAGAGAGGGAGAGAGGGAGAGAGAGAGAGGGGGGGGGAGAGAGAGGGAGAGGGAGGGATGGAGAGAGAGGGAGAGGGAGAGAGGGAGACAGAGGGAGAGGGGGAGAGAGAGGAAGAGAGAGAGCGAGAGAGGAAGAGAGAGAGAGGGAGAGAGGCTAACACCCACTGGCTGATTCAGTGAACTGAGATATAAAAAAATCAGGGTGTGCATAAAACATGAAAGCCAGTGAACTGTCTCTTTCTTTTTTTCTCTCTTTCTCTCTTTCTTTCTTTCTTTCTTTCTTTCTTTCTTTCTTTCTTTCTTTCTTTCTTTTTTTTCCTCTTTTCTTTTGGCTGCAGCCTTGAATGGGAGGCACCCGACC
>CM050203.1:5180000-5185000 GCA_027475355.1 Coilia nasus | reverse complement strand
AAAGACAGAGAGAGTAAGACAGAAAGAGAGAGTAAGAGACAGATAGAGAGTAAGAGACAGAGAGAGAGAGTAAGAGACAGAGAGAAAGACAGAGAGAGTAAGACAGAGATGGTAAGACAGAGAGAGAGAAAGAGAGAGAGAGAACAAGGCAGGGAGTGAAAAGATGGGAAAAGGATAGAAAGTGACTGAAAGAAAGAGAGAGGGAGAGAAAGAAATAAAGAAAGGAGAGGGAGAGGAAAAGAGAGAGAGAAAGAAAGAGAGAGAGTGGGGAAGAAGGACAGAAATAAGGGGAGTGAGAGATAGAGAGAGAAGAAAGAGGGAATTAAATAGAGGGATAGATAGAAAGAGACAGAGAGAGAAAGAGAGAGAGGGGAAGGAGAGAAATAAATAGAGGGATAGATAGAAAGAGAAAGAGAAGAGAGGGGAAGAAGGAGAGAAATAAAGGAAGAGAGAGATAAAAAGAAAGATAGAAAGAGATAGAGAGAGAGAAAGAGAGAGAGAGGAGCAGAGTTAATGGCAGCCCTTGGCCCTGTGCTGTGCAAATGATGCTGGCGGAGCAGCAGTGGAGGCTGGCTGTGTTACAGAGCTAAGATTCCCCAGGAGCCCTGTGTCATATTTATGATTTACCCATGAGCGTTAAATGAGGGATAGTCTGCAGCCATCTTTGTCCTTTACTGCTTGCTGTATCTTTAAAAGAATCAGGGAACCCTCTGTTCTGAGATTAATGCCCAGCGAAGGGCATCCTTGTCTGCTTTGAAACCATAAAATGAAGAGAGGGTTTTGGCGTGATGATGGCTACAGTTTGTCACTGTCTGTCTTTGTATACAGACAAAGTCTGTTTTTCTGCAGTAATTCTGCAGTTTTCCAGCCACATTTTATGTGAAATTGGCTTTTTCAGACCATGTAATGAAATTATAAAATGACCTTTATTTTACTCATTTTGTGGTGAAGTATTTTACGAACCTAATAAATGGGATTATTAAGGGGCTCCTCTAAAAATGATACGCCATTTTCACGCCCCCTTAAAAAATAAATAATTAAATAAATAAAATCTCGGCCGGGCCTAAAATCAAATGGAAAACTTTATGGACGTGAAGGTTCTCACGGCATGGAGGCTAGCTAGCTGGCCGAGGCTGGCTGGCAGAAGTGTGGTGCCTCGGGAGAAAGCTCCGGAATGGCGGAGCCACCAAGCGTGGAGTGGAGTGGAGTGTCGGGATCCAGATGGCAATACGAGCTTCAGTGTGATAAATTTGGGCTCCTGTTGTCAGGGCGGAATGCGAAGGCCTTTTCCCTGGGGTGTCAACAGTTCTGCTGCAGTCACCTTCCTCCCTCTGCACACAGCCAGGAGGAGGAAGAGGAGGAGGGGGGGAGGAGGAAGTAGAGGAGGAGGAGGGGGAGGAAGAGGAGGAGTAGGAAGAGGGGGAGGAGGAGGAGGAAGGGGAAGTGGAGGAGGAGGAGGAGGAGGAAGAGGAAGTGGAGGAGGAGGGGGAGGAGGAGGAGGAAGGGGAAGTGGAGGAGGAGGAGGAGGAGGAAGAGGAGGAGTAGGAAGAGGGGGAGGAGGAAGAGGAAGGGGAAGTGGAGGAGGAGGAGGAGGAGGAAGAGGAAGGGGAAGTGGAGGAGGAGGAGGAGGAGGAAGGGGAAGTGGAGGAGGAGGAGGAGGAGGAAGAGGAGGTGGAGGAGGAGGAGGAGAGGGGGAGGAGGAAGTAGTGGAGGAGGAAGAGGATGATGAAGAGGAGGAAGAGGAGGTGGAGGAGCAGGAGAGGGAGGAGGAGGAAGAGGATGATGAAGAGGAGGATGATGAAGAGGAGGAGCAGGAGAGGGAGGAGGAGGAAGAGGATGATGAAGAGGAGGAGGAGGACGATGAAGAGGAGGAGGAAGCAGAATGTGAGTGACCCAGCCCAAGCGCATACATCCAGGATGGCTATCTAGGCACCAGCAGCCAGCAGGCCCTAAACATAGAGCGCGTGTCAGGAAGAAATATACATGACAACCACGAGAGCAAACACCAGAGTGCTGCTTCTGGAAGCCCCTCTATGCCAAAAATACACCCAGTATAAATACATATAAATATTTGATGATGAAGTTGTTTATGAGGATGTTGTTTGTGTGAGAAGGAATTATAAAAAAACAATCTGGGTATTATTATTAATTCAAAACAGAAAAGCCAGTCTGCAGATGAACACCGGGAGAAGAGAGTGAACTTGTGGTTGCGCCACACAATCTGAAATGTGAATCCTGCACTTGGTGCCAGGTGAAAATTGAACCGTGAAGGAAAATGATCTCGCAGAATCCTGGAGCTCAGGCGTTTATCGAACAGAGAGATGTTTTAGGGCCAAGACGATAGGGCGCATTTCCTGCTTTTAGGTTTCAGATAGAGATATACCTGCTGATGTGCCATCCTGCAGCACAGTAGGTCTTTCTTCCTGCATAACATATGGAGGCTGAAATCTTGGAACGCGCACATTTATCGAACAGCAAGATGTTTTTGGGCATGTTTCCTGCTTTCAGATTTCAGATGGAGATACACATGCTCGTGTGTCATGCTTTAGTTGAGTCTTTGCTTCTACATAACAGATGGACACTGTCCCCCCATTAACACTGCTTAGTTGGTCATGTCTGTTACAGTGAGATGAGCCGTTCAGCATGTCTGAGTCTGATATCCCAGAATGCCGTTGTTCCTGAGACCAGACTTCCTGGTAGGTTCTTGGAGACCTGTAGACTGGCCTGCTCATACCCACTGAGGTATTATATGACCTCGAGGAAGTGACAAAATGACACAGAGTGTCCTGTCCCCCTTCGCCCCCATGTCGTTCTGTTCGAGGACATGCGTCATCTTGTTCCTCAATTTCCACCTTGCGTGTGCGAGGAAACTCAAGCCCTGAAGACGAAACTCGTGCAGGAACAGGAAAGGGAACACTTTGTGAATCAGCATGGGAGAGAAGCCATCGGATTCAGCCAGAAACTACACACTTTTGAAAAGATGACGATGAGGAAATGCCTTGCTAACTGTCTGAAGCACACCAGTCCAATCCTGCCCCCCTGGTAATACCGGCCTGCGTAGCTCCATTGCTTAGTGTTCACCAGGATTACTGCCTGTGAATGAGTGAGGAGAGACAGTTAGATGCCTCACACTCCAGCCCACCCAGACAGAGACTGGGGATTTGAAATGAGTGTACCCAATATAATAACAATTGATCCGGTCAGATCTATGCCACATTTCAGTGAAATAATGGCACCATACCGGTATTTCTTCTTTAGGATGTCAATGAGAAGCTTGTCTGCAGTTGGGTTATGGGTCGTTTAAACTCCCTGCTTGATTGGCTTCCAGCCTACGTGCATGGCGTAGCTGTCATCCTCACCGACTGCAATATCACACTGCAATATCATACGTTCCAACAATATAATTAATACTTAAAAAAAATAATAATTATAAATGTTTAAAATGTTTGTATAATGATCACATGTATCTATTATGAACAATGATTCATGACATAGAGTACTGTGCAAAAGTTATAGGCAGGTGTGAAAAAATACTGTAAACTGGGAATATCTTCAAAAAATGACTATTTTCATCAATCAACAAAATGCAGTGAATGAACTAAGTAGGGCGAACAGGTAATTGAGCAACACTGACACCTGCTGTTTAAAAGGAGAACAGTCCCAACTAAGTTAAACTTGAGGTGGAAGTAAGCCTACCATCATCAGTTTCCAGATGTGCTTACCTCACTTAATCTTCATCCTGCCTTCCATCCTTCCTCTTCCTCTTCCTCTTCCGTGTGTGTGACCACCTCTGTGCCTCCCCACATGGGACATGGGGAGTTACAGCTCTGGAAGAAAATAAGAGACCACTGCAAATTGTCCTAAAATCAGCATCTGTACATGTATGACAGCCATTCCTTTCCAGCGTCAGTTGAATTTGGAATTTGGGAGAAATGTTGTCAGTAGTTTACGGAATAAAACAAAAATGTTCACTTCACTCACACATATACCTACACATAGTTAAATCAGAGAAACTGATCATTTTACAGTGGTCTCTTAATTTCTTCCAGAGCTGTATGTGTGGGCTCAACCAGACTGTCCTTTAGGGGGCAATGTTGTCCTTCAGGCTTTCCCAGGCTGAGTCCCCCCCCCCTCCCCGAGCATGAATCAGGTAGCCCCCGCATGATCAACAAAGCCTGCGCGACCCCTTTAACCCCTGCTGAGAGTGTGTTACATACATTACTTTTATAAATGTATGGCTTACGACGGTGCGAGGGCCATTAAGCGGCATTAACCGCAAGGAAGAATGCTATCAGGAGGGAGATAAGGTAAATCTGGGGGATTAAAGAAATAAATCCACCTTCCACCACAAGATTTCATCAGTGAATGTGAGAGGAGTGTGGGGAGGGAAGAGAGGAGCGTATATTCTCCTGACCCTGCAGTGCTGTAGTTTTTTATTTTTTTATTATTTCGCTGGCTCTCCGCGATGAACTTGACAGGCTTAATATAAAACAGGTGAGACTTGTGTCTCTGTGAGGTGAGTGTACTCTGGTGCTGGGGACTGGCTCCCCGGCCACTTGGCAGTGCCATGTGCGCTCCGCTCCGCAAAGCCACTTCGTCCCAGACAAAGCCACTCTTATACATCCCCGCGGCCGGCCACAACGCCTCGTGTGTGAACGGCCAGGGGGGAAAAAAAGCCACGAAATGAAACGAAATGAAACGAAAGCCCTTCAGTAAACAGAGAAAGGTCAGCCATGACGTGGGACGGTGAGCGAGTGTGTAGAGGAACGCCTCATTTGATCCCAAACCCTTGTGGTTGAGCTTCATGCATGTAGGCCTACTGTAAATCCCTTCTCCAATAACACACACTGCTCGTGAAAGGTAAAAAGGTAGCTATCTCATGTCCAAAGATGTGGCATAAAAGTTCAGTTTTGAAAATCAGTTTTAAGGTTTAGAGTTTTAAAGTCAATTTAAGAAAATGTCCTGGTTGGAACAAACTGCAAAATCTCTTTATGTACCTT
>CM050203.1:5165000-5172500 GCA_027475355.1 Coilia nasus | reverse complement strand
ACATAACGGTAGAACATGGGCTACAACATAAGAAAAAGATTATCGCATAGATTATCTCATATCATTAAAACAAAAATTGCCCACAAATACACAAGTTAAAATAAGCACATAAATATCAAAAAAATATGTAAAAATAGATATCAAAGCAACAAATATGTATTAATACTATATTTGTTACCTTTCCGTGGGGGTGTGGGAGGGCCAACAAGGCTGTGGGATGTTTTTCTGCTGAGATAAACTCTGTCTAACTGACTGTCTAACTGACTGTGCATTTTGGTCTGAATGAGAGGCATTTGGAGATCTTTTAGCAACCAAACTTCTTCTCAGTGTCCAACCCAAATGTTATTGGGGACTGAGCTGTGGTCATCTGCAGGTTTGTTGATATTTTGCAAAATTAAAATAAAAAAAAATAATAATTTAGGGGGTGGGGGGGTGGACTGTCAGTTCTGGCCTTCTGTGGTGTTGGAGACTCTAAGCAAAGCAATGAGAGCGCTGTCAGCTTTTGTCAACAATACAAAATAAAGAGACTCTGTCCTTTACTCAAGATCAACATGGTTGCTCACAATCTGAGGGTATCTATGACTATGAATGAGTGAGTGAATGAGTGAGTGAGTGAGTGAGTTAGTGAGTGAGTGTATGGATGAAAATGTGAGTTATTAAGTGGATGAATAAGTGAACAAAATAATTGGTTAGTAATGAAGGAGTGAGAGACTGAGTGAGTGTCTAAGTGGGTGAATGGGTCAGTCAGTAAGCGAGTGTTTAGAAGAGTGTTTGAGTGAGTCAGAGAGTGAGTGAGTGTGTGAACAAGTGAGTTGGTGAGTTAGTGAGTAAGTGAGTGAGTAAGTGAGTGATGGTAAGTGAATGAGCAAGCTAGTGTGAGTGAGTTGGTAATCGATAAGACTAAGTAATTGAGTGAGGGAGTCAATGAGTAACTAAGCTAGTGAGTTAGTGAGTCAGCGAATAAGTGAGTCTGTGAGTGAAAGAGTGTGCGAACGAGTGAGTCAGTGAGTTAGTGAGTAAGTGAGTGAGTAAGTGAGTGATGGTAAGTGAATGAGCAAGCTAGTGTGAGTGAGTTGGTAATCGATAAGACTAAGTAATTGAGTGAGGGAGTCAATGAGTAACTAAGCTAGTGAGTTAGTGAGTCAGCGAATTAGTGAGTCAGTGGGTTAGTGAGTCAGTGAGTGAATAAATGAGTGATGGTAAGTAAATAAACAAGCTGCCGTGAGTGAGTTAGTAATCAGTAAGAATAAGTGAGGGAGGGAGTTACAATGAGTAACTGAGCCAGCGAGTCAGTGAGTTAGCGAGTTAGTGAGTTAGTGAGTTAGTGAGTTAGCGAGTCAGCGAGTTAGTGAGTTAGCGAGTTAGTGAGTTAGTGAGTCAATAAATGAGTGAAGGTGAGTGAGTCAGTGAGTGAATGAGTGTGTGAATGAGTGAACCAGTGAGTTAGTGAGTGAATATATGAGTGAGGGTAATGAGCAAGCTGGCGTGAGTGAGTTAGTAATCAGTAAGAGTACATGAGTGAATAGGTGAGGGGGTAGACTAAGTGAATGACTGTCCCTGTGAACCTGTCTCTCTCTCTCTCTGTGAATCTGAGTCTCCCTCTCTCTCTCTCTCTGTCTTTCTCTCTCTCTCCCCCTCTTGCTGTGAACCTGTCTCTCTCTCTCTCTCTGTGAATCTGAGTCTCTCTCTCTCTCTCTCTCTCTCTCCCTCTCCCTGTGAACCTGTCTCTCTCTCTCTGTGAATCTGAGTCTCTCTATCTCTCTCTCTCCCTCTCCCTGTGAACCTGTCTCTCTCTCTCTCTGTGAATCTGAGTCTCTCTCTCTCTCTCTCCCTCTCCCTGTGAACCTGTCTCTCTCTCTCTCTGTGAATCTGAGTCTCTCTCTCTCTCTCTCTCTCTCTCTCTCTCTCCCTCTCCCTGTGAACCTGTCTCTCTCTCTCTCTGTGAATCTGAGTCTCTCTCTCTCTCTCTCTCTCTCTCCCTCTCGCTGTGAACCTGTCTCTCTCTCTCTCTGTGAATCTGAGTCTCTCTCTCTCTCTCTCCCTCTCCCTGTGAACCTGTCTCTCTCTCTCTCTGTGAATCTGAGTCTCTCTCTCTCTCTCTCTCTCTCTCTCTCTCTCTCTCTCTCTCTCTCTCTCTCTCCTTCTCTCTGTGAACCTGCAGCACAGGCAGCACCAGTAGCAGCCGCCACCACTCCGGACTCTGTGCGCTTAGCTCAGCCCTCTTCAGACCAAAGCCAGCACACAATGTCAGTCTTTGTTCAACTCTTGGGGACGCAGCCAGCAGTGACTAGTAAGAAGTTTAGCATTAGCATTAGCACAGACATCTCTTGAGGCTACTTTCCCCCCTATTGCAGTGCTTCTCAAATAGTGGAGCTGACCCCCCTGGGGGTCAAATGGGGGCAGCCCCCCCTGGGGGTCAAATAGTGGGGTGGGTCCCCCAGGGGGGTTGCATGTGACCCTGGAGAACATGCTTTCTTTTCCTGTACTAGAACAAAGTGTAATTGCATATTGACCACAGTACAGACTAAAAAAACACACACACACACACACACACACACACACACACACACACACACACACACACACACACACACATATATATATATATGTATATATATATATATATATTATATATATATATATATATATATATATATATATATATATATAGAATATGTATGTATATATATAAAAATGTGAGATATAACGATATAAAGATATATTTTGTTATTAGGTGATCTATATATTTTTAAATTTATTTTGTAGGATACAATGTTATGCAGGGGTGAACTTATAACAATTTTATAGACGAATGATACTATTATAGTCACGGGAGTGGGGGTGGAGGAGGGGAGCATAAAATGTTTTCTTCCTGGGGGGGGCGTAACAGAAAATAGTTGAGAAGCACTGCCCTATTACGTATAGCAAGCCACTTTTTCCTCTCTTTCTTTCTGCTGCTTAAGCTTTTCATGGGCAGTTTAATAGACATAAATACATGTCAAGCTCCTTTCCCCCCTCTGTCTTCACAGGCTATTTTGACTTTGGCCGTTTAGTTGACTTCATGTTCTAAATGCAGCCAGGCAGCAGCAGCACACCCACCCCAATCAGTAGCAGGGACAAATTTATCGACTTGTAAATCCACGTCATTCCTTGTTAGCAGCCCTTCACATTACGAGTGTCAGCTACGCAGCCAAAAGCCGCGATATACCGTCGCCCGCAGGAGCTGCTACCTGCGTCGTAAGTCTGTCAGGCCAGGCGCCAACATGGCGTTGACCAATCACGCAGGAGCGCACCCGTGAGCCTGATGGTAAGTGATCACTAAAACCGCTCCTTAGCAGGCCCTCGGTGAGGAGACGCAGGGGTTTTGGGGGGGCACAGTCTGTGGCCAGAGGTTTGGAGGGGTGGGGAGTGGTGTGTGGTGAGTGTGGATGTGGGGGGTACGAAGGGCTTTAAGAAAACAAGAAGTGAAGGAGACACCCGGCCAAGAGAGGCCTCCTCCCCTGCAGACAGTTTGCAGACCTCAGGTCTGGGTTCTGTCATGGAGAAGTACCGACTTTACTGTGAACTCACCTCACACACCTCTGATAAAAGCAGGTCCAGCTTTCAGCAGACAGAGGAAAAAACAATAAAAACAATATGTAGCCTAAGCTAGAACCATCACGCCTCCTGTAGAATCCTGATACGAAGGCGTTTTTTTATTTTATATTTATTTTTATAGTTTTATTTATATTTGTTTTTATAGTTTTATAGCTGAAAATATCTGTTCAGGGATAACAGAAGCTTTTCATGATAGATGCCTGTTTAAAAAGCTCTCAAGTGAGCTCTGGGCCTGTTCAAGAATTCATTGAGAAACTTTTGTCCTGCTGATAGTGCATTTCAGCGTCTCTGCTTGAATCCTTCACACTGCGCTGGAGTTTGTTTGAAGAATGGAATTAGGGTAAACCCTAGAATCCAAAGGTAATCATATTTCAACTTCAACATCGTAATTGTTGTAGCATGTGTGAGGAATGAGAGGTGTTAGCATTTTTGCTAGCTTCATTCCAGAACCCCTGGGGGAAATATCACCATGACTACCCAGACCATAAACACCAGATTGACTTCTCTCTGTGGTGTTTAAAGATTGTGGGACCATTGTTCTTCTTACCACATATTACATTTTTAAAATCTTTTTAAACAGTCACCTAATCACATATTTATCTTGTGACATAATATTATGTACACTTAGAAGCCAAACTTGAGCTTGGTTCTTAGTCCAGTGCTACTCAGGAGGCTTGGTTTGTAAAAAGTACCTAATTTCACTTCTGCAACAATAGTCTGGCAGCACAGAGTGAAATGTGAGTATCACAAATGTACAACCAAATCGATCTCAGAGGTACAAATTGCCACAGAAGGTTGTTATTAAAGTGGAGATCAATAACATAATTCTCCTTATAATGCTATGAAAATAAACCGGAATGCATTGGACGTAAAACTTTATCCTGCACGTAACCCCTCGTAATACCATTTAGGCACAAGGTGTGGAGTAAGACTCTAAATGAAAAATGATTACTGGGCAAAAAAGGAATATGAAGGAGCTTAAAATATTCACTGTCACAATGTGAAACACCACATAAATCCATACTTTGATAGAATCAAACATTGCTGTGTTGTACATTTCTCCTTTTCATACATTTTGTATTGCTTTACTGTTTAACCCTGAATGTGTCTCTGCAAGACCTCCTGGCTGTTAGGTGAGGTTAATTAAAATGTAAATGTTGATTGTGGGGTCAGTGAAATAAGCTCCATTTAGAATCTATCAGCCTCAAAATGTGAGACTGTTTACACAAAGGAGCACCAAGCACATTAGATTTTACAAAACCAACACAAATTTGCACTCATTTATTCGTTACAAAAACCAACACCATAACAAAAAGTATGTCAATAAAACATGTATAAACACGCATGAATACATTATATGCACCATTATAAATATAAAAATGTACATAAAAAAAACTCTTAGCTGTGGACCAGAACTATAGCTTTGAAGAGAACAAGGGAATTGGTTGTGTCTTTGAAGGACAAGAAGGACTTCAGTTTTACTGTACACATTTCTCCTGACCAGCAGGAGTACAGAGCAACCACCCGCATATTTACCCACAATGCATTTGCACCAGGCCAGTTGCTCTGACAGCCATTTTGAAGTGGGCCAGCTGTAACCACAGGGGCTGACTGCACTGCACGTGTGCAGGCCCTACCAACCCCTACAGACATTCCACTGCGGGTTAGTGGGGGGTGGGGTGGGGGGGTAAGTGGGGTGGGGAGAGCGGGTCAGTGTGGGGGTGGGGGTGAGGGTGTAAGTGGGGTGGGGAGAGCGGGTCAGTGTGGGGGTGGGGGGGGGTTGGGGGGTAAGTGGGGTGGGGAGAGCGGGTCAGTGTGGGGGTGGGGGTGAGGGGGTAAGTGGGGCGGGGAGAGCGGGTCAGTGTGGGGGGGGGGGGGGTAAGTGGGGTGGGGAGAGCGGGTCAGTGTGGGGGTGGGGGTGTAAGTGGGGTGGGGAGAGCGGGTCAGTGTGGGGGTGGGGGGGGGGGTTGGGGGGTAAGTGGGGTGGGGAGAGCGGGTCAGTGTGGGGGTGGGGGTGAGGGTGTAAGTGGGGTGGGGAGAGCGGGTCAGTGTGGGGGTGGGGGGGGGGTTGGGGGGTAAGTGGGGTGGGGAGAGCGGGTCAGTGTGGGGGTGGGGGTGAGGGGGTAAGTGGGGTGGGGAGAGCGGGTCAGTGTGGGGGTGGGGGGGGGGGGGGGGTAAGTGGGGTGGGGAGAGCGGGTCAGTGTGGGGGTGGGGGTGAGGGGGTAAGTGGGGTGGGGAGAGCGGGTCAGTGTGGGGGTGAGGGGTAAGTGGGGTGGGGAGAGCGGGTCAGTGGGGGGGTGAGGGTGTGTGGGTCAGTGGGGGGGGGGGGGGGGGAGGGTGTGTGGGTCAGTGGGGGGGGGGGGGGGAGAGGTGTTGACAAATCTGCTGCAGAGCTCAAGACCAAGTTGCTGCGTATGACATCCGCCAAACACTAAACCTCTATTAGAGCTGGAGGCATATACCAGCTTACACTGTCAGCCTCTGTAACAACAAACATTTTACTTTATTGCTTAGGAATAACTTGATGTGATGTCATTTCTATCGGACTTCTTATAAAACACACACACACATAACACGCACAGACACAGACACACACACACACACACATGCACACAAACACAGTCTCCCCGGTCACACGTGCTAAAGTACCTAAGACACACACACACACATACACACACACACACACACACACACATACAAACACACACACCACACACACACACACAAACACAGTCTCCCCGGTCACTCATGCTAAAGTACCTAAGACACACACACACACATGTAACACACATATGTAAAACATATGTAACACACACACAGACACACACACAGACACAGACCCACACACACACACACACACACACACACACAGCCATGACTGCACCACACACAATCAAGCACCTACATACAGTACACATAGCAGCACCCCTGTACATACACTTTGTTTTATAAAATATAAAAATAGCAAAATTATAATTCCACATATCTCTAAGACAAGGAAACAATGAAGACAACAGCTTAATAAAACAAGAGACAACATGTGCCATAATGAGCAAAAAACATAAATTACAAACTCGTAATAGGTGAGTAGTAAGCGCCTACACATGGAATTGCAACATATTAAAAGCACAATGTGCGATCTGACCAATGGATTAGCTGACTATGAGATCTGCCCAGCCCCAGCCAATAAAAACACACCACACCACATTCCTTCCTGTTAACAGCAGCAGGGGGGAAACTTTTTGCAAGTAACAAACAAAAAAAAGAAAAACAAAATGGGTTACTATGAGAGACCATGAGTGTGTGTTTGAACGTGTGTGTGTCTATGTTTGTGTGTGTGTGTGTGGGTGTGTGTGCGTGTATGAGAGACCTGTGTGTGTGTGTATAAGAGATCTTTCCCAGAATTCCTTTAGGTTTGTTTGTTTGTTTGTTTGCTAGTATGTTCGAATGCTAGTTTGAATCAAATGTTGCTGGCTTAGTCATCATCCTGAAAGCTGACAATGGCCTGGCTTGGGGAAGATTACACCCACGGTTGTGCCTTCACCTCTGGCTAAATTAGAGCTCCAACTCCGGACTGTCCACCCGAGAGGTCACTGCGCCTTCCTGCAATCAGATGACAGCAAACACGCGAAAGGCCTTGGCTCCGGGGGGGTTCCGCAAACTGGGGGAGAAGAGGGGACACACACACACGCACACGAACACACACACACACACACACACACACACACACACATGATCAGTGCAGTGTTGTGGGGTAATGGGCTGTAGTGTGATGAGATTAGGGGGAGACAGGCAGCTCCTTTCCCTGCTCTCCCCACTCAGTCATGCAGCTAAAGTACCTAAGACACACACACACACACACACACACACACACACACACACCACACACACACACACACACAC
>CM050203.1:5147500-5152500 GCA_027475355.1 Coilia nasus | reverse complement strand
CCCCCTTGATTAGTATTTCTATAAAGTTTGGCAACATTAATTATCTAGCCCTGTAGGAACACTTCCCACTTGCCTCCGGTTTCCACACAAATTATCAGCATGTGTGTTCACTCTGACCAACATTATTTCATACAGTAGCAGTAGCGCACAGCGTGGAAACAACAGTGGGCTTTTCAAACCATCCTCCACGCTGCGCACCAATACCAGACGAAGTGTTGCAGACCAAACAACGGAGGCTGCCACTGGAACATGTGAGAACCTGGTGTTTTGGGTCTGGTCTGGCGCGCTGGAATGACACATCGGCTGAACGAGCTGGCTGGCTGTGCTAAGGCACCGTCTGTCCACGTTAGCACTTTCCACCCGCATGTTTTTTTCTTCTTTTTTTCCTCAGTCGCCATCGTCACTGCAGCTTAACTTTTCTATTCATTCCTAAATGGACCTTCTATGCCATCCAGTACACGGACCCACCGCATGCTCAGACCCTATTAAAGCCAGGTTTACTGTCAGTTCGCTAGGTCACTGGCTGAAGCCCTTAACCACAGTCATCGCAGCAATGCATAGCTTCGAGGCCACGGAGGACCCTCTGCTTAGCGCAGCTGAAAAAGCAGGGCCAGCGCTTTACTTTAGATTCTAGTGGAGCTGACCACCTAACAGTAATTCATATACAACAGGGAAGGGATTTATCTACACCTCGTCTGGCGTTTTGCGCACATGCACAAATAATGAAACAGGCACTTAAGACATGCGCTTATTTTTAGCCTCACTGACATTTTATTTGCACAGTGCATAAAGTTGAAATGGCTCGTCTTAAATGAAGGAGCTGGAGTTGTTTACAGTGTGGGCCGCGTGCACACACTTAACGTGGATAAAAGAAAATATTTACAAACTTCTTGGGTTTCTCTTCTCACGTGATTTATGATGTAGTGGATTTACATTTGCTTAAGCATGGCTGACTTGAGTTGACAAATGTGCTTTGTAGATTGCTCTCACGGTGGAGGTGGAGGAAAGCGCATTCGCTGCAATTTCAGGCACTCCCTTAGACTTATTTTCATTAATCTACACTTAGTCCATAGGTGCAAAGTTTCCTATTGCTTACTTTTCCTTCGTCTCTCTTATGCCCCCCCCCCCCCCCCCTCTCTGTCTCTCTGTCTCTCTGTCTCTCTGTCTCTCTCTCTCTCTCTCTCTCTCTCTCTCTCTCTCACACACACACACACACACACACACACACACACACACACACACACACGTTGGCTCCTTGGATTGGGGTAAACGCACTGGTTGAACTCGGCAGAATTCCACCACTTATCTTTTTCAATAGCACCCCCCATTGGTCGCTTTGCGTTAGTACAACAGCAGGGCGCAACTTAATGATTGCATGTATTTATTTATTTATTTATTTTTACTTAGAATTGTTTTAAATATGCCCTATTTTACCTGTTGCCTATTCGATGTATTGCCAGCAGGTGTCCAAGTTAAATACTTACATGTGAACGCACTGCTTCCAAACTTAGATAATTATATATCCTGCATGTTTCCTTAGCTACACATAACATACTTTATCAAAACTTTGTAAATATAACTCTAAAGGCTTGCGACCCTTGTTATCAAGAACAGGGTCAAGACAGTTTTGACATTTATTGTGACTGCTCTGTATCACTACTGGTAATTTTAAAAGTACACCAGCAGATGGCAGCGTTACTCAGAAAACAGGAGGCTGTCAGAATCATAGACATCCTATACTATCCTGTATAGGATGTCTATGGTCAGAATGCTCCAAGGCCCCAAATGATACAGGATCACAGGTGAGGCTATCATAGCAAGTGTAAACATTGTGCCATGGTTAACGATAACTTAACATTTAATCATTTTAATGGTTTTAACCTTTGCCTTGCGCATGGGAAATTGGACTGCTCAACTGTGAAAATGTAATACATGCAGATTTCAAAATAGGATTACTCTGGCCTGATGATGGCAGAATAATAAGAAACAGCATGTCTGTGCATGCACATCAGGGTGAGAGGGGACACTTGTTACTGTGCCAGTAAGTTCAACGCTCACAATCTCATGGGTGGGACGAGATGACTTGGGTAAATAAACAAATAAACAAATTCGTGAATCTGAGACCCACACACAGACACACAGACACACAGAGAGACACACAGAGGCTCAAAGGCCAGGCAGCGCCTCGTCTCCGTGTGTGTGTGCATCCCTCTCTCCCTGGAGACAGACATACTTACACACACATACGCACACACACATAGACACACACACTCACACAGCCCCTTCTGTGAGCACCGAGGGGCGTCCTTTATGTGCACCTGTGCCCCAACATGAACCCCTCCACTCCAGCCCCGCACCCCAACATGAACCCCACTGCTCCAGCCCCGCACCCCAATGTGAACCCCACAACTCCTGCTCCTCAAGATGAACCCCACCACTCCAGCCCCGCACCCCAATATGAACCCCACAACTCCTGCTCCTCAAGATGAACCCCACCACTCTTCCCCGTGCCCCAACATGAACCCCACTGCTCCAGCCCTGCGCCCCAATGTGAACCCCACAACTCCTGCTCCTCAAGATGAACCCCACCACTCCAGCCCCGCACCCCAATGTGAACCCCACAACTCCTGCTCCTCAAGATGAACCCCACCACTCTTCCCCGTGCCCCAACATGAACCCCACTGCTCCAGCCCTGCGCCCCTAGATGAACCCTGGGCATCACTCGAGCCCTGCTCCACATCCCAACATGAACCCCTTCACTCCAGCCCCGTGCCCCAACATGAACCCCTCCACTCTGTCCCGTGCCCCAACATGAACTCCTCCACTCTGTCCCGTGCCGCAACATGAACCCCTCCACTCTGTCCCGTGCCCCAACATGAACCCCACTGCTCCAGCCCCACGCCCCAACATGAACCCCACTGCTCCAGCCCCATGCCCCAACATGAACCCCGTCACCCCAGTACCAACATGAACCCCACTGCTCCAGCCCCATGCCCCAACATGAACCCCGTCACCCCAGTACCAACATGAACCCCACTGCTCCAGCCCCATGCCCCAACATGAACCCCACTGCTCCAGCCCCATGCCCCAACATGAACCCCACTGCTCCAGCCCCACGCCCCAACATGAACTGCACCACTCTGCCCCATGCCCCACCACATGAACCCCACCACTCCAGTCCTGCTCCTCAGGATGAAGATGATGTTGTACAGCACTTTGGGCAGTGTAAGCTGTACTTAAATGTGCTTTATAAATAAATGCTACTTAATTACTTAATTAGTTGATGACTGGGTTTGTGTCCAGCTCCATGGCTAAAGATGGACTGCACCACACAGACCCGTGTCCAGCGGTGAATGGGTTTGTGTCCAGACCCGCGCTCAGCGGTGAATGGGTTTGTGTCTAGACCCGCGCTCAGCGGTGAATGGGTTTGTGTCTAGACCCCCACTCAGCGGTGAATGGGTTTGTGTCTAGACCCGCGCTCAGCGGTGAATGGGTTTGTGTCTAGACCCGCGCTCAGCGGTGAATGGGTTTGTGTGTCAGTGCAAACTCAGAGCAACAAGGACATAAAGATTTAATATCAAAGATGGGGCCACACGTGTGGAAGCCTGACCGTCCTTTCGCTTTCTCTCACTTACTCTCTCTTTCTTTCTTTCTTTCTCTCTGTGTCTTTCTTCCTCTCTCAATGCCTCTCTCTTTCTCTCTCTCTTTCTCTCTCTCCCTTCTTTTTTTCTTCCTGCCCGAAAAGTGGACACGTGCGTCTGAAATTCATGGGAAAGCCCGCCATCAGATTTTGTGTCACTTTCCTCCGTATAAAGTTTCCGCGTGGACATTGATCTTGGCCCGCTGTGCCATGTGGGATATGTGTGATGTGCTCCCAACATAAGCCCCGAAGGAGCCTGTGAGGCCCTTTCTCTTTGTCTGTCTCCTGCCCGCTCACGTTCATGATATCTCTCTCTCTCTGCCTGCTCAGGTTCAGACTCAGACACTCTCTCTCTCTCTCTCTCTCTCCTGCCCGCTCACGTTCATGATACATCTCTCTCTCTCTCTCTTTCTCTCTCTGTCTCTCTTTCTCTCTCTCCCCCACCCGCTCACACGTTCATGCTCTCTCTCTCTCTCTCTCTCTCTCTCTCTCTCTCTCTCTCGCGGACTGGCGGATGGACAGAGTCCAACACAAAGAATACAGTAGGACATCGAAGGCCAACCCAGGACACGGGTCACCTCTCTCTCCCGCGTTCGTGTTCTTTAAGAGCTCATTTAACACCATGCTCCTAAACAACAACCTCGAGCCATTTTGGCGCGAGCGACCTCCCTTTTTCCTGAAGCACAGAGACGGTGTCTACATTTTAACACATGATTACATTCGTCAGGTTTCGACGCCAACATAGACTATACAATTCAACACGGGGGTTTGGGAATATCACTGAATGTGCTCAATAATACTTCCATCTGCCAGGTTTTTGTATATATATGTGTACTCTCTGCTGTGGCATTTGAGGTGAAGTAGGCTATATTATTATTATTCTTTTTTTCTTCTTTGCACTGAATAAAATGAATCCGGTTGCTCGCAGTGGCGTTTTTATATGCATGCTTTGACTCTGTGAAGTTGACTTTAGCTTCCTGGGCAGCGGCCTAGAGGTTCGTCTCTATGTCCAACATACGAAACCCATTCACCGTCCCATAACAAAGGCCGACGGATTGACACCTTTGAGTTATGAGGGCGTTGACCTGACCAGGCCGCATGCTGGGATTGAAAACAAGCATTCTGATAGCGCAGCGGATTTCTGTGCCTCCTTGGGCGATTTCGCTTTACGATTTTTATTTCAGCGAGGGTGAGGGTGAGGGTGGTGGAGGGTTCGGAGGGAGGGAGGGCACAGCAGCAGATGCCCCGGCAGACATGGGATGGCTACCCACCCAGGGCAGAGATTTACTGCCGTGAGAGTTTTCACATCTACACGCCAACATCTGCACACATCTCAAAACATGGCTCTAATCTGAAACGT
>CM050203.1:5137500-5145000 GCA_027475355.1 Coilia nasus | reverse complement strand
CCTCCATTGCGAGTGGCTTTCTAAGCCAGCCGTACCACGCTGCTCCCTCACACCGGCTGGGGAAGCAATTTATGGCCCTGTTTTTCTGCTTGTGTTTTGACGGGGTTTGCTATGAATGGGGATCCAGGGGATGGGTGAGTGGATGGGGGGGTGGGGGTGGGGGGGGTGGGGGGGTGGGAAGGTGTGTGGTGGTGGGGGAGGGAGAGGGGAGAGGGGGAGGGAGTGCATTTTTTGCCCTACTTTTTCATTTTATTTCTATATTTAATATTTAGATATTTTTTCTCCCAGCAGACAGGGGTGCACGCGGGGCATTTTGGGGGGGGGGGAGTTTAAGGACAGAAAGTCCAGGCTGAACTTGAATACCTCTGCAGGCAGACTGACCGGGCCGGTCTTTGGTGGGGAGAGGGAGGGAGAGAGAGAGAGAGAGAGAGAGGGAGAGAGATAGAGCGGAAGAGGGAGAGAAAGAGAGAGGGAGAGGAAGAAAGAGAGAGGGAGACAGGGAGAGGGAGAGAGAGAGAGACGTTGGAGAGCAACGCGTTGTGGTCTCTGCCGAGGACGAGGAGGAAAGACAGGGACTTAGCGAATGCCTCAGCTCTACAAACGGCCCCGCTGAGAGCAGAGACAGAGCCGGGGGCACCGGGGAGGCCTGGGGCCAAGCTGTCATTAGAGTAGAGTACAGTAGAGTAGAAGTCTTTATTGTCACTAGACAAACTACAGTGAGATGTCGTTTGGAGCAGCCAACAACAGATGCATAGAAGACACAGTAAATAAGAATAGAATGAAATAGATAAAGAATGGCTGGGTAGAGTTAAAAATATAGGTTCAATTTACAGCAATATATACAAGTAAAACTATAAAACAACATGAAAAACAATATGTACATTTACACTATCAAGCAATGGATAAATGCTCCACCATCTCCAATGGCCCTCGCTTTAGTGGATCTGGCTCTGGGAGGTCCGACACCACTGTTGCCCCGACCCGACCCGACCCGGCCCAGTCCATACCGACCCGATCCTCTCACCCAGCCTGCCTTCATCTGAGTCAGTCACCTGACGTCTAGTTGGCCGAACCGTGGCACGTTTGGAAAAGCCCTGGCGGAGCAACCCGGCATGCTTGAGTAATTAATCACCCCGCTGGTTTGATACTTGGAAAGCAGGAACCCTCGCAGACACAAATCCACAGCCGTCTACCCGTCAGGCTGTAATTTAGTAGTTGTAACAGTCACGGTTTATTTAATGAACCATTAATTAGGGCCTCATTTGGATAGCTCTGCTTGGGCGAGCATTATTCTACATACTTGGAGATAATGTTGCAGCTATGTAGTACAGTCTTTAAGCACCATACCGTAATTATACAATAACTGTGCCAATGTACATTTAACAATGTACATTTAACAGCGGGGCTCCATATAGGCTTGTGTCCAAAGGCAATGAATAGTGGAGGGTGATTGACCCCCATTCTCACATTACTGGGCTCTTATACGGCGGCTGACTGTCATTTGCACTGGGCCACAGACAGAGCGAGTGGAAACAAGGCTATTAGGCACAGAACTTAGATTAAGCATTTGTTTGCAAAGAGTCTGATCAGAGACTGATTGATGACTTCAGCAGTTTTGCTTGGAGTGAGCATATGAACAGCTGGGACTCTCCCACCCAGGTGACTAAGATTGTGTGTGTGTCTGTGTTTTTGTGTATTCGCGCACGTGTGTGTGTGTGTGAGTGTGATTGTACAGTATGTGTGTGTGTGTGTGCATGTGAGTGTGTGTATGTATGTGTGTGTACGTGAGTGCGTGTGTGTGTGTATGTGTGTGTGTGGGTGTGTGTGTGTGTGTTTGTGTATGCACACGTGTGTGTGTGGGTGGATGTGTGTGTATGTGTATGCTTGTGTGTGTGTGTGTGCATGTGTGTGTGTGTTGGTGAATGTGTGTATGTGTGTGTGTGTGTGTGTGTGTGTGTGTGTGTGTGTGTTAGTGAGTGTGTGTGCATGTGTGTGCGTGCGGAGAGGGAAATCCAGACATACTTAACGCGCCGAAGGACAGCCGTTTCTGCCCCTGTATGCTAATTCGTCTGCTCCGCATTCCGTGCCGTTTCCAGGGAGCATGATGGTCCGCTAGTCCTGGTATGGTGCTGGCGAGGGGCCAGACAAACACACACACACACACACACACACACCCCACACACACCACACACACATACACACACATACACACACACCCCAGCTGGAAGCCTGCAGGGGAACTACAGTGTCTGTCCAACAGATCAAAACATTTATGGCATCATATTTCCTCCCCTGTAGTCTGCATACTTTCCCCTCCTGAGCTATTGTGGAGCTGGGGCAGAGAGACGCTCTGCTCTGCTGCCTGGGCCTCCTGAGGTACTGTAGAGCTGGGGGAGAGATGCCCTCCTGAGGTACTGTAGAGCTGGGGGAGAGATGCCCTCCTGAGGTATTCGGGAACTGTGAGAGAGACGCTCCTGAGGTACTGTGGAGCTGAGGGAGAGAGAGGAGAGACAGAGCTCTGCTCTGCTGCCTGTGCCTCCTGAGGTATAGTGGAGCTGAGGGAGAGAACCCCTCCTGAGCTATTGTGGAGCTGAGCTGGGGGAGAGACGCTCCTGAGGTACTGTGGAGCTGAGGGAGAGACCCCCTCCTGAGGTACTGTAGAGCTGGGGGAGAGAGACGCTCCTGAGGTACTGTGGAGCTGAGGGAGAGAGACGCTCCTGAGGTACTTGGGAACTGGGAGAGAGACGCTCCTGAGGTACTGTGGAGCTGAGGGAGAGAGACGCTCCTGAGGTACTTGGGAACTGGGAGAGAGACGCTCCTGAGGTATTGTGGAGCTGAGCTGGGGGAGAGACGCTCCTGAGGTACTGTGGAGCTGGAGGAGAGAGAGGAGAGACAGAGCTCTGCTCTGCTGCCTGTGCCTCCTGAGGTACTGTGAAGCTGGGGGAGAGACGCTCCTGAGGTACTGTAGAGCTGAGGGAGAGAGATGCTCCTGAGGTATTGTGGAGTTTAGGGAGAGAGACGCTCCTGAGGTATTGTGGAGTTTAGGGAGAGAGACGCTCCTGAGGTATTGTGGAGCTGAGCTGGGGGAGAGACGCTCCTGATGTACTGTAGAGCTGAGGGAGAGAGACGCTCCTGAGGTACTGTAGAGCTGAGGGAGAGAGACGCTCCTGAGGTACTGTGGAGCTGAGGGAGAGAGATTCTCCTGAGCTATTGTGGAGCTGAGCTGGGGGAGAGACACTCCTGAGGTATTGTGGAGCTGAGCTGGGGGAGAGACACTCCTGAGGTATTGTGTAGTTTAGGGAGAGAGACGCTCCTGAGGTATTGTGGAGCTGAGCTGGGGGAGAGACACTCCTGAGGTATTGTGTAGTTTAGGGAGAGAGACGCTCCTGAGGTATTGTGGAGATGAGGGAGAGAGGAGAGAGAGAGTGTGTTTTATCTTGACTTCTCCCACAGGTGTAATACAGTGTGGTATTGCAAGCTTGTGTGTACAGTATGTGTGTGAATGTCTGTATGTGTGTATTGTATAAATAAACTGAGGATTTATTCATTTTGTGCATTCCTACAGGTTTCCTAAAAAGGTACGCAGCAGCAGATTTCTGTGATTGTGCACATGTGTGTGTATGTGTGCATTTGTGCATGTCTCTGTGTGTGTATGTGTGCATGTGCGTGTGTGTGTGTGCATGTGTGTGTGTGAGTAGAGTGTGTTCCATCTCACACACTCTCCCAGGGTTCAGCGGTTTCACAGGGCACCGCTGAGCGGGGAAGTCATGGCTGCCATGTATTGCTTGCAGAAGGTTATGTATTTGTGTGTGTGTGTGTGTGTCTGTGTGTTTATGTGTGCGTGTGTGTGTGTGTGTGTGTTTGTGCATGTCTTCTGTGTGTGTGTGTGTGTGTGTGTGTGTGTGTGTGTGTGTGTCTGCGTGTGTTTGTGCATGTCTTGTGTGTGTGTGTGTGTGTGTGTGTGTGTGTGTGTGTGTGTGTGTGTGTGTGTGTGTGTGTTAGTGTAGGTTATGTAGACACGGGTCCCCGGGGCCAAAGTCAACTCTTGCTTAATAAGATTCAATTGTGGCCTGTGTTATGATATGAGGGATGTGGTCTCGCAATGGCAGTGTTTTAATTGAATAGGAAAACAGGGCATCAAAGGCAGAGGATGAGAGCGGCTTTCACAACAGATCCCATAATTATTATCAGATCTACCCAATGCTGGGAGACAAGAGGACAGGGGGGAGAAAAGGACGAAAGGAAAGACAGAGAGAGAGAGAAAAGGAAAGATGAGATGAGAGAGAAAGAGAAGAGAGGGAGATAGAGAAAAAAGTGAGTGAGATAGAGAGAGAAAGGGAAAGATGAGATGAGAGAGAGAAAGAGAAGAGAGGGAGAGAGAGAGAAAGTGAGTGAGATAGAGAGAGAAAAGGAAAGATGAGATGAGAGAGAGAAAGAGAAGAGAGGGAGAGAGAGAGAAAGTGAGTGAGATAGAGAGAGAAAGGGAAAGATGAGAGAGAGAGAAAGAGAAAAGAGGGAGAGAGAGAGAAAGTGAGTGAGATAGAGAGAGAAAGGGAAAGATGAGAGAGAGAGAAAGAGAAGAGAGGAAGAGAGAGAAAGACAGAGATAGCGAGGGAATGCATAGCAGGGAACATCTGAGCAGAACAGGACCAGTAGATGAGCCCTGAATGAATAATAATGTTTTCCTTTTATTATTAAAGTATAAAATACAACTGCAAGCACTTTTCATTGAACACCATAAATACAAAAAAACATGAACTTAAATACAGTCAGTGCTGATAAAATAATGTAATTGCTCTCTACAGACACACAAAAAAACAAAACAAAAACAAACAAAAAGCTTTTTTGTCTCTTCCAAGATTGTTTTCTTTATACTCCTTGGTTTCTGTCAGAGAACTGGATGGCCAGTCAGCAGTTTCACAGAGTTTGCCTCAGAAACTGTAGTTTCGGGACTAGACTAGACTAAGGCCTCCAGCTTCATAGCTAAATGTGTGCTCTCTTTAGACATCAGAAATCTCAGTGGAGTCTACTGCTATGGTGGTGATCAGTAAATTAACAAAACAAAACAAAACAAAAATCACTGAAGTCAGTACTTCATGAAAAGATTTACATGTGATCATCACATATAAATCACAACACTTCCATTACAATAAACTGTACATACATACATACAAAAAGATATCTTCTGTGTATGCCATAAAATTAAATGTCTTTAAATTACAAAACCAACAGTCATATTAAGAATATATGTGAAATATGTATGTACATTATGCATGTATGTATAGAAATATTTGGATTATTTGGGCATATAAGAACACTTAAGGTGCACTGAGGTCTCTTTCACTGTACGCAGAGATCGATTTCTAAACTGATTTCTACACTGATGTCTATACTGGGAAGAGTGCTTCATTACTTACACTTACTTAGGCCCCATGCCAATACCACTTTCCACACCATGTTATGAAGTACATATGGTATGACTATACAATACGTTACAATGGGTACAGTAAGGGTGAAATGCTATGCCTGTATAAAACAAAGATATGTGCATAAATAAGTCAAAATCCAAAGACAATGATGCCACATCATATGATGATGTGTAGCTTTAAAACCCATGAATTGCCATCACAATTCAATCATAAGCAGAAATGCTACACAAAGACGCTTCACATGTGATGAAGCATAGCTATGACTCACTGGAATTGTAGCTTCACCCTGGCAGAGAGCAAGACTGCCAAGGCAAACGACTGCGGTATGAGCTTGATCCCGATAACAACTGACCTGACTGCAGGTGTGGTCCTGATTTAAGCCAAGTTCTGGGCCAGAACCGTCCCAAAAGGGTTCCACAAACCAGTTCCACAAACTAGTTCTGCCTTGACCAGGTTCTATTATCTGATTGCAGGTTCACTTTCCCCCGGCGTGTCCCACCCCCTTACCCCACCCCCCGCCCCACCCCCCTCCCTCTGCTTTGGCCAAAAAACACGCCTTGGAACACTAGCACACAAGCAAACCCAATTTGCAGGTCAGGCACAGGTAATTGGATCTGGACCCTTGAATGATTGCCCTGGGCTGAAACATCTTAAGACCATCCTGCAGGTTTGGTAGCTGTCTGAGGCTGACTGAAGTGAACAGAACTGAACAGACAGCCACTGAAGTGCACCATCCATAGCACCATGGAATGCTTTGACTGTTATAGCAGCAACTGTGTTTGACTGTCCTAAAGAAACTCAGCACCATTTCAACAGTGATGAAATTACGGTGTATAACAATATAAATTACCTATCGCCATGGTGAAGGCAACATACATGTTTTAAAAAAAAGCACCGAATGCCAACACATAAAAAACAGTAACCGAAGATGAAACAATAACATTCATATCATTTTTTTTTCTCTTATAACGCAAATGCCTGTTGCCTTACAACGTAGGGTCATATTTTAAATAGGCCCATATATACAAACAAGGATACCCTCCAGGAATGCTGTGCAAATCCTTGGGAGAAAACAAAGTCTCTGGAATGAGAACGGGAGTGGGGGAACATGGGGGGCTTTGGGAGGTGAATGGGAATGGCGGGGTTAGGGGTTGGGGTGGAGGTGGAGGTGCGGGTGGGGGGGTCAAGGGGCTGTCTGTGTGTGCATCACCGCTGGTGTTTATTTGAACCAGTGCAGATAGTTGGAGTTCACAGCAGGAAAACACATGTTGTTGCTGCAGGAGCCCCCGTAGCTTGGCGGACACATGGAGCATGGCACGCCCACTTTGTACGGGGCCTCCCCAATCCAGTTCCCCCTGCGATGAAAGAGAGACAGAGAGAGAAAGAGAGAGAGAGAGACAGAGAGATCTGTGTCAACATCTGCTCGTATGGGAAATGACCACAGAAGAAGGAGGAATCACAGGTGTTGGTATGCCAAATGGTCTGAGGAACATAATTCTTGGTGTTTGAGTATGAAATCACAGGCACTTTTATGGTAAATGCGCTTGCAGAAAGACATAACCACAGATGGTCACACAGGATATGGTCTTAAAGGAAGGAGTAATTATATTATTATATATTATTATAAATGTATTATTTTCATTGCTCATATAATATATAGGCTCGGGTAAGGAAGAAATCCTTGGTAATCATATTCAATCTTGATAACAGCTACGTCTAAAACCAAAGTTGGTCTTTGATCTGCTCCCTTTTTGTGTTCTGGTGTGCTGGACACCCCACACTCTGTTGTAGGACCTTACATTGTTGTGGAATGCATTCCTTCACAGAATGTTCTAGAACTCCTCCCACCCTGATGGGTTAAAGCAGAGGGGGCTCTAGCTCAGGTTGTGTTCTTTCCAATGGCATGTGTATCATTCCGCTGTGATGTACCATTTCGGAGTAACATAACACAGAAGAAAGGGTGCCATTTTGGGCACAATTTACGTCAACCGGCCTGTAGAATTCTAGCGATTTTTTTTTCTGATTCTTTTCAGCTGTCAAATGAAAGCCAGCTGAATGTGTTTTTATGTGT
>CM050203.1:5125000-5132500 GCA_027475355.1 Coilia nasus | reverse complement strand
TGGGGGGGGGGGGGGGGGTACTAGATTTTAAGGGGGTACTACCGTTTACCTTTTACAGTAGTTGCATTAATATGTTGGTACCTCCAAAACCCTGCTGTTTTTGTCTCTTCGGGGGGTACAAGGTCTTGATTGGGGGTATCATACCCCTTAGTACCCCGTTTCATTCAAACTATGTCCTGCATCCTGTATCACTGATTACTGCCCTCAAGACTACCGTGGCAAAGCCCCTGCCTCGTGGCTTGGGCTGTGTGTGTGTGTCTGTGTGTGTGTGTGCATGTGTGTGTGTGTGTGTATGGGGTGTGTGTGTACTTTCAGAGCACGTGCAGGTTTGCGCGCCAGTCTGGCACTGCTCCTGGTTTCCTGGTTGGAGGTGGATAACCCCTGCCTGTGGTAAGGGCTCCGCTTTGGTGGTCTACCAGTTGGATCTGTTCGGCAGCTGCCAAAGCCAAATGGCCATGCCCGGTGACATTTGTCATGTCCACACACACTGTATAGCCAACCTCCCCATTCACGCTTGCTCGATTATGTAAGTCTGTGGTTAGGCTTCCCTCACCAACTTTACCACAGCCAACTTGTATTACTGGAGTGGCAAAAAATTAAATATAGGCTGCTTATGATTGTTGATATTCATAACACATAATTCACATAACACAGGCAAGTCCCCACACTTTCATAAAATGTTAATACAAGAAATTGGCAAAGGAAAGACTTACCATATACTCCATGTTCGAAGCCGGAGGAAACACTTTCCCTCTCACTTTATTGTGGTAATCGAGAATTGCAAGCATGTCGTTTTGGGAGATGTAGCGCTTCCGTCTGGTTTTCGGCAGGCTCGCAGCCTCAGCCCGAAACTTCATAGCTGAACCAATATCGGTGAAATTGGTGACTGGCAACGTTGAGGACGTTGAGGGCTTATAGGCTGCCAACGCACTTGCTCCGCAAGATATGCACAATAGCAGAATATCGATGGCAAAGCAGTTTTCATTCATGATGAGATTCCTGAAGTTTTCAGCTCCGTTATATTCCGCTGGGATGGGTGGATCTGAAAAAGCACATAATTCAGAATGTAAAAATGTGTTTGCAGAATTTGTGTTTTAACTTCCCAATTCGAGAAAAGTTAACAATGCCACTGGTACTGTCTATCGGTAAAATAAAATACTTCAGTTGTCTGTCTAAAAAGAAAATATCCCTACCTTTTGTTGTGGTCAGTCAAGATATGGTGCTGCACTAGATTTTTCAGTTATATCTCCCGACTCTGAGATGTTCTTTGGAATAACAGAACGATGGTCTCTTGACTGTACTACTCCACGCAAACTGGGAAGAACTAAGCTTGCCGACTGAGTCGCCACTTTATATACCGCAGATGCACCGGTGCAGGAAGTGCTGTGGCTTTGAAGGTGTGCTGAATCCCTCCTCCGTCACCTGAAACGAAACATCATTTGGAAAAGAGATGTTTTTGTTTCTTTTATTCCTTGTCTTGGCGCTGCGTGCCTGACCTAATCAGCACATCAGGTTTTCGTTTGCGCAGCTGGCAATGGGTAAAAACAAACGCACGATGTGACGAAGACTCTCGAATAGCAGATCAGCCTGTATATGGGGTAGGGGGAGGCGGGTGGACACAAATCTAAGCAAGGACTGATGATGATCCCATGTAAACACAATGTATTCTCGTATGAAATATGCTTAGCCGTTGATACTTCTTGGCTTAGCACACTAAAACAATAGAGCTGGTACAGCATTGTTTAAAAGAATTATCATCTCTTTGTTTATTTCTTTGTGTATTTTATTGTTATATACTTTAAAGATGGTTGGAAAATACATTGAAAGTCACCATAACAACCCCAAAAAATGCTCTTTAAAAGTATTTTGTTTCACAGTATTGCCATCCATATTGAAAGCATTGAAATGCGTGTCTCTTTACTGCTGAGCTGTCATAGCGTATAACTGTCACAGTGCGGTGTACTTAGCGCCATACTGCTCAGTGACATCAAACCACAGCGTGCGTAGCACATCACCCAGAGCGGTCAAGTAGTCAGAACATGCACGCATTAGCGCTGTAGGGGAATCCAGTGGTTTCACAGCCAAGGGGTTGGCAAGGGGTCCCTTTGTCTCTGTTTGTTTTCCCAGCGGCGTTTACCATACTGTAAAGCTTACACTTGAGGTCGGAGTGTCTACCCTCTCATCGGTGCCAGGCTGCTTAGCGTTATCGTTGCCAAGGCTGGAGTCCCTTCAGCAAGTCATCATTTGCTTTGGCAACCGCTGGACAAACTAATATGACGCAGGAACCCATTTTTCTCTTTCTTCAGCCCCCTTTTCTCCACCACCAGCCCCCCACCTCCTCCTCTTCTTTCTTCTAAACCTCTTCCCCCCCAACTTTCTTGGAAGTGGGAAAGCTCGCTGACCCAAAGTCCTGGAATGGTGACGGCGCGGTGTAAGTTAGTCATTCCTCACACACACTGTGGCTGCTGGTGTGTGTGTGTGTGTGTGGATGGGAAACATCTTGACTGGTGTCGCCAGCTGATGGAAAAGACCATTTGCTGCTCGACACACTCCATTTGTTAGGAGAGTATAAATTACTCTGCACGCAGGGGCACAGAGGCCAGTGCATCGGTTCAGGTTCAGTGGCCGGGATGCAGCAGGTTTCAGCACACAGCTCTAACTTGCTCGTCCCTGAGGGTGCTACGAAGTGTCAGCTTGGTTCAAACTCTAGCTGGTTTAGCAGTGTGGAGAGCAAGGTTGTTGTTTTGGCTGGAGAGGAGTGGAGCGTTACTGTGCTAAAAGCTGATTAAGTGTGCACTCGGGGCTTGCGGCCACAGATTTCAGCACCCTGCCAGGTCTCTGTGTCTGATACTCCCAGCGTAGGGACCAGGCAGGGACTGGGAGAGGGAGAGGGAGAGGGAGAGGGAGAGGGAGAGGGAGAGGGAGAGGGAAAGGGAGGGGATACTCCCAGCGTAGGGACCAGGCTGGGACTGGGAGAGGGAGAGGGAGAGGGATACTCCCAGCGTAGGGACCAGGCAGGGACTGGGAGAGGGAGAGGGAGAGGGAGAGGGAGAGGGATACTCCCAGCGTAGGGACCAGGCAGGGACTGGGAGAGGGAGAGGGAGAGGGAGGGGATACTCCCAGCGTAGGGACCAGGCTGGGACTGGGAGAGGGAGAGGGAGAGGGAGAGGGAGAGGGATACTCCCAGCGTAGGGACCAGGCTGGGACTGGGAGAGGGAGAGGGAGAGGCATACTCCCAGCGTAGGGACCAGACAGGGACTGGGAGAGGGAGAGGGAGAGGGAGAGGTATACTGGGAGAGGGAGAGGGATGTGAGACTAGCGTAGGGACCAGGCAGGGACTGGAAGAAGGAGAGGGGGCGGGATGTGATACTCCAAGCATAGTCACCAGGCAGGGACTGGGAGAAGGGATGGGGGAGGAATAGGATACTTCTAGTGTAGTCACCAGGCAGGGACTGGGAGAAGGGAAGGGGGAGGAATAGGATACTTCTAGTGTAGTCACCAGGCAGGGACTGAGAGAAGGAGAGGGGAAGGGATGCGATACGAGCGAAGGCACCAGGCAGGGTCTCGGAATGGGAGAGGGAGAGGGAGAAGGCAGAGGGATGTGATATTCCTGGCCTAGGCACCAGGCGAGGACTGGCAGAGTGAAAGGGAGAGGGGAAGGGACGTGATACCCACAGCGTATGCACCAGGCAGGGACTGGGGAGTGGGAGAGGAAAAGGAATGTGATATTCCCAGCCTAGACACCAGGCAGGGACCAGGAGAGGGAAAGGGAGAGGAAGAGGGAAAGAGTAAGGGATAGGATACTAGCGTAGTCAGCAGGCACGGACTGACAGAGGAAAAGGAGAAGGGGAAGAAATGGGATACTCCAAGCGTAGGCACCAGGCAGGGACCGGGAGAGGAGAGGGAGAGGGAGAGGGAGAGGGGAAGGGGGAAGCTCTTCCACGCGAATGGTGTTAACAGCAAGAGCAGTAATGAGAGAACAGACAAATCTCTACCAATGCATCTTCTGGAGACTCTCACATACTTATATATACACACACACACCAACTCATACAGAGAAACACACATGGGTGTCCATGCACACACAAACACACACACACACACACACAGACACAGTGACAAATATAGAGAAAACCACTTGTGCACACATGCACGCACACACACACACACACACACACACACACGCATACACATGCACACAGACAAACATTAGGCAGGAAAGACAAATGAAGTGACAGACAGTAAGCTTGCAAAAGAAAGACAGAGAAAGAAAGAAAGAAAGAAAGAAAGAAAGAAAGAAAGAAAGAAAGGGAGAGAAAGCGAGCAACAGATCCTCTTTTAATCCGTTTCAGTTGTGAAGGGTTCCTGCAACAGCCCGCATTGTTCATATTTCAGGCTGTCAGAGACGCATCTCAATGGTCAAGTGCCCTTTCGAAGCCTGTGGTTCACCACTACTGCTGTCAGAGATTGGCAGTCTGCCCCTGGACACACACACACACACGCACACACACACACACACACACGCACAAACACGCACGCATACATGCATACACACACACACACACACTGTCTCTCTCTCTCTCTCTCTCTCTCTCTCTCTCTCTCTCTCTCTCTCTCTCTCTCTCTCTCTCTCTCTCTCTCTCTCTCTCTCTCTCTCTCTCTCTCTCTCTCTCTCTCTCTCTCTCTCTCTCTCTCTCTCTGGAACTACCCAGGGAACAGTGGGCTTAAGTTCTCCAGAGACTCTTACTTATGGACTGATTAAACTAAGCCCACATATTTTGTCTCTAATGTCAAGATACACACACGCATGCACACACAGACGCACACCACACACACCGACACACACACACAGACAGCCAGACACACACACATACACAGATGTGCACACACCCTCGTATGCACATGCACACATTCAACCACACACACACACACACACACTGAAATGGGGACACTTACTGTAAGTAGACGAAGACACACTGAAATTCACACAACATAGATAGACACACACATACACACAGGCACACATATACACACGCATGCACATACACAAAGAAACAGAGTGAGAACAGATTCTTAAGTTAGAAAAAAAAGAGAGTACAGTGTCCTGTAATTGTTACCAAGGGAAGAGCATATATTATCAAATTAGCATGTGCATCGCATAATCAGCCGTTATTTGGGGCTTTTAGCATTCTGCTGTTTTAGAAAGGCATTCTTCTTCAGACCGAACATTTGTTTACTTGTGATAGGTTTGTTCCAAGGCTCTCCACAGTCCCTCTCTCTCCTCCCTCTCCCCCCTTTTCTCTTTCTCCCCTCTCTCTCTCTCTGTCTCTCTCTCTCTCTCTCCCCCACCTCTCTCCCTCTCTCTCTCTCTCCCTCTCTGTCTCTCTCTCTCTCCCCCTTCTCAGGCCTCTCCAGCCAGGCTCATGCCAGTGCTGTTAAACGCAACAGGAAATGCACATCACAAGCTCTTGCCTCGCCACACCACATCGCACCACACCACACCACACTACATCACACCTCCCCACACCACACCACACCTCCCCACACCACACCTCACCACACCACACCACACCGCACACCACACTACACCACACCGCACACCACACCGCACACCACACCTCACCACACCTCACCACACCACACCACACCATACCATACCACACTACACCTCACCTCACCGCACACCACACCACACCTCCCCACACCACACCACACCACACTACACCTCACCACACCACACTACACCACACCACACCTCACCACACCTCACCACACCACACCATACCATACCACACTACACCTCACCATACCACACCACACCACACCACACCTCACCATACCACACCACACCACACCACACCACATCACACCACACCGCACACCACACACCACACCACACCTCACCGCACACCACACCGCACACCACACCATACCACACCACACCTCACCACACCACACCACACCTCACCACACCACACCACACCATACTACACCACACCACACCATACTACACCACACCACACCACACCTCACCGCACACCACACCACACCTCACCACACCACACCATACCACACCTCACCACACCTCACCGCACACCACACCATACCACACCTCGACACACCATACCACACTACACCACACCTCACCACACCACACTACACCACACCACACCACACCACACCATACCACACCACACCTCACCGCACACCACACCGCACACCACACCACACCTCACCACACCATACCACACCACACCTCACCACACCACACCATACCACACCTCACCACACCTCACCGCACACCACACCATACCACACCACACCACACTACACCACACCACAGTACACCGCACACCACACCTCATCACACCACACCTCACCTCACCACACCACACCACATCCATCACTTCCGCAATCAGACACAGCCTCACAGCTGTGGGGCTCCACCCAGGGCTTTGCTTACCAAATTGGAAGTAATCGCCCCATCCAGGAAAATCACTTAGGTGTGTGTGTGTGTGAGTGTGTGTGTGAGGGTTTGTCTCTAGACGTATCCCCCTTTTTCTCTCTCTTTCTCTCTTTGTTTATGAGTCTCTCTTTCTCTTTCACTTTCTCTTTCTCGCGCACTCTCTCTCTCTCTCTTTCTCCCTCCCTCTCTCTCTCTGTAAATGTCAGTCTCTGTCTGTCTTAAAACATGAATAACATGTATGATACATAGAGTAGATCTATGGTACTATTTGTCAGTGGCCTTGTGTTTCCAACAGCCCCACTAAAACAAATGTTACACTATAACGACTTTAGTAGGAGATTTTATCAAAACATTTGTGTGAAAGCAGCTGGTTGAAATATGTTGTGTTGACAGTATATTATGTCTCCAAATGACATTCATTCAAGGTGATCTACCATGGCTACACTGGAGCTGAGGTTCCCCCAAGTGTCAACACCTTAAGTTCATGTTGATGTTTTGTAGGCCTGTTCTTCCGGTAGCCAGTGAGTTCTCTTCACAAAGGGGGGAAGTGTGTGATATGATAAATATATTTGTTTTGGCCAGATTAATGGCAAAACTAGTCGTTACAGCAGATTCAGATTCAGCTGAGTTTGGGTTTGTTTCAGACAACCACTCTACAGTTTTAGCAGATGTTGGCCCACTATCTGTCAGAGCTAAAAGCATTCAGTCAATGTAAAATACATAACTTCACAGTCGAGCACAAACATTATTTACTTGTAACATGTGTATCCAACAGTGTCTCCCTAACCCAGAAAAATAAAGATATCTTTATAGGTTTATTGCAAATTTCTCTGTCCTTTATGTTCGATATTTTAAAAATACTACTACGTATGTAGATCTATGAAATATTAATGTAAGACTTCACATAATTCTGTAGTCAGCTATGTTTAAGTGATGAATGGTGGGCCGTGTTCTCAAACTGAATTGCTGTGTGGGTGTAGGTGGGATGTTTAATGACTTTGTTGTCTTGGTAAAAGCGTGGTATGGTGGTATCC
>CM050203.1:5115000-5120000 GCA_027475355.1 Coilia nasus | reverse complement strand
ACACACACACACATAGGGACACACACACACAAACACACACACAGGTACACACACACACAGGTACACACACACACACATATAGACACACACAGGTACATGTGCACACACACACTCACACACACACACAAGCACACACACACAAACTCACATTTCCAGACTGCCAGTGTTTGTGTCTGAATCAGGTATCTGGTTCATAAACCTTGGCCACTCACACTTAACAGCAGAATTATTCCATTGCTAGCAGAAGAGAGGACTGAGGCAGCCATATTTGTCTGGCAGTGAGGGGTACAGCATTCTAGAATTCCGTGAATTAGAAGAGAGGACTGAGGCTATGTCCACATTAATGCGGATAAATACAAATTCGCTTATCCGTAGTAAAAACAATCTCCGTCCACACTGTCGTTTTTAGAAATGTATGCTATCAAAAATTCCAAAATGTTGTGATTGTTACGTCACTCCAGTCCTGCCAAACTCCAGTGCACCTCAAAGTTCTATCGCTCGCTGAAGTAAAAAAGAGCAGTTACAGTAGCAGTTCTGTTAGCAAGATTGTGTACGGTTTGAAACGCTGGGATTTAGTACGATTTAACAAGTACAACATTCGCCTCCTCTGTTGTAGTAATGCCCGGCGTGCAGTATACAACATAATAACGTTCATCTGCAGTTGAAGGAGTACACTGTACATCGAAAGCATCTGCATCACAATCATCATCATCATCGTCGTCGCCATTTCGCCTGCCATGTTTGTTTTGGTTTTTGGGGTCTCGAGCATAAACTTTACTCAGTGCCATAGCAATGGAACGCCTATCCTCCGTTCCAAGCAGGCATATTCAGATCTCTCCACTTCAGCGGTCGTTTTCCAAAAGCTCCGTTTGCCGTGTTCGAATTCGCCGTGTTAATGTGGACGGGAGGCGCAAACGAATACATTATTATGCGTTTGCATATGTATCCGCATTAATGTGGACAGGGACTGAGGCAGCCATATTTGTCTGGCAATGAGGGTACAGCATTCTAGAATTCCGTGAATTAGAGGAGAGGACTGAGGCAGCCATATTTGTCTGGCAGTGAGGGTACAGCATTGTAGAATTCCGTGGCAGTTAGAGAGGACTGAGGCAGCCATATTTGTCTGGCAGTGAGGGTACAGCATTGTAGAATTCCGTGGCAGTTAGAGAGGACTGAGGCGTACTTAAGAATTTTTGCTCTAGCCTGTAGCCTTTAGTACTCTTAGTGTTTCAGATGGAGGACAACTATTACAGCGACCACAAAAGACTCAGGATATTGCTAACTTGCACAGAACAAACAAGAAGGACAGACACAGGCTTTAAGGCAACACTAAGTAGTTTTTTTTCAACCTTAAAATAATGTTTCCAAAATTATTTCAGTGGTTCATCAACTTGTAACTGGGTGAAAGGCACTTCTGAATTCACTTTGCTGCCCTCCATGAGCTATAACCGCACTAAGTATGTGCAGCGTCTCTGTAGTTTGGATGAGAGACAATTCCACTTCCACCATGTAGGGTGATCAAAGACAAAAACTACTAAATGTTGCTTTAACATACAAAGACACCCACAGCAGGGCATCACGACATTACACACAGACTCTATAAGAAAGCCTACACCATTACAAGTACCTAGGCTCCAGGAGGAACTCTTAACCCTATACCTACCTTTGAAATTTACTGCAAACCAAGTGTGGATCCTTAAAGATTTGCTGCCACCTTGGTCAGGACTCCCTGGAAGAAGAGATAATGTATCTCAATGGGACATTCCTGGTAAAATAAAGAATAAAAAAATAAATAAATCGATACATACATACATACATACATACATACATACATACATGCATACATACATACATACATACATACATACATACATGCATGCATGCATGCATACATACATACATACATACATACATACATACATACATACATACATACATACATACATACATACATACATACATAAGAATCCTTTACATTTGAACAGCTTTGTCTGTTGCAACATCCTATGGTGAATGCTAAGCTTTTAGGACATGTAGACAGGTTCTAAAGACCTTTCATGATATTTCACATGCCACACAGACACTAAAGACATGCACAATGACGCAGAGGCAGGGGGACGGTCTTGATGTGTACATTAATCCCAGAAAGACACATAATCGCCTTCTGTGTATGTGACCTCACTCTAACCTACCCCACAACACAGATGTGAGGAGACAGCACTGCAAGGCTAAATGGTGGAGCCAGTTCATTTGTGAGGCCATAGTTGAAGTCTGCTGTACAGTTGTCAATTTGCCATCATAAAGGGGACCTTTGCAGTGCATAACAAAACCCGAATGTTTTCCTCAGTGACCCAGTTGATTGAAAAGGACAGTGACGTGGTGTACACCATTTGACCTTTCGTGAGTCTGACATCGAGGCGTACCTTTTATGGCAGAGGTTTAGGGTGAGTCAGAGGGAGCTAACGTGTTTTCATCATTGTTTTCATCACTTTAATGGGAAAAGATCCTTCTGTTTCTCATAAGCTTTCTGCCAATGGGGCTTTTCCCTTCTTTACCTTCGCACAACAGTTCATGAGAAACAGCACCTTGCTAGCTCGTGACGCACCATCTCTCTGGCTCCTGATTGTACTCCAAAACAACTGTCAGCAGCCAGTAAAAACAATTTGCAGCAGGCACACCAGTAAGTGATGAGTAATGACGATCATAAGTGATTTCACATCTTGTTTTTTTCAGTCATTACTATTGGGTTCATTTGAAGGCTTTTTTTAATGGCAGACACCGAGATGGACATATTTACACGGACACAGAAACACAAAACACACCAATGCACAAACACATATACACACACACACACACACAGACAAAGGTACACACATACAAGAAAACACACACACACACACACACACACACACACACACACACACACACATACACACACACACAAACACACACACACACACACACAGAGACACACATACACACACACAGGTACACACATACAAACAAATGCACACACACACACACACACACACATACACACACACACACAGGTACACACATACAAACAAATGCACACACACACACAGGTACACACACACACAAACAAACACACACACACAGGTACACACACACAAACAAACAAACACACACACACACACAGACAGGTACACACACACAAACAAACAAACAAACACACACACACACACTCCTCAGGAGAGTTGCAGTGGCATCATGACAGGTGGCCATGTCCCCAAGATGATTTATAGCTAGCTTCATCTGTCACTGTACAAACACACCTCAGAGCCTCACACACTGACAGGCACCTTTGTTTGCTTTTGGGACTTTTCTACAGGTGTGTGTGTGTGTGTGTGTGTGTGTGTGTGTGTGTGTGCGTGTGTGTTGTATGTCTGGGTTTTTGGTGTGACAGCTAGAGACAGCTGTCACCAGCAGGAGTCTGCGCTGTGTCTCCGTAGTTCTCCATGTTCTCACACACACACACACACATACACACACACACACATACACACATGCACACACACACACACAGACACACACACACACACACGACTGGAAATTTGTGTGAATGTAAATTCAGTTTGCACACCATTTCATTTAAATAAACAAACAGCATTTAGCATCATCAACATATCGCTCACCCACCTTTCTCTTTTCCACTACGACTCTGAGTGTCCTCAGTGCCTGGATGTCCTCATTTCTCTCATCATGTCCTGATCTAGTCGCCCCTTACGTTTAGGCCCAGCACAGGAAATTGTGCATCCAATCAGCTGTTTCCTGTTTTGATCCTTCAAAAATGTCCAAACAGGGGGGACTGTTGCTGATGCTATGATCTCTTGTCCTTGTCTGTGGTGGCTGACCTAGAAATCCCTCCTACTCTAAAGCCTGCATGTTGGGATGCTATGATCTCTTGTCCTTGTCTGTGGTGGCTGACCTAGAAATCCCTCCTACTCTAAAGCCTGCATGTTGGGACTCATTTACAGACCAACAGGCTGTGACCCTCCTGACAGACTTTATTCTTTGAAGGCACCTAAAAACAATTCTGGAATAAGAGACACCCACTATTATAACTTTGTTGTTACCAGAATGGCAATGAATGAATGAATGAATGAATGAATGAATGAATGAATGAATGAATGGCAATAATGGGTTACTAATGGCTCTGTGTAATGTTGTAGTAATGTTGTAGTTACGTTTTTTCAGTCAAAGCGAGTCATTCCACCAGCAGTACAGAGACCGCTAAAGGGCTACAGTGCAACACCAGCGTAAACACATTCTAGGGTATATTTGTGAATGGGCACAAGTTAAACTTTCATTAAAAACAAAAATTACATTGATAGGAGTTTTTTTTCTTAGTTGTATCGGCTTTCATTTTCATGGTCAAATGGCTTTCAAGGAGCGTGCCCCAGGCCTTGGGCAAGATGCAGCCAAATCACTGTTTTTGAAACACAAAGAGGGTTTGACATAGCACAGCACTTTGGTTGTTGTATTATTAGGATGCCTACACACAAATCACTGTTTTTAAAACACATAGAGGGTTCGACACAGCACAGCACTTTGGTTGTTGTATTATTAGGATGCCTACACACAAATCACTGTTTTTAAAACGCATAGAGGGTTCGGCACAGCATAGCACAGCACTTTGGTTGTTGTATTATTAGGATGCCTACAGCACTTTGGTTGTTGTATTATTAGGATGCCTACACACAAATTCCAGCATTGGGAACATCGTTGGTGTGCACATACTTTACCAAATAAATGGTTGTAAACTTGTCCATCTTCGTGTGGCCCTGTTTGCCAGGAAAAATCATCAATACTTTCAAAAGGCTTCACATTTACTCATAAAATTCTGAAATATCATCCATCATCCATGTTATCCAGTACTATTAAAGGAGCAAAAAAAGTGAGCGTCTAGTTTGATGTCTACGACGCCTACGGTGAGATTTGGGAGAGACGGTGACACTGCTGCTACATTTAGCTGATGC
>CM050203.1:5085000-5107500 GCA_027475355.1 Coilia nasus | reverse complement strand
GGGTCAACCCTTAGCTCGCACTGGCACAGACCAACTTTAGAATAGCTCTTGAAAACTCATCTCTTTAAAGAGCACTTTTCATCTTAATAGCGGCAGCATGCTCCATGCTCTCTTTGCTTAGCAGCACATAAGCTGACTATACATCGGGCAACTTTTTGAGCAGTGTTGCTCGGCAACAACGTGATAATCTTCTAATGAATGGATAATCAAGACAAGTGTGTAAGATATATGTTCTCCTGATAGAAACCCTGACTCTTGCTGTAGAAGTGCCCAAAAATCATCTGTTAATAATAAAGCTCGCCGCCATGATGAAAGTCCGCACCAGTCGATTGACAAACACGAACCAGCAGGAAGAATAGGAAGAGAGGTGGTACAATCGACTTGTTTGGACTTTCATCATGGCGGCGATGAGAAACTACAGCAAGGTACTGCTTGTCAAAACTGTTTTATTAATAAATGTTGTGTACACTTACAAAGTTCTCAGTGCCTCGTTTTTAATGTCAGGGCCTTTGTTGTACTACCGATGGAGTGTGGAGTTTCTTCGAGCTGTTTTAATGGTTTAAAAATAGCGTAGTCATCATGCTTTGTCTATGGCACCTACCACTTCCATTGTTAGCCTTCTGGGACAAACGATAAAAAATAGTTAAACTCTGAATGCAACAGGCTAAATCAATTTTGCTCCTCAGTACACATACCAACTCGGTATGATGTTTTAACATGCCAATTTTCATTTTACACCGAAGTTCTCCTTTAAGTGTTGCTCCTTACTTATTACCAGTTTGCTCTCAAATTTTTGGGCATGCACCCAAGGTTGGGTCAGTGGTGGCCTAGCGGTTAAAGGTGTACTTCCATCGTGTTTTCATTAATTTTGGTGGTTTCTAGTATTAATGAATGCCCTGTGAGCCGGTTTTGGTGAAAGAAATGCTTTAGTTCTTCTGTTTCAGCCTGTTCTAGTTTGGTGGAGGAGATGGAGCAGGGAGAATGACAGGTTCTCGGCTATGCTAGTCACAGGCTACAATCATTCGAAGCCCATTCGATCATAGCGAACCAAACAGAAGATCTAAACTTTCTACACAAACACACATACTTACCTATACTTTGCTAAGTGAATGTGTGCTGCAACAAAACTTTTCCAGTAATCACAACTGTGGCATACCTTTTTCAAACCTACGTCACTTTATTGTGTATGTGTGTATGTGTATGTAGGTTTAAAGTAACCTACGTCACTTTATTGGCCTTTTTCTTATTGACTCGTTTTTTTCTGCCTGCTTTCTTTCACTGACTAATGGAGGCAATCGGGTTAGAAGAACATTTTCACGTGCAGCATGCATATGCAACTCGGGGTGACCTGTCTTATTTCAAAAGAGCAAGTACTAAACGGTTTCTCGTGGAAGCACTCCTTTAAGCTATCGGACCTGTGACTGCAGGCTGGAATTCGGGTTCGCCGCTGCCACTGAAGTACCCTGGGCAACAGGTGAGTGGAGGTAGTGAATGACCAGCGCTCTCCTCCATCCTGCACTGTGACTGGCAGTCAAAGGGACATAGGTTCAGTTCCCCACACTGACAGGTGGGTGGGGGTAGTGAATGACCAGCGCTCTCCTCCATCCTGCACTGTGACTGGCAGCCAAAGGGACATAGGTTCAGTTCCCCACACTGACAGGTGGGTGGGGGTGGTGAATGACCAGTGCTCTGCTCCATCCTGCACTGTGACTGCTAGCCAAAGGGACATAGGTTCAGTTCCCCACACTGACAGGTGGGTGGGGGTAGTGAATGACCAGCGCTCTGCTCCATCCCCATCCTGCACTGTGACTGGCAGCCAAAGGGACATAGGTTCAGTTCCCCACACTGACAGGTGGGTGGGGGTGGTGAATGACCAGTGCTCTGCTCCATCCTGCACTGTGACTGGCAGCCAAAGGGGCATAGGTTCAGTTCCCCACACTGACAGGTGGGTGGGGGTGGTGATGACCAGTGCTCTCCTCCATCCCCATCCTGCACTGTGACTGGCAGCCAAAGGGACATAGGTTCAGTTCCCCACACTGACAGGTGGGTGGGGGTAGTGAATGACCAGCGCTCTGCTCCATCCCCATCCTGCACTGTGACTGAGCATGGCACCGTCCCCACACACTGCTCCCCGGGTGCCGATGTCATGGCTGCCCCCTGCTCACGTGTGTGATGGGTTAAATGCAGAGGTGAATGTCGTTGTGTGCACTGTGTGCTGTGTCATGGCTGCCCCCTGCTCACGTGTGTGATGGGTTAAATGCCCCCTGCTCACGTGTGTGATGGGTTAAATGCCCCCTGCTCACGTGTGAGATGGGTTAAATGCAGAGGTTGATTTTCGTTGAGTGCACTTACTGCGTGCTGTGATGTGCCGTGTTATCTCAATGACCAGTGGGACTCACTTTCACTTTTCACTTCCATCAGACATTTTCAGGTCTGTCTAGCTGTCAGCTGACACTGGAGACTGGTCAGGGTGCGCTCTGTGTGTAGAGTGGACCTAGATAAGTTCAGCCAGAAAGACTCAGAGAAAAGGAGTTTCAATTTAAACAATTTAATCTAGTTAGAATTAACAATTGAACATTACTGTAAGTAGGTCCGGTCATCAGCCTGGGTCTTGCATCGTTAGATCCAGCAGATCATGCCATTGCCGTTTAGCAGGAACTGGAGTTAACCCCCGGGTGGACAGACAGGGACGAACCTGGTGGTGTTGGGGAGGGAGGAGGATGCGCCGAAATGTCGGCACCTGAAGCAGTGGAAAAGGTAAGTTGATTGGTCCGAGACAGAGTACATTTCAGACATTCGAGTCTTCCTGGCATAATTTTCCCAGGCTTACATTTCTGCTAAAGCGCTGCTATTGTGCAACACCTGTGGTCAGCTCTGTGGAAATAAGACAGCAGGGATTATTACACATCATCAAATTCATTAATGACATTTTCTCCAAAACAAACACATATTCCCCAGAGTTTAAGACTCAACTATTAGACCTGGGCTACATGAAACATTACACAATAGAGGGGTGTTTAAAACAGCAAAGGCAATCATGTGTGAACAACGTCAAACCGCCTCTCATTTCCTCTGAGTCAGAGAAGGTTGTTCTCGGTTAAAAAAAGAATATCTTAACTTCAGAGGAGGTTGTTCTCAGTTAACAAAATAATATCTCAACTCAAGTGCTCCCATTTACATACACAAAAAAGCTCACTTCAAAACCTATCTGAGTTTAAAAGTAATTTAAGTCAGTCCTGCCAGACCTAGATGGTGTCTAGACATAGAACATACTGTAAAGCGATTGTGCCGCATATAACTAACTGTTTCGTTCTGATGTATACATTAAGGCATCTACAGCAAATGTACCTTTCCAAGGCCCCTGTGCTGGATGGCTTAGAGTGAGTATGCATATGCATTAATATAAATAAGCAGTGAAACCTTTTACTACCTACAGAAATGGGTTTGCCAAAAGCCCTTCTATTGGACGCAGAAAGACCAGCTCAGCATCATCAGCGTGTGTGTGCTCTAGTCCAGCTACTCTAAGCCGAGAAGTTTATTCATCATTATAATTTATTTATGTATATCCTGAATATCATGAAATTGATCATAACGGTAGATGTCTTTTGAGCCGTAAATGACTGTAACAGCTGAATTTGAATGAAACATTTAAAAAGCCCATTTTCCCTAGCCTGGTAAACCAGCTCCTCATACTTCATTTTATTTTGTACAGAGGGTCTGGCTGTGCTGCCATTGACATTGCTGTATTAGGTACCAGCCAATCCTAGCCAATCAGAGAACAGAGGGAGTGTTTGTGAGCGTTGTCATTGACTTTGTGTGCTACATTTAAATTGTAGTGCGTGGGTAGCCTAATTGCATACATGACGACCAGACATTAGCGATTGCGTAAAGGCAGAGCCACTTGTTTTAAACTTTAGCAGAGTCCACAACTCCAGGAAGAAATTGTTTCTCAATGCAGCAAGGCCAGATCTTCTGTACAGAATGAAACAAAGTACGAGGGGCTGGTTTAGCAGGCTAGCTGTGTGTGTGTATGTGTGTGTGCTCTGGTCCAGCTACGCTGAGCTGGAAAGAGGGAACTGAAATACTGCCCCTCAGCTCTCTGCTACTCGCTCATTTCTCCTGCCCTTGTCCACCACACATCTGGTGTCACTATTTGCAACTGAGCTGCCACTTTTCCTTCAACAGAGGGTGGAAGAGAGGGGGGTGGTGGAGAGAGAGGAGAGAGGGAGGAGGGGGAGGAGGAGGAGGGAGAGAGGAGGAGGGGAGGGGGTGGCGGTTGCATCACCATGGCAGCTGTGGTGATGGCGGGGCCAGGAAGCGAGTAAGCTGCACTGCACCGTCGCCATCGGTGATTTACATTCCACGCCGTCTCACTCCTCCCCACCCTCTCCCTCTTCGTCTTCCTCCTCCTCTCCCTCCCTCTTCATCCCCTCCTCTCTCGCATCTTTTCTTTTGCTGGGGAGGGAGCTCAAAAAGGAGAATAGCACCTACTACTACTACAGTACCTACTCCTCTCTCGCTGTCTCTCTGTCTCTGTCTCTTTCTCTCCCTCATATCTACAAACACACACACACACTCTGACATGCAAACACAAACATATGCACACAAACACACACACACAAACCCACACACTTACGCACGCACACACATACATACACAGACACCGACACACACACAGTTACAGACACGCCCCCATGCACACACACACATACATACACAAATACACAGACACACACACACACACACGTGCACACAAACATACATTCACCTCCCCAACCCACCCGTCATGTCTCTTGGCTGTTGTCATGACAAACCTTTGGGTGACCTTTAACCTCAGGTAGCCGGCCCCTGAGGCACCCAGCTGCTGAGTGATTCCAGATGGGGGGACCAGTGCTCCTGTCAGAGGCAGACATGGAGGTGGGGGTGGGGGGGACCAGAGCTCCTGTCAGAGGCAGACATGGGGGTGGAGGGGGCAAATAGGAAGGAGAGGTGGGGTGGAGACACATGGAGGTGGGTGTATCAGAGGCAGACTTGGAGGTGGGGGTGGGGGGGGCAGGTATGGAGGTGGGGGTCGAGGGGGTAGATATAAAGGAGAGGTGGGGGTGGAGGGGGCAGATTGGAGGTGGGGTATCAGGCACATGAAGGTGGGGGTATCAGAGGAACATGGAGGTGGTGGAGGCAGATAAGGAGGTGTGGGGGTAGAGGCAGACATGGCGGTGGGGGTTTAGGCAGACATGGCGGTGGGGGTTTAGGCAGACGTGTGAAAAGACACGTGGCGGGTAGAGGTGGGCTAAGGATGTTCACAACCCCCCCGTCTACACACACACACACACATACACAAATGCACACACACACATACACAGATGCACACACACACACACACATACACAGACCCACACACACACACACATACACAGACGCACACACACACACACACACACATATACACACACACACGCATACACACAAACACACACACATACACACACACACAAACACACACACACACACACACACACACACACCTCTGCTGTCTTTAACTATGACAGTTGGATGAAAGGGAGACGTGTGAGCGCTTTAGCAGTGCGTCTGCACATCTGCAATGATTTTTCCATTAGATAGTCAGCAGAGAAGTATCAGCTTTTGAAAAACAAGACGTTACAACCCACCCTATTCGCTTGACCTAATGGTCTTAACATCTTCATTTGCAAGAGCAAGTAATCCAAGACAAATGTCGTATAATTTTCAAACGCTGTGCTGTGCTGTGCTGCAAGCGAGTGCAATCCTCCGTAATGACAGTAGCAGAAGGTGGTGCTTGTAGACAGTCTGCAGGGCAAAGCTGGCCCACAGGAGAAGCAACCAGCTCGCTGCTCAGAGAGAGTCTGCAAAGCATAGCTAGTCCAGAGGAGAAGCACCCAGCTCGTAGCTCAGAGAGAGTCTGCAGAGCAAAGCTGGCCCACAGGAGAAGCACCCAGATCGCTGCTCAGAGAGAGAGTCTGCAGGGCATAGCTAGTCCAGAGGAGAAGCACCCAGCTCGCTGCTCAGAGAGAGAGTCTGCAGAGCATAGCTGGCCCACAGGAGAAGCAACCAGCTCGCTGCTCAGAGAAAGAGTCTGCAGGGCATAGCTAGTCCAGAGGAGAAGCACCCAGCTCGTAGCTCAGAGAGAGTCTGCAGAGCATAGCTGGCCCACAGGAGAAGCACCCAGCTCGTAGCTTAGAGTCTGAATAGGAAATCTAGCTCACAGGAGAAGCAACCAGCTCTGCGGTCTGAGGCCTCTCTGAGGCAATCTGTTAGCCACAACATTTTTACATTTTTCGGCTAACTAAAAGCATTTATCCAAAAGTGACACATGGTTATTTTTAATGCTGCTAAAACAATGGAATGGAATGCAACAATGGAATTTCCCTCTGGGACGTACATCTAATTCTGCAAGATCTTGGTAATAACAATGTGATAAGACTAAAGAATTATTTTTTTCTGTAAAATTCTGTAAACACAACCTTACAAACTTAAAAAAAGTCCCTCCTGAGGGACTTCGACTCCATTGGGCTAGATGCTCCCGCATCACTGCCAGTAAATCTCTCCCCATGTCCCCCCTCTCAGTAGCCTCTTAGCAGTCACCGTATCGCCAGCGCTACGACTCGTTGTGACTGAAAAAAACATAACTACAACATTACAACATTACTACGACATTACAGAAAGTCTTTAGTAACACGTTACAACTGGGTCATTGCCATTCTGGTAACAACAAAGTTGTAATAGGGGGTGTGTCTTAAGGGGTTAATCAGCTCGGGGTACACCTCGGTTCACACACACGACACAGACACATTAGCCGAGCCCCCCCTTTCTGGAGAGGAAAGCCTGTCTGCCCCCCCCCCCCCCCCCCCCCCACCCACCCACTCCAACCCACCCTCCCCTTTTCTGCTGTGTTAATATTTACAAGCACTGGAAGTTGAGTCAGTCTGAAACATGACGCTTTTGGAGGCCACCTCCTGACCCCTGGTCATCAAGAGGAGAGCTGTTTCCCAGAGTCACATCGATCACTGATGCATGTGGCCCTTCGGTCTGACCTCGCAGAATAAAACTTGGGTTTTGTGAGCTGGCAAACCCTGAGGAGATTTTTTGTTTCTTCTCTTATTTACACAGAAAGGGTCTAAGCAGTTGGTGGAGCCTGTGGCCCAGCGGACAAAGAGGCCTGCATAACCCATTAACTCAAGTCAAGCCAAGTAGCTCTGAAAATGGGCTCGCTCGTAAAGCTCACAAAGAGAGAAGAGCAGAAAAGCACAGGTACAGACAGCACAATGGACAGGTGTTCTCTCTCCCTGTGCTTTGGAGAGGGTCATCAAGTTTCTCATGTAGCTTGTGGCCTTGTTTTTCTTGCAGAACGCCGACTGTCAGAGTGATGCGTCATTACTAAGCTTTTTCTTAATTATGGATTTTATTCAGAATATGTTTTATTTGATGTGATACATACATACATACATACATACATACATACATACATACATACATACATACATACATACATACATACATACATACATACATACATGCATGCATACATACAGACTGACAGACAAACAGACAGACAGCAGATGGACATAAATACACACATACACACATATATGCATACATACATACTGTACATACATACATACATAGATGCATTCACACAGTTCATATACACATGTATGCATACAGGCATACAGCATACACACAGGCATATATGCACTGACTGGTCATGAGCACATCTCAGACTGCACTGTTCTGTTCTATTCTGATGAACCTGCTCTAGCTGTGGAGTTGCAGGACCCCTTAATTGTTGTGGCAACATATTGAACACACGTAAGGTTTCAATCACGCACATCCAAGTAATTGGGGTGCAGGATCCAAAAAAAGTAAAACTGTAATGACAAATGAAAGTTGTCACTAGTGAAAACAGAAAAAAACTTATAAAGAACTTATTGGGAGCTTTCCAGTGTGCAGATTTTCATTTGTCTTTAAAACATATTTGAACACATAACATATAACATATGGATTACATATTATAACATAATAAATTGCTGACATGCTGGTGCGTAGTGAGTTCAGGAAGAGGAAGATGTGATGTTGAGTAGCAATGTATGCATTCCCTGTGTGTATAGATATTTTTGACTAGCAATGTATGCATTCCCTATGTGTATAGATATTTTTGACTAGCAATGTATGCATTCCCTATGTGTATAGATATTTTTGACTAGCAATGTATGCATTCCCTATGTGTATAGATATTTTTGACTAGCAATGTATGCATTCCCTATGTGTATAGATATTTTTGACTAGCAATGTATGCATTCCCTATGTGGAGAGATAGTTTTAGACTAGCAATGTATGCATTCCCTATGTTGAGATAGTTTTGGACTAGCAATGTATGCATTCCCTATGTTGAGATAGTTTTGGACTAGCAATGTATGCATTTGCTATGTGGAGAGATAGTTTAGGCCTAGCAATGTAAGCATTCTCAATGTGGAGAGAGAGTTTTGGACTAGCAATGTATGCATTCCCTATGTGTATAGATAGTTTTCACTAGCAATGTATGTATCCCTGTGTGGGGAGACAGTTTTGGACCAGCAGTGTATGCATTTGCTATGTGGAGAGATAGTTTAGGCCTAGCAATGTATGCATTCCCTATGTGGGGAGAGAGTTTTGGACTATCAGTGTATGCATTGGTTATGTGGAGAAAGAGTTTTGGACTAGCAATATATGCATTTGCTATGTGTACAGATAGTTTTGGACTAGCAATGTATGCTTTCCTTATGTGGAGAGATAGTTTTGGACTAGCAATGTATGCTTTCCCTATGTGGAGACAGAGTTTTGGACTAGCGATGTATGCATTTGCTATGTGTACAGATAGTTTTGGACTAGCAATGTATGCTTTCCTTATGTGGAGACAGAGTTTTGGACTAGCGATGTATGCATTTGCTATGTGTACAGATAGTTTTGGACTAGCAATGTATGCTTTCCTTATGTGGAGAGATAGTTTTGGACTAGCAATGTATGCTTTCCCTATGTGGAGACAGAGTTTTGGACTAGCGATGTATGCATTTGCTATGTGTACAGATAGTTTTGGACTAGCAATGTATGCTTTCCTTATGTGGAGACAGAGTTTTGGACTAGCGATGTATGCATTTGCTATGTGTACAGATAGTTTTGGACTAGCAATGTATGCTTTCCCTATGTGGAGACAGAGTTTTGGACTAGCGATGTATGCATTTGCTATGTGGAGAGATAGCTTTGGACCAGCAGTGTATGCATTTCCTATGTGGAGAGATAGCGTGTGGAAGTCACTGCATTATACGGCGCCGGTCCAAAGTGTGAGCCGAGATTATTTACGCTGCCTAAGCCATGCCTTGGACCCGCGCGCACTGTATTACTTGTGCACATTTCATAGGCACTTGGCAGGGAGGCGTGGGCTGTGCAAAGCCCAGAGTGCCAGAATGTCACAGGTTTTACGAGCCCAAACTGATCAGTCTGAATGATCTCCCACCAACTGGAGAAGCGCTCTGACAGCATTGGACATGCCCTGGGTGCAGTAAATTCAGCACGGCCGGCCACGCCAGGTCCAACACTTATTCCATTAGGGCGCATTCATCAAAAGGAGTTGAGTTGTGCACTACGTTTGACATGTCAGATGTTCCAGCTGTAACTTATGGGAGATGTACAGTATGCACCTACTCCTAGAGTGTGCTCTGGAAAGTTTCAATATATGGACAGTTTTCAAGCTCAAGTATAAATCATTTTAATTTATGTTTAGCACACATGGTTTTCAGAGTGATTCATTCCAATGAATGTTATTAACATGTTAACACACCCAAAATTAACACCCACACACCAAGTGAAATGCATCTGTGTTCTCTCTATAAGTGACTGTGAATTAGGCATAACATAGTTTCTAAAATGACAATGACACTCTACACTTGCCAACTGGATATATCATTATACTGTACCTCCCATACTATAATCTGTAAAGTGCATTAGTTTAAGTGACTGAAAAACAGTAATATATAAAGCCTTGCAGGAGTAATATGAAACGTGATCCTCAGAAAGAGACAGTAGCAAGCCGGTTAATTTCCCCGTGGCCCCTGAGTGGCATTTAGGTGGGGATCTGTGGCCAGAAACGTGTCCTGTGTTTAGACTGGCATGCCCTCAGAAAGAGGCAGTAGTACGCCAGTTAATTTCACAGAATCCCTGTGGGCTTTGAGTGGCATTTAGGTGGAGATCTATGGGGTGAAATGTGTCCCGTGTTTGGGCTGGCATGCCCTCAGAAAAATACAGTAGCACGCCAGTTCATTTCACTTTGCTGAAGCACCATGGCCCCTGACTGGCATTTAGGTGGAGATGTATGGCCTGAAACATGTCCTGTGTTTGGACTGGCATGCCCTCGTCAAGGGCCACGGTGCTTCGGTGAAATTAACCGACATACTACTGTCTCTTTCTGAGGGCATGCCAGTCTAAACACGGGACACGTTTCAGGTCATAGATCTCCACCTAAATGTCACGTGCCCTGTGTTTTGACTGGCATGCTCTCAGAAAGAGACAGTAGTACGTCGGTTAATTTCACCGAATCCCAGTGGCCCCTGAGTGGCATTTAGGTGATCTATGGGCTGAAACGTGCCCTGTGTTTGGGCTGGCATGCCCTCAGAAACAGACAGTAGCACGCCAGCTAATTTTACTTCTCCGAAGCCCAGTGGCCCCTGAGTGGCATTTAGGTCCTGTGGGGATGTATGATCTGAAACGTGCCCTCAGAAAGAGACAGTAGTACAAAGCCCCGTGGCCCTTGAGTGGCATTTAGGTGGGGATCTATGGCCTGAAATGTGCCCCGTGTTTGGGCTGGCATGCCCTCGTCAGCAGGCGTGGCTCTTGAGTGGCATTTAGGTGGGGTGTATGATCTTAAACGTGCCCTGTGTTTGGGCTGGCATGCCCTCAGAAAGAGACAGTATTACAAAGCCCCGTGGCCCTTGAGTGGCATTTATGTGGGGATCTATGGCCTGAAATGTGCCCCGTGTTTGGGCTGGCATGCCCTCGTCAGCAGGCGTGGCTCTTGAGTGACATTTAGGTGGAGATCTATGGCCTGAAATGTGCCCCGTGTTTGGGCTGGCATGCCCTCGTCGCAGGCATGGGCTTCCCTGATGCCTTAGCCAGCTGGAGGTCACAGCGCCTGGCTCTCCACATGGCAGGCGCCGTCATGCGTAAAACAGATTATTTAATAAAGAACGACCTTCTTGCCCGCTGTTTTTTTTTCTTTCTTTCTTTCCACAAAGTCCTCTCCACGGTTTGAAGTAGTTTATTAAGAGCAGGGTGGCTTATTACTTAACACTGTTTGTGTTTCTTAATCTGTTGCGTGGAAATTTCCAGATTTTCTGCCTCATTCTGTAGTTTATGGGCTGTGCGCGCAGGGGCTTTTGTTCCAATGACCTGCCCCAAAACTAACAGAAGCCATGCACAAGGAGGGAAAGCGTGGCCATGACAATTACGTGTGTATGGCGACGGGAATGATGTGTGTGTGGCAATGACCCTGAAGTGTGTGTGGCGATGGGACTGATGTGTGTGTGTTAAAAGGACTGATGTGTGTGTGTGTGTGTGTGTCAATGTCTTTAAGGTCTGTGTGGCGATGGCCCTGAAGTGTGTGTGGCAGTAGGACTGATGTGTGTGTGGGAGCGTGGTGACGGAACTGGTGTGTGTGTGTCAATGTCTTTAAGGTCTGTGTGGCAATGGCACTCATCTGTGTGTGTGGTGATGGCCCTAAAGTGTGCGTGGCAATAGGACTGAAGTGTGTGTGTGGCGATGGGATTGATGTGTGTGTGTGTGTGTGTGTGTGTGTGTGTGTGTGTGTCAAAGGCTTTAAGGTCTGTGTGGCAATAGCCCTAAAGTGTGTGTGGCAATCGGACTGATGTGTGTGTGGCGATGGAACTGATGTGTGTGTGTTAAAAGGACAGATGTGTATGTGTCAATGGCTTTAAGGTCTGTGTGGCAATAGCCCTGAAGTGTGTTTGGCGATGGAACTGATATGTGTGTGTTAAAAGGACAGGTGTGTCTGTGTCAATGTCTTTAAGGTCTGTGTGGCGTTGGCCCTAAAGTGTGTGGCAGTAGGACTGATGTGTGGGTGTGTGTGCTGAAAGGACTGATGTGTGTGTGGCGATGGCACCCGTGTGTGCTTAAAGGACTGATGTGTGTGTGTGGTGATGGGACTGATGTGTGTGTGGCGATGGCACCCGTGTGTGCTAAAGGACTGATGTGTGTGTGTGGTGACGGGACTGATGTGTGTGTGGCGATGGCACTCATGTGTGGTGATGGGACTGATGTTTGTGTGTAGCAATGGCACTCATCTGTGTGTGGCAGCAGGGCTAATGTGTGTGTGGCGATGGGACAGATGTGTGTGTGTCAATGGCTTTAAGGTCTGTGTGGCAATGGCACTCATCTGTGTGTGTGTGGCGATGGCCCTAAAGTGTGTGTTGCAGTAGGACTGATGTGTGTGTGTGGTGATGGCACTCGTACGTGTGTTGAAAGGACTGTGTGTGTGGCGACAGAACTGATGTGTGTGTGGCAAGGGGACTGATGTGTGTGTGTGTGTGTGTGTGTGTGGCAATGGCCCTAAAGTATGTGTTGCAGTAGGACTGATGTGTGTGTGTGGTGATGGCACTCATACGTGTGTTGAAAGGACTGTGTGTGTGGCGACAGAACTGATGTGTGTGTGGCAAGGGGACTGATGTGTGTGTGTGTGTGTGTGTGTGTGTGTGGCAATGGCCCTAAAGTGTGTGTGGCAGTAGGACTGGTGTGTGTGTGTGGTGATGGCACTCATCTGTGTCGGTGGCGATGGCCCTAAAGTGTGTGTGGCGAGGGTACTGATGTGTGTGTGTCAATGACTCTTAAGTGTGTGTGGCAGTAGGACTGATGTGTGTGCGTGTGTGTGTGTGTGTGTGTGTGTGTGTGTGTGTGTGTGTGAGAGAGAGAGAGATTCTGTCTCTATGGTTATTTGGCTTGCTGAATAAAATTATTTGAAATTGTCATTAATGAAGCAAAATAGCTCATAGGTAATTGTTAACTCATCTTAAAGGAGAACTTCAGTGTAAAATGAAAATTGGCATGTTAAAACATCATACCGAGTTGGTATGTGTACTGAGGAGCAAAATTGATTTAACCTGTTGCATTCAACTATTTTTTATCGTTTGTCCCAGAAGGCTAACAATGGAAGTGGTAGGTGCCCTTACACGAAGCATGACGACTATGCTATTTTTAAACCATTAAAACAGCTCAAAGAAACTCCACACTCCATCGGTAGTACAACAAAGGCTCTGGCATTCAAAACAAAGCATTGAGAATATTGTAAATGTACACAACGTTTATTTAAAAAACTGTTCTTACATGCAGTAGTTTGTAGTTGTTACTCGTCACCGCCATGATGAAAGTCCAAATAAGTCGACTGTACTACCTCTCCTCTCATTCTTCCTGCTGGTTCGTGTTCGTCAATCGTCTTGTGTGGACTTTCATCATAGCGGCGATGAGAAAGCACAACAAGGTACTGCCTGTCAAAACAGTTTTATTAATGTTGTGTACACTTACAAAGTTCTCAGTGCCTTGTTTTTAATGTCAGGGCCTGTTGTACTACCGATGGAGTGTGGAGTTTCTTCCAGCTGTTTTAATGGTTTAAAAATAGCGTAGTCGTCATGCTTCGTCTAAGGGCACCTACCACTTCCATTGATAGCCTTCTGGGACAAACTATAAAAAATAGTTTAACTCTAAATGCAACAGGCTAAATCGATTTTGCTCCTCAGTACACATACCAACTCGGTATGATGTTTTAACATGCCAATTTTCATTTTACACAGAAGTTCTCCTTTAAACCTTCGGTGTAAGATGTCCATGCGATAACACGTGTTTAGTTAGAGGTTGTGTTGTTGTGCATGTTTTAATGTAGGCTGTCAGTGTTTGCCTTCACACATTTTCAATAATATAAATTATGAGTGTGCTTTGCTTTGACTATTTAACAATTATGAAATAACAGCTTTTACAACATTTGTTGTTTTATAACATTTGTGAAAGCTGTTATTTCATATTTTTGTAGCTTAGTGTGATGTACTGTACTGATTCTACAGTTTGATAGGTTCCTATGCCATTTTAATGCAATTGCTATCAGATAATTGCATTAACAACACTGCATGAAAATAACAATGGGATATACTACATTTGCGATTATGTGTGGGCTAATTACATGGTTCTAATGCCGAAACTGTGGGTTGAATGATCAAGTTTTAAGGTGCGTGAATTAGTCTAAAGAAGAGCCAGATTGCTATTTTAATTGATATTGATTAAATCCAACAGGACTATAGAGTAAGATATGCCACTAGAACAATACCTATGCTATTTTGGGGGCAGCTGTGGCCTAGTTGTTAGGGAGTTGGTCTTGCAATTGGAAGGTTGCTGGTTCAAATCCTGCCATACCCATGGTTGAAAAGCCCTTGAGCAAGGCATCTAACCCCACACTGCTCCAGGGCCTGTAACTGAAACCCTGTAAATACCGGTGAGTCACTCTGGATAAGACCGTCAGCTAAGTGGTAACTTTTTTTTTTTTTAATTAACCAGTATTGAACAATTTTAGGCACCGTTTTAGGCCTTAACCGCTCCACATAGATGCACTGGATGGACAAACGTACAAGTGTTGTATTATTGGCCCCCCTGGACGGCCGGTGCTGTTGTTGTTTTTCCAAGCCTGCTCGTGGCGGGGGCGAGGGGGGGTTTGGGGGGAGTGAGGGGGCCATGTGTTTTCCCCGAAGAGGCTGCCACTGAAATGACCCTTGTCATCAAGCGTCGGTCAAAGCTGCGCATTCCTATAGCTTGTCCATATGTGGAGGAAAAGCCGTGGGTGGTAGTGACGTAAAGAGAACTCAATGAACATACTATTAACCCCCCCTGGCCCCCCACCCCCTGTCGGACAGCATTCCATTGATTCTCCACTTGTTTTCTCTCGCGTTGTTTGCTCGGCCATCTTTCAGTGCAGTCACAAACGCGCCTCAATGCCGCCATTGCTCGGCCATCTTTCAGTGCCGTCACAAACGCGCCTCAATGCCGCCATTGCTCGGCCATCTTTAAGTGCAGTCACAAACGCGCCTCAATGGCGCCATTGCTCGGCCATCTTTCAGTGCCGTCACAAACACGCCTCAATGCCGCCATTGCTCGGCCATCTTTAAGTGCAGTCACAAACATGCTCAATGCCGCCATTGGAAGAGCACCATACTGTATCACGGTGTTGGAGAAATAAAAACATCTCTCTCCGCGTCGCACAGACTGTGGAGTTACTGGCATTTTACAAGCGCTTCACGCTAAATAAAAATCTCATCACTCCATGGGGTGGGGTCGAGTGAGGGCGTACTGTAGGCAGGCGTACTGTATTGCCTGTGGAAACCAAAACAGCGGCCGGAAACAAGTGGTGATGGGAAAGCTCCCTGCTTGCGTGAGTGGCCTCCGAGGGTAAGTGGCGCCCCAGGGGGTGGGGTAAGGAGTGGGGTTGGGGGGTCCCCTCAGTGGCACAGGTAGAGGATGATGGGTAAAACAGACACTACCTCCGTGTCCCTACATAACAGCCAGACACATCTGCAGCTTCTGCTTGGCCTAGCATGTACATAAGAGCAGAGAGCAAGAGTATGTGTGTGTGACGGACGGACGGACGGACGGATAGGTAGATAGACAAACAGACAGACAGATGGCATAGGTGTCAATCCTGGGTGTTCAGAAAGTAAAAATCCTGCCACGCTTTCCTTGTAATACAGGTGACTTCACTGAGTAGCTGATCTACCTGTCTTGAGTGCTCATTACAATCAGCTGATTCAGAGCTGGTTGGATCAAATTTGTAGCAGGGTTTTTACTTTCTGGAAAGAGACACAGAAAGAGAGATAGAAATAGTGACAGAGAGGGAGGTAAAAGAGAGACCTCTTTGCTCGTTTATCTCAACAGCAAAATAATTGTTGTCGTCCAGTATACCCCAGTAATTTGCCCCAGTATACCCCAGTAATTTGCCCCAGTATGCCTTGAGAAGACTGTCTGCTTTGACACATAGCATAGCGAAGCCACACTGTCTTAAACCCACCCCTGCAAACCCGCCCCCTCGTACTTCATTTCATTTTGTATAGAGGGTCTGGACCAGAGGCCATTGAAGTTCATGTAAGAGGATCGAGTAACTCCTAGCCAATCAGCAAACAGCGGGTGTGTTCATGAGCCATGATGTTGACTTTGTGTGCTACATTTGAATTGTAGTGTGTAGGTAGGCTAATTGCATACGTGACGACCACATGTTAGCTGTTGGGTAAAGGCACAGCTGTTTGTTTTAAACTTTAGCAGAGTCCACACTTCCAGGAAGAAATCATTTCTCACGGCCTCCGCTCCAGACCCTCTGTACAAAATGAAGTTAAGTACAAGGGGATGGTTTACCACGCTAACACTGTCTGCCTATACAAGCAGAAACATCTGAGCTAAGCTGTAGTCACTGCACTGTTACAGTTGGCTAGCAGTGTCCTGCCTTGCTGTTGCTTGCTTATGTTAGAGTCTTATGGAAATGAAATGGCTTCTTTTAATACTCTAAAGACAAGGTATCGGAGGCGGACACCCCGGGTTCAGGAAGTAAAAGTCCCGCCAAGTATTTGATCCAGCCAATTCATTGCATCATCTGATTCTAATCCGCACACCCCTTCAGCCAGGTACATGATTGCCAATTAGTGAAATCACCTTTTTTAGGAGCACAGGCAGAAGGAATATCTGACAGGACTTTTACTTTCTCCAGCCGATTTGTTGGCCTCTGCTAGGTATTAATCAAATGAATAGGTTGAGAGTGAGCATTGGTAAGTAATTGCTAGTGTTTTGTCAATTCTTGTTAAATAAAGTTTAAATAAACCAAAAAAAAATGTAATTAACTGAAACATTAATGTAATCCCAATGTCCACATCGGCACACATTAATAATATCCACAGGGCAATTATTCGCTCTCTCTGACGCAGGAGGGAACAGGGACCCTATGGAGTGTAATCCAACACATATAGGCCCTGTGTTGGGCGGGGGGAAGGAACATAAACAGATAGTGTTTGAACTCAGACAGGGAGAGTTGATTCAGGAGCCTGCTGAGGGAGTGCTGAGTTAGAGTTTGCTTTGCGTGAACAGGGCATGTTGACATCTCCGGTTGGAGTGCTGGCCAAAAACAATCCAAGATGGAGTTCCGTTGTGATTGTTTTCACCACATGCATTATTCACTGTGTGAACGGTGGATACTTGGCCTGTTGGGCTGAAAGGTGCTTAAATAATGTGATCCACAAGGACTAATCTGTGTCACTGAATATGTTATGGCAATACACACACATACATTCACAGCCCACACATGTGCACAATGACTGTATGAATGCACTTCTGAATTTACAGCATATTTCAGAGCTTTCTGGCCAAATGCCCATCATGCAGTTTGTCTCTGATGTAAAAGAAAAGATGGGATTCTAGAACTCAGATGGAAAGCAGAAGTAGCACAGTACACTTGGGTCATGCCGACAGAAGCACTGCGAAGCGATGCCTCCTTTTCTTTCTTTTCTTTTTTGTTTGGGTGGTTTACGAAATTTACGAGCTTTTGTGAGCCGGAGTGGGAGTGGGAGTGGGAGGGCAGGAGAGGAGAGGAGGGAAAGTTGAGCACGTCCAGACCTCATTATTCAGCCGAAAATCCACCTCTCCTTCGCCTTGATCAGTGCTCCTGCTCGGGACGTCACAGGAGCAGCTTCTTGGCCGCGCCTGGCTGCTTTTACGAGCCTGTAAACCTGTTGACACATCTCGACCTGGACGGCCGTCAGGAGAAAGCGGTGATGCAGCAGAATCCGCCGTTGGAGCGCTAGGGCGTGTGTACGTTGTTAATGCAGACGTGATGTGATGTCCTTCTGCAAACCTCTTTACGTGCATGGTATTTATCCATCTTTGTTGTTTTGGCAGAAACACGCATGTCGAAATGACATCTACAGCTGAGTGAGAAGGGCAATGATTGCACCACAGGAAGGGAAACACTGGTTGTAATACTGGTTGTAAAATGCGGAAAATGTTACTTTGATTTTTGACATCCCAGGTTTTTTTCTTTGTTTTTCCTTCAGATCCTCATCCATGCTCCTGTCCATTGATTGGAAATGGAGTTTATTTTACCATGACTGACCTCAAGGCAGTCGTTAACAAAAAAGGTTTTGCTATTTTTTTAATGTCCTCTTGGTAGGACCCAGGGAGCTGACCCAGAGTTGCCTGAGAGAAAGGTGAGACTAAAAAAAAAAACAGCTGATCCTTCAGGAGGGAATAAAGCATCGCCGTGGTTTCCAGCTCAAAAAGTCATCCAGAAGCACGTTATCCAGATGCAAAACGCTCCAGACAGCAGCTCACGGCCCACACTATAACAGGTCTGGCTTAGGCCGCGCTCGCGTCTGGACAAGTGTTGTCACAGCACCGATAAGGTTGTATAACACCTCAGCAGAATTTATTTGCACCTAATTACTCTCAATGTGCTGTCCTTTCATTTGTTCCATCACATCGAGGTCTGAGACATGTAGGAGTCAACATGTTTCTCTTAGAGAGAGAGAGAGAGAGAGAGAGAGAAGATAGGCAGACAACCCCCTTCATCCCCCCCCCTTAGAGAGAGAGAGAGAGAGAGAGAAGATAGGCAGACAACACCCTTCATCCCTCCACCCCCCCCCCCCCTCTTAGAGCGAGAGAGCGAGAGAGAGAGAAAGAAAGAGAGAGAGGGAGAGAGAAGATAGGCAGACAAACCCCTCCACCCCCCCATCCCCTTAAACTGTTTGCACCACTACACTGGAGTGACTGAGTTTAGTTGAGGAGTCGCAGTTCTGGGATGAGCCTGATAGGCTGATAGGATAGCAGCTGGAGCTTGCGCTGCTCTGCCATCTCTCACATCCAAGTCCCCGTCAGCAGCAGGAGATGGAGTGGGCCTTCATCAGCAAGGAAAACATGCAGCGTTGAAATGCGCTTAGCACTCCACAGACTGGCCAGCCCATTGTGCTGGAGACAGCCATGGAGGATGAGATGTGCGTAGCTGACAGGTTAAAACTCCTACTGCAGTTGTGTGTGTGTGTGTGTGTGACAGGGCATCTGGTTTATTGTCCGAAGCTGGCTTTGTCAAAGTGGATGATTTGTTTTCATGAATGTGGCGTGAAACACAGTATCCATGTCCACAGCATCCATCCATGAGTTCATCACACTCGCAGCACAGTGGCAGACTCGCTCATATCTACCTGCATAGTTTCCCACCAGGAACTTTCATCAGAATCATTCTCTCTTGCAGGATGTCTCAGAAAAGCAAAGCAAGCGTGTATAACACCAGACTGCTCAGCCGTCGCTCTAAAAGGGCACCATGGAAGAAACATGCCGATGGGTTGGTTTAACCCACTTCCAGCGAATTATGCTAAACTAAGCTAACAGCCACAGATTACAAGGTTGTGTTATTACGCACACACAGAAGAAAGCGGTATCCTATTCTCTTGCAAAACTCTGGGATAGACAGCAAAATAAGCTGATCTGCCAGATAGGACTTTAAAATCTGACCTCGGAACTTGCTTGGGCCCAGTGTGCAACCGAAGTTAATGTAATCTCTGTTAAAACTTGCGGTTATGGTCCAGCCCAGTGGTTCTTAACCAGTGTGGCCTAAGGTCCCATATGGTCTAGTGTAGTGGTTCTTAACCAGTGTGGCCTAAGGTCCCATATGGTCTAGTGCCGTGGTTCTTAACCAGTGTGGCCTAAGGACCCATATGGTCTAGCCCCGTGGTTCTTAACCAGTGTGGCCTAAGGACCCATATGGTCTAGTGCCGTGGTTCTTAACCAGTGTGGCCTAAGGACCGATATGGATAAAATATGATGATCCAGTAGTCACTTGCTTTTTTTTAAACATCCCTCGCGGGCACCTCACAATCTCCTGGCGGGCTACCTGATTCCCGCGGGCACCATGTTGGGGAGCCTGATGCCCGCGGGCACCATGTTGGGGAGCCCTGCTGTAAGTAGACCAAGAACTTTGGAGCCCTGTGGAAAAAAAACTTGCACTGGATTCCTGTTCACTCGACTTGTTTTTTGTTACTTTATCGACCCAAAGGAAAAGGGCAGTGATTCCCGAACAACAGAAAAATGTTGGCAGAAGGTTTCTCCATGAGTACCAAGCCACAACCTCAACAGAGATTCAGAAGAAGCTGAAAGAGGTGGAGGAGAAAAATGAAAAATTGAGAAATGACAACGAAAAATTAAGAAGAATGCTCATCACAGGCATGTATTACAGTTCGGCCAGAAAGACTCAGAGAATAAGATTTTCAATTAAAGCATTTTTATATAGACAAAATAAACAACTGAACATCAATTAGACAGTAGATATTCTTTGGCCTAGGTCCAGTCATCGGCCTGGGTCTTGCATCGTTGGATCCGGCAGAACCAGCTGTTGCTATTTAGCAGAACTCAGAACTTTTCCCCCAGGCGAATGGACCGGGACCAAACTGGTGGTGGTGGGGATGGAGGAGGAAGCGTCGAAACGTCGGCACCTGAAGCAGCGGAAAAGGTAAGTTAGACAAGTCATTATAAAGCAGGTGGCGGTCGCTGATTGGTTGGAGACTGCGCCCGTCCCAGCCGCTGTCGTCTTCCTGGCAGAACTTTCGCAGGCTTCCATTTCTGTATTCAGTATTATTTAGCTTGGTTTGTAGTTAACGTGACTGGCCAGTGTACAGTGCCTCCATCAAGTTTGTCAGCAGTAAGTAGACTTTTATCGTCATTATCGTAATTCTTTTATCATCATTATTGCTAATTTTATTTATGTATTCAACAAACAAACAGCGTTGGTGCCAGAGCTGTTGAAATGTGTGATGTGTAAAATTATGAAAGTTTAGTAACTACCATTCCACAGCAGTGCATGGGCAGCAATAGAACAGGTCTATACACAAGATTGTAAAATGTTATATTTACTGTAGAATGCCTTAAAGGTGTACTTCCATCATGTTTTCATTAATTTTGAGGTGTTCTCTAGTATTGATAATTGCCCTGTGCGCTGGTTTTGATGAAAAAAATGTTCTAGTGCTTCTGTTTCAGGCTGTTTTAGTTTGGTGGAGGGGGTGGGGCCGGGAGAACGACACAATTTCACCAGAGGCGTGACACGCTCCCTGCAGCTTACTTTGCCCCACAGTCAACTTCATAGCAGAGTGGGGAAAAGTCAACTTGACAGCGCTAAAACTGCCTTATGTGTTTGATCCTGAATCCGAAGAGGAAAGACAGATGGCACAAGCACAGTCGCTTCCTGACCGTTTGTCAATGAACGTTTCAGAATGGTAATATTTGCATGACAAAACAGTGCAAGTGCCTGGCTAAATGCAGTTCAGTCATTTAACTAGCCTGCTAATCTTATGCGAGTCACAGGCTAACATTATTTAAAGCCCATTTGGTCAGTTTCTCTTATATGCATTTGCACACGTCTGCGTCACGCCGAAGGCCCTTTTCGCATTGGGTCGTTTTTCCAGCCTATTGTCTTCTTTTGACTGATATAGAAAATGGAGGTAGAAAAACATTTTGATATGCAGCATGCATATGCAACTCGGGGTGACCTATCATATTTCAAAAGAGCAAGTACTAAACGGTTTCTCGTGGAAGTACACCTTTAATCTGATCTTTCCTTATCATTTTGAACTACCTCAGACAATCGGTTTCCTACTATTGGTAAGATCAAAGAATGTGTAGGATTGGAGTGTGAGAGTGACAAGGCACTCCCGGAGAAAAGGGCCTCTGTACCACCATACAGACACACTGATTCAGATGAAACTGATACTGAGGACGCACCGGTAGGACTGCCTTCCATTGTCATTGATTGAATTTCATGCCATAGTCATACCTGTACTTAAGCACCGAGAGCTAGAATAAATACTGTCATTGAACTTTTAAAAGTCATATGACTTTTTAAAATTGGGTTATATTGTCCGATAGAGCAGAAAAACTGGCCATGACAAAAAGGCATCTTGACTGTCACACTTTCATTGCCTTTTCCTGGTAGCTTCGCATCTCAGTACAAACGTCATGCTGTCAGTACACCAAGAACTTTTGAGCCCTGTGAAAACAGAAACTTGCACTGGATTCCTGTTCAATCGACTTGTTTCTCGTTTCTTTATGGACCCAAAGGAAAAGGGCAGTGATTCCCGAACAGAAAAATGTTGGCAGAAGGTTTTTTCATGAGTACCAAGCCACAACCTCAACAGAGATTCAGAAGAAGCTGAAAGAGGTGGAGGAGAAAAATGAAAAATTGAGAAATGACAACGAAAAATTAGGAAGAATGCTCATCACAGGCATGTATTACAGTTGTTTTATTATTATCATACGTACTATCATTCTGTATTCAGGATTGTTTAGCTTGGTTTGTAGTTAATATGGCTCTGAAGCAAATCATGCATATGATCTAGCATTACTATTAAGCATCATAAAGACTTG
>CM050203.1:5060000-5070000 GCA_027475355.1 Coilia nasus | reverse complement strand
AGGCTTCGGCTAAAAATCAAGAGAGAAAAGCAATGTGGCTTGTGGGGTTCACTGGTGTGTGTGTGTGTGTGTGTGTGTGTGTGTGTGTGTGTGTGTTTGTGTGTGTGTGTGTGTGTGTGTGTGTGTGGAAGGGTGTGTGTGTGTGGGGGGGGGTGTCTGGCCAGGGACATCAGAAACCCACAATGCTAACTTGGTAATGGTGTACAAAACCAAACATCAAGTCAGGAGAAAGAAATGCTGACATTCAGGTCATTGTACACTCAGAGTCAACCAGATGGCGTCTTTGGCCAAAAAGTCAAGCTTGTTGTGACCATTTGATCAATTCAACATTATGTTCATAACAACATTAGCATCATTGTGCAACTATAATTTGATAAATATGTATACAGTTGTAACTTAACATAATATTTAGCCTTCAAGTATGTGAAGTTTGTCTGTTTGCATATAGTATATTCAAATATTCAGCAGATGTTTCCAGATGTATGCTGATGCTTTCTTAATTTGTGTGTTTTCGAAGAAGATGCATGGGGTAGTGTTCTGTTTGCGTTTGCGGAGGCTGCTGCCCTGGCAACAGAACAAAGGAGAGGCTGTAAACAAGCTTTAAATCGGAGCCCAAAGTAGGCCACCAGTACAAAAAAAAACATACACTTGCTGAAAGTAGAAATGAATCCTTGCTTGCCAGGAGTTGGGGCCATTTAGTGAGCAAGAAGAAAATGATGAACATGATGAATGAGGACCTCCTTTTTACTCACAGAGCCAAGTTTTGTACCCTTTTTTTATTGTGTTGATAATGTGCCTCTCCCTCTTGGCCACTACACCTTTCACTAGCCTGCGAGGCCCAAGAAGAGAGAAAAAGAGGAGGCGTGGCAAATTCCACATGTGCTTTTGCTGGTGAATAAGTCATATTTAGAGTCAACCTTGCCCTTTGACAGCTAGTCTAAGGTGCTTTTGCTGGTGAATAAGTCATATTTAGAGTGAACCTTGCCCTTTGACAGCTAGTCTAAGGTGCTTTTGCTGGTGAATAAGTCATATTTAGAGTGAACCTTGCCCTTTGACAGCTAGTCTAAGGTGCTTTTGCTGGTGAATAAGTCATATTTAGAGTGAACCTTGCCCTTTGACAGATAATCTAAGGTGCTTTTGCTGGTGAATAAGTCATATTTAGAGTGAACCTTGCCCATTGACAGCTAGTCTAAGGTGCTTTTGCTGGTGAATAAGTCATATTTAGAGTGAACCTTGCCCATTGACAGCTAGTCTAAGGTGCTTTTGCTGGTGAATAAGTCATATTTAGAGTGAACCTTGCCCTTTGACAGCTAGTCTCAGGTGCCACCAGGAAAACTGCTCCTTGGGCATATTTTTCTAGAATTTCAATTATTCTATTACGATTTCATAAGTGTGATATTCATATTTTTTTTATTTATTATTTTTTTCATATGAAGTCATACCACACTTTGTCAATTCAAGGTCAAGAACACCATTAACTAACAATACATAGCCATAGTAACCACATCAACATAACTGAAAATAAAACACTGATATATGTTTTCAGTGAGCTCTCAGTAAGTTCTTAGTAAGCTGTTGTGTCTCAATTAATTAGAGTATTAAACACATGAATGCCTAAAACTCTACACATTTCCACTGACCTAAAGTAGATAGCTTGAGTCCAACATGGCCCAAGTGAAATACACTCCTCGATCACTGCAGTGCTATCGGTCCTCTGTTACAAATTGCACCTTGCACTTATTGCACCTTACATATTGCACATTTCATTTTTCATGAGTGTGACTGTGTGTTTGTGTGCATGTGTGTGCATGTTTTAGTTTAAATTGCACATTTGGTGTGTGGTGAAACACAATTTCAATCCTCTTTGTAATGCTTGTTACATAGTGAATTGACAATAAAATACACTTTGACTCTGACTTTGACTAACAGGACATTCATTCATCCCCTGATAGAGCTCTCAAGGTGCATAAAGCTCTCGCAAGGTGCGTGTAACTCTTATACAGCGTCTCCTGGGCAGGCTATGCTTATTTAGTCTCGATGCACCGGCCCACCCCACTGGCCAATAATGCGCTTCAGGTGCTGGGGCAGTCGTACGGTAGGGGGGCCCTTCGTCCATCCCAGTCTGGTGATTTGTGATCTGTTGCCTTTTGCAATTCCGTTTAACTCTCCATCTGCTGCGCTAGCCCGCTCGGACGGCGTTTCAGACAGGTCATTGTGCAAAGCTCAAGGTCATGAGACAGGATGTTCCTGAAAAGCCGTGACTGTTTTCTCTTTACATTAGGAGCCCCCTTGCATGGCTGAGGGGCCGTAAAACGCTTCCCAGTGGCCCCCCCTTCAACCCTGTGCCCCCCCCCAACCCAGACCCAGACCCAGTAACTGTGACAGGACTCACAGCCCTGCTGGTTCACCTAAATAAGTAGAAGTAGAAGTAATAATAACAACAACAACAACAACAACAATAATAATAATAATAATAATAATCTTTACTTGTATAGCACAATTCATGCATTCAAGATGTAGCTTAAAGTGCTTTTTCAGTTTGGCAGGAACAACACCCGACAACATTTCTTGCAGTCCAGTGGCAGCGGAGCGGACGAACACAATAACAAAATGACGTAATGATGCAATGCCCCGTTAATGCGGGCTCTTGCGTGATGCAATAATGCAATGTCACAACGACGCAATGCCCTGTTGATGCGGGCTCTTGCGTGGAATAATAATGCAATGACGTAATAACGCAATGCCCTTTTGATGCAGGCTCTTGTGTGATGGAATAATGCAATGTAGAATTAGAAGTAGAAGTAGAAGTCTTTATTGTCACCATTACATTACATTACACTTAGCAGACGCTTTTATCCAAAGCGACTTACAAAAGGAGGACATAATCTCAATATCAGAAGAGAAGGGTCTTCATGAGCTTTTTGAAAGTCGAGAGGGATATTGCTGCTCTTGTAGTGACTGGTCGGTTTGTTCCACCACTGAGGGACAACCACCATACAAAGTATAGTGAGATGTCGTTTGGAGCAGCCCACAGATGCACAAGAAGAAGCAGTGTATAAGAATAAGAAGAAGAATAGATAAGAATGGATAAGAATAGCTAAGTAGAATTAATATATGAATTCAGATTAACAACGATATATACAAGCAAGACTATAAAACAATTTAAAATAATATGTATGTTTACAATACCAAGCTATGGATAAATAAATGAGGGATCCACAGGCCAAATGTTAGGATGCACAACAAAAAATCTTGAAGTGAGTTATGTGTTCACAGTCGCGATGCTTAATAACCTGAGCGTTTACAGTTCTAGTAAAACTCGATCAAAAGCAAGCTGATTTTTAATGCACTCTCTCAATACGCTTCTTGGCTTCTAAGTTTGGAGCCACAGAAACACAACAGCGAAAGAACAGAAACACTAACAAAGCCAGAAGAGTGGGAAAATAAGGAAAACTAAACCAAAACAGAGAGATTCTCACACTGAGGTAAAACACATTCTTGTCAAAAGTATTTTTACCCCTAGTGTGCATGTCATCAACATTATGTCTGCCCTTGTGAGGGGCGACCTGAGCCCTCTATAGATCAAAGGCAGGCGAATGCACAGAGATAGTAACAGCATATTTGCCAGGTAAATATAGGAGTTTTCACAGGCAGGTGTCAGCAGACAGGCTGACCACCAGAGAGGAGAGAGCTCGACAGGATGGCAGGCAGGGCCCCGGAGAGAGAGATGATTCCCTCAGCATCGAGCCCTCCAGCCACGCCAAAACTGGGAGACTGAGGGCCTCAGAGAGAGATCCATCTAGCCCAGTGGCTGTATAAAAGATAACCATGATCCAACCATGCCAGGACTGGGAGACTGAGGGCCTAAGAGACAGAAGATTCCCTCAGCATCGAGCCATCCAGCCCAATAATAATATAATAATCTTTATATGTGTAGCACAAGTCATACATACAATATAAAACACCACATAACAACATTTCTTGCAGTCCAGTGGCGCCGGAACGGATGAACACAATACCGAAATGATATAATGACGCAATGCCCCATTTATGCAGGCTCTTGCGTGGCGTAATAATGCAATGTCACAATGACGCAATGCCCCGTTGATGCAGGCTCTTGCGTGAACACAAGTCTTTGTAAACCAGAGGCGCTAGAACTACGCAATGCCTATACACTACCCAAAGACTGTATATAAGATCCAGTCTATAATCCGGCCATGCCAGGATCTTGAAAGTCTTAACAAGTATGGAATTTTGAGACACTGTTTTCCAGACCTTAAAAAGTCTGGAAATTTGTGTGAAAGTCTTAGAAAAGTATTGCAAAACGTTTCTCTCATAGTCATATAATCCTGCATATCATTTTGTAAAACAATAAATACATATGGAAAGCATATTAAAAAAATAATAATTTTGCTAACCGGTCACAAGTAGTGCATTCATTCATTCCTTTATCTACAACAAAACAAAATTTTCTACTAAACACAACGGATAGAATCTCAACAAAAAGTAAGCATGTAAGTACTGTATGCAAGTACATCAAGTCAAGGTTTTGGGGAAAATAACTGTTTTGAAAAAGTCTGGAAAAAGTCTGGAATTTTTATTTATAAAAAGAGTAAGCACCCTGCAGGTCCTCGGAGACAGATAATTCCCTCAGCATGCAGCCATCCAGCCATGCCAGAACTGGAAACCTCGGAGATCCCAGAGGGTGTCCCAGAAAGCAGAGTTAGTTACTTAGTAATCGGAGTATGTACAGTATATACCACTAGCCACAGTGCTCTGTGAAAACCCATGCCCTATCTAGCGTGTTAGGTTGTTTTAGGTTAACTTTGATCTGCCTTGTTTACAACTGTATTGCACTGTCTGTACATAAGTGTACAAGAGTGTGTGAGTGTGTGTGTGAGCGTGTGAGTGAATCTGTGTAGTCCCTCAATAGTGTATGTAGGCACTATTATGTATCTGTCTTGTCCATACTGTGTTTTAACAGTTGCATGTATCACCAATTGTTCTCGGTGAAACGTCTCGTCTCACTATGTACTGTGTATATGACTGAAACGACAATAAAAACCTACTTGACTTAACTGGACTTGATGTAAGAGCAGGAGGTAAACCTTCTAACATAAGAACTCTGTGGCTCTGTTTTTATAGGCAGTTAAAGCTTCTATTAGGTGGTCTAGTGGTTAGGGCATTGGTGTTCATCTTGGGATTGGAGAATCGCAGGTTCGAATCCCACCCTACCTATGGCTGAAAATGTCATTGAAATCCATCCAGAACTTTCTGAGTTATGCTATTAAGACAACAAATGGACAGACAAACAAACAAACCAATGCCGGCAAAAACATAACCTCCTTGGCGGAGGTAATAAACTCATCTGGGTGAGTCACTACACCACTACTTGAAATACCTCCCTGCCCTAATTCTGCACCGTTGTTACTTAATTAATGTGCAATAATAACCCACACTGCATATAAAACTCATTTTTTACATTACACTTAGCTGACACTCTTATCCAGAGCAACTTACAGATATTTACAGGGTTTCAGTTACAGTCCCTGGAGCAGTGTGGGGTTAGATGCCTTGCTCAAGGGCATCTCAACCATGAGTAGGGTGGGATTCGAACCAGCAACCATCTCCCTAACAACTAGGCCACAGCTACCCTTTTTCTTGCATATGTATACAGAGCTTCAGAACTATGCACCCTACCCCCCTGTTACTTTTCTTACACTATTATTTATTTATTTTATTGCCTGGTCCCTGGAGGGATTGACCAGGTATTGCAATGACCCTGTCCGTTTGTGTGTATGAGTGTGTGTGTGTGTGTGTGTGTGTGTGTGTGTGTGTGTGTGTGTGTGTGTGTGTGTGTGTGTGTGTGTATGAGTGTGTGTGTGTGTGTGTGTCTGTCTGTCTGTCCGCCCATATGGGGGACAAGGTTGCTATCTCTGACTGCGCTTGTTATATGGTGTAAATATTCCAAAAACATGTCTGCACTAGAGAAAGAGCAGCTTTTAATCTCATTGTACATGTGTATAGTGTGTATAGTAAAAGGCATTCTGTTCTATTCTATTTCATAATGTTGTGTTCCATTAAAGAATAGGACAGCGGGCTTCCCAATAAGGATTGTGTGGGTGATTACATGATCATATGTCCCATGAAGCCTAATGCACAGCCTCTGGAAACCTCAGACTTCTCCGTTGGCTTATGGCGCAAATGCGTCTGTCTTTTGTGTTGCTGTTTCTGTCTGTCCCTGAGGAAACTGCCTGTGCCCCTACATCACAAGATGTCCATAAAGGAAACAACACCGCCAAGCCCAGCAGAGATTTTACAGTTTGAAATGTTGGCCACAGGCGGCTTTGACGGTCCCTCTGAGCTGGCCTGCTGTTGGCCACGCAGCACTTGTTTAAACACTGGGGCGCAGGTTGTGTGTGGGGCTGGACGATGGCAACAGATTTCACCGTAAAGCTGTGATGTGCAAACTCGCGGGGGGGAAGCCCAATGTTAACACCAGACTAGAGTCAACAGCTGCTGGGGCTGCCAGTCAAATCAGCAAATACCATAAAGTGGCCTTTTGAAAGAGGCACTGCCGGTGACTTGCTGGAAAAGACTCCCCCCTCATCTTCTCAGAAGCGCTCAGGATGAGCCTGTGCCAGACCTGAGCTTTTTAAAAGCAGTTGCTCCTCGTCCAAGACTGAGTCTTACAGTGCGCCCGCCAAATGTGACAATCTAAAAACCATATTCTCTCTCTTCACATTTTCTCTCTCTCTTTTCTCTCTCTCTCCCTGCCTTTTTTTCTCTCTCACTGTCTTTCATTCTTTCTCTCTTTCTCTCTCTTTCGGTCTCTTTTTCTCTAACTCTATCTCTCTCTCACTCGTTCATTTTTCTCTCTTTCTCTCCCTCTCTCCCTCTCTCTCTATCTCTCTTTCTCTCTCTCCATTGAGCCAATATGCACTCGTTGCCACTGGCCAGGCAAACCATTCAAAAATGTTAAATCAATGTGAAATGCCTGACATCACTCATGACTGTCTGGGCCTGATGTTCTGCAGGAAGTTATGCAATCCTGCTTTTTTGACACCGGTGCCACCGTCGTCATGGAGATTGTGGAAGGGTACCTCACAAACCGCAACCCTAGGCAGCAGTGTGCAGGGAAAATCCATTTGTTACCGGTTGTGACCAGATGCTCTCCTTAGACGCCTGTGGGTCGATAAAAGCAATTGGGCAAGATTTTCTCATCTTGTGGGCCGTGTTGACAAAGGTCTTCTTGTATTTGACATTTAATGAGTAAAACACAGTCCCTGAATAAGAAATCATTCACAAGTCCATGTTCATTTGCCTGTTTTGCTGTAATAGCCAACTGTCATCTCCGGAACTAATATCACATGGTTGCTGGTATCTTGTTAAACACTTAAATTTGTAAATCACAGGTTGCCATGGAAACATCTGCCCACTCTGCATCTTTTCCCGTTCTCCTGAGGCATGGACGTGCGCGTGTGAAAACAAAACAAAAAAAAAAAATTGCTGGAAGTTTCCGTGTGCCCCTCCCACTCAGGGACTGGGGACTGGGAGCGCGTCCACGCAAGACAGATACGTAATAGTGCCTACATACAGTATTGGGACCACAGACGCACATATTGCTGGGGACTGGGAGCGCGTCCACGCGGCTCTCAGCTGCAAGGCCTGTGGGGGCCGCTATTTACCGTACTGCAGCGCCAGGGCCCACCAGCTTTGTCAAGTCCAGTCAAGTCAAGTAGGTTTTTATTGTCGTTTCAGCCATATACACACTACATAGTGAGACGACACAACATTTCACCGGGAACAATTGGTAATGCACGCAACTGTTAGAACACAGTTTGGACAAGACAGATACGTAATAGTGCCTACATACAGTATTGGGACCACAGACGCACATATTGCTCATTGTGTATTTGTGTATGAGAGACTACACAGATTCACTCACACGTGCCCTTTCACCCACAACTACACACCCACACACACACACACACACACACACACACACACACACAAACGCACATATTGCACACACACAATCATGAGAGACTACACAGATTCCCTCACACACACGTGCCCATTCACACTCACCTACACACACACACACACACACACACACACAATCATGAGAGACTACACAGATAGTTTTAACCTGCTTCCCCGTCTGAGGTGCCAGGACTTTCCAGCTCCTGTGCTGGCACTCTTTTTGGGTGATTTGGTTGATTATTTATCATCAAGTTTTTTGTGTAAGTGTAATGTAGTAACTGCTTTTCCATTTTATTAACTGATGTTAATGTATGTACGTTTTCTTATACTACTGTACCTGATACGTTGTCATAATAGTGTTTTTTGTTGTATTTGTTTTTGTTGTATTTTAGAAGTTAGCAGTTTTTTTTTGTAACATGGTGTTTTACATTCCTCTGGAGAAAAGCATCTTCTACCACTGTAACTGTACTATTCGTCTGTCCATCCGTCCATCCACCCATCCGTCCTCTCTCCTCCTCCTCTACGCCTGTGCGGGGCCGCGGTGGGCCCCTGAGGGGCCCCTAACGGGCCCCAGGCCCTGGCCCTGGCCCAGAGGTAAACAGGATGAGCGCTTTAAAGCCCAGCGCCACAGGACGGCAATCCTGTCCGTCGGCACTTGCGCTGGAAGAATCAGCAGTGGAAAGGTGCGGTGGGAGCCAGCAATGTCTCGCGCGCACAATCAGTGTTATTCATTTAGGAAACCTGAGGCTGGAGGATGGAGGCTAGAGGCAGTGTGCGTACGGTCCAGTGCCTGCATGCAGAAAAATCAGCCCCTTGAGAAAACCTTTCATTGGTCCTACATAAAAAAATATATACATTGTTTAGCTGATTCTCGTGACAAATGCTGCAGCTCCTTTTATTTCAGATATTCTTTATGGTTGTTGTGGAGAATCTGAATCGGGCTCCAGGTACTGAATATACACTCAAATAAAAAGCAGATTGGTACTTGTTTGTTTACATATGGGACAAGCGATTCATTCAAAAGTACTTCAAACTGACCTTATCCTTAACCTACTAGGCAAGACTCTATGCATTCTGTTTTTGTGAGCCATTGTTGTGATAGATTTCCACTGTCAGATTGATTGAGTTACTTGTTTTGTGCCAAGGGGTCGATGTTTGTCTGAGCGCCCTAATGCGCCTGGGTTTGGGGCGAGTGTGAAAGCAGGGCCCAAGTGGAAAATCTTGCATAGCTAGACTTCAAAATATTTTGATATTCCACAGACCACTTCTAGCGCTACACAATATATAATTACATCTCGATCCATACCAGATGCTGATAAAATTATTTGGATTCAAGGAGGGCAATGGAAAATCAACATGTTTTTGCATTCCACGTGATGAGCAGATCGTCGTCCAATCAGGGCGAAACACCTGCTGAATTTTAAACAACTGAATAGCAAGCTGTCAGGTCCAATCAATATGGGACTGTGCACAGCTCCAGCGTGCAGTTTATTTTGTCAGCTGCGTGACCCGCTGTTGGCCACTGGGTTTCTTTTACGATGTTTCAATCCCACAAGAAACACGATTACCATAATTGCCCAGACACAACGACGGACCCCGCCTTTTAAAAACCATATCCTACACCACACCATTTCCCCATCCACTAACAATCTTCACCTGAAGTGCCCACAGCACACAGCAATGCCCTCCGCCACTGCAACCCTGAGACAGTCGAATTGGGGAATGCGAGTAGAGTCTGTTGTTAAACGGCTTTGGAATGTCAGACTTCTTGTCAGACGTTTTTTAAACGGCTCAACACTGCCATCTAGAGGATGCGTGTGGAGAAAACCTTTCTTCCATCTATTTGCCCTGAAAATCTATATGTACTCGTAATGCCAAAGTCAATGTTTCTGGCAGTGTGGTGGGGAACTGCAGGAGTAAAACACAGACCTGCAGTCAAAGGATCTTAATGACACTTGCGGTTAGTAGAGACAGTGGCTGTCATTACTGTGAGAGTGTCTTCTTTCTCTGCTTA
>CM050203.1:5045000-5055000 GCA_027475355.1 Coilia nasus | reverse complement strand
TGCTGTGATTACAGTACAGTAAGTGAGTTAATAATTAGTATACAATGGGCCGTGCAGTTACAGTATAGCTGTACGGACTTTAGAGGGCTACTTAAAGATAGCACTTACACAGCCTTGCAACGACACACTAAACCATGCGCTATATATAAATAGAGGGAGACATTCTCATACACACAACCAGCACAGATACACACACACACACACACACACACTTCCCATGCATACACTCAACGTATACACTTACAGGCTTCTAGGGTTACAGAGTTAGCCAAACATTGACATTCAGAGAGCAAAACCTCAGTCCTGATCTACACACACACACACACACGGATGCGGCACACACACACACACACACACACATGCTTCTAGGCGTACAGAGTTAGCCAAACCCTGACACTCAGAGAGCAAAACCTCAGTCCTGATCTACACACACACACACATACACACGGATGCGGCATACACACACACACACACATACACACATGCTTCTAGGGTTACAGAGTTAGCCAAACCTTCACACTCAGAGAGCAAAACCTCAGTCCTGATCTACACACACACAAACACACACACGAATGCGGCACACACACACACACACACACACACACACACACACACACACACACACACACACACACATGCTTCTAGGGTTACAGAGTTAGCCAAACCCTTTACACTCAGAGAGCAAAACCTCAGTCCTGATCTACACACACGCACACAAACACACACACACACGAATGCGGCACACACACACACATACACACACACATGCTTCTAGGGTTACAGAGTTAGCCAAACCCTTTACACTCAGAGAGCAAAACCTCAGTCCTGATCTACACACACGCACACAAACACACACACACACGAATGCGGCACACACACACACATACACACACAAACACACGCTTCCAGGGTTACAGAGTTAGCCAAACCTTCACACTCAGAGAGCAAAACCTCAGTCCTGATCTGCACAACTGCAAGTGCATTCTCCTCACGTCTGTAAACACTGTTTGTAAAACAGTAAACACCGTTCATGGGTGATCAGTCAAGAAGATTCTTCCCTCTCTGTCCTGAGAGTGCAGAGACTGAGATGCGTAAAGTGCTGTGGCATAATCAGTTGGGGGAGGAGATTTCAACTGGAACATTCCTGCTTTTTTGTCTCCATTTTTTCCCGTGTTCACAAAGTAAACACTGCATATCACACTGCATATGCAACCTCATTTATTCTTTTTGCACATGTATATAGCACTTCAGAACTGTGCACCCTACCCCCCTTTTCTATTCTGATATCTTTTTCTTGCACTATTATTTATTTTATTCTATGTTGTAAATATTGTACATACATGTCTGCACTGGAGAAGGAGCTGCTTTTAATCTCATTGTACATGTGTATAGTGACAATAAAAGGCATTCTATTCTAGTTTTTTTTTTTTTTTGTAAAAGATCTGACATATTCTGCTACTCATGTGACTGCTTGTGTGTACTGTTTGACAAAAAGCATAGGCCAGGCCAGGTAACAAATTTGTGCTTATATCAAGTGATCCTGAACTGATAAGTGCAATTTGTAAAACACACTGAGGTAGAACACACTGCTTGGATCATGAGCCCTACATTAAAACAGCACAGCGGTACAGCCCCCATTACAACCCTCTGGCCACGGTGGACTAGTTTTGCAAAGACGAAAGCTCCATCACATCACTTGACTTCTCTGTGTTGTCTGCAGCGTTAGAAACAAGAAGCACAAGCCTGCTTCATTTCACTGGTCTTACACGCGTGCAGCATCACTGAAGCTGAGAGCATGCTACGCCTACCGCAGATCCTGACCTTACACAGGCCCAGCATCACTGAAGCTGGGAGTGTGCCTACCATTGATCCTGGTATCACACACGTACAGCATTACTGAAGCTGAGAGCAAGCATGCTACGCCTACCGCAGATCCTGACCTTACACACGTACAGCATCACTGAAGCTGAGAGCGTCCCTATTGTACCGTGGATCCTGGTCTCACACATGGGCAGCATCACTGAAGCTGGCAGCTATGCCTACGCCTACCACTGATCTTGATCTTACACACATGCAGCAGCGTGCGTACCGCAGATCCTGATCTTACACAGGTGCAGCATCACTGAAGCTGGCAGCTATGCCTACCGCAGATCCTGATCTTACACACGTACAGCTTTACTGAAGCTGAGAGCGAGCGTGCTATGCCTACCGCAGATCCTGATTTTACACACGTACAGCATTACTGAAGCTGAGAGCGAGCGTGCTACGTCTACCGCAGATCCTGATCTTACACACGTACAGCATTACTGAAGCTGAGAGCGAGCGTGCTACGTCTACCGCAGATCCTGATCTTACACAGGCGGGGATGTGGGAGCGTGCTACACCTACCGCGGATCCTGGTGGTGGCGTAGGCAGGGATGTGGGAGTCCACGGTGATCTCGGGGTGCAGGATGCAGCCGTGGGTGTAGGCGTCCATCTGCAGCGAGTCCAGCAGCTCTCTGTAGTGCTGCACCCGTGTGTAGTACATGCTTTCCTCATCCGGAATGAGCTTCTGCGTGTTCTCTATACGAAAGCAGCGGGGGACCGCAATTAACAACCTCTCTGAGGACAGGATACTTTAAAGCAACACTAAGTAGTTTTTTCAGCCTTAACCCTTTAGCGGTCACCATATCGCCAACGTAATGACTCGCTGTGACTGAAAAAAATGTAACCACAACATTACTACAGCATTACAGAAAGTCTTTAGTAACACATTACAACTTGGTCATTGCCATTCTGGTCACAACAAAGGTATATTAGGGGGTGTCTCTTAAAGGGTTAAAATAATGTTTAATTGCTGTGGTTCATCAACTTGTAGCAGATTAAAAGGCACTTTTGAATTCGCTTTGCCGCCCTCCATGGGCTATAACTACGCTAAGTAAGTTTGGAGGAGTGGACCGTCTCTCTGTAGTTCTCTATGAGAGACAATTCCGCTTCCAACCTGTAGGGTGACCTAAGATGAAACCTACTTAGTATTGCTTTAAACTGAATCCTTGCATATGTGATTACAAATTAACTGATGTGAACAGTGGAATGAAATGGGACAAAACATGGTGCCCAACACATTAAGTTGTTTCCATGTATTGCTGCTATGCACACTTACCAACTCAGATCTTCATTGATTTGGACTGCATCAGGCATGCTGAACTTAAAATGGCTTTGTGTATAAGGTGACATAAACACAGCAAAATTAAAATAAATGTAGTTACTGTAAACATGGTGCAAAAATAAACAAAGATAACAAAATAATAATCACCAAAATAATATCAGGAAAATTACCAAAACATCAAATACATTGAACGTCATACAATGACTACAGCCACATCATGAAATATACATCAGTTATATTTTACCATGATGTGAACATAGGATATGCTAACTGTCGCGGTCAGGTAATGTAAAGTAAACTGTTGTATTTTCAAAGGACTGTTACCATCTATGAAGTTTTGCTCCAGGTAGTCCAGTATCTGGGTCGGGTCGCTGATAACATTGTCGTTGTGCACCAACACGGGGACCTCCCCAGCAGGGTTGAGCTTCATGAACCAAGGCTCGTTGTGCTCGCTGAGCGGAAGGCTAACGTCGTACTCTTCACATTTCAAACCCTTTTCTGCTATTGCCAGTCTCACCTGCGGAACATCCGGGAAATAATCATTTATACTATGCACAGTAAACGTCCATAAGTTATTAATTTAGATAACACTACCACATCTCTTAGAGTAACGTTTTGTTATTGACAGAAAGTGCATGGACTGTTTAAGGTCACTGAGGCTTGCGTGTTCTGTTTGTCAATAAGTAACAGTGTAAGCACACCGATGTGGCTGAATATACCACCCAACGATGCTTATTCAATGTGAAAAGCATTACTTTCAATTGCATCGTTTATTTACAGAAATACATAGGTCTACATCCGCTTAATTAACATTAGGAATAGTTTATGACGAGCGTTACGCCAGCCCAAATAATAGTTTATGCAACTGGCCGGAAATACCGGAGCCCTGTCCACAGGCGTGGTGCTGAAATGTTATCACACCAACCTTTTGCGAATTGAATGATTGTGTCCAATGATAGAGAGTCAGCTTGGAATCCTTGGATTTTGTGCTTGCGACGAGGGGTTGCACCTCCTCAGTTGTTTCATTAACATGTCTCTCCTTGGCAGGTATTTCCTTCTCATCCTGCGCATCCGTGTTGTTGTTGTCGGCCGCCATCTTTGTGTGTGTGTGTGTGTGTGTGTGTGTGTGTGTGTACCCACATCACGACTTTAAAATGTGAGTAGGCCCCCATGCGTCGTGGAGCCAGTCAGTTGGTATTTCTCGTTTAAATCTGGTCGGCTTTACTACGCCCCCAAATTACTATAATTAAATTAATAGATGTTAAAGGACAGCACATTGTCGTCTATCAATCTGACATTTATTACGTAGCTATTTTGACCAGTGTGGCAATGTTTTTATATTTAACAAGATGCAAGCCTCTGTGCAATACGACTACTCAAAATGCAAATATTTCCCATTTAATTTTTCTTGGCCACATGGTGTCACTGTTTTAGAAGACAGGGGTCTGCTGAAGCCACAAACAAGCACAGCAAACGGGGTATCAGATTAACAACTCAATTATAAGGGACTGGCTCATTTGAAAATGCCAGTAACTCATGTGTTGTTAACTATTTATTATCGAGTTTGTACTTTTCGGTCATGAAATAATTTTCCAAATACTCTTTTATTTAAAAAATGCTGACTCTCATCCCTACCTTGCACTTGATGAAAGGTTGATGGATGTAAACGAGAATTACTATAAATGCTAATAATTAATTTGTGAAGTTTCAAAATATCTCTCCTGTTAGTTAGTTAACCAAGGGCAACAGTTGGGTACAATAATTAGATTTTAGATAAGACTTATTTACTCAACATAGGCAACAAACCTATTATTTTAACCCAATGACTATCGGTGTCGGTGTCAGTGTTTGTTTTGGTTTTCTTCCTTTTATTTATTTTCTTTTTTGATTATTTCGTAATCCACTCTCCAATTTAATGTGCACCTGTCGTATGTGAGGGGCGCCTTTTTCAAAATTCACTGCGGGGGAGCCAGCACACCTAAAGTGACGGGGGCCCTGAAATTCAAGGTATGATAGAACGCGCAACTGGAGAACATAATAATTCATAGGGACTGACCGTCCACGCTCTAATCAGCCAAGCGTGGGAGGTGCCACAGAAGTGACGTAGCAACTTGCTGTGTCTTTCCTGCTTGACGACTCTCGCCTTTTCTCTCTCCCTCTCTGTACAGTGAGCGAGAGGGGGGAGTCAGAAAAGCAGCCACAGCAGCCCTCCGCGCGCGGCTCTGGTAATTGTGCACTAGCCTATCTGGGCTCCCCATTCATACTCTCACAACCAGTCACGCATGCCTGCCATCACACACATCTTACATGGCATTTTGACGCTGGCACTAAGCATCTTACTTTATTTTTTTTGTCTGTATGCAACTCTTGCAGAGTCATCCGTTGGCTCATCCAGCTTGATCTCGTCTCTGGTCCTGGAGCCCGTGGGAGAATCGTATTCAAATCGGCTCTGCGCTGCTGTCGCTTAATTTGCTTTCTATTCTGAATGACGGGCGGCGGACGGTTCGACTTCGACGATGGAGGCACTTACTGCGGGGGCTGGGAGGACGGGAAAGCCCACGGGCACGGTATCTGCACAGGACCCAAGGGCCAGGGCGAATACGCCGGGTCCTGGTCGCACGGGTTCGAGGTAGTCGGGGTTTACACCTGGCCCAGCGGGAATACATACCAGGGCTACTGGTCGCAAGGCAAGCGCCATGGGCTTGGGGTTGAAACCAAGGGAAAGTGGCTGTATCGTGGAGAGTGGAGCCATGGGTTTAAGGGTCGATACGGAGTTCGCCAAAGCCACAGTACACCTGCCAGATACGATGGAACTTGGAGTAATGGTCTACAAGACGGGTATGGCATCGAGACCTACGGGGATGGTGGTAAGCGCTGTCAACAGCTATGCTGACTGCTTGCATGGGACTTTTGCATTGAAATTACAGTCAGATGTTTGGCTATTTTTACATATCGTCTATGTGACTGTGTGTCCTGGAACTTTGGAACTGATTTGTCACCCAGTTGTTTAAATGGAAAACAAACGCTTCCCAATGACTTACAAGAGAAAAGCTATGCTGTGGTACATTTGTATTCAACTTATTTTCCATCCAAGTAATATTAATAGCCTTTGTGCTATGATGTAAGTGTATCAGTTGTCTTGTATCAGTTATCATATTACATAAAATGCAGGCCTCTGTGATAATCATTGGACGCCACTCGCATGATGAAAATTGATTTTAGATCATGTGGTTTACAACCCCATGGTACAGCTGTCACCAAGAATGTAGTTGAATTAGCCATCGATGCTCGACCGTTTTAGATTTCAAAGCAATGCGCGTTCATAGCCTACAGATGATATACTCTCATTCCAAAAATAGTAAAGCTTTTTCTTGTGACTCGGGTGTTTTATCTCGCATACTAGACGATAAGTGCGCATAAAGTGATGGGTTCACTATTGCTGGTAAAACAGATTGCGCACGGTCGTTGTTTGCCCTGTCATTAAAAATAAATTAATAAATATATAATCAAGGATTTGTGTCGGCACTCAAGGCTTGACCTAAAAGTACAAGCGGATTTGGAGGGGACGCCGATGATCTTTGAGCTCTCTAGCTTTTTTCCTCTAAGTCCCCTATCATGAATCGGTAATGAAGTTCTCTTAATTACTTCAGCCTAGTTGCGCGTAACACTTCCAAAGTCATTCGATAGCCAGATACCCATCTGGCCTGCCCAGTTGAGCACAGTGATATAATTTTAAGTTAATCTGACCTCCAGTCACGAAGTGGGCATGTGCATGTGTTTAAATCAAGTTTATTTTTTATATCCTAAAAAATGCTGAAATGTATTACTGTTTAAACTCACACAGTTTCACTATCAACATCAATCTGTAGAAGAAAGGGAGTGTTGACATCAGCTCTATTGATATCAGTCAGGCCATGTGGATGGGTTTGCTCTTCCTGCTACAGTACATAGACTATGTATTTTCAGCTGCCAATAGTAGTAGTGTTTCTGTTCAGTACACTAAAGAGTCCCAGGAATTCAGACAGGAATTCAGGCATTATGTAAAACCCCTAAAATGCTCCAAAATGCATCTGTGCTAAGCATGAGTCCCTGAGCTCAGTGGTAAACAAGGGGTTCCTGGGTAATCTGCGGCACATCTCTCCTGCACCAAATCAGCCTCCCCCATCTGTGTAGGCCTGCGTGCCAGGAGGCCTGGCTTAGGCAGCCGGGGTTTAGGGGGTCACCTGCTTCCGGCTCGCCTGCCTGCCACGCTACTGAAGCTCACAGCAGTGCAGGATGTGGCCGATATATTGATGTTATCGTAATATCAATATATTTTTGAAGGAGATATGTATTTGACACTGTATCGCCATATCGATATATTTTTGATGCTGCAATACCACTTATCAAAAGCACTTATTCTAATGTGTTCCCACTGTTCAGACAGCTGGAGCTTTCTTGGATCGCTCAGCTACGCCCCTGCGTGTGTTACTGTTTACTTTTTCATTTGCACAGCTCTTTGAGAGCAGTCTTAACTTAACATGAAACACGTTGCTCATTCTGTTTTTGAAATATCAATATATATTGTATATCGCCAGTCAGCCCAGAAATATTGTGATATCAGTTTTATTCCATATCGCCCAGCCCTACTCTATCCTCATTGTGATCTGACACAGCGACAGGGTTGGGACAAAAAGTGCTGTTTGGCTGTGCAACACACACCGTTTTTAGTGCTGAAACATGACATCGACTGTCTGTAAAGATCATCCAGGTAGTCAAAGGAGCTGAGTTATAATCAACTGGACCTCTTTTTGGAGCTTGAGTTCCTTCCAATTGCTTACAACTTAATTTTGGTACCTCGTGACTATTCATCTATCTATTTAATCTTGAAATCCCTGCATGTGCAATGAGTTGCAATGAGTGAAGCTTAAAGATAGTCCCTCACAGTTGTGTTTTGATGAAATTGTAGTCAGCACCCTTTGCATATGTATGGCACGTGTGCTGAACTACATGACTATATTGATTTTTAAATGGTGATTTGGGATCAATTTGAATGGGTGTTCATCAGCAAAGCCTGATTCAGCACTTTGCTATGGTTGCTATGGTATCCACTGACAGACTTCACCCGACCTTTTGACCTCTGCCCCCTGGTCCATATTGTTAGGCCTGCTTTGATACGTTCAGGGCCCTTTGGTGCTCTCACTATTCTGTCAGTGTGGTAGGCAACCACACAGCAAGCGTTTTAGCAGAGTACCAGACTCAAGTGTTATGGTTGCGGAGATGAGAAAAGATGTATGTCTTTTCCATTGCTGTTGCCGTGGTGATTCTGAGATGTTCATTTTGTGCGGTGACCCTGTGAAGGTACGTACCAGGGCCAGTGGATGGGGAGTATGCGGCGAGCTGTTCAGGAGAGTAACAGGCTCGAGTGTTATGGTAGCAGTGGATAGGGAGTATGCAGCAAGCTGTTCAGGAGAGTAACAGGCTCGAGTGTTATGGTTGCAGAGATGAAGCAGAAAAGCACTCAGAGAGTGCAGACCTCCTCCAGGGCAGCTCAGATCACCACCAAAATCTAATCACTTTTAAGTTAGCCCATTGTTGACCTAGCCTGAGCATTTCATCAAAATCCATCAATTACTTTTTGAGTTATGTTGCTAACTAACATAACATGACATAACATGACATGATGACATAACCTCCGCTGGTGGAGGTAAAAAGCTGTGGGTGTGATTCTGAGATGCGTGTTTTGTGATGTGACCCCAGTGAAGGTATGTACCAGGTGTCCAGTGGATGGGGCGCACACAGCAAGCTGTTTAGGAGAGTAACAGACTCAAGTGTTATGGTTGCAGAGATGAGAAAGATGTGTGTCTGATTCTGAGATGTGTGTGTGTGTGTGTGGCTGAAGAGATAGAGATGAAAAATATGTGTGTGTTTTCCATTGTCTAATTGTAAGATGTGTGTTTTGTTGACCCCATGCAGGTACGTACCAGGGCCAGTGGATGGGGGGCATGCGTCACGGCTACGGGGTGCGTCAGAGTGTGCCTTACGGGATGGCCACGGTCATCCACTCCCCACTGCGCACCTCGCTGGCCTCACTGCGGAGCGTGCAGAGCAACGGCGCGCTGCACCCGGACCCCAGCGGCGTCGAGACGCCCGTGGGCACGCGCGGCGGCTTCGTGCTGAACTTCCACAGCGACAGCGAGGTGGCGGCAGCGGCGGGCAAGAAGAAGGGCCTGTTCCGGCGCGGCTCGCTCTTTGGCAGCCTGCGGCAGCTGCGCAAGTCGGACTCACGGACGTCCATCTCCAGCAAGCGCAGCTCGGCGCGCAGCGACGCCACCACCATGAGCCGCATCAGCTCCAGCGACGGCAACTCCACCATCAGCTACGGCGAGGCCGAGGGCGAGGCCGTGGGCGAGGACCACGTGGACGCCACCACCACCGAGTCCTACATGGGCGAGTGGAAGAACGACAAGCGCTGTGGCTTCGGTGTGTCCGAGCGCTCCAACGGCATGAAGTACGAGGGCGAGTGGCTAAACAACCGGCGCCACGGCTACGGCGCCACCGTCTTCCCCGACGGCACCAAGGAGGAAGGGAAATACAAAAATAACGTGCTCGTGCGCGGGATACGCAAGCAGCTCATCCCGCTCAAGAACCCCAAAACCAAAGAGAAAGTAGACCGGGCCGTGGACGGGGCGCGCCGCTCTGCAGCCATCGCGCGGACGAAAGTGGAAATAGCAGCATCAAGGTAAGGAAAATGGCCACCCTAAGTCCATTGTGCTGTTGCTATTCCTCTTGTTTGGTGTCTTTTGAGTCATTATGGTCTACACTCCCAATGTGATCCTGGGGTGCACTGAGTTAACTCTGAGAGCAGAGAAA
>CM050203.1:5032500-5035000 GCA_027475355.1 Coilia nasus | reverse complement strand
ACGAGGGGCTGGTTTACCAGGCTAAATGAAGTACGGGGGGCTGGTTTACCAGGCTAAATGAAGTACGGGGGGCTGGTTTACCAGGCTAAATGAAGTACGGGGGGCTGGTTTACCAGGCTAACTGTCACTCTCTCTTACTCTGCCTGTCTCACTGCCACTTGCTGCATCTGCCACCTGTCCTAATTAGCTAAGGAAAAGTTGTGCAAGTTGTAGGAGAGTTTGTGTTATGTGGGAGACTCCCGGAGGTCACGGGAGAGTTGGAATGTCTGCTTAAGACCAGGCCTCCCCAACTAGCACAGAAGGACTAGTGTTACTGTTTACCTTTTGCCTTTTAGTCACACTTAGGTATGAGATCAGTTGTTGTATTCTTCAGTTGTAATTGACCAGCATCATGTTTACTTTTTCTCTTCCCTCATGTTGACCGTTTAGGTTTTTCACTTTTTTTGTCGTGGTTGAAGTATGGCATCTTTTTGTTTGGTTCATGAGTGTTGAGAGCAGTTCCAGGTATGTCCACACCTGTCTGACGGCAAACAAACACAGAGACAGCAGGTTAGCGCCCACAACAGGTGAGGAGAGACTGCGGCCGGTACACTGACCACAGCAGAGCTGACCTTCGCATCTGTCGTAGCCCTTTAGCATTCACCGTACCGCCGGTGGAATGACTCGCTTTGAATCAAAAAAAAAAAACATGACTACAATATTACTATGACATTACAGAGAGTCTTTAGTAACATGTTACAACTTTCATTGCCATTCTGGTAAAAACAAAAAGCAGTGGTTAAAGCAGTGGTTCTTAACCGGTGTGGCCTAGGGACCCACAATTTCCCATCACCATTAGGTCGCGACCCAAGTTTTCAAACCAACTCAGTGACATCCCTGCCCCCACCGGACTATTTCATTCATACAACCACATAACCTTATAACTGATTTTTGATGAATAGGATTTTATTTTACATTTCAACTAATGAAATGATCTGGCATGGCAATGTTTTTGTTTAAGTATTTATTTAGTTCTTTAACTACAAGCTCCGCGACCACCCAAAATGGCCCACCATTGGGTCCTGACCCACCAATTAAGAAACCCTGTCTTAAAGGGTTAAATAAAACAGTTGTGCTCTTTAGTTAGTCTGGAACAGCTGAGGAAGAGTTTAAAGGGTTTAACGCTGCTCAGTGCCACAGACTGATGGTGGTGTGGTCGGGTTACTTCCGCTGAGTAGTGACCCGTGGGGAAGAATCCTCATGGGGTCATTCTGCTGGTCAGACTACTGCCCTCTTTAATGTGGTCTACCGGGTAGCTTTGTTGTGCCCTACACTAGTGTGTGTGTGTGTGTGTGTGTGTGTGTGTGTGTGTGTGTGTGTGTGTGTGTGTGTGTGTAAATGTGTACAGGGTAGCTTTGTTGTGCCCTACACTAGTGTTGTGTGTGTACACAGAGGGAGTGGTTAGCTGTCTTTTAACTGCACTATTCATGTCAGTGTGTGTGTGTGGGTGTGTGTGTGTGTGTGTGTGTGTGTGTGTGTGTGTGTGTGTGTGTGTGTGTGTGTGGTGTGTGTGTGTTTATGTAAATGTGACTGGGTCTGTAATTGTGTATGTCTATGACTAATATAATAAAGCCATGAATACTGTACCCTCTCCACACACACACACACACACACACACACACACATTTCTGCCCCCATCATTAGGGTGTGAGTGTGTGTGTGTGTATATATATATATTAGTGTTTATGTGCATGCTTGTGTGTACCCGTGTGTGTGTGTGTGTGTGTGTGTGTGTGTGTGTGTGTGTGTGTGTGTGTGTGTGTGTGTTTGTGTGTGTGTGTGTGTGTGTGTGTGTGTGTGTGTGTGTGTTTGTGTGTGTGTGTGTATGTGTGTGTGTGTGTGTTTGTGTGTGTGTGTGTGTGTGTGTTTGTGTGTGTGTGTGTGTGTTTGTGTGTGTGTGTGTGTGTGTGTGTGTGTGTGTATGTGTGTGTGTGTGTGTGTGTGTTTGTGTGTGTGTGTGTGTTTGTGTGTGTGTGTGTGTGTGTTTGTGTGTGTGTGTGTGTGTATGTGTGTGTGTGTGTGTGTGTGTGTGTGTGTGTGTGTGTAGTCTTCCATGGTCAGTGGTGTTGTGTCAGCAGTGTACGGCGCGCTGACTAAATAAGGCAAGGCGGGTGTCATCTTATCAGCTGCAGACAGGAATACACGACTCAGCCACGCACATACAGTAGACCATCAGCACATGCCTGCATAGCACATAGTGACAGAGAGAGAGGGAGGGAGAGAGAGATGGAGAGAGAGAGGGAGAGAGAAGGAGAGAGAGATGGAGAGAGATGGAGAGAGACATACAGTAGAACATCAGCACATGCCTACATAGCACATAGTGACAGAGAGAGAGGGAGGGAGAGAGAGAGAGGGAGGGAGAGAGAGGGAGAGAGAGATGGAGAGAGAGAGGGAGAGAGAAGGAGAGAGAGATGGAGAGAGAGAGGGAGAGAGAGAGAGGGAGAGAGAGATGGGGGAGAGA
>CM050203.1:5025000-5027500 GCA_027475355.1 Coilia nasus | reverse complement strand
TGCTAAAATCGTATTTGAAGTTGTTGTTTTTAGCAAAGCGTAAAACGTAGCTGATAGTTAGTGTGATAACATACAGCAAGTTGTTCAGTATCTTAGAATAAAACCCTTTAAGAGACCCTTTCCGCTTATATCCACCTGTATGGCTTTGTCATTGGCAGCAGTGCTGTTATCCCTGCTGCTGGCCTATGGCTGGATGCACAATGTTAGATGCTCTGTCTGGTCATCTCTGCATGCCTCACCTCTCTCTTCGGCGCCAGGCTGTGCTTCTGTTTCATCTGACACTCATCTAGTGTGTGGGTGTGTGTGTGTGTGTGTTTGTGCTTGATGTGTGTGTGATGGATTGCCGTGGCCACGGCGGAGCAGACGAGAGCATGTAGGGCCAGACATGCCCATGTGGAGCAATCAGACACTGGGGAGGCTGGCATGACAGGTGTGGAGTGTGTGTGGGGGGGGGGGGGGGGGGGGGGGGGCTGGCATGACAGGTCGAGAGTGGTGGGAGCCAGGGAGGAGACAGCCAGGGTGGGGGGCAGTGTGAGTTTTGTCTGTCCTGGGAGGGGGGCAGTCTGAGAGGGAAGAGATCGAGGGAGGGTTAAGGCTGATTGGGTAAGTCCAGGTCACAAAATACTACGTAACAGAGACAAGAATTCTCTCTGCCAGGGTGTCGCAGAGCTTGTTGTGTACATCCAAATCTTAAAACGTTATTGTGTTCTTTGATTGGACGGAAAATGAATACTGTCCTCATTGGAGTGTTGCCATGCTCATGCCTACCATGCGTCTTGGTCTTTGGGTTGATGTTTGGTTTGTTGTCACATGGGCGATAAATTGGCTTTTAGGGAGAAGAAGAGAGATAGAGAGACAGGGGAGGAAGAGGAGAGATAGAGAGACAGAGGAAGAGTGACACATGGGAAAGAGATGTAGTGAAGGAGAGGAAGAAATGTAGAGATGAGAGAATGAGATGGGGATGGAGAGAGATACACGGATGATGGAGTGAGAAAATGAAGAGAGAGATGGAGAAGGAAAGGCGAAATGGAACAGAAGGAGAGAGAGAGAGACAAAGAGAGAGCAGAAGAAAGAGGGAGAAAGACACAGACGGAGAGATGGAGTGAGAAAAAGCGAAAGAGAAAGAGAAAGTGTGAAAAAGGATAAACAATGGAGCAGAGCTCCAGATAGCAGAGAGCAGAGATTGTGGATGAATACAAACAGTTTTTGTACAGGCTTTGTAAAGACTACTACACTTCGTAATGTGACATAATAATGATGAAAAACCTTCTACACATTACTGTAAGGAAGCCTTAAAGACTCCTAAAGCACACACACACATCATTAACAGTAATGGACTTAATGCACAAAGGAGTTTGTGTTGATATCTCTCCTGACCTCCTGCCAGACTCCCTCTCTCTTTTTAAACTGGCTAAACTTAAACTGTGTGTGTGAGAGAGATCTATCTATCTATCTATCTATCTATCTATCTATCTATCTATCTATCTATCTATCTATCTATCTATCTATCTATCTATCTATCTATCTATCTATCTATCTATCTATCTATCTATCTATCTATCTATCTATCTATCTATCTATCTATCTACACATTACAGAACCCAGCGAGGATGACAAGAAAGGGGCTTTAAATGGTCCACCCACCTCTTATTTACCCTCTCCAGTAAGGCAGGGGGGCCCAACCATCTCCCATGTACCCCTCTCCAGTAAGGCCTGGAGGTCAATCCACCTCTTATTTACCCCCTCCAGTAAGGCCTGGGGGTCCAACCATCTCTGATTTACCCCTCTCCAGTAAGGTCGGGGGGGGTCTAACCATCTCTGGTTTACCCCTCTCCAGTAAGGCCTGGGGGGGGTGGCAGGGCTGTAAATCTAGAAGCTTCTTCTCCCGTTGGAAGAATGGCATGGTTAGCTCATTCCAGTGCCCATGTGTAATACATTTCTCTGTGATTATGTGCCTGTGCCCGTGTGTAATACATTTCTCTGTGATTATGTGCCCGTGTGTAATACATTTCTCTGTGATTATGTGCCCGTGTGTAATACATTTCTCTGTGATTATGTGCCAGTGTGTAATAAATTTTTCTGTGATTATGTGCCAGTGCCCGTGTGTAATACATTTCTCTGTGATTATGTGCCAGTGTGTAATAAATTTTTCTGTGATTATGTGCCAGTGCCCGTGTGTAATACATTTCTCTGTGATTATGTGCCAGTGTGTAATAAATTTTTCTGTGATTATGTGCCAGTGCCCGTGTGTAATACATTTCTCTGTGATTATGTGCCAGTGTGTAATACATTTCTCTGTGATTATGTGCCCGGGCCCGTGTGTAATACATTTCTCTGTGATTATGTGCCCGTGTGTAATACATTTCTCTGTGATTATGTGCCAGACCTCTCTGGGCTCATCTGACATTATGATGATAAAGAAAAAGGTGGGGAGAGGAGAGAGGTATGGGAGAGGGAGAGAGAGAGGGGTAGAGAGAGAAGAGGAGAGAGAAGGAGAGAA
>CM050203.1:5012500-5020000 GCA_027475355.1 Coilia nasus | reverse complement strand
TTCAGAGCACATACGACAGTGGGGATTAGTTCTCCAACCCGTCGTGAAATGTCACTGCCGCGGGTATTTTCCATTTACTGCAATACATCCCATTTTTCACAGCAGTTCCCAGAATAAAGCTTGTGTGTATGTGTGTGTGGGGGGGGGGGCGTTAACCTTCTAGTGATTGCTTCCTCTATGGTGCACGTCCCTAAGACCTTCCACAATACTGTCCACTAGTAACAATCAAAACAGTCATGGCTGTGGATAAAACACTAACACTTTATTTCAAGGTGTTTACATAAGAGTGACGTGACCATGTTATGAACATGACATGGCACATATCATGAACATTAAGCCCTTTATTCATGTTTAACAGAAGTCCAGTAGCCAATGGTGTTCCCCAAGGAACACCTCCTCAGATTGAGTTGAGTTATTATATCATTATAAACGCAATAGACTGAATGTAATAATGAGGTACTACTTTAAGTCTCTGCTGGACTTCAGGAATGGTGCAATAGATCGACATTAACACACAGGGAAAACGCTGACTGTGTTCTTCGCTGACTTAAAAAAAGGTCTTCGCAAAGGGTCCCCTGAGGCTTAACGTCGGAGCGTATCGGGCAGGACCTGATTGTTCCCCTAATTTTACCTTCTCTCTCTTTGTTCTGCTGTCTGATAGGCCTATTCATTACCTCTGAAAGGCCTCGTTGCTCCGCACCGGGTCCCCTAAGGTAGAGTGGCCTCCAACCAGTCTTAAGCATGTGGCCGCTCTACTGAGGCGCTCCATTGCTAACGATACAGGAGCTCAAATCCCCTTTTTGTGCGGTTAGGTCAATTACACTTAACTTCATTGCAGGCTTGGGCAATATTTTAATCTCCTACAGGTCACAGTCGGACATTTGTTAACATCAGAATGGTAGAGAAATGCTTTGATTGATGCAAAATAAGCCGTTTTTTGCATGCCATAGTAAGACACTGCTTGTCTGATTTATGGTGATTATAATTGGCCATAATACTGACATTTATGCACATCATTTTTTTTTAAATTATTCTGACTGATGAAGGCCCTTGCCGAAACGTCTGTCTAACCCTGCATGTCTAACCCTGCAATGAATGTGTGTTAAAAAATAAAAGAAATCAAGAAGAAATTGAGTGCGATCCTCCATTTCCCATCGTTTGATGACTACAGTGACGCACCAACAAAGAAAGAGCGCGGTGTTTTAAAACTAACTTTTTTAAATTATTCTAAAATACCAACATGCCAGAGTATTATGTCAAGAAAATATGGGGGTATAAAAAACTGGATACGGCCCAAGCCTACTTGGTTCAGCCTTTCAGTGCAGCCTGGACCTAAAAAGGGCATTTTGCAAACGTTCGACCGGTTGTGTGATGGGCAGAACACCTTCTGACAAGCTGATAGCAAACAGCATCATTCTATGCACAGCAACATTGATGTGCAAATGAATAAGTCCTCGTCATCCGCTGCATAAATAATAATTGTTCCATAATTCGGTCAGGGTTAGCTTTGCCGCGTGTCAGTGATGGTGTTAGTCATGCTTGAGTAATCCTTAATAAAAGCACGGTCCTGAAACCCAGTCGCAACCGGAGAACAGAAAGAGAGAGCTGTGTGGCAGTTGTGGTAATTGGGACAGAGAGAAAGAGAGCTGTGTGGCAGTTGTGGTAATTGTGTACAATTTATCCGTGTGTTGTACCACATGTAACCTTGTAAGTAATTAGTGAGGATTGACATCCTCACTTTTGATTGTAGACTGTGTGTGTGTGTGTGTGTGTGTGTGTGTGTGTGTGTGTTTTCAAGATGTAGGCCTAGATCTATCTAATGACTGACAGTATCACTGTTGCCTTATCATTTCAGGCCTCCTTGATAACTAACCGACCATGACAACCCTGATGTCTGCTGTGTTCCTGTAAACAGATGTCTTGGTGATTTATTGTGACTGTTTCTGTTATCATGTTGTTCCCAATAGCACAGTGTGCTCTTCCTGTCAGTCAGTCAGTCCCCTTAGTTCTCGTCAGTGTCAGATATGTCAACAGAACTGTGGAAACAGCCAGAAGCCCAGCCAAGTTTCCTAAGCTTTCACATTTTCTGACCATGTATAAAAGTTACTGTAGAGTTTAGCTTCTGCTCAGGACGTGGTTTTATGTCCTTATAAAACATGGACACAGTCTTGTGTCCTCATGTCTATTGGTCCTAACATTCATTTCCCTTGTACTGTAGCACTTCAGGGTTAAGGACACACACCCTTGCCCTCTGCTCTTGTCATGCAATAGCTGCCACTTTGACACTACACCTGTTAGCCTAGCATAGCACAGTTTACACTACACCTGTTAGCCTAGCATAGCACAGTTTACTCAAAGCAGGCTAAACCAGCTAGCCGTAGTTTCTTGGCTAACTGGTCTAACCCCCTTTGTATTATATTAGGGCAATGGCGGTGGACGTCAGACTGGACTCTTCTGGGCAGAGAAGTGAGATTGCTATGCATCCTCTCGACTAACTGTAGTGTAGACAGCAGGTAAGCTGATTTCCAAGAAGGTGGTGTGTTCGTCTTAGCGGCTAGTGTGTTACTCCATATCAGGATGCAGATTTATGCCTTTGCATTCCACCCCTCAGGTGCTCATATGCCTCCTCTTCTAAATGTGACACCATCTTGTCCCTTTTTTGGTCCGAATGCCTTGTAAAGGGGGGGACACGGGTGGGGGGTGAGGGTTGGGGGCATGGGGGTCCCCCTGCGTGACCTGTGGATGGGATTGAGTTAGGGCTGTTTTGAGTGGGGGTCGGGGGGTCGAGGAACGAGCTGAGTGGGCAGAGGGTGACTGGGGGGTTGAAGGTCATGTCTTAGGGTTGGGGATTGGACCTGGCATGTGGAGGAATCAGTGTGCATTCCAGACCCCCCTCCACACCCCCCACCGCCACCCCTCTCCCTCGCCGGCCCTGCTCTGGCCCTATTCCGGCCCTATTCCGGCCCTATTCCGGCCCTGCTCCCGCCAGCATGTGTGACAGCTGCTCCTCAAGTAGGCCATTAGCCCCCCGAGCAGCGATCACTGTCAGGGCCGCAGGCCTCCCGATCGCCAGGCTGACACAGAAACGGGGTTGCAGGCTGGCAAGTGGGGGAGGGGGTGGAGGGGAGTGGGGTGGGATGGGGTGGTAGTTGGTGTCGAAATTTAAGAAGTCAGTAAAATTAGAGGGAGGATAGCTGATGGTGGGGGGGGGGGGGGGGGGGGTGCGTCGGGGTTGGGGGGGGGGGGGGGGGGCATACAGCTCTGGTTTTAAGTACGGTAAAGCAAAGAGAAGCACAGAGAAAGAGTAACAGAGGGGTGGACACACTGCAAAAGGAGCAACCTTCAAGGTCAGAAAGGAGTGTCCTGGGGACCCACAGTCACCACCCAAGTTTTCAAACCAACTCAATGACACCACACCCCAACACGGGCCTATTTCATCTATATACCCAGGACACATCATGAACTACACAGCTAACTAATTTGTGATGAAAGGGAAAAGCACAAAAGATGTTGCCATTGACAGCGGTCATTATACAAAAATATTTGACCTTCGAACTTTGGAGTGGTCCATGTGACGTTTGTCAGCATTCTAACGCGCCTTCTAGTAAGAAGGAATAAACCTTCTTCATTCATTTTCATTTTTACATTTTTCAGCTAACTAAAAGCATTTATCCAAAAGTGACATATATGGTTATTCTGGAAGACCTCAGCAATAATAATGTGAAAGTAAAGTGAATGTAAAGAAATTAGTTTTTTTCTGTAAAATGCGGTAAACACAACCTTGAAAAAGTCCCTGCTGAGGGACTTCGACTCCAGAGGGTTAATCAGAAACACTGCTGGGAGTGGAGCCCTGTAATGGCCCCTTAAATTTTTCTAAATGACAAGAGGGGTTGTTTCATCATGTACTCTCATGATGACTCATCAGAGACTCGTCGTTTTATATCTCACAAATTAATGACCTTACCCTTCACACACATCTTGGCTCAGATCTACTAAAGGTGCATCTGTATGAGGAGAAAACATCTTTTAGGGCACTTTAGGGCCATTCCTACCCCAGCACCTACAGTACATGCTTACTGAACACATTTGAGTTACTTTATTCCACCGAGTTAGCACACATTATTTATTTTAGTGCACGTTTTTGCTAACATTAGTTTATTTTACAGTCACTGTTTACCACAGTTTAGTTAGCGCACCTAAAGTACCACACATATTTTAGCACACTTAGTTAGCACGCACGAAAGTTAGTTCAGCACACTTAGTTAGCGCGCTTTATTTAGTTTAGTCACACTCTTCACACCGCTTCAGACAGAGGTCGTGTTTGTGTACAACACTAACGGGCTTCCTCACACACAGTAAGAACACAGGGCCGAGTGGCGTGCCGAGACAAGCGAATGCGTGACTGAGCGTCTGCAGATCTGCCGACGGAGGCGCCAGCCTTTTCTCAGGACGTGAGCGGCAAAGGTGTGAAATGGCCGAAACTCTTTGAAGGCGCATGTGCCTGGAACTTGCACCTGACGCCACGCTCAGGCCCTCCGACTTCCTGTCTCACAGCTGGTGACAGCACAGCCACACGGACGCCCTGTCTGGGCACTTGGAACAGTTCGCCTCACTTCCTGTTAGAGGTCACAGACAGCACAGACCCCCACATTCCATCACACACTCATGGAAACAGAAGAAAAAAGAAAAGAGACATTGGTCTTAGTGATTTATTTTATGTGTGTGTGTGTGTGTGTGTGTGTGTGTGTGTGTGTGTGTGTGATTACTTTCATATTTTACACTGTCGCTTGTGTGTGTGTGGCATACTTTATGTTGTTTATGTGTGTGTGCATGTGTGTAGTCATAGTGTGCATGTGCGTATTTGTGTGATGACTTTCATATTTTACACTGTCACTTGTGTTTGCGTGTGACATATTTTACAGTCTTGCATTCATGTGTGTTTAGTCATAGTGTGCGTGTGTGTTTGCCTATGTGTGTGTGAGAGAGAGTGTAGTCAGTGCATGTGATGTGTTTAATGGTGTGATCGGTCAGCAGCCCTCTTGGCACCATAAGTGCTGTCAAACGCTCCTCTTTCCTTTTTGTCCTCGCCAGTCTCGTGTTTAAACTCTCCTCTTCCCTCTTCGTCCAAGCTCTCCTCTTCCTTCTTCGTCCTTGCCAGCATCGTGTTTATTCCCTGGTGATGTCTTATTCCGTCCATGGCAATGTGTTAGTTCGTCCTCAGCAAAAGTCTCATTTCGGATCCGTCCCAAACGGGTCTCTCCCTGAGCATATGGCCAGTCATGCATATTTAATACCCCATACCCCCACCCAAACTTCTTCTCCACCGCGCCATCGCCTCATGCCCTCCCTCCTTCCAAGCGTCCCCAAAACAGACCCCTCTGTGTCTGAGGCCTTTGACGGAGCGATAAACACAGACATCCATCAGTCTGGGTGTGACAGTGACAGTGACAGGGGCCGGTGGCCAGTGGCCACGGCTAAAAGAGGCAGCCCCAGAAAAAAACAAGAGGATATTTCTGTGTTAAGCTGTGCCCTGTGCCCTGGCTGATACAGATACCAGCTGGACTCTCGCTGCCGTTTCTTTTTTTCTTCTTCTTTTCCTCTGGGCACTGCATCCATTTTTCATCTCTTCCTCATCTCATCTCCGCACTCCTCTACTGATGCACTCCTCTACTGATGCACTCCTCTACTGATGCACTCCTCTACTGATGCACTCTTCTACTGATGCACTCTTCTACTGATGCACTCCTCTACTGATGCACTCGTTTACTCTGCTACACTCCTCTACTCTACTACACTCCTCTACTGATGCACTCTTCTACTGATGCACTCTTCTACTGATGCACTTTTCTATTGATGCACTTCTCTTCCTTTCTCATCCCTCTTGCTTCTCCTCTACCCACCAGTCATCCCACACCTCCTCTCTTCCAGTCACCACTCTTTCTCTTTTCCTCTCCTCTTCTCACTCCTATCTTCTCTTCTCCTCTTCTCTTCTCACTTCTCTCTTCTCCTCACTCCTCTCTTCTCCTCTCCTCTCCTCTTCTCACTCTTTTTCTTTCCCTTGGCTCTCATCTCTTCTCTCTCATTTCCTGCTGTCCCCTCTCATCTCTTCTCTTCTCTTCTTCTCTGATCTCTTTCCTCTTTTCTCATTGGCTCTCCTCTCCTCTCCCTTCACTTCCCCATCCCTGTTCTCCTTTCCTCTTTTCTCCTCTACTTTCCTCTCTTTCCCCCTCCCTGCATCTGTCTCCTTGGCTCTCCTCTCCTCTCCTTTCTTCTTCTCTCCTCTCCTCTCCTCTCTTCTCTTCTCCTCTCCTTTCTTCTCCTCCCCTCTACTCTCCTCCCCTCTCCTCTCTTCTCCTCTCTTCTCTTCTCTTCTCCTCTCCTCTCCTTTCTTCTCCTCTCCTCTCCTCTCCTCCCCTCCCCTCCCCTCTCCTCCCCTCTCCTCTCTTCTCTTCTCTTCTCTTCTCCTCTCTTCTCTTCTCTTCTCCTCTCCTCTCCTCTGTTCTCTTCTCTTCTCCTCTCCTCTCCTCTCTTCTCCTCTCCTCTCTTCTCCTCTCCTCTGTTCTCTTCTCTTCTCCTCTCCTCTGTTCTCTTCTCCTCTCCTCTCCTCTTCTCACTCCTCTGCTGTCTTCTTCTAAACTGTCCTATTTCTCTTTTCTCATTCTCTACTCCCCACTCCTCTCCTCACTTCCCCACTTTTCTTTTGCCTTTTTCTCACAACTAGTCCTTTTCTGCTCTTTCCTTTCCCTTCATGCGTGATTCCCCTTGGCTGTGAGCTTCTCACATCCTTTTGGTCTACACTACCCAGTCCTCGGTCTCTGTCCTCAAGCTTATATTGTCATCTGTCCTCCACTCTCCCTTCCTATCGACTCCTATTTTCTCCTTACTCTTCCTCCATAGCTTTCCCTCCTGTCCTTTCCTCCCCTCTTCCCTCCATCTCTTCATCCGTGTATGTACTGTATCCAACCCATCCTCTCCCTCTTTTCTCCTGTGTTCCATACCCATCCTGTCCTCTCCTTCTCTCCTTCATGTATCTTCTTTCTCCTCTCCTGTCTTACTCTTGTCCTATGAACAGTACATGGCTTACTTGCCTTCGTCGTCTTCTCTTGCCCATGCCCTGTCTCTCTCCTCTGCATCTCACCTCTCCTCTCCTAAGTACAGTATCAGTCCTCTCATCGCATCTCATCTCATCTCCTCTCCTCTCCTAAGTACAGTATCAGTCCTCTCATCGCATCTCATCTCCTCTCCTCTCCTAAGTACAGTATCAGTCCTCTCATCGCATCTCATCTCCTCTCATCTCCTAAGTACAGTATCAGTCCTCTCATCGCATCTCATCTCCTCTCATCTCCTAAGTACAGTATCAGTCCTCTCATCGCATCTCATCTCCTCTCCTCTCCTAAGTACAGTATCAGTCCTCTCATCGCATCTCATCTCCTCTCCTCTCCTAAGTACAGTATCAGTCCTCTCATCGCATCTCATCTCCTCTCCTCTCCTAAGTACAGT
>CM050203.1:4992500-5000000 GCA_027475355.1 Coilia nasus | reverse complement strand
GTGTGTGTGTGTGTGTGTGTGAGGTGGCTCAGTGCCAAACACTGGCAGACAGGCGAGCGGGTGACTAATACATGGACAATGAGAGGTGCTTGGATGAGTGCCCTGAACACGAACAAGAGACCCGGCGGACAAAGACAGCTTGTTGTTTGTGGTTTGGAAAACACAGTGTTTCCTAGCGCACCATGCAGATCCGCTCTCCACACCTGGGGCCTCAGCACAGTGGCATGGATTACATTACGTTACATTACAAAACATTACATTATATTACACTACACTACATTACATTACATTACTTTACATTATATTACATTACATTATATTACATTACACTGCATTACACTACATTACATCAGATGGATGGAAGCCATGGTATCTTTTTTCTGATAATAAATAGTTTTTCCCTATGGAGCCCTTAACAGAACATGGAAGAGGCGTTTTTTGTGTGTATTTTTGTGAAATCTCACAAAGGTTTTGCAGGATCTCCCAAAAATGCATCAAATTGTTGAAATGGTAGTGTGGTATTAGTTGTGGATCCTTAGAGCTTCTGATAAGTGTAGTGCAGTTTAGTACTTTAGTACGAATGACAAGGTTTTGTTGTTCAGTCTTTTACCAGTTCAAAACCTCTTAGGATAGCTGGAAATCAAAGCATCAATCTTGTCCTGGTCTTAGTATGTGTCCCAAATCACAAATCATTTGTGACCATAGCTTTGTTTAGTGTAAACGACCCCTATCTATCAGGATTTGAGTGCTTGCATGTAGAGTCGAAGACAAGACAATGTATTTATAGCTTTGTGAAAATCCCATAGGGTCCATAGTAAACTGAAAAACTCTGTTTTTGGGGCATGTAGAAGTACGTCTGATGTATAAATGTTTAAACACCTACTGTAACAGATCACAGAGGGTTGCTGCACAGATAGGTGTGTGGACAGTAGGCTCAGGGCAGAAGCTTTTGCAGTCCGCAAAATGAGAGGTGATGAAAGTGCTTGAAACCCAACGCCCTGCCGTGTGGAAATAAACTTCGGTGACTTTCTGACATAATCTGAGCGGCTGCTGCACAATTTCCCACACAAAGACTTGGACCCGGCGCAGCATGCCGTGCCTGTCCAAGGGCAACAGAGCATACCCCCTGCAGAAGGAGGCTACTGCTGTGGCCAGTAATTGCTGTTTCGGGGCTTAATGTTGCATTATCGCAACAAGGATGTGTGCGCTGTACAAACAGGGCTCGCAGAAGATAGCATACACAGACTGCCTCTGGCTTTGAAACCGAAATTCGTACCAAACCTGGGAACCTGAGGAGGAGCCAAGTCAAACCTAGGCAAAAGGAAAGGTCACGTTCATTCTCAAAGCAGAGGTTGACTAACAATCAGCAATTTCACTGCATGCCCTACTCTACCCAGTGTGTCTATGCGTGTGACAGTAAATATCCTTGTATCCTTGTAGACACTTCTACTTCACCAAATAAAAGTCCCACCATGTATTCATTGTACCTGTGCACATAAAAACCTGTGCCCCCCCCAATTTTCTGAATAGATATGTGATACTTCTGTTTGCTGAAGCCAGGTTGCCTGTCTCTGTACATAGGTAGACTATCTGGCCAAAGGTACAGTAAGACTTATTTATTTATTTATTTATTTATTTATTAAACAAACTGATGCCATGGCCTTACAGTAAGACTTTGTCCAGGGCTGGCATGAACCCTCATCCGTGTGTGTGTGTGTGTGTGTGTGTGTGTGTGTGAACTCTTAGCCTCTTTGTTTGTGAGAGGAGAGGGAGTGGACCTCATTGCATCAACAGAGCTGAGGACAGTGACCTTTTCACAAAATGAACTACTGTTGAAAGCTAAATTTGGCCTAGCTCCCTCTACCTCTCTGTGCAGTGCTGTGGCAGGGAACTAGCTATCCAGCTAACGCACACACAAACACACACACAACCAGAATCCACCTGTTGTGTTTTCAAACACTACCTTTTTGGAATGTGAGCAATGCTTTTGTCATTTCTAAAGGCATAACGTGTGTCTTGGTATGACACCGGGCACCACTCGTGTGGTCTGTGTTTAAACAGCTGTCCCACTGATTCCAGACATGATCCGAATACGATCTGTGCTTGCGTTGGTTTCCCCATAGACAGTGACCTTTCTGAGGCTGTGTGTTTGCGTGCGTGTGTGTGGGGGGAGTGCATGTTGTTTTTTGTATGTGTGTGTGTGTGAGGTTGTAAGTGTATGTGTGTGTGTGTGTATATATATATATGTGTGTGTGTGTGTGGGTATGTGTGTGTGTGTGTACGGGTGTGCAGCGTGTGTATGTGTGTGTGTCTGTGTGTGCGTGTGTGTGTGTGTGTGTGTGTGTGTGTGTGTGTGTGTGCGTGTGTGTGTGTGTGTGTGTATGTGTGTGTGTATGTGTCTTTGTGTGTATGGGTGTGCGTGTGTGTGTGTACGGCTGTGCATGTGTGTGTGTGCGCAAATGGGCGCGCTGAGGTCTATGGAGATGTTAATGACGCTATATCTGTCCTGAATGTGCCCTTATGGGGCTGGCTCTGGAGACATAGCTGGGGCTGGAGCTCAGGGCCCAGGGAGGCTCATCTCAGGGTGTGTGTGTGTCCGTGTGTGTGTGTGTGTGTGTGTCCGTGTGTGTGTGTGTGTGTGTGTGTGCCAGGGAGGCTCTGCCCTGGGCCTCCACTGACTGACTGACTCACTGCAGCAGCTGTCCATTCCTTCAGCCGAGGCACACACACATTAAACACACACACACACACACGTACATACACACACACGTACACACACACACACGCACATACATAGACACACACATGAACGCATGCTCGTCCTGTCACTCAAACCCCCTGATATAAACACATGGAGATAGTAATCACATACAGATACAGGAAGCACATACATTACTGAATTCAAGCATGCATTAACACCAGCGTACACACCTACACACACACACACACTTTTAAACAGACACACACTCACTGTACAAAACTACTGTACTGTAGATACACCTACATACATTCTGTCTGACACATAGGCACAGTGGTGTTGATTGGAAGCCACAGAATCACTCAGGCAAATAAGAAACATCATGTACTGGAAATAATGTGGGCATCTGTATGGTACCTGTCAAATCACATTAGATGAGTGTACACACACACACACACACACAGAAGCACAGAAACCAGGCCCTGACCCTCGGCTTAGTCACGTCAACACAGAGACACGCAGACAGAGTCCAGACAGCATTTTTGCGACTTTCCGTATGATGTCACCCACACAGGGACTTCACACACACACACACACACACACACACACACACACACACACACACACACACACACACACACACACACACACACACACACACACATTCACACATGCTGACTCGAAAGCTGAGGTCACCTCGACGTATTGATGGTCAGTACCAACAAAGGCTTGACTCACAGACAGCACAGGCCTCATGTTTACAGTTACCATTGCACAGTATAACAGCAAGATCAGGCCTGTGCTATGTACTATTGCACAGTATAACAGCAAGATCAGACCTGTGCTATGTACTATTGCACAGTATAACAGAAAGATCAGGTCTGTGCTATGTACTATTGCACAGTATAACAGCAAGATCAGGTCTGTGCTACTGTGTGCACCATTGCAGAGTATAACAGCAAGAGAGGGCCTGTGCTGTACACTATCGCACAGTATAACAGAAAGATCAGGCCTGTGCTATGCACTATCGCACAGTATAACAGCAAGATAGGGCCTGTGCTACTCTTGGGTTCTGTCCCAAATGTTCTCTTGTTCACTATGTTAGTGCACTAAATAGCGTACCAGTTGAACTGGGTTCATTCACTATAGAGTGCACTCTATAGGCTAGTGAACAAGTGGACATTTGGGATTTGGCCTAGCTTAGTGTGTGTGGCACATGTTGGTCTCTATCTACCATCTAGCTCAGAGCTTTATCTATGGCATACAGTACAGTAGCACTGGAGGGCATTAAGGCAGTGGCTGTCGCTCAAAGAGCACTTTTAAGAAGATTAATAGCCTCATACATTAGCATGGCCAGCCTTGTGTCACATGTCACCGCATGTGAGCCTGCCTCTCATTTGTTTTTTAAGTCTTTTTCTCTTTTCCTCTTGGCCTGAAGGCCTATTCAAATCCGACGCTCATAACACATGCAAAGGGGATGGCAGTGTATGAAAAAAGGGAGAGCAGACAGTGGGCTCAATCTGCATAAGCAGTGTGTGTGTGTGTGTGTGTGTGTGTGTGTGTGTTTGTTTGCCACGTGTGTATAATCTGTAATACACACACAAACAAAAGGCACCACTGTTGTTCCATCTGCCCCTGTGTGTGTGTGTGTGTGTGTGTGTGTTTGTGTGTGTGTGTGTTTGCTGTGGTCAGCTAAGGGCCCGTCCACACGACAACGTTTTCGGGTGAAAACGGCAAAGTTTGTTTGCGTTTTGGCCTTCCGTCCACACGGCGCCGGCGTTTTGGGTGACCGAAAACGATAACTTTTGAGAACGGGTTCCAAAGTGAGAAAGTCTGACAACGCCGCCGTTTCGTTTTCGTGTAGACAGGCAAAACGCAACCTTTTGAAAACGATGACGTTGTCGCCCATTCACCTTGCGCTGCACATATAACAACAACTTCAAACTTTGCTGTCGAATAAATTGTGATTTGATTAGCTTGTACTGTAGGCTGGCTGTTGTGCAATTGTTTCTATCCTTTGCCATTAAACTGTCTGTATGGCTAGTAGGCTATAACAAATACTTCTTATAGGCTTTCATTATTCTTAATTAATTAAAGAGCAACTGTCGCTGCTTTCAGCTCCCCTCAGTAACAACACGCATTGCTAAAATCAACATATGGCATGTTTTAAGCGAATAATGCGCAGTTGTCTCAAGTTTATTTGCAGCTCCTTCTATTTTTTCATGTTCTGCTCCGTATCGCTTAAATGGGTCAATTTAACGACGTGACATCTCACAACAGCGTCAAACTTTTACAAACAGGTTGTTGTGGGATACTTTGGGGTAAAAATTGTCTGCAGTGTAGGCTATGTGTAATGCAATTGTTTCTACCTTCTGACATTGAACTACAGGATGTTTTTGTATACATCGCTAGTTCAGCCCAACAAACGCTTTTCACGTTATTCTTTTTAAATAGGGCAACTGTCGCTGCATCCGACCCATCTAAACTAGAACCCACATTGCTAAAATCAACATACTGTACATGTTTAAAGTGAATCATTGGCTTCTGATCATGCCCCTCAAGCTGGGACAGCGCACCTTCTGCAATGAAAACGCAATGAAAACGTTCCCGTGTGGACGGAAATATTTCCTGCTCCGATGTCGTGTGGACGCGACTTTTTTTTTAACCCGGCAAGAAAAAAATCCAGGAACGTTGTCGTGTGGACGGGGCCTAAGACTCCCATGCTTCACCACAGACAATGGAGAGTAGGTGTGAGCTGTAGAATAGTCCAGAGGTGACAGGCTGTGTGTGTGTGTGTGTGTGTGTGTGTGTGTGTGTGTGTGTGTGTGTGTGTGTGTGTGTGTGTGTGTGTGTGTGTGTGTTGTGTGTGTGTTTGCTGTGGTCAGCTAAGACTCCCATGCTTCACCACAGACGATGAAGAGTAGGTGCGAGCTGTAGAATAGCCCAGAGGTGACAGGCTGCGTGTGTGTGTGTGTGTGTGTGTGTGTGTATGTGTGTGTGTGTGTGTGTGTTTGCTGTGGTCAGCTAAGACTCCCATGCTTCACCACAGACGATGGAGAGTAGGTGCGAGCTGTAGAATAGTCCAGAGGTGACAGGCTGTGTGTGTATGTGTGTGTGTGTGTGTTTGCTGTGGTCACACGCTTCACCACAGACGATGGAGAGTAGGTGCGAGCTGTAGAATAGTCCAGAGGTGACAGGCTGTGTGTGTGTGTGTGTGTGTGTGTGTGTGTGTGTATGTGTGTTTGTGTGTGTGTTTGCTGTGGTCAGGTGTAGGAGAGTAGGTGCGAGCTGTAGAATAGTCCAGAGGTGACAGGCTGTAAGGAGTGCTGCTGAAGTGCCATTTACAATTACAATGGGCCTGATTCTGATTCATTCATTCTGATATCTTTTGGTTGAGAAGCCTGTGTAACGCATACCGTGATCGCAGGGCGACCTTAGCCCCGGGACATGAATTAAATACTGCAGAAGTGCCATTTACAACAACAATAAGGTTGATTTATACAACGAATTAGAAAGAAAAACACAAAGGAGGTACAATGCCGCTGTGTGATCCAGCGTACTTCTTATCCTAATGCATATTCTCCATGGGTAAAATCCATAAACTTTGCCTGAAGTACACCCTCTTGGATATGTGTCATTGAATAGTTATTAAGTACATTTAGAACACAGGGACTGAGAGGAAGGTCCGCTATTCTAATCCCACATGACACATTTTGTCAATTTCAGACAAAAACCCTTCTCTGGTTTCTGAACATGTCTGTTCAGTTGTTTTCCATACATAAATAAAAATATAAACAAACAAATTGATTAGTTAATAGATTAATGAACTCACTGTTTGTACATAGTCAGTACACAGTGACTTTGAATGATATACAAATATGTACCGGCTCGAACATGATGCTTTAGATATGTGGAAGGGGATGGGTCTAATGTGTACTGTATACTGTAACATTTTGTGAAACTGAGACCAAATTGTTGACAAAATCTTTAATTATACAGTTTTTGCAGATTTGCAAGCCCTTGACTCTTGGTACCAGACAAATGCTATTTTCATCTCCAGCATCAGCATTAGTAAAAACTTTCTGCACACCTCTCTAGCAGGCAGGTGCTTTGGAAAGGACACAAGGTCGCAAATCAGAAACTTAAGAAAGCATCCCGCACACTCACCATTTCGCAAGCAATTTACCTGATGAAGGTCTAGGACCGAAGGTTTGTACTTCTAAATAAATTGCTTGCGAAATGGTCAGTGTGCAGGATACTTTGAGTTTTTGAAATGGCAGTCACACACAGAAGGAGAAGTCTTTATTGCCACTATACAAAGTATAGTGAGATGTCGTTTGGTGCAGCCAACAGATGCATAGAAGACACAGTATGTAAGAATAGAGCCAGATATTCTACTGCAGAGTAACAGTAGGTCATGTGATGCCTGTTTGTATGATGCCCCAACTGCAACTCTCGCCATGGCAACGGTAGAGCGCCAGCCTCATTTCCGGGGGCAACAGATGCGCCAACATACTTCCTTCTGCTATTGATATACCCACCGTGCTCTACTCCTCACCCTCCCCAAACCCTCTACCCTACCCCATCCACCCCCCCCAACCCCCCGCCATTCCCACCCCTCCCCTCCATCCCCACCCCACTCCTCACCCTCCCCAACCCCTCCATCCCCTCCCCTCCTCATCCCCTCTGCTCCATCCCTGCCTTACCCAACCCTGCCATCCCCTCTCCTCCATCCCTCCCTTCCCCAACCCCACTCCTCACCCTCCCCAACCCCTCCACCCAACCCCATCCTCTCTCCTGCC
>CM050203.1:4975000-4987500 GCA_027475355.1 Coilia nasus | reverse complement strand
TGGTTGTCTATAACAGCCTCCTATCAAAATGGGTTTGGATAGAGGTAACACAATGTCAAGCCACACAACCTCCATATGAGAATGATGTACTATAAGTCACGTCTAACATTAAATCCAATGTCTGTACAGATGTGTACACACAACCACCTCCTTAACCCTGACTGGGGGGTATGTACAGATATGGCTGTAACAAACACAACAAACAAACAAACAAACAAAGCCCTGTGGGAGATTTCTGACATGCTGATGAGAGCCACTCATTCCCATAATCTCAGTTCCTTAAGGCCTGGAGCAGGAGAGGCTGGCTGGACATGGACTGTCATCAGTGGGAATGCCATCAGTGGGAATGCCATCAGTGGGAATGCCATCAGTGGGAATGCCATCAGGCTCCTTGGCCTGCTAATCCGCATGCTTGGAGAGCGTGCGAGAAGCATGGGTTACACGCCTTGGCTCCCACTGATTAGTCTGGTAAACCAGCCCCTCATACTTCATTTCATTTTGTGCAGAGGATCTGCCCGTGCTGCCATTGACATTGCTGCATTAGGTACAAGCCATTCCTAGCCAATCAATCAGCAGGATCGCTGTCCTACATTTGAACCGAGGTGCGTAGGTAGGCCAATTGCATACGTGACCTCTGTACAAAATTAAATGAACTACAAGGGGCTGGGTTACCAGGCTACCCACTGATCCCCTTGAAATCTCTTTTGCCACTGCTCATTCTCACATGGCTGGCACATATTTTGTATGGTGTGCAAATATATTTTGTATGTCTTTTTTCCTCTTCTTCTTTCTCCACTTCTTATACTTACCGTCCCCTCAACAAGCTTGCTGTTGGGGGTGTGGCACAGTGGACCTGACCATGACTGGGCATGTGCCCATGCAGACCCAGGTTTGAATCTGGCCTACAGCTATTTCCCAACCCTTCCCCAGCTCTCTCTCTCTCCCACTTACTTCCTGTCAGTAGAGTAGAGTAGAGTAGAGTATAACACAGTATATAAGAATAGAATGAAATAGATAAAAAAAATGGCTGGGTATAGGTTCAATTTACAGCAATATATACAACTAAACTATAAAACAATATGAAAACAATATGAAAAACAATATGTACATATCACCGTCTTCACTATCCTAAAAAAAGCCAAAAAATACTTAAAAAATCTTTTTCCCTCTCTCTCTCTCTCTCTCTCTTTCTCTATCTCACATTCTCTCTCTCTCTCTCCCTCTCTCTCTCTCTCTCCCATAGGCCTGGACTATGTGAAGCAGAAGTTTGGGGAGCCCGTGGAGGTGCCTGTGGAGGTGCCAGAGGAGCCGAAGACCGAGGAGTCTGAGAAGGACAACTCGCACTTCTACCGCAAGGGCACCACGCCCACGCACTCCCCCGCCCAGAGCCCCGGCTCCACCCCACCCACCTCGCCCACCAAGAAAGCCGCCCCGCTCCCCAACACCAGCATGGCGCGCAAGATCAGCAAAGACCACAGCGCCGCCGTCAGCCGCAAGCTCAGCAAGGACGAGAAAGGCACCGCCGAAGCCACCGCCAAGTCCGTCAAAATCGCGCCCACCCTCCCGCCGCCTCAGAGCAAGCCAGACGCGGTGGCGCCCCCCAAACCGCCCAAGATGGCCGACGCAGACGCGGCGCCGGTGCGGCAGGGCAACGGCATGCTGAGCCGTCAGCGCCAGTACCACAGCTACTACGTCAAGACGCCCGTCAAGGCCACGCCCCCGCCCGAGGAGCCGGAGGAGGAGCCTCAGGAGCCCACGCCCACCGCCCTGGCACGCATGCCTCCGCCCGCCAAGCTCAGGACGCCCACGCCAAAGCCCTCCGCCCTGCCCGCACCCCCCTCGGGTGCCGCCCCTGCCACTGCCGGCGCCCTGGTGCCCGTGGCCAAGCCGGAGCCCAGGCTGAAGAAGCAGGATTCGATAAAGCCAAAGAGCCTCGCGGAAACCAAGAAAGCCAGCATTGAGATTCCCGACGTCGTGGAGGTGGAGTCAGTAAGTATTACATTACATGACATTACATTACATTTGGGCTACTGTGGTCTAGTGGTTAAGGAGTTGGTCTTGGGATTGGAGAGTCACAGGTTCGAATCCCGTCCTACTCATGGCTGAAATGCCCTTGAGCAAGGCATCTAACCACAAACTGCTCCAGGGACTGTAACTGAAACCCTGTAAAATAACTGTAAGTTGCTCTGGATAAGAGTGTCAGCTAAGTGTAATGTAATAATTACGTTACACTTAGCAGATGCTTTTATCCAAAGCGACTTACAAAAAGAGGACATAATAAGCTAAAAGGAGGGCATAATAAGCTAAGTACCATCATTCCGCCATTCTGAAACTTCCCAACCTCCTTCTAGCCCCCCCACCCCTCTTGTGTCAGAAGCAAGTCAGGAATATAACTATATAACTAATATAGAAATCATTTAGCTAATAGACAGAAGTGTACATATTAAAATAATGCATAGTACTGCACAACACAATACGATATAAACCTTTACACAGTTAAACTTCCCATGTATTTTCTATAGTTGTGTTGTACTGTGTCTCCACCAGAGTTACGAGATGGTAAATCATGCATGTCAGTTAATTTCTATTATCTTCGATCTAAATTTTATGCATTAGCATTGCACCATAGCACTCAACTGAAATTGGCGAAGGATATGTGTTGTCCTGTCTCAATCTCGATGGGAAATGACAAATTGACACCCCAGCTGTGCGTCTCTCACACACACCTGTGTCTGGGCCGGTCCAGAGAATGTGACTGGCATCATGCTGCAGTGTAAAACAAGATGATTGGGCCATGCTCCATAGATCAACTTGGGATGGTTCGAGTGGCTATCATGTTACTAGCAGAGTTAGCACAATTAGCAAGTGCTCCTTCACTCTCAGGTGTGCTAATAGGGTTAGCAGCTAATGTGCTAAGGAAGTGGCAGATGTCCTCATATTTATCTGAGGATGTGCTAGCTAGTTTGCTACCTCCCACACTGAATGAGATAGTCATGGGAAGACTAGTGAGGGAATGACAGTAGTAGGTGTAAAAAGCCAATGAGTTGGACTGAAGTTACGACAGTAAATGAGTAGTGAACTGAAGCTAATCATGGAAGAGAACAGACCTGATTAAAAAAAAACAGACCAATACGACATATTTATGACACTGTAGAAATTATGTCACTGTTTTTCTTTTGTAACTTTTGACATTTTGCCTTGTGTCTTTTTTTCTTAAATTGCAGGGTCCTAATTCGATATTGGTTGCCATGGTTATGCTTTTGAATATTGGCCTTGCGATTATTTTTGTCCATTTCCTGACATGATGCACTGGAACTTGAGGTAAGCGAATGAAGTCACAGGCAGTCTGTCGACCCCTGAGAGGCTCTTGACATTCAAAACAATCCTGCTTTCTGTTAAATTTAGTTCACTCAAAATACTATAAGCAAAGTGCACAAAGTCTAGCTGAATGTGTAGTCCAGCCTTCCCAGAATTAACTTGACCCCTGCATGACCATAAACAGCAGCTGTCTGCAAGTAGTTTTAATGGAAACGAATATGAATATTGACTGAAATGGACGGAAGGCATTAGAAATATTGGTCATACTTAGATGGATGATCTCCTGACTATCTACAGATGTTTAAATAATGGGTTAATTATGTGTCTGTAAAGGTTATAGTTGGGGTTAGGATTAGGGGTTGGATTTGCTTAAAGTGAGGTTTAGTGAGCAAAAGACTCAGTTGAGTTTCAACAAATAATTTGTTAAGTCTCTTGAAAGCTCTGCAGATCATTCAAGTAAAGTGTTAACAAGAACCTAAATCAGTTTAAATTCCCTCTGAAGATGGATGGTCAGAAGCAGTTGTTTGTCAGACGTGCTATATTGTACATATCTTTTAAGCAGTACCTTTAATTTTTCTTTAGTCTTTCTCATCTACCGTTTCCATACTGAAAACCCTTGAAAGCACTGTCAAAGTCCCATGACTATTCAAGATTAAAAAAGCTTTACTGTCTTATCATAAAAGTGCCAGTTGTAGGTCTTAGGTTTGAGGCTGTATGAAGACATAAATAATACAAGAAATAGGTTTATAAGTCCATGTTTAAGGTGTGTATTGCAGTGGCAATCATGTTCCTAACCATATTAATATCATCTTGACCCCGCTATTCTTTAGTGGAGTCATGAAAGCTGTTGCAGTTGTGTCGACGGCCCTTAGAGAAACAAAAATGGCGTCGGGCGCCTCAGGATTGGCCAACGGAGCTTTGGGACAAACGCGAACCACTGGAGAGATGCATGAGACGTGGAACATCCAGCGAAGAGACTGCTCGGCTTCCCGCCCGACAGCTCAAGGCTCTTTGAGGGAGCATGAGAAAGCTGGAGAGGAGGGGGGAAATTTATAATGTTGGGGTGAAAAAAAATATAAACACAAATGTATTTATATAAAGAAAAAAAATGAATAAAATTTTTAAAAAACGACATTAAAAAATGAAATTGAATCTGCTGATCTAAGCCCAAACCTGTGGAGTGTATGGCTTCCCCTATCTGCTCTCGTACCCAGAGAATGAGAGAGGGAGAGAGGGAGAGGGAGAAAAAGAGAGAGGGAGGAAGGGAGAGAAAGACGGAGGGAGGGAGGGAGGGAGGGAGAGAGACTTAACTGGAAACGTTCAGAGATGCACTTTGAAACTGACGGGATCCAACAGCTGCCTTACTATTTTACCATCTGACGTAGCAGTGGAGCAGAGCCGCACTCGCCTGCCAGGGAAACTTGTTCGTTCAGGGGACATTGTTGCCACGGGATAGCGTTCCAGCCAATCCCACGAGAGGAAACTGTATGCGGGAGAGACAGCGCGTCTCTCACACACACGCACGCACACACACACAAGTATACACACACACAGACACACACACACACACGCACGCACGCACACACGCAAGTATGCACACACACAGACATACACACAGCACACACACACACAAGTACACACACACACACATGCACACACACACGCAGCAGTCTTACACTGTCAGCTAGCATTGCCACCAATGTCAGCTAGCGTCTGAACTACGTGCGTCTGCGGGGGGGCTCCACTGCTTTTTTAACAGCGCCACCTCCCACCCCTTTTGCATGGCTAGCGTCTGAACTACGTGCGTCTGCGGGGGGGCTCCACTGCTTTTTTTAACAGCGCCACCTCCCACCCCTTTTGCATGGTACAGTTTTCACTCTTCTGTTTAACTCTGTTGGGTTTGTTTTTGTTTTGTTTCTTGTTGTAGTTTATTTTTTTATGTTTTGCGTTGTACTAAAGTCATCGGCGAATTTGAGTAAAGAAATACCACATATATATAAAGGAAATCTACATTTATCAAATATCCCACTTCCCGCTTTGGATCATATTTGTTTGATATCGCAACAACCTTCACAAAGAGATGATATTCTTATTTTGAGAGATGTGCAATATGTTTTATTTTTTTAAAAGATAAATTATATATTTTGCCAACTAAAGGTTTGTAGTCTGTTCATCATTTAAGTTGTCGTAGAGGTCATTTTGGGGTCATTTGTTTTGAACCATACCACAGGATTGAAATGCAGTGCGGCGGCTTGGGAAGTTTTCGATTGTGCTGGTTTTGTTTTTGTGCAAATCGAAACTATTACACTAGTACATGTGGCTGCATTCACCGTCATAGGGCTGAATTTGAAGTCTTATCATTAGAAAGGGAAAAAAAACATGTTATTTATTACATTTTGAGAATGGAGTAAGGTTTTGTCATGGTGTTTGTAACAGAAGCATAAACAGTTTTGCATGCGATTGATGTCCTTTTCTGCCTCCATTGTGGAACTGTAAAAGTGAATTATTAATGAATTATCGATGCGAAACCCCCTTTCTTTTTGTTGAAAGCCTCTTGCTTGCTTGCATTTATCTGTGAGAATAACTTTCAGTGGGCTTGGGCATACCCAAAGAGAAAAGTGTGTGTGTGTGTGTGTGGCTGTGTGTGTGTGTGTGTGTGTGTGTGTGTGTGTGTGTGTGTGTGTGTGTGTGTGTGTGTGTGTGTGTGTGTGTGTGTGTGTGTGTGTGTGTGTGTGTGTCGGTTTACGTGTGTGTGCATGATATGATCAGATTCACCCAAGGGAAAGAGTGTTGCCTTTTAAAGTCTTTAACAGTTATGCTGTTTACCTCAAACTAAGAAGAGGATATGAATGACAGAAGCCTCAGAAGTGACAAGTCCTTGTCTTAACCTGTAGTGTGCAATTGGACTGTTGCAAGAAGTACAGATATGTTTCTTTTCTTTTTCACTTTCTCTTGTGTCATGTTTCTGTCTGTTATTGTTGTATTCTTTGTTGCAGAAGCAGCATGGTGTTCTTGTTCTTTTTTTTTTTTCATTTTATTTAAAAAAGATACCATTTTCTGTATCCGATCACTATAAAAATATTAATTTATTCTGTGCAAAAAGTCTCTACATAATGACCTGTTTTGTTTTAGAGTATTTGTCTGTCAGAGATCTCTATATAAGGGCTTTAGTGGAAAAAGTGGAATTTTATCTCGCGTTTTATTTGAATGGCATTTTGCATGGTTTATGAAGGATACAATATGTAACATAACGTATTTCTGGTTTAGGCAGCACGTATAGCAAAGCTTTGGGGTTTTCTTCGTCAGTGCATCTCACCTCTGAAGCAGAGTTGTGGCCTTGAGCTAAAGATGTAGTGTTGTGATTGTGTGTGTGTGAGAGAGACTGAATATCTGTGTATGTGTGTGTGTGTGTGTGTGTGTCGTGTATGCATTTATGTCTGTAAATGTCTGTACACATGTTTGTGGATATAATTGTTTGTTTGTAGGTGTGTGTGTGTACGTGTGTGTGTGTGTGTGTGTGTGTGTGTGTGTGTCTGTATATAAAGGGCCAGCATCTAAAGAGGCATCCATGGAGTGTTGTACTTGAGAACAATGATAACAATGATGTTTTATGCAGAAACAAACAGCAGCCTCCCCATTCCAGGGGAGAGAGGCCATGTGGTGGGCGGAGTTTATTATTTCTTTGAAATGCAGTGTAAAATGGCCTCCTGGATTTGAAAAAAAATTCAATGACTTGTGAGCCATAACATCATAAAAGTTTAAAAGATGGTGTAAAGGTATTTTTTTAAAAGCATCATTGCATGTTAAAAGACATTTATATACAGTGAAGGTTATACTATTTGTAAGGATTTTTACAGAGCACAATCCAAACCACAAACATTTCAAAAGAATTTATGGTATTTTTCTAAAGATTCACTCTGCTGTATTTTGACAAAGGATATAAGTCATTTTATATAGAACAACATGATGCACCCGATCTTTATTGAAAAATATTAGACGTGTTAATTGATAAAAGACATTTACAGTCAGTACCCAACAAACAGTGACTTATTCGGTTTTAGAGTCTGTGTCACTTTTGATATCGGGAAGCCCAGTAATCTCTATTGATTTGTGTCTAAGTCTGAGGAGGTGTATTTCTGTGTATAACAATAAAAGACTTTACGCCCTGGAATCTGGATCAGCACTTCCTGGTGGTGTGTCCTTTTTTTCTCAAGGGGGATCTTTGGGAGAAGCCGGTGACATCTGAACATGGGCATGTCACAGAAAGCAATAATAATGTTATTTTTATTATTATTATTATTGATATATTAACCTTATGAAACAGACTCATGGTCCAATTATAAAAGACATACACAAACAGGGCATACACATGCAATACACACACACACATAAAGACAGATTTTAGAGACTAGAACATTTCCTTTGTGCAGATAGAGATCCTGTTCCGATTCAGATCTGTTTCTATTTAGATGCTATTTAGATTCATACAATACAAAATATTTGTATTTAGACAGCCCAGAAATTGTAGTGGCACCCCTGTGTACCTTCCCACCTAACCTAGGTGTCACCTCCAAGACTGAGGCAGCATAGTATCATGAAAATGCTCCGTGTAAGAAACCTGGATCCAACCCCATAGTTTCTCATGGTCTCTCTAAACACTGGGCCTCTGCGTAGCACAGGGTCACTAACCGCATTAGAATAAGTTGCTGATGCCTCGCCGAAGCAATTTGCCAACACGGCTCTTAATCTCAAATAGAATACTGTTACGCAACGATATATTAATCTGTTTTCTAAATAGGCCCCAGCAAAAATAAAATGCAAGCTATGGCTGTTTGTTTTTGGAGTTTTCCCATGCTTTGGTGAGCGTTATGCTCTTGGCCACGAGAAAACTGTTCCTCATTTTGTTATTGAGATGAGTGGTGGTAAAATAGGGACCTCTGACAGCTGGTGGTCGTGGTAGTGTGGCGGTGAGGAGCGGCGTGTCGGCCATTCATCATGGCCGGTGTAAGTTATCTGTTGCTATTCCGGCCCGGCCACCAACGGCTGGATCTGGTTCAAGCGTCCGATCATCAATGACAAATATAACCTCTCGCCTTTTAAGCGGATGCTCCGCGGGCCCTGCTACACGGGCAGCCGCGTCGCTATGACAACCACCGTCATGACAACCGTCAGACAGGTTCGCTTTGTGCCAGGCTCGTGCTCTCAGGCTCCGTGCACAACTTCAGGATCACATTCAGAAAACTTTGGTCTTGACAAGAGGCAGAACTGTCTTAGAGAGGATCAATAGTAGGTGTAGTAGTTTGTAGTAGTTTAATATAAAAGATAAGAAAAGATCAGGATTTTTAAATTTTTATAACCACCAGGAAGAAAAATCAGTAGTCTACTGTGTTTAAGCTTTATAATCACATGGAACAAAAGATCCCTATTAAAAAGTTTTGTATTTACAGGGAAGAGATTAGTATTTATAAAGGCACATTAGGTAAATGCAGCAGTTTGCTGAGGAACTGAAATTGAGTCTTTTGCTACATTTACACCTGCCACCATACCATATTCATACCATATTCATGCCATATTCATACCATATTCATGCCATATCCATACCATATTCATACCATATTCGTGCCATATTCATAAGATATTCATACCATATTCATGCCATATTCATACCATATTCATGCCATATTCATGACATATCCATACCATATTCATGCCATATCCATACCATATTCATACCATATTCATACCATATTCATGCCATATTCATGCCATATTCATACCATATTCATACCATATTCATGCCATATTCATAAGATATTCATACCATATTCATACCATATTCATGCCATATTCATGACATATCCATACCATATTCATGCCATATCCATACCATATTCATACCATATTCATACCATATTCATGCCATATTCATACCATATTCATGCCATATTCATACCAGAGGATCCTGTATTTCTTCTATTTCAGACCAACAGACAGGGCGGATTAGAGAAGTTGTCTCCAGTGTACACTAAGGGCTGTGTATATTCTATGCATAAGCTGTGACTTTATTCTACATTATAGGCTATGCATGCTATGCATTATTTGTGATAATTCTACACAGATGATTACTTTTTATGTAGAATTGTTTTTGGGTGTTTTAAATGTTTGTTTTTTTGTTTTTTTTTTTTTATATTTTTAAGCGACTTACACAGAATTCCTGTGTTGGTTTGACAGACATATTAAAATACTGTCAAGGTCTCACTTTAGCTTGGAGCGTATGCGGGGCGCCCCGTGTGCCGTGACATGCTTAACCCCGGTAAAGCAGGGGCTCTGACACGTGTAATCTTAACCTCCTTCAGAGGCTGGCTCACCGGCCCAGCACCTAGTAAAAAGCATCTGTGGCCTGCAGCTGCTAAATTTGGATCTGGGCTCGTAAGCAGTCAGGGGACAGATGAGAACTTCTGATTGGTTTCTTTGCGGAAAAAAGAAGACAAGAAGAAAAGCTGCAAAGGCATCAGTATATAGTGGATAAAGTTTCTCTGCCACACCCCAAATGTCATCATCTACAGTGTGGCATGCTGGACGTGGGGTCGTGGATTGACGTGTCGTTATCAGGTTTGTCTGCTGTCAGTGGCAGCAAAGGTCCTGCATAGATGTTACATAAACGAGGAGCCCACGGGAAAAACGGGCATAGTCACAAAATCATGTTCTCAAGTCACTCGCCCCTATCGGTAGTTGCATTGAAACCCCAGATTTTTTTCAAAAATAATCCTGTGAATAAACGAGCACAGTTTTGAGCTGGGAGCATTGTAAAATGCCATTTACTTACTAAATTCAAAACTCAAACTTGTAAATTACATTTTCTCAGTTTCTGCATTTTGTGACCATGCCTGTTTTTCATGTGGACTTCCCAAATGCATTTTGGAAAACGGACCCTAACCCTGACTAATAATGCTTTGCTTCAAATATCCATGTGCGGAATGTTAATCTTAATGTTGCTTTTGTTACAAGGATACTCTATGAAAGTGTACTCTATGAGAGTGTCTGATGGCCAATAAAATCATACATTTTGCTTAGCATTACAACCACAGCTTTCAAAACCATGACAAGCCACACTCACTATCAGCCCAGTCATAGTGATCATACTCATTAAGACCCTTTCCAGCCTCAGAAAAAATGTATATATACTTTAAACCTTACAGTAGACAATTTACTTGTCAAACAAGTAGTTTAAAACATGCTTAAGGAACTTAAAGCTTCCCTACTGTAGTTTCTCCAGGATTACAGCTACAGGACATATAGTACTAGCCTGGTAAACCCGGCCCTCGTACTTCATTTCATTTCGTGCAGAGGGTCTGGAACAGAGACCGTCAGAAACGATTTGCTGGAGGTGTGGACTCTGCTGAAGTTTTAAAAAAGTGCCTCTGCCTTTACCCAATCGCTAACGCCTGGTCGTCACGTATGCAATTAGCCTACCTACGCACTACAATTCAAATGTAGCACACAAGGTCAACGTCACAGCTAACGAACACACCCTCTGTTCGCTGATTGGACCGTACTTTCTGCGACTTGCCAAATGCTTCTCAAGAGACTCCGGTCCAGACCCTCTGCACGAAATGAAATGAAGTACGAGGGGCGTGTTTACCAGGTTAATATAGTACAGTACTGTTAGTGTTAGTGTACTGCTAGTGTTAGTGTACTGTTAGTGTTAGTGTACTGCTAGTGTTAGTGTACTGTTAGTGTTGGTGTACTGCTAGTGTTAGTGTACTGCTAGTGTTAGTGTACTGTTAGTGTTAGTGTACTGTTAGTGTTAGTGTACTGCTAGCGTTGGTGTACTGCTAGTGTTAGTGTACTGTTAGTGTTGGTGTACTGCTAGTGTTAGTGTACTGTTAGTGTTGGTGTACTGCTAGTGTTAGTGTACTGTTAGTGTTAGTGTACTGCTAGTGTTAGTGTACTGTTAGTGTTAGTGTACTGCTAGTGTTAGTGTACTGTTAGTGTTGGTGTACTGCTAGTGTTAGTGTACTGTTACTGTTGGTGTACTGCTAGTGTTAGTGTACTGCTAGTGTTAGTGTACTGTTAGTGTTAGTGTACTGTTAGTGTACTGCTAGTATTAGTGTACTGTTAGTGTTAGTGTACTGTTAGTGTTAGTGTACTGCTAGTGTTAGTGTACTGTTAGTGTTAGTGTACTGTTAGTGTTAGTGTACTGCTAGTGTTAGTGTACTGTTAGTGTTAGTGTACTGTTAGTGTTAGTGTACTGTTAGTGTTGGTGTACTGCTAGTGTTTGTGTACTGCTAGTGTTAGTGTACGGTTAATGTTGTCAGGTGCCTGCTGTGTAAACAAGGGGGTCCATGGGGGCATCACAGACATGTAAATAAGGCACTGGGCTGATTATGTGTGTGTGTGCATGTGTGTGTGTGTGTGTGTGTGCTTGTGTGTGTGTGTGTGTGTGTGTGTGTGCTTGTGTGTGTGTGTGTGTGTGTGTGTGTGTGTGTGTGTGTGTGTGTGTGTGTGTGTGTGTGTGTGTGTGTGTCTCCACTAATGCTGATTCAGCAGGTTTCACCCAGAGGTCGGCTCATCTTCTGTCCTCATGAAGCATTCTCATCAGTCAGGGTCATGATCACTACTCTATTCATGCCAGAAGTCTTAAAAAGCAAATCTGATTAAACTGAAAATGTAATTCGCTTAAACATTAAGAAAATTGATGTTTGTTAAAAATGTAGTAAAAATGTAGTAGAAGTACAGATTGTAGAGATACTTTATATAAAAGTAGTGGCAAAACATGTCACACATGTCACTGTCACATAAAGCCAACAGTCACATAAAACAAGTGTTGGAAAAAGTGGGATGTTGCGCTGCGGTGCACAGTCTTGGCCTGGTAAACCAGCCCCTCGTACTTCATTTCATTTCGTGCAGAGGGTCTGGAACAAAGGCCGTGAGAAATGATTTCTTCCTAGAGGTGTGCCTACCTATTGTACGCACTACAATACAAATGTAGCACACAAAGTCAACGTCATGACTCACGACCTCTGAGTTCGCTGTTCGCTGATGGGACAGGAGTTGCTCGATCCTCTTACATGCTCTTCAACAGATTCCAGTCCAGACCCTCTGTACAAAATGAAATTAAAGTACAAGGGGCGGGTTTACCAGGCTAACGCAGTTGGCCCTTCATGTACAGTAATGTCAGC
>CM050203.1:4950000-4970000 GCA_027475355.1 Coilia nasus | reverse complement strand
CTGTACACTGCGATGAAGCCTGTATAGTGTGGGCATGACATATTCTGGGCACGGCACCGCAGCAGCTGGCTCGAGGCACATACTGTAGCCCTCCCAGCAGGCCCTGCTAAAGCTGTTATTAGCCCAAATTACAAGGTGCCTGCCTCATTTGATTAGAAGAGTACACAGTCACATTCCTCGCTCGCCCGCGTCTAAAGTTTCTGCCCTCTCCTGACAATGCCACGGTAATCATATCCTGCCATCAGGGGCAGAGCCCGCATTGAGCCCAGCGAAGAGGCTGCATTGAGCCCAGCGAAGAGGCTGCACTTGTGTTGGTTCGTTCTGTCTTTTGGTGGTTTGGTCGGAAGCAGAAAACAGAGTTAATATGGTTATTTATGTGCTTTTGTACTTTCAAATGCATTCAATATGTTAAAAGAAATTGCAGCTATATTTGAAGTGATTTAAACATTATGTTCAATTTTAGGCACAAGTATGATATAATTAATTCATGAAGAAGGAAAATTAATTGTTAATAGATATTTTTTTTGTACTGGTGACGGGGGGGTGGTGGGTGTAAAATATCATTTTCTAGTTAAGCGTTTAAAAAGGGGGTATGCAAATCCCTGTGAAGTGCGCTGGGGGTATTTTGGGGGTGGCCGTCACAGGTCAAACAGCAGGACTCCCCGGCATGCACTTGGAGCGAAGACTCAGAGTGCACGCGGCCTCCTATTTCACCCGTCATCGTTTTTGCCCTTATAAAAGCACTCTGCGTACAGTGCCAAAGTCACCGCGTTAACTGGATACCCAAATGAGAGAGCGCACTGCCGGGTGCAAACAGCATTGGTCTGTGCGGTCAGTGACTGGGAAGAAATATGGCCGCCATCTCACAACAACAACAACAAAAGAAGCAACATTTAGCCCCAAATAAAAACTAAAACCAAATTCAATAAAGGCTCCACAGAAAGGCAAACTCCTCAGGAAGATGAGGAGGACGGGTTGTACATAAATAACCATATTAAATCTGTTTTCTGCTTCGAACCAACCCACCAAAGGACAGGTTGCTGGGAGATTGCTCTTTAAAACCGCCAATTTCCTAGTCCTAATTTGTTTCCAACTAATGTCATTGTCATTTCCTGCCGTGCTCTGCCGGATCTTTACAATTACCAAAAGCTACTCAGAGACAAAAGCTAACTCAGAGACAAAAGCAGTTTAATGGATTATTATTTTTTATAATATCTTGTTTATGACTTCATTGTTATATTATGTCTGTCCTACAGCCTTCTCCCCTCTCTTTCCTGCCCGCCCACATTGCTGTTGATTGGCAGGAGACAGCAGTGATTGACAGGACGGTAATAAGAGGGCGGGGCATGTGTAGACAACGATATACTCTATACAACTATACAATATTTTGATGTTTACTTTTATATATGTTTGATGTTTACTTTTATATATGTTTGATGTTTATTTTTTACTTGGATACTGCCACCTTGGCCAAGACTCCCTGGAAGAGAAGATAATGTATCTCAATTGGACATTCCTGGTAAAATAAAACATAAATAAAAATAAATACATTACTCGGATGCTAATTGTTTCAGTCTGTGTGGGTCATGTGCCTGTCTGTGTGTTTGCTGTCTTAGTTTATGTGTATGTATTTTATCTGCTCTGTGTGTGGCAATTCGTTAGATTACCTCAAGAAAAAAAAAACAGACAACAAGGTTTATCTCGTCAAATATCTCAAATCTTCTTTATGTCGCCACTGCAATGTGTCGGAGTGTCAGAAAAGGAACAGTCCTGAGTGTCTGAGTCCTTTCGCGAATCGAGTTTAATCCCCTCGCTGCCAAAAGAGGGCGTGAGTTACAGTACGAGACGCCAGATATACAGTCCACCCCATACAGCACATTCGCCCTGGGATGCATGCTAATGTTAATGGGGCCAGAATCATTCATCACCTTCTCTACTAGACGAGCCAACATGTGTCTAAACTCCTTGGATCAAGGCTACGGATGGACAACCAAAGCACATCTGTCACACACTCCATAAATCAGCGTGTTGTCGCTATTGTTTATCTCAGACAGAGTTTTCTCTTTTTTTAACGAGGGGGGGTTTGTGGATATAGAAGGCTCAGAGGTGGCGGCTGTGCTCATGCTGAGCGTCAACACTGAGTCGATTAAATTTGATAGCGCAGCAGAGGACACCCCACGTGACCGCCGGGCACCCCAAAATGCACGTAAGCCTCCACCCCACATCACCCCACCCCAACACCACCACCACCCCTCCACTCATCCAGCACGAAAAGCCCCCACCCCACCTCCACCACGCCACACAGCAGAGGATGCCCCACGTGACCGCCAGGCTCCCCGAATGTACATAAGCCTCCACTCCACCCCCACCCAACACCACACCACCCCGCCTCCACTCATCCAGCACGCTGCTGTGCTCACGAACAGCCCCCACCCGACCCAACACCACCCCACATTCACCCAACCCAATACCACCTCTACCCTCACCCCACCCAACACCCTAACTCCACTCCCACTCCACCTCCGCCCCCCGGCACACTGCTGTGCTCACGGATAAACCACAGCCCACCCAACACCACCCCACATACACCCCCTCACCCGACCCAACACCACCCCACATACATCCCCTCACCCAACACCACCCCACATACATGCCCCCATCCCACCCAACACCACCCCACATACACCCCCTCACCCCACCCAACACCACCCCACATACACCCCCTCACCCGACCCAACACCACCCCACATACACCCCCTCACCCAACACCACCCCACATACATGCCCCCATCCCACCCAACACCACCCCACATACACCCCCTCACCCCACCCAACACTACCCCACATACACCCACTCACCCCACCCAACACCAGCCCACATACACCCACTCAACCCACCCAACAACACCCCACATACAACATCCCCTCACCCAACACCACCCCACATACACCCACTCACCCGACCCAACACCACCCCACACACACCCACTCACCCGACCCAACACCACCCCACACACAGCCAACATCACCTCACATACACCCCCTCACCCAACCCAACACCACCCCACATACATGCCCCCATCCCACCCAACACCACCCCACACACACACCCTGACCCAACCCAACACCAACCCCCCCCACACCCCCAACCCCCTCCACCCAACCCCCCCACCCCAGCCCACCCCACATACATGCCCACATCCCACCCTCCACCCCCCCAAGCGCACACTGCTGTGTTCACGAAAAGCCAGAGGACAGAAATAGCCGCGGGTAACTTAGACAGTGTCCATGCTGCTCCCCTGCTCCCCTGGTCCTCGTCGCTGAGATGGGCTTCACTCTCTCTCTCTCTCTCTCCTCTCTCTATATCGTTTTCTCTATCTCTCTCTATCTCTCTCTCTCATGCGTTCTCTTGCTCTCTCTCTTTTTGGTTTTATGGCTCGTTCTCTCTCTCTCTCTCTCTCTCTCTCTCGTGCTCTTTCTGTCACACTCTCTCACTCTTGCTCTCCCTCTCTCATTCTCTCTACCTCTCTCTGGCTCTTTCTCACATTCTTGTTTTCTCATTTGCTCTCCCTCTCTCTCTCTCTCCCTCTCCCTCCCTCTCTCACTCGCTCGCTCGCCTGCCCACAGACCCTCTCAGCACATTCTCCCCCAGTCCACCTGAGAGATGAGACCCCCCTCCTCATTCTCTCACTCGCTCTCTCTCTCTCACTCACACACACATGCATGCACACACACACAAACACACACGCACGCACGCACACACACACACACACACACACACACACACACATACACACACGCACACATACAGTACACACACATACCCGTGCGTGCACACACACACACATACACACACACATATACACACACACACAGACACAGACACGCACACACACACGCACACACACTCACACACTCATAAATACACACACACACAGACACACACACACACACACACAAACACACACACACACACACACACACTGCACATTCCCTGATTGCCCACCTGAGAGATAAGCCAACTGACACCTAAAGACTCCTCATTCTTTCATCTTCTCTCTCTCTTTCTCTCTCTCATTCTATTTGTATCTCACTCTCTTTCTCTCTATTTTTCTCTCTGTCTCACACACACACATACACTCTCACATACGCATTCACACACACACATAGGAATATTCATACACACACAAACACACACACACACGCACACAAACACACTTTGACCTCTCTTTGAACTGTACTGGTAGGTGCTTCGGACATTGCAGAGCCTCACTATCACCTGCTGCTCTGTATCATGGTCCTGTCTGTCAAGCATTACAATTCAAATGCACTCCACACCCATGGCCAAGGTCTCTGCACAAATATCTATTTTAGGGTACAGGCGCCCCCTTGAGGCTATATGGGGAACACCACAGCAAACGTCCTGACAAACAACCTGCGTCTTAATGTAATTTCTGATAGGGTTTTCATGCAGTGAATTTCAACATGAGCCGGTCAGGTAAAATTCATTTAATCTCTCTCAGGCACTTTTTATTTTGCAGTTTGCATTCAGGCATTCATAAACTTAATTTGGGCAGGCTCTAATTTTACAGGCGGTTAACAAACACAACTTTAGAGAACCCGCTGATTGGTTGTAGTTGTGTAAACATGTTAGCTGGAGACGCGGGGTTACCAACTTGCAGAAGTAATAGCTTTTAGTTTACCCATTTAAAAATTTTATGTTTTAGCGCATTAACAAAGTCTACCAAAAGGTGGCGCCATGCATTTATGAATCCGAAAAAGCAGTAATACTATATGAGGCCATGAGCCCTGTTGTTTCTTTCTACAATAAGTAGGACCAATGTTTTATGTAGGTAAGTGAAGCCTAAATATTAGTTGCTATTGAATGTTGCATACAGGTATATTTCACAAATAGGGTGTATTAAATTTTTACAATCCCTTTCACATTTGTCTCAGTGTGCCAACATTTCCAGAGCTCTAATTCAAACAAACGTGACTCGTGTTGCCAATAACATAAAATATATTCTTTATCTGATTATTTTGTAATATATGAAATCTATATGATTTTTTTTCAGATATATGTAGATAAACATTGACCAGAACATGTGGAAACTACACAAAAGAAGACAACTACAACATAGCATACATACTGTACATAACTGAAATCAATCACCATTACCAGTAGTAACAATTACTAATAGTAACTACTCTGTTGTCTGCATTGGGATCACAATAACCTCTTGTCTGGACCAGAGCATGTAAGCCAGCCATGGGCAAAACAGGCAGCCACTTGGACACCTCAAGACACCAAAGGACCCCAGACAGCTGCCAATCTGTGGACTACAGCATGGGGCAGTGCAGTTTTCAGTGTAAGTGGGTTTTGGATTAGGGGCTCCGCCAGAGACTAGAATCGCCTGTTCTGGACCTGACCACTCAGAAGGAATATAACATGGAATAGAATGCCTTTTACTGTCACTATACACATGTACAGTATATTCTACACTATACACATGCACAATGAGATAAAAAAAGAAGAGGGGGTGGGGTGAGGTGCACAGTTCTGAGGTAAAAGAGATAAGAGAGTTTCTATATACAGTGTATATGCGGTTTATACAGTATACAGTACAGATATTGCACATTAATTATAGAAGTTATTGCACAATGATTAATATTGCACACTAGTGACTGTCTTGTATTATGTGTGGTGGGTACACATGGTAATATAGTGTGGCATTGTAGTGGATCAGTGGAAGAGAGAACACACAAAGAGAGGGATGTGTCTCAAGGTTTGCGCTTGGACGTTACTGTGGGAAACATGCCCGGGTGTGCTTAGTCCACACTGGGAACGTGACTGGTAACATATCCCCAAGCGCAAAGAGGAATGAGGAGTATGTGTGGGGGAAAAAGTGATTTGTGAACCTGAGTGAGCTGCTGATCCAGACGCGAACTACACTAGCACTCAGATGAAAACTAGCATTAGCAACCTAAATGATACTGTACTGAAGGCTCTTTGTGTTGCCCTGGCCTGGACACCATAGGGGATGACCCAGTTACAAGTAGTCAAAGGCAGCTTCTTGCTCATCGGCAGAAGCTGTGTAGCTCCTTTCGGCTCTACTGTACTACCAAAATAGCAGAAACATATTTTTTAGCTGTTACAGGTGTTAGCCATTACAGTACTATGTAATCATATAATTACACATTTCATTACACACCTTACACTGCTATGCTGTAAAGCTCTGGAACCAACTTCCAGAAGACATCAAAAATGTTCCTACTGTTGGCAGTTTCAATTCTAGACTTAAGACCAAACTGGTTTCAGATGCTTTCTGTTACTGATTTATATTAATTTTATATATATCCTTTTAAGCATTTATGTGTTGCATTTATTTTATCTTTTCAAATGATTTAGAGGACTCATTAATACTTACTTTATATGGTTTTAAACTTTTATTTTAGTCTTTTATTTACCACAAACTTATTTTACTTTTATGCTTTTTACCTTTTATGCTTGTATATATTGTCCTTTGCTTTTGTTTTTGTTTTGCATATTGAACCGCTGTTGTGTATGAAATGTGCTACACAAATAAACTTGCCTTGCCTTGCCTTGCCTTACAGCAGTACATATCATGTTGGAAGCTGATGCCATTGTGAAATAGCCCACTTTTAAGTTTAGCTGCATGTGAACAAGATCAAAATGTAGACATACTCACACAGCAATTTCACACTACATTTCCCCTCTTTCCACAGTAAATCATTATGTTGTAAAAACTGGCTCCATCATGAACACATCACTCTAAGTGCACACACAGATATCTAAATACAGTCACAGACAAGAAAACTGCACAGTACATTCCACCAGTGCATACCACTTACAACAGTGCATATTGTGTTGGACACGTATGTCATTGAGAAATAACTCTAAATAAAATAAAATAAAATAATAAATATAAATAAAATAAATACTCTAATGTTGGTTGGCCTTTTGTCTCAGCATATTTATTAGCTCCGTAATTGGAGGTTATGTAATCATCAGCATTTGTTTGTTTGTTAGTTAGTTAGTTTGTTTGTTAGTTAGCAACATAACTCAAAAAGTTATAGATGGGTTTTTATGAAATTGTCAGGGTAGGTCAAAAATGTGCTAACTGAAAAGTGATTAGATTTTGGTGTTGATCTGGATCACCATATGGATCCAGGATTTTTTACAGGATTCTTTACCATTGTGAGATAGGGCCAATTTGAACTGAGCTGCCCTGGCGGAGGTTGCGCTCTCTGAGGGCTTTTGTAGTCTCGTGTGTGAGTGTATTGAAAGATGATAATGCATTTAATCTGTAGATAGTTGCTTTTAGTAACATATTCCATACATATTCATACCAATGTGTTCCATAGGCCTACTTATTTATACTAATGTGTTCAATATGTGTTTGTGATCATATATGTTAAGCCTGTTTGTGATAATATATTTTAAATTCGTAATAATGTGTTGTATAATTGTTTGTGTTCAATGCTTGTTTGTGATAATGTGCTCAAGCCTTGTTTGTGGTAATATGTCCTATTGTTTGTGATAATGTGGGGTAATATGTCCTATTGTTTGTGATAATGTGTGGTAATATGTCCTATTGTTTGTGATAATGTGTTCTGTACTGTTTGTTTGTGGTGATATGTTCAACATTTGTTTGTGATAATGTGCTCAAGCCTTGTTTGGGGTAATATGTCCTATTGTTTGTGATAATGTGCTCTGTTGTTTGAGAGAATGCATTCTATCCGTTTTGTAGTGAAGTGTTTAATCCTAGTTTGTAGTCATTTGTTCAATACTTGTGTGTAGTCATTTGTTTAATCCGTGTTTCAGTAATGTCTGTATTTCTGGTGTATTCAGTCTATATATGTGACATTTACTGCAACTGGTCCTAACCTTAAAACGTACCTTAATTCAACTATAATTAAATACACATTAATACACATCAAATATAATTAAATACACATTCTTACCATTGTTTATCCACCCGTGGGTTGCCTTCCACATACAACTATTTTGCTGTAAGTCTGGTTTTAAGTATAAATCCATCTGTCCATCAAAATTCAGCATGTTTCTGACTACAGAAGTTTGAATTGTATCAGACTTTGGGGTATAGACAGTTTAACTGTTTGGGAAAAAATGCTTTGCATAATTTTGGTAAAATTGCTGCTGTTTAGAGTTCTATGGGCAGTCACCATTAAAACGTGATTAATAAATGTGGCAAGTAGTTACTCAATACATTTTTAAAAATGTACCATTGTGCCGGCACATACAAAAGGTGTATGCCATTCAATTTGCAAACTCTTTTCATTTTGTTTAGTTACTTTTCCTTGGCCATCCCTCACTTGTCAATCACATCACATTTTTGGTATGTTGGACTGCCCGTAGGCACCGCTCCTGGTCTACCACACGGGGTTCCCCTGAAACACACAGAGGGGCGCCGTGGGACGGCTCCACAACTCCACTTGTCAACGGTAGACATCAGGCAGAAGGCTGGGAAAAAAAAGTTTGCGAATCTGGTTAGGTCTACGCAGGCGCACAGCGTGACCCGTACCTCTCATTGTAAGGAAGGACCATGTCCACATTGCACTCAGTCATCACTGCCAAGTCCGATGCAAGTGGCGCAACGCCAATGAAGTTCCAATGCATCATTACTGAAAGTTTCACTGCCGCTACGCTGGGATGCTTTGCTTGACTTCTGGACTAACCGTTACTAACATACTACAGGGACCGCATCGCCTGACTTGGATTAAGAACAACTTTCTCTGTTGTTCGACGGGACAGAAATAATTCCGTGAGAAAATATCTATAGAGCGTATGGATTACATGTAAAAACAGTGCTGCTCCCGCGGCATCTCTAGGGAGGTCATATGAGAAGTGTATTTGCAGAAGACATGGACAGCCTCGCTTGCACAGCAGCGGAGCTCGGTTCGGGTTGGATTGATGTGAACTCTACTGGGGGTCTCGGAACTGCCTAATTAAAGTATAGTAATTGGAAGAAAGATTTGGTTTGATGTAAACGCAATCTCTGCGTGGTTCTACCTATTGTTCGCTACGCTTTCATTCACTCTTACATAAAGAAACTTGGAGTGATCAAAGGGAACACTGGATACTTGTTGGAAGTTCGTTGGCCACAAATTTGAGGATCTATTGAATTACTCCTGGAATTCCGCTGACAAATGACAGTTTCAAAGTCGTCTATTTGGTTTTATTTTGTCCCTTTTTCTCCTTTACTCTCATTAATCCACCGCATCATTCGATTTACGAAGTTGCACCTAAGTGGTGAAAGTCTTTTCGTTACTTAGCGTCAAGCTGTGACTCGGTCGCAGTGATGAGGAGTGGAAGTTACCCGATGTCTCTGGCTATGGTTGTGACCGTTTTGGCGTTTATCGACGTGAAGGCGAGTGGGGAATACTGCCACGGCTGGCAGACCGTGGAGGGCACCTGGAGAGATGGTTTTCAGTGTCCGGAGCGCTTTGACCAGGAGGATGCAATCATATGCTGTGGCAAATGCGAGCTCAGGTACTGCTGCTCCCTGACTGAAGCCCGACTCGACCAGGGGACGTGCGATAATGACAAGCAAGCCCAAGACCCAAGCCCAGGCAATAAAGAGGACAAAGACAACGGGGCAGGTAAAGAGATTGAGAGAGAGAGAGAGAGAGAGAGAGAGAGAGAGAGAGAGAGAGAGAGTTTGGTAATATACCTTCAGGACTACCAGTGTATGCATGAGATATCTCTTTCGACTGTGCGGATGTTGCCATTCAAACCAACGACCCGCGACACACTGCGCTGTTTTGGCCATGTCAGATCTTGCCATGATTGCTTAATTAAATTTCATACTGGCCTAATTTTCTAAGAGCTTAACTCAATAACCACTGGATAGGGAAGCTGTACTCACATAACAAGGTTGTGTATATCCTAACCTTGTTTTTTTGTGAAGGTATTGCTGTGCCCCCTGGCAGGCCGAGTATAAATTACATTACAGGCCAAAGATGTACGACTTAGGCAAGTTAAAAACAGCAGGAATTCCTTCAGTAGCCCACAGAAACCGTTTGAGATGTCAGCAGTCGGTAAGCAACGGCAGCTGGAGTAAAAAAAAGGTAGACACTTTGGGAGGCTAACTGGACAGCCGCTCACAAATGGCAAATTGTGCTGGCCGGTTTATAAATAGCCGTGTTTGTTCTAGCAGTAACACACACGCGCGCGCCACAAGGACTGCTGCTCACCAGAGCTCGAATCGCACGGTTCCCCACGAGGATCAAGTTTGGACTTGACCGGATCCCGGTTTCGACAGCAAAGAGACAGCCTGATTCAACAAATCGCGATATGTATCATTGAAGAGACTTGCAAGTGAATACCAGTCTTTTCATTCAAGTTCTCAAGCGTACCTCGTCAGTCCCTGGTGTATTGTAGGCACGTAGTACCCCCTTTATTTACAAGCTGACAAATCACCAGCTCACTCAGTAGCCTTATCCATTAACAAAATGTGCTTCAACTCAACTGAACTGCTGAACTGCAGAGTGAAACTACTTGCGTACAATATAGGGGAATTGTGGGACGAAAAGTATGAAACAATCACAATACGAATGCCATCATAGGACTCAAAAAGAAAAAAAGAGTAGTTATGTAAAAGAAGGTCTGAAGAAGGTCTCTTCAAAACTGCCGTTCAGTGAAGCACTATGGAAAGTCTTGTCAAAGACTTGTTGAAAGGCCGCAGGCCAGCTGTGCGTGCATTGTCTGACAGGGCGCCTGGCTTTTGTATGGTGTCCTGTCTGTTCAGAAGAGAATGCAACAGGTGTTGACTAATGTTAGAATGTGGGCAAGAGCACCTTTTAAGGGCAGCAGGGCATTCCAAGCAAGAGCACACGGCTAATGATGTCACCAATTAGCCATATTACAATTGACTTTGTGTTGCGGTCAGCACGCGGTCAGGACACTTAGGTCATGTGACTCAATAGAACAGCATAGGTTTTTTTCTGGAGATGGTGTGTGTGTGTGACAGAGAGAAAGACACAGAGAGCATGTATGTGTAAAGGTCTCTCTCTCTTTCTGTGTGTGTGTGTGTGTGTGTCTGTGTGTGTGTGACAGAGAGAAAAACACAGAGAGCATGTATGTTTAAAGATCTCTCTGTCTTTCTGTGTCCGTGTGTGTGTGTCTGTGTATGTGTATGTGTCTGTGTCTGTATGTGTGTGTGACAGCACTTTGATGTGTGTATGAGTACCAGTAGTAAGTGTGTGCCTGTCTGTGTGTGCAGAAGTCAGTCATAAACAGCATGACTGAGTTAGAGTGAGACAATAGACCCTCAATTGATTATCTAGCCCTTCGCTTAGCTACCTGCTGATCGACCCTGAGCCTTATCCACACATGAGGTTATATTTCAAAACACTGCATATGGTGTCTTACTCAGTGTGTATGCATACAGGATCAGTAGTAAGTGTGTGTGTGTGTGTGTGTGTGTGTGTGTGTGCAGAAATCTGTCATAAACTGCATGAGTGAGTACTGCCTTACAAAGCCAAAGTGCAGTAACTGCGTGAACATTGCAACTGAGAAAAGCGCCTTTACAGTTAGTAGAGTAGAGTAGAGTAACTTTATTGATCCCGAGGGACATTAAGGTGTCCATAGTTGTCATACTGCCCAGTCAAACATGTTGTCGGTGTAATAGTGGTTATGCTTTCATGTACTGTCTTAATAGGAAGAACCAAGACATTTAGTCACAAGTTAAAGGAGATGTTTTAAAGTCAATTTCCAGTCTCCAGTTTTGACAAAATATGTAGGTCCTGCCTTTTGGTTTTGTAGGCAAAGAGTAGACACTGGATAGATTACCTAGCCCTAGATACCTGCTGATCGACCCTGAACCCCATCCACACATGATGTTATATTATATATTATGTATTATATATTATATATTATATATTATATATTATATATTATATATATCACTGCATATGGTGTCTTACCCAGTGTCTGACCAGCGGGCTACCCACCATCCTGGTTACTTCTGCTGGCTGCTAACATGCTTTGCTGGTTGCTAACATGCTTTGCTAGCTAGCTGTCAGCGCAACTTCACCCAGTCTTTGCATCTGTGAGTGTGCGTCATCATCTCCCACTCCTACTCTCTCTCTCTCCGGATTACAGTTACAGTCAGTCATATGTAGGATTGTGTGAACTGGAAAATGCATACTGTAAGGTCCCCCAGGGTGCTGTAAATGGGCTTACGCACGCCGGCCCGGTCCAACAGGTTCCTCATTGTTCCGCGGCGGATAATGAGAAGAGAACGTGTGAATGGGGAACAGATAGGGGACCTGATGCCAAAAGAACCGCTGACGACACACTGCACACTGCCAAACACCTCCCCCCTACACACACACACACACACTCTCACGTACGCACACACACACACACGCGCACACACACACACACACACACACTCTCACGTACGCACACACACACACTGTCACGTACGCACACACGCACACACACATGTACACACAGACACACACACACACACACACACACACACACACTGTCTCTCACACACACTCACACACACACACACACACACCTCTCCAGTTCCCTCCCGACTCACACTGTGGGTCAGAAGTCAAACTTACTAAAATATGGTTTCCCCCTGTCAGCATTCCCCATTTCTATGTGCCGGTGTTAAACTGTAATAACATACATGGCTCTTTTCCTCTTCCCCCCTCTCAGCTTATGTTATAATTCGCTAGTTAACTGGCTGTACGTTCAATGGCAGGGCAGCGTCCCAGGGAGTCAATGATGTGCCGTGTGGTCACACAATTACAGGCTGAATTATATGCTTATAATAGGCCATCTGAGGTATAAGTGAATGTTAAAGATGTTTCTTAATGTGCTCTGAGCGTGCTGGCTGGCTCAGTCAACAGCTCTTCGGTGAGCTCGCCCTGCATGTTGAGGGATATCTGAGACTAATGTCTTTAAAGTTAGGTTTGGGTGTATGAGTGAATTAGGGCTTGTATGGAAGGCATTCTGTGGAAAACATTGCTCTCTGGTCCTCTTTCCCTCAGTCTCTCTCTCTCTCTCTCTCTCTCTCTCTCTCTCTCTCTCTCTCTCTCTGCCTCTCTCTTTCTTTCATATGTTAGTAGGGGGGCCCTCCTTTATCTCAATCTCCCTTCTGTTCTTTTCTCTCCTGGCTTCTCACTTTCACTCAACTCAATCCTTTGCATTTTTCCTTTGTGTTTGTTTTTTTATTTTTCCTCTTCCTCCACTCCTTGTTCTATATCTTTCCATCTCCCTCCATCTCCCCTCATCCCTTCAGTTCATCCCTTCTTCCATCCCCCTCCATCTCTTCAGTTAATCTCTTTCCATCATGCACAGGACAGACGTCAGGACAGGATGATGAATAAGGTGTGTGTGTGTGTGTGTGTGTGTGTGTGTGTGTGTGTGTGTGTGTGTGTGTGTGTGTGTGTCTAGCACACGTACACACACTCTGAAGGACCACCTCGGGACTCTGAGAACACACAATCTATTTATTCTATTTATCCATCAAGTCGTTGCTTATTTGTACACTGACCTGCAGTATTTACTGTAATTTTCATTTGCGTGTTTGATCCCCGAGAATAGAACTACTGTAGAGAGCCACTGATAGAATGGGAGCTTAATGTGCTGCATGCTTCAGTGATTCATAGCTGATTACATCAACAGCCGTAGCAATTTCATGTGGGTGGCACTCACTGTTTAGATAGAGTTGTGAAGAGCCGTGAGAGGGCAGAGGAAATTGTACACCAATAAAAACTAGAAAAGCACTTGGAGAGCGCAGACCTCCGCCAAGGCAGCTGAAATCTCCACATTATACCACCCCCACCTGAAGACTTTTTATTTGATGGGTAAACGAGCATTCTGAGCATTGTTTGTAGAGTTATGAGCAAAAATGTCCAAATTGGCCCAAATCTCGCAATGGTGAAGAATCCTTTAAAAATCCTGGAAAAAAACTAATCGGTTCTAATCAGCCAACTTCTGATCTGTCCTGAACATTTCGTCGAAATCCATCCAGAACTTTTTGAGTTATGCTATGAGTTATACTAACACATATCTGTGCCAAACCAAAGGAAGATTTTTTTGCACACATACAGCACAGCATGGCTAGAGGACTAGGTGAGGGGGGCGAGGGGGGTAATGTTGTGAGGAATGGGCGAGGAGGCGCACAGCATGACTGAAGGACTGGAGTGGGGGCTAGGGGGGCGCAGCATGACTGGAGGACTAGGCGAGGGGGGGCAGCATGGCTAGAGGACTGGAGGGGGGGCTAGAGGGGCGCAGCATGACTGGAGGACTGGAGGGGGGGCGAGGGGGGCACAGCATGACTGGAGGACTAGGTGAGGGGGGGCAGCATGGCTAGAGGACTGGGCGAGGGGGGCAATGTTGGGAGAAATGGGTGAGCGGGGCGCAGCATGGCTGGAGGACTGGAGGGGGGGTGAGCGGGGCGCAGCATGGCTGGAGGACTGGGGGCACTGTGGGGGCGGTGGGGTCACAGCTGGTTGCGCTGGATTAGAACAGATCAAAACAGCACTAATAGCCACTAATGAGGGCCAGGGCCCCCCAGGGACACTACTCTGCACAAACACACACACATACATACACACACACACACACTCATCTCCTCCACTCCTACACACCTCTTCTCTCTCAGATACACACATACACACACACACACACACACATTCACTCACTCATCTCCTCCACTCTTACAGACCTCTTCTCTCTCAGACACACACACACACACTTCTCTCCTTCATGTGTCTGGTGTCATTACTAGTTTTCATACCTCTTACACACACATACATCTTATAGGCTTTCACATTTTACACCACAGGCAAGCACAAACACACACACACAGACACACACACACACAGACCTATAGTTACATGACACACACAACACACACAGATACACACACACAGACACACACGCACACACAGACCTATAGTCACACGACATACACACACAGACCTATAGTCACACGGCACACACAAACACACCCAGACCTACAGTCACACGACATACACACACACACACCCAGACCTATAGTCACACGACACACACACACACACACACACACACACACACAGACCTATAGTTACACGACACACACACATGCACACACAGACGTATAGTCACACGGCACACACAAACACACACAGACCTATAGTCACACGACATACACACACACACACCCAGACCTATAGTCACACGACACACACACACACACATAGACCTATAGTTACACGACACACACACATGCACACACAGACGTATAGTCACACGACACACACACACACAGACTTTTTTTCCCTCTTCTGCATTGTCTCACTGCCTTCACTTTCGCTGTCATGAGTAGCCAGCGAGATGCCAGTGAGTAGAGGCAGGGCCTGTGAGGGCAGGACTTTATCTCGTTCCCTCAGAAGACCCTACTTAGCAGATCTAGATAGCCTCACCTCACTTCAAAGCAGACATGAAACAAGCATGCGGCCATTTGAGCTGTCTCTTTTTTTGCCCACTCAGACCTGAGTTTGGGCCTTTGGAATGTTTGCACCGAGCGGAACTTCGGAATGCGGCGTTGAGCGACTGACTGTTCCGAAGGCCGCATTGGTATGTGTTGTTTTTGAGAACGCCATGGTGCTTGTTGCAGCAGAAACAAACAAAATGACACAAATAGGCGCAGCTTTGGAGCCAGCAGTCTGAGATGGGGAGACTGATATCTTTGTGTTTCAGCCTGCTGACTAAGCCGAAAAATACTACCCCGAGACCCAGGGCTTTGCACAGGTTTAAATGACAAATCGGTATCATCTGATAGTGTTTCATTCTGTCCTTGCAATATTGTCTGTATTGTGTTGTGTTGTTTCTCTGAAAATAAACATTCAAAAATGGCAAATTGTCCGTAAAGCACTTAACGGCTTGCTGAATGTGTTTATGTCACATTAGAGTCAGCTAGAAATCTGTAACATTTTGTTGGCAAGCAACAACATTTTTGTTTGTGCAAATACCACTCTGTCATGGTCCACTTTTGCAGTCTATGGCGCACAGAGGTTGCACCGCTGCAGCATAATTCAGCTGCTAATAGGCATGTCACAAGGCTCATTCCCAAGTGAGTGTGTTATTTGAGTTTGTGGTTGCTGGGAGTCCAGCCGGTTGCCTTGCCACCACTATACCATGACCCGCCCAGGCCAGTCACAAGGGCTTTAAGTTCGTTTGGTGTGTAAACTTCAGTGCTTGTGGGAAAAGGCTAATTTAATCACTGCGCTAATGCATTCAGTCTATGTATCTGTAGTGCACTGAGGCACTCACTCACTCTGTCTCTGTGTCACCCCGTGTGTCTCTGTCTGTCTGACCTGACCCTGTCTTACCCTCTATGTGTCTGTCTGTCTGACCTGACCCTGTGTTACTCTCTGTGTCTCTGTCTGTCTGACCTGACCCTGTCTCACCTTCTGTGTCTCTGTCTGACCTGACCATGTGTCACCCTCTCCTCTGTCTGTCTGAGCTCACCCTGTCTCACCCTCTGTGCCTCTGTCTGTCTGACCTGAGGCTGTCTCACCCCCTCCTCTGTCTGACCTGACTCTGTGTCACCCTCTGTGTCTCTGTCGGTCTTACCTCACCCTGTCTCACCCTCTCCTCTGTCTCTGACCTGAGCCTGTCTCACTCTCTTCTCTGTCTTCTTGACCTAACCCTGTCTCACCCTCTTTGTCTCTCTAACCTGTATCTCTCTCACCCTTGTCTCTCTATCTCTGTCCTATTCCTGTCTCACCCTCTGTGTCACTGTCCTATCTCTCTTATCTGACTCTGTCTCACCACGTATGTCTCTGTGACCTGACCCTGTCTCATGCTCTGTATCTTTGTCCTGTCCCTGTCTCACTCTCTCCTCTGTCTCACTCTCTGACCAGATGCTGTCTCGCCCTCTGTGACTCTGTCCTGTCTCTCTGACCTGTCCCTGTCTCATCCTCCCCTCTGTCTCTCTCATCTGACCCTGTCTCACCCTCTGAGTCTCTGTCTCTCTGACCTGTCCCTGTCTCATCCTCTCCTCTGTCTCTCTCATCTGACCCTGTCTCACCCTCTGAGTCTCTGTCTCTCTGACCTGACTCTGTCTCACCCTTTTTCATAGTTTAAATTACAGGAGGTACTGGGGGGTACAGTACCCCCTGATTAAGACCCAGTACCCCCCAAATAGACCAAAATAGCAGGGTTGGGGGGTAGGGACATATTCATGTAAAATGTAAAAGGTAGTAGCCCCCAATTATGGAGGGCTAATTCACAATGTGCCCTTTACTCTGCCTGTCTGACCTGACCCTGTCTCACCCTCTGTGTCTCTGTCTGTCTGTCACTGACTCTGTCTCACCCTCTGTGTGTCTCTGTCTGTCTGACCTGAGCCTGTCTCACCCTCTGTGTGTCTCTGTCTGTCTGACCTGAGCCTGTCTCACCCTCTCCTCTGTCTGTCTGACCTGAGCCTGCCTCACCTTCTGTGTGTCTCTGTCTGTCTGACCTGAGCCTGTCTCACCCTCTGTGCCTGTGTCTGTCTGTCGCTGACTCTGTCTCACCCCCTGTGCCTCTGTCTGTCTGACCTGACCCTGTCTTACCCTCTGTGCCTCTGTCTGTCTGACCTGAGCCTGTCTCACCCTCTATGCCTCTGTCTGTCTGACCTGAGTCTGCCTCACCCTCTGTGTGTCTCTGTCTGTCTGACCTGAGCCTGTCTCACCCTCTGTGCCTGTGTCTGTCTGTCGCTGACTCTGTCTCACCCTCTGTCTGACCTGAGCCTGTCTCACCCTCTGTGCCTCTGTCTGTCTGACCTGAGCCTGTCTTACACTCTGTGCCTGTGTCTGTCTGACCTGAGCCTGTCTCACCCTCTGTCTCTCTGTCTGTCTGACCTGACCCTGTCTCACACTCTGTGCCTCTGTCTGTCTGACCTGAGCCTGTCTTACACTCTGTGCCTGTGTCTGTCTGACCTGAGCCTGTCTCACCCTCTGTCTCTCTGTCTTTCTGACCTGAGCCTGTCTCACCCTCTGTGCCTCTGTCTGTCTGACCTGAGCCTGTCTTACACTCTGTGCCTGTGTCTGTCTGACCTGAGCCTGTCTCACCCTCTGTCTCTCTGTCTGTCTGACCTGACCCTGTCTCACCCTCTCCTCTCTGCAGTGCCCATCTACGTGCCCTTCCTGATCGTGGGGTCGGTGTTCGTGGCCTTCGTGCTGCTGGGCTCCGTGGTGGCGGTGTGCTGCTGCCACTGCCTGCGCCCCAAGCAGGAGCCCTCGTCTGGGGGTGGCGGTGGTGGCGGTGGGGGTGGCCAGGGGAGCGGCGGGCGTCTCCTGGAGACCATCCCCATGATGGCCAGCGTGGGCACCTCCCGGGGCTCCTCCTCCCGCCAGTCCAGCACCGCCACGTCCTCCAGCTCCTCCGCACCACCCAGTGCCCCCCAGCGGCCCCCCACCACGGTGCCCCCCCCCGGTGGGCACGGCCGCCATGCTCCGCGCCCAGGCCTCCTGCTGCATCCCCCCGGACGCCAGCGTCTATGTCAACATGCCCACCAACTTCTCCGTGCTGAACTGCCAGCAGGCCACGCAGATCCTGCCCCACCAGGGGCAGTTCCTGCACCCCCAGTACATTGGCTACGCCCACCCCATGCCACACCCCGTGGCACACCCTGTGGCAACCGCCGCCTTCCTGGACCCCATGCACGGGGGCTACCGGCCCCTGCAGTCACCCCACCCCCCACCCACCAGCGTAACCAGTGGGACGGGCGAGCAGAAGCACCCCCCCGTGACTGTGTGAGGGGGTGCAAGGCCTTCGTTTTGGGGCCCTTCATTTGGGACCCTAGTTCATCATAGGAACTATACTTATGGGGACTTTTATCCTCATGGGAACCTCTTCTTCTTGTGGGGACTAAACTCACGGACTGTCCTTGTAAGGACCTGGACTGTGTGTGTGTGTCTGTGTGTGTGGTTTGTCACGAAGCCCCTGTTGAAGAAGCAGAGTCACATGGGTTACACACAGCCACGGGTCAGTTCTGCGCTCCTGCAGGATTTCATCTTGTCGTGTTGGAACAGGGCTGTACGTGTGTGTTTGCTTGTGTCTATGTGTGTGTGTGTGTGTGTGTGTGTGTGTGTGTGTGTGTGAGTGTGCGGGTGAGGGCACAAAGAGTGTAGTCTCAGGGTTTGAGTGGGTCTGAGGACTTATACTCCAGGCTCCGTATGTGGGTCAGGCTCCTGTAGTTTGACTCAGTCGCTGACACACAACCGAAACAACGTTTGCAATCACACACCAGGGGAAACATACGGAATGTTCCAGAGGCTAGGAGCATTAGTAACACAGGAAGTAATTGATGTGAAATGTAATCATAATGGACGTAAAATGGACGCATTGTGAGGGAGTGATAAATGGCCGTCTGGTGATTGATGATGGTGTATACATTTTCAGTGTGAGAGCATGTGTTCTATTTTGGTTTTAATAATAGAGTGTGCTCACTCAAGTGCCTAGCGTGTGTGTGAGTGAGATTGTGGACGTCGTTCAGGTTTGTAGAGTGTAATGTCCAAGCCTTTGTAGAGAGAACATGTGTAGTATTTTGTATGCAGCTATAAATGTACATTTGCCTGTGTGTGTGTGTGTGTGTGTGTGTGTGTGTGTGTGAGTAATGGTAAAGCCAGGTGCTGTGATGTGAAAAGCAGTGCCCCTGTCCCGGCAGGACAGTAAAACTCTAATGAAGTGAGCACGGGACACCGAGTGTGACGCTCCTCCCCGCCCCCTCGCCACAGTGACTGAAAACACACCCACACACACCCACACACACTCACACACACACACACACACACACACACACACACTCACACACACAGAGACTCTCACACTCTCTCTCACATACATATATACATACAGTACACAGCACTCGCAGCAGGGATCCTGTTAAGGGCAAACACACTTAGAAAAAGAAATATATAAACAGAAGTGTGCCCAAAGATGGCAGTGTGTGTGTATT
>CM050203.1:4942500-4947500 GCA_027475355.1 Coilia nasus | reverse complement strand
ATGGGAATTGGGGGGTGGGGGGGGGGGGGGTGGAGGAGTCCTTGGACCGCACTGAAATGGATCCCTGGGTTCTGTTCCTGTATGGTGAGCGGTGCGGGGGAGGAGGGGGTGTGGATGGGGATGGGAATTGGGGGGTGGGGGGGGGTGGAGGAGTCCTTGGACCGCGCTGAAATGGATCCCTGGGTTCTGTTCCTGTATGGTGAGCGGTGCGGGGGAGGAGGGGTGTGGATGGGGATGGGAATGGATTCCCCATATTGAAGGGACCACAGCCAACTAGCCAGCTAGTTGGATCCGCTCCAGGGACAAGCCGGAGGGGGGGGGGGGGAAGAGTGAGAGAGAGAGAGATAAAGTGAGAGGGAGGGAAAGTGAGAGAGAGAGAGAGAGAGTGACAAGGAGAGAGTGAGAGAGATGGAAAGAGAAAGATAGAGGGAGAGAGACAGAAGGAAAGAGAGAGGCAGAGTGGGACACCCAGCTGTTGGATAGGGGGAACCGCAACACCATTTTAACACATCACACACACACACAAATTAGAACACACTTTCCTCTGTGTTTGACTCATGTAGTCTATCATTCCCACCCATGACAGCAAGTGAAGAGCACACACACACACACACACAAATTAGAATAACACTGTCCCTCTGTGTTTGACTCATGTAGTCTATCATTCCCACCCATGAGAGCAAGTGAAGAACGCACACACACACACTAAGCACCCTCTAAAGGCTTGATCTTTTCAAAGACATAAAGCGGACACATCAGCTGACAGACACACTCGCTCCTGAAATCCCATAATGCATTTTTCATCTCCGGCTCACTCAACGCCTCTGTCGTTCCCACACGGATTCATTCAATTACCCTGAACCCCCCCCCCCCCCCCCCCCCGTAGAGTACACACACACACACCTATCTCCAACTCACACACACCTATCTAACGCCTGTCATTCCCACACGGATTCATTTAATTACCCTGAAAACCCCCCCTCCCCCACCCGCTACAGTACAAAAAACTGTATATGAACCCCCACACACACCTATCTCAATCTCACAGACACACACACATGCCTATCGCAAACTCACACTCACAGACACACATACATAGACACCTATCTGACATTCACACTGACACACATTCACACTCACACACTCTCTCACACACACACACAGAGGCCAGTTGTGTATTTTGGAGCTGGGTGCAGAGCGCAGGCAGGCTGCATTTAAAGGAGATTGCTCGGGGCCGCACACGCTCAGCAGGGCTTCCTGTATCCCTGACTTCCTGTGTATAATCTTCTGCAAACACACCAACCTCCCACCTCGCTTCCTAAAACGCTCCTTTCTTTCTCCACCGCCGCTCTGTGTAGTCTATCAATGCGCCGTCTCTCCCAGGCTCCCCGCAGGTGAAGTGAGGTGAGCCGAACGACCGAAAGAAAAGAAAAAAAGCTCCGCTCCGCCGGCAAATTGGGCGATTTGTCTGCGACCACGACGTGATACGAAGGGTAAACATCTTCCCCTCCGATTCTTTGTGGCTCTTGGCAGCCGCACTGACAACTTCTCTGTAAAACTTCAACAACTGCATTTGGGGGGGCCCTTTTTTTCCAGAACCATGAATGGTGACCCGAGTGTTTTTTACGGGGGCGAGGCAGATGCCGGTCACGCAAGAGCTGGGGAAGGGATTGTGTGTGATGGATAGGGGATAGAAACTAGAGAGTCCTGCAAAGCGCTACGCACTCCATGTCGTTCCTATCGCCCTTCACTCAGACTGCATGTCAGCCCTATCTCTCACACACTGCTACAAAGAGGCCGACCATATGGACGCTCCATTTTCCATTTTCCCCCCTCGGCTGGATTAACACTTGACCGCTTGGACGCTGCTGATCCAGCTGAATGGAGCGGGTCAGAGGAAGAACTTTCTAAGGGGTTGGAGGAAGAGGAGGAGGAGGAGGAAGGAGGGGGTAGGGGGGTCGGGTATAGGCAGCCATGACAGAAGACAAAGACACTGAAACACAGGTCCATTTTATTTGACAAAAAAGAAAGAAAAAAAAATAAACAAAACAGTCCATTAAATCTGACAAAAAATGGGATGGAAGCGCTACAAGCTGTGGCCTGGGCTAAGCCGGCATCCGGGACGACTGGTCAGATCACAGGAGGGTCTCCTCTGGGGTTTTATTTTTGGGAGAGAGGGGGCAGAAAGGTAAAAGAGGAAACGGAATGAAGGCTGAGGAGAAAGAGATGAGAACAAGAGAGGAAAGAAAGAGAGGAGAGGTGCAACAGCGGAAGAGAGCAGATCAACAGAGAAGCCCCAGATGCAGAAAGAGAAAAGGAAAAGAGAGAGGTTGAGGGGTGGGGGGGCAGAGTAGTTTTCAGAGATAAAGCTCCAGGGAATGGAATGAATAATCAACACATGAGGAGAAGGGGGGCAGGTAATGTATGCGCGAGAGAGCGACAGGAAAAGGTCAAGTCAGGTAGACAATGAGTGAGTGAGAGAGACAGGATCAGATAGAGTGAGACTGACTGTAACAGAGAGAGAGAGAGAGAGAGAGAACGAAAGAATAATGGAATAAGAGGCAAGAGAGGGAGAGGAGGACTGAGAGAGAGAGAGACAGAGAGAGGGAAGGTGAGAGAGAGAGACAGAGAGGGAAGGAGAGGGAGAGATAGATAGAAGGAAAGGGGGAGAGAGAGAGATGAGAGAGAGAGAAAGAGAGAAATGGAAGAGTCAGAGACAGAGAGAGAGGGAAAGAGAGAGACAGAGAGAGGGGGAAGGAGAGAGAGACAGAGACGGATGGAGAGAGAGACAGAAAGAGAAGGAAGGAGAGAGAGAGAGAGAGAGAGAGAGCTGTTGGAGGGGGTTGCCCTGGGGCTGTCTCCTCTGGCTTCCTTGCCACCATTTGCAGGGTGGGGCAGGGAGGGGTGGTAAGTGGGTGGGTAGGGGTAGGGAGGGGTTGGGTAGGGAGGGGTGGTAGGTGGGTAGAGAGGGGTGGGGTAGGGAGGGGTGGTAGGGGGGTGGGTAGTAGGTGCAGGGGTTGGGTAGAGAGGGGTGGTAGGGGGGTGGGTAGGGGTAGGGAGGGGTGGGGCAGGGAGGGCTGGTAGGTGCAGGGGTGGGGTAGGGAGGGGTGGTAGGGAGAGGTGGTAGGTGCAGGGGTGGGGTGGCTCCTTTCAGCCGCACTGACAACTTCTCTGTGGGTGGGGTAGAGAGGGGTGGTAGGTGCAGGGGTGGGGTAGAGAGGGGTGGGGTAGAGAGGGGTGGTAGGTGCAGGGGTGGGGTAGAGAGGGGTGGGGTAGAGAGGGGTGGTAGGTGCAGGGGTGGGGTAGAGAGCGGTGGGGTAGAGAGGGGTGGGGTAGGTGCGGGGGTAGGGAGGGGTGGTATGGGGGTAGGTGCGGGGGTGGGGTAGGGAGGGCTGGTAGGGAGGGTGGCTCAGCCTTGCTGGCACCTCTGTGTGTCTTGGCAGCCAGACCAGGCAGCAGGGGCAGGAGTGTGTGTGAGTATGTGTGTGTGTGTATGTGTGAGTGTGTGTGTATGCCTGTGGGGTATAGTGTGTGTGTATTTGTGTGTGTGAGAGTGTGTGCATCTGCATGGTGATGAGAGAGAGAAAAAAAAAAAACATAGACATCCTATAGTGTGTGCGTGTGTGTATGTGTGTGTGTGTGTGTAGGGGGGAGTGTTAAGAGGACAAGTCTGGATGTTACTCAGTGCTGTTTGCATATGCCACATGCACAGACACACACATACACACATGCACATACAGGCTATACCACAACACACACACACACATACACATGCATGCACACACACACACACACGCCTATAATCCTATCCCCACACCATCCCCACCCGTGCCCCCCTCCCGCACTGGTTCCGATGTGTGTGAAAGGAATTGCTCGGCAGCCCCCATGTTTTGTGTTTATACTGGAGCCCCCCCCCCCCCAACCCCCTCTCGGTCACCCGGGCGATGACAGATGCGCTAAACCCCTATATCAGCAGGCCTACATGAGCGAGGCAAGCGTGGAGACATAAACAAACACACACACACACACATCCCACGCCTTACTACCTCATTCTTTCCCTTTAAACACACACACACCCCATGCTTTTTTCCCTCATTCTTCCCCTTTACACACACACACACACACACACACACCCCACGCCCTACTCCCTCATTCATTCCCATGTACACACACACACACACAGACCTCAGGCTCCCACACAGTCAAATAAATACGCACACAAACCCTCCAATGCATGTGTGCACACACACAACACACACACACAGGAGTTACATGTAGACACACACGTGCACACACACACACACACACACACACACACACACACACACACACTGCACTTGCAGAAAAGGACACACATGCAGACTAATGGACAAATACACAGGAACAAGATATTGCACTTCGTCTGTGTGATTCAGTTACAGAGCAGACACATACATCACTGTTGGTTGTTTGTTTGTTTGTTTGTTTAAGCCTTTTGTTGTCTGACAGTTCTGTCTTCTTTGTTTTTCTTTTTTTTTGGCGTTCCGTTGAGATTTGATTGGCTGGCCCATTTCAGTCTGTATGTGTCGCTGATTGCTGATTGGCCAGTGTATGGTGAGGAATCCGCCTCTCCATCTATGACAGCTTCAGTCGACTGCTCCTACAGCCATCTCCTACACCTGCTTTTTTCTCGTTTTTCTTTTTTAACTTTTTTAACTTCACTTTATTTATTTATTTTTGTTTGTTTGTTTTGAAACAGAGTTCCGGTAAGGCCACAGCAGTACCACCCCCCCCGAGGAGGGCGTGTCACAAAAAGTCTCTCTCTTCATTGGCTGTTGCCCCCCTGCGTGCGTGCGTGCATGCGCCTGGTTGCCAGGGGTTACATGCTGGGCCGTTGGCGGGTGGTGTCGTATGAGCGCACCACCTGGGACTGCGACACCACCCCGTGCTCTTCCTGGGAGAACGCATAGCCATCTGAGAGAGAGATAGAGACAGAGAGAGAGAGAGACAGAGAGAGAGAG
>CM050203.1:4937500-4940000 GCA_027475355.1 Coilia nasus | reverse complement strand
CTCTTTTTCTGTTGCAATGGTCCAAGCACAAAAGGTTTGGGGGAAAAAAGAGAAAATTTGCTAAAAGCGCGGAAAACAATTTGGTTCCAGTTCCCAGAAAAGCTGATGAGCAGCCAATCAAATGACATGCCTTCCTTCAGTGTTCCAGAAGCACAGCGGTGATTGGCTGGGAATGTTTAGGACTCAATCCAAGCCCCCACTTACAGAGGCAGGGGGTGTGTGCAAACACTGGGCTTTATTTGGAGCGCAAACACTCAACAGGCATTTAGAGCAGCCCCGAGGAGCCGTTTACTGAGCCTGAGACTGACAGGGCTTGTATTTAGGTCACTCTAAAGGTTGTAATTGGGTACTCTAAAGGTTCTAACTGGGTACATTAAAGGTTCTGATTGGGTACTCGAAATGTTCTAATTGGGAACTCTAGAGGTTCTAATTGGGTACTCTAAATGTTTTTATTGGCTACCCTGAAGGTTGTAATTGGACAATAATAAAAAGTTTTCTGCTCATAATTTAAGTTCTCCTAATGAAAATGTGCTGCCTGACATGACCTGTAGACACGGGATAGTTAGGGTAATTCCAAAGGCCTTGCATTAATGGGGCCTTGCATTAATGGGGACATAGCACAAGAATCAATATTATTGCTACTGGTGGGGCTAAATGCTGTATTGTTTCATAATATAACACGCTGTCATAGTACCCCTTATGTATGGCACCATCTCCCAGCATGCAGTGTGAGCGGGGGGGCCACTGGCCAGTAGGTTTGTTGTGATTGGCCAGTAGGGTCGTCTGTGCACTGTCCCTAAGGGTGAGAACAGTTCTGCAGTACTCTTGAGGCTTATGTGTGTTGTTAAAAGATGTCTGTGTAGATTCTCATTCATCCAGGTTATGGTACTCAAATCACCTAAATTGTAAGCAACTGGACTTCTTTTTGGAGCTTAAAGACGTTTAACCTTTCACCCAAAAGGCTTCTTTAGTTCTGGCCTGATGATATGTATCGTTACTTATTAAGGAAGGGCCACACGGCTACAGTAACACACGTATCGTTACTATCAAGGATGGGTCACACTGACTCCAGTAACATGTATTGTTACTTATCAAGGAAGGGACACATGTATCGTTACTTATTAAGGAAGGGGCCACACATCTACAGTAACACGCGTATGGTTACTGATCAAGAAAGGGGCACACATCTACAGTAACACGTGTATGGTTACTTATCAAGGAAGGGTCACACATCTACAGTAACACGCGTATCGTTACTGATCAAGGAAGGGGCACACATCTACAGTAACACACATATCGTTACTGATCAAGGAAGGCCCACACGGCTACATCGCCATCCCAAGCATGTGTGGGATGAGGCTCTGCGTCTGCACCTTTAAGCCTCGGCCACAGTTCCCACGGACCAAGCTATCTCCGCCGCTTCTTCCCCGGGATTAAGTTCATATCGTCTTCCTGTCGGTTCCTGCCCTAATGAGCCGAGGGAGAGGAGAGGAACGAGCTGTCCAATCTGGTTTCGGGCGTCTTCTCTCAAAAATCGCAGGGAGGAGAGACGGAGAGGGGAAAAAGCAGGTTTTTCTTTTCTCATTGTGGCTGTAAACCCGCGTATGATCTGATTTCCAGTCGCTTTTACGGCTATCAGTCCGTCTCCTCCAGGCTTGGCCCGCAGGCTCCGGTTGCACAACGGGGAGAGCGGCTGAAATGTTATCATTGGGCGGATGGGCCGATATGTTTGGCGCAAAGCGTAAAAAGGTTGTCCAACAAGACTGTGCCGGGGAGACAGAGACACAGAAGACAGACAGACAGAAAGAAAGGAAGAAACAGAGAGAGAAAGAAGGAGGGGTAATGAAATGAGAGCAAAAGAAGGACATCTAGGGAGAGAGAGAGAGAGAGCGAGGGAGGGAGGGAGAGAGAGAGAGAGCGAGGGAGGGAGAGAGAGAGAGAGAGCGAGGGAGGGAGAGAGAGAGAGGGAGGGAGAGAGAGAGAGAGAGCGAGCAAGGGAGAGAGACTCTGTGAGAGAGCTGTTGAGAGCAATAAAAAGAACAAGAGAGAAAAGCAGGAGCGAAAGAAAGAGAGAAAAAGAGAGAGCGATAGAGAGAATGAAAGAGTGACAGGAGCCGAACGAGAGAGGCTTTCCTCGGCCAAAGAAAACAGGGTCTGCTAAACAGATGACCGATTGGGAAGGGATGATAAATGAAGAAATGATTAAATAAGGGGCCGTACAGGCAGAGGGGGGCGGAGGGGTCCCCATTCGTCACGGGAGCCTGTGCCTCGGTCACCCCTGCTGGGGGCTCTTCCTGCCAGCCAGGGGACGGCCCCGTCACACGACCTTCAGGGTGAGGACGAGGACGAGGATGTTTCTTTCTTTCTTATTTTTGCTCTTCTCTTCTTTGTCCTTCTACCTCTCTTCCTCCTCCTCCTGCTCTTCCACTGCTTTTGGCTTAGAGGTGCGCCCTTTGCTCCGAATCCATCTGAGCAGCACGGAAAGAGTGAGGTTCTTCGT
>CM050203.1:4930000-4932500 GCA_027475355.1 Coilia nasus | reverse complement strand
ACACACACACAATCCAGCACTGCAACACATGCCCAGCCTGCAACACCACACAGCACCATCAGAACTCTCTCACACACACACACACACTCTCTCTCTCTCGCACACACACACATGCACTCACACACACACACACACACACACACACACACACACACACACACACACACACACAAGGCTCCAGCACTGCGAAACCCACCCAGCCTGCAAGCCAAGCAACGTGACGGCTCTTGACATGACGTGACGTGACCTGAGGTGGGGGAGGTCTACTGACCCTTTTACACTGTGCAACGGTACCCTCAGTACACACACACACACACACACACACACACACACACAGGAATGCTTGCATAGACCAGCACTCTCACATTTACTTTGCCTATCAAGCAATTCCCTTCCTAAGTCTTGCACACACACACACATACACACACACAGAGAGATAGTGAGACAAGCACTCTTACATTCATAAACAGACCTTGGGGCATCTTCCCTTCTGACACAGGCACACACACACACACAACCACACACACACACAAACTCCTGATCTCTCACTGGAGCCCGTGCAGCTGGAGAAGCAGTGACCTAATGACCCTTGGCCCCAGCCTGTCTCTAAAGGTTAATTATCTAATCAACTACTGTCTACCCCCCCATACACACACGCGCACACACACACACACACACACCACACACACAACCCCATCCCCACGCCCTGCCCTCTTGTCTCTATCTGCTTCTGTCATCCTGCAAGTCTGTCTATCCATCTGTCCCTCCAGTAATCTACACACACACACACACGCACGCACGCACGCACGCACACACACACACACACACATACACGGACACGCAAGAACACAAACAGAACACATTTAACCCGTCCACTTACTGGAAATTACTTACATGCTTGCCTGTGGGCCTAATTAAAATGCTCTTTCTCCTTCTGCCCACGTCAATTTCTCTTTCTCTCTCTCTTTTTCTCTCTCCTTCTCTCTCTCTTCCTCCCTCCCTCTCACCCTTCCTCTCATTCTTTCTCTGTCTCTAAATGTATCCCCCCTCCTCTCCCAAATATACTTCAAAAACATTCATTAAGACAAGTAAAAATAATCATTTTTGATTGTCCAGTGACTCCTGGACAGTCAAACTCTGGTCCACTGTTGTCTTTGCTGGACTGTGGCACATTGCCTCAATGTTCTCTCAATGTTTCCTCTATGTTTCTCTCCATGCTCTCGCTGTTTCTATCTCTCTCTCTCTCTCTCTCTATAACTGTTTCTTAATCCCTCTCTCTTTTTCTCTCTCTATCACTGTCTCTTAATCCCTCTCTCTCCAAATATCAAACTCAAATTCAAAGGTTTATTAGCATGATTGTTTGTGCACAATGTTGCCATAGCAACCACACTGTAATGTAAACAACAAAAGATGGTAATAAAAAAATCTGTCTTTCTTCTCTCTCACTCTACCCCTCTCTCTCCAACTCACCCCCCCCCCCAAGACTTTCTCTCTCTCTCTCTCTCCCTCTCCCTCCCTCCCTCTCTCTCTCTCCCTCTGTCTCTCTCCCTCTCCCTCCCTCCCTCCCTCTCTCCGCTGTTCTCTCTGGTGCATGGGAGTGCTGGCTCTGGCTGTCGGTATGCACTTATCTGTGAGTCAGCCCTGACGAGAGGCGTCTGGACAACAACCTGTGTGTGTGTGTGTGTGTGTGTGTGTGTGTGTGTGTGTGTGTGTGTCTGTGTGTGTGTGTGTGTCTGTGTCTGTGTGTGTGTCTGTGTGTGTGTGAGACGTAATCCATCACACATGCCGCATCAAACCACCCTAAGACAACCTGACATCGGGCCGCATGGACCGGACCACAGAACACCATCGGCCATTCTGGACCGGGTTCCCCTCCATTTCCTCTTCATCCTGTCACATTCAGGCGCCATTAATCAATTACTTCATGTAATTATCTACACAAACCACAACCCACAGCTCCAATGTTTCATTTGTTAGACTTAATATTGTAAGACACGGTAATGAATGAAGTTACCGCTGGGATATCTTAATTAACATTACTTACGGCTCTGGTTTGCACGACCTTGCTAGGACCTTCAGCATGAACAAACACAGAGCAATATCATTAGCGCTGCTAAATCTCCTACTTATGTGCATTACTGAGATTGTCATACTCAAGGGAAGCTAATCATTAGCGGTGATACTTTAGTTTAAACCAATAGCAATCCCTCATGTTATACTATGATACTTTAGTTTAAACCAATAGCAATCCCTCATGTTAGCTCCAGGAGTCTGCCTGCAGGCCTGTCTGTCTGTCTGCCTTCCTGCCAGTCTGTTTGTCTGACTGCTTATCTGTCTGCCAGTCTATCTATCTGCCTGTCTGTCTGACTGCCTGTCTGTCTATCTATCTATCTTCCTGTCTGCCCATTTGTCTCTCTGTCTGTCTGTCTGTCTACCTGCCTATCTGTCTATCTATCTCCCTGTCTGCCTATCTGTTTGTCTGACTGCCTGTCTGTCTGCC
>CM050203.1:4910000-4925000 GCA_027475355.1 Coilia nasus | reverse complement strand
TCCAAACCTTTTACCTGCTGAGACAATCTATGCCCTACCCAAGCACCCCTGCACAATGCGCAGCTTGCTATGAATATCTCTGCATAATGGCTGCATTATTGCCCTACCCAAGCACCCCTGCACAATGCGCAGCTTGCTATGAATATCTCTGCATCATTGCAACATTATTGCTGCATGCACAAAATAGGAACATAAACTGCATGGTGCAAAATGATGCAGTGGTAGGTGGGTTGCACTGGGGATTCATCTTCTTATTGGCATGCATGCATACAACTGTGAGAGAACAACAGCTTTGATAGGTTAAAATGTATGTGTAGTATTTATGTTTAATCCACAGCTTTGATAGGTTAAAATGTATGTGTAGTATTTATGTTTAATCCACAGCTTTGATAGGTTTAAATGTATGTGTAGTATTTATGTTTAATCCACAGCTTTGATAGGTTAAAATGTATGTGTAGTATTTATGTTTAATCCACAGCTTTGATAGGTTTAAATGTATGTGTAGTATTTATGTTTAATCCACAGCTTTGATAGGTTAAAATGTATGTGTAGTATTTATGTTTAATCCACAGCTTTGATAGGTTTAAATGTATGTGTAGTATTTATGTTTAATCCACAGCTTTCATAGGTTAAAATGTATGTGTAGTATTTATGTTTAATCCACAGCTTTGATAGGTTTAAATGTATGTGTAGTATTTATGTTTAATCCACAGCTTTGATAGGTTTAAATGTATGTGTAGTATTTATGTTTAATCCACAGCTTTGATAGGTTTAAATGTATGTGTAGTATTTATGTTTAATCCACAGTACTGTATGTTTGTGCACATCCTTGTCTGTGTCATTTGCTTTACACTGAAGACTGTGGATAAGCGCGTATCCTTCACCTCCAAGCTGCACCAAACTCTAAGCAAGTTTAAGTTTCTGAAGTGTTTCTGAATGTTAAAGCAACACTAAAGCACCTTTCCTCTTCAGTCACCCCACAGGTTGGAAGCAGAATTGTGTTTCTGAATGTTAAATACAGGACACAGGATAATAAGTCATTTTTCTCTCTCTCTCATCTACTAATTGTATTGCAATGTAAGGATGGTGGCCTCTCTCTCTCTCTCTCTCTCTCTCTCTCTCTCTCTCTCTATATATATATATATATATATATATATATATATATATCGCTCTCTCTATATATATCCCTCTCTCTCTCTCTCTCTCTCTCTCTCTCTCTCTCTCTCTCTCTCTATATATATATATATATATATATATATATATATATATATATCTCACTCTCGCTCTCTATATATATATCCCTCTCTCTCTGTCTCTCTCTCCCTCCATCCCTCTCTCTCTCTCTCTCTCCTCCACACACCTTCTCCAGGAGCTCGTAGCACTCCTCCAGCTTCTGTGCGCGGTCCTTGATGATGGTGCTGGCCTGGTTGTAGGCCTTCAGCCACTCCTGGTAGGCCCCCTCCTCCAGATCCACAAAGGCCAAGCACAGCGTCCTCAGGCCTGCCACAGCAGCCAAGGGGAACAAGAGAGAGGGGTGAGTGGAGGACAGATAAAGAAGGGAGGAGAGAGAGGGGGTGAAAGAGAGAGAGAGAGAGAGATATACAGATAAAGGGCAGACAGAAAGAGGAGAGAGACAGGGAGACACAAAAAGACAGGAAGAGAGAGAGAGAGCGATAGACAGAAACAAGAGAGACACACAAGTAGGCAGAGAAAGAGAGAGAGCGAGAGAGAGAGAGACACACACACAAGGAGATAGAGAGAGAGTGGGTGAGAGAGAGACAGAGAGAGAGAGCGAACGAAAGAAAAAACGAAAACAGAGAGTGTGAGGGTAGAAGAGGACACGAGATGGCTCACCTTCCGTGGCGAACTGCTCCAGGTGAGCTACAGTCAGCTCTTTGTACTGGGACACCTCAGACAGACGCTCAAAGATCACATTGTCCTGGAAGAGAGACAGAGGGAGAGAGGGGGAGAGAGAGAGGGAGAGAGAGGGAGAGAGGGAGAGAGAGGGAGAAAGAGAGACAGGAAGAGAGAGAAAGAAACAGACAGAGAGAAACAGAAAGGGAGGGAGAGAGGTAGAAAGGGTGAAAAAGAGAAGAGATGGGAGTTAGAGAGTGAGGAAAAGAGATGAAAAGCGTATGCAAGTTTGTGTGTGTGTGCGTGTGTGTGTGTGTGTGTGTGTGTAACAGACACACTTACTGCTCCTTTGCAGTACAGTCGTAGGTTCCCGTTGGCTGTTCTCACCACCACCGACATGCGCTTGCGGTTACTGCAACAAACACACAAAAAACATCACTGAGCATGCTCAGAAACATGCGCTTGCGGTTACTGCAACAAACACACAAAAGAGCGTCACTGAGCATGCTCACAAACATGAGTATCACTGAGCATGCTCAAAAACAATAGCTGCAGCACCTCTGCTTCATATAGAGATCACGGGCTCTGGTCCATTCAGCAACTGTCTCATACACACACACATTCACACTCACACTCACACTCACACTCACACTCACACTCACACACACACACATACACACACACACACACACACACATACACATTTCTCCTCTTTTCCTCACTCTCGTAAGTCTCATCTCTTCACCTTTTCACTCTCTCTATCACTCTCTCCCTCTCTGTCTCTCTGTCTCTCCCTCTGTATCTCTCTATCTCCCTCTCTTCTCTCTTTCTTATTATATGCATCAGTAAACGTGTGCAGACAATGTTTCATTTGTTACCTTGAGAACTCCAACACATTTAGAAGCTCATAACTCTTCTCTTGCCCCCTCTGAAACACACACACACACACACACATTTACGTTAATGAATAAGAATAATGGCATTGGAAACATACTATATTATCTCTATGTATACACACACACACACACACACACACACACACACGGTAATAAATGAGAATAATGACATTGGGAACACACTAAATCATCTCTATGTACACACACACACACAAACACACACACATTCGTGTTAATGAATGAGAATAATGGCATTGGGAACACTCTAAATTGTCTCTATGTACACACACGCACACACACACACACACACACACACACACACACACTTGTGTTAATGAATAAAAATAATGGCACCGGGAGCACTCTAAATGATTTCTATGTAGACACACGCACACACACACACACACACACACACACACACGAACAGTAGATGTGCACTGACCGCCTCGATAATGACGGAGTGTGGAGTCCTGGCAGTGAAGACAAAGCCCAGACCTTTGGCTCCCTTTACCAGAGCGCCCTCATCTGGGGAAAACAACACACACATACATGTTGATAGATGCTCCTGCTTACACACACACGCACACCCACACACACACACAATTACGCACAGATATACACATACACATCAGGCATGCACAAGTTGATAAAATACGTTTTACGACGGGATATTTAATTACTATTAGTAAATATGTATCAATGAAATATTATTATAAAATGCTTATAAAAAATATTATTAAGAAATGTAAATGCTAAATACTTTCTGTGTGCTATCAGCAGGATTATGACTAAAATGATTAATGAATAAGAATAAGTAAGATTAAGAAGTAGATTTCACCTAAAACCTGTGGGATTATACATGCAGTAGCACGGGATGGCCACATGAGGGCAGCCTTTCCCACTTTCCCCACAGCATGCTATGAACTCAAGATGGGGTCACTGTACTCAGTACTTGTAACTGGAAATGTCTTGTGTGGTTAGCCTGGAGATTGGATGTTTGTTTAGAGCCATGTGCCGGTGGCTCGGTGTCTGTTTGCACTGTAACGCAGGGCATTGGATGTCTGTTTGTGGTAGGAGGCCGGTGATTGGGTGTCTGAGGCCCAGCGAGTGGTGTGATTGGTTATCTGACCTGGTGAGGATGCCTGGTAGATGATCTGGTTTTCCTCTCGCTCCGGAACCACAGTGTGACATACGGCCATCATGGTCAGGAACTCACAGATCTGAGGAGACGTTGGCTAAAGAGGGAACACACACACACACAGAATTAAAGACGACTTACATATAACTTTAACCTGACACAGCTATAGTGTGTGTGTGTGCGTGTGTGTGTGTCCGTGTGTGTGCGTGTGTATACTATACAGCCATATGTGCAAACACACCCCCAACAAGTCACATACAATTACATCCGCACACACACACACTCACACACACACAAGTTATGGCAGAGGGTGTATGGGAGAGGATAATATTGTGTGGCCAAAGGTCTGTGAGGGGCAGAATGTTGATGTGAATGAGTGAGCATGAGCACGGAAGCCCAGTGGGGCGTAGGGGGCGTAGGGGGGCGTAGGGGGGGCGTAGTGGGGTGTAGGGGGTGTAGGGGGGCGTAGTGGGGCGTAGGGGGGGCGTAGTGGGGTGTAGGGGGAGAAACACCTACGTGGTTGTGTTCAATGTTCTGAATCAGCGCGGGGTCATCAAACTCCGTGGAATTATTAGCACTGGAGGGCAGGTGACTGAGGGAGAGAGAGAGAGAGAGAGAGAGAGAGAGAGAGAGAGAGAGAGAGAGAGAGAGAGAGAGAGAGAGAGAGAGAGAGAGAGAGAGAGAGAGAGAGAGAGAGATAAAGAGAGGAATAGAAGGATAAAGCAAAAGGAAGAGAAAAGGAAAGAAAAAGGGAAATGGAAGTAAGATACAAAAATAGAGACAGATTATTATTATCACATAATTATATATTCCTATGTATTATATTACATATAACATATTGTACCTATATATATATATATATATATATATATATATATATATATATATATATATATATATAATAAATTATATAATTCATGTTATTATGTCAAGAATGTAATATATTCTCCTGTATATATATTCTTAAATATTATATATTATATATATTATAATTACATATAAACAGTTATATATGTTCCTCTGTTATGTCAAGAATGTAATATATTCTGTAATTAGTATGCAGTGAGAGGGAGGGTTTGTGTCTGACCTGAAGTCCTCCATGGATCGATCGACGTCCAAATCAGGAAAATGCCTGTGGCCAAGAAGGGGGAGATTTAAGCCCACACATAACACACCACAAGCAGAAAGAAGATGCCACACATGATTTAACACAATGTTAAGCAGGAACTTTAATAACGCCAAGCCCTGATAAGCGAACAGTTTGGTAGGCCATTATGTATAAGTTTACTGTTACTTAGCAGATGCGTTTATTCAAAGCAACACACAAAAATAATGCAAATACAGTACAAAAACTTAAACAGGCTATAAACATTTCAGCAACAAGGTAAGCAAAAAAGATGCTGAAAACCCACTAATTAAGATGAACATATTTAGATGAAAAGGTGTAGCTACATCAGGCTGTTTACAGATGAGATGTGTATATGTAGCAAGGGCAGGAAACAATGCTGTAATTTACACACATACAAGCATACACGCTTACCCATACGTAATGCCAGCGATGGTGCACTTCTTAAAGTGCATGACATTGCAGGTAAGTGTTCCTGTCTTATCAGAGAATAGATACTTCACCTGGTGGAGAGAGAGACAGACAGACAGACAGACAGACAGACAGACAGACAGACAGACAGACAGACAGACAGAGACAGAGACGGAGACAGAGACAGAGACAGAGATGGAGAAATGGGAAAGGTTAGCAGGATGGACTGGATTAAAGGAGCTGTATTCTGACCTTCTGTAATACAGTAATATTGACCACTGACATGACCTTGGCCTGGATTAAAGTAGCTGTATTCTGACCTTCTGTAATACAGTAATATTGACCACTGACATGACCTTGGCCACTGATATGACCTTGACAATCTGCTCTTCCTTACCTGTCCCAGTTCTTCATTCAGATTGGATGTTCGAGCCATAGCAGGAGTGTCTGTTTCGGCATAATACATCTCAACATCCTGACAACAACAAACACAAACACATGTTATGCTGACATGATACATTCATTTTTACTTGTTTTCTCTCTCTCTCTCTCTCTCTCTCTCTCTCTCTCTCTCTCTCTCTCTCTCTCTCTCTCTCTCTCTCTCTCTCTCTCTCTCTCTCTCTCTCACACACACACATACACACACACACAAATACCCACACACGCACAAGCAAATACACACACACACACACACACACACTAACCCAGTTGATGAAGAGTGCCTGTGTGAACTTGACCACCTCCAGGGTCACCAGGAGGCTGATGGGAATCAGGTTGTTGTAGAGGATGATGAAGGTCAGGAGATTGTACCAGAAGTTATACGATATGTCACCTACACACACACACACACAAACACACACAATTTAAAAAGGCTTAAGAGTAACTAACACAGAGATACAGTAAATATGTGCATGTTTACATGCTATTAGTTCATAGTGACATTTTTTCTTTCCTTAATTACTGCATAACGAGAGTGTTTTCAGGTCTATCTTAAACAACGTGCAATATTTAGGTCAACGACCACAGGCAGATGCTGTTACTGAATAATAACACACAGCAGCAGTGTTTACGTGGGCTATTAAAGGCAGATGCTACATTATGCTTTATAGTTATAGAGGCAGTATTTAGGATAGCCAGCAGGACCAGAAAAATGACTCAGCGCCAAGAGAGTATTTCTAACAAACTTGGGCAATTTTTTTACAAAAGTAATCAACTACTCATGTCTTTAGCTCATGCGTGTAGCTGTCATGATCTTCTTTAGAGCCAGGGCAGTATGCACGAACAGACACTGTTGTACCCAAGGCTGCACACTTACCCAACGGACAGCTGGGCAGCCACTAGGAGTGACAAGCATAATTAAATTAAGAAAAAAAACTGTTTTGGAGGAGAAGTGCAGTAAACGTATCGTTTTAGCACACGGGCGCCATGCTGGGTGGGCACAGCGTAGGCGTACGGCCCACAGTACATGGCACCATGCTGGGCAGGTGGCACCGTAAGCGTACGGCCCACAGTACATGGCGCCATGTTGGGCAGGTGGCACCATAAGCGTACCTGCGCGCGACAGGTACCAACAGGCCTCGTCCGTGTGCTGCTTGTTCCAGATGGCCGCGCCCACCGAGCTGATGACAGCCATCACCAGCAGGATGCAGAACAGCACCAGGATCTGCATGTTGGTCACACGCTCCACGTTCGAGCGCTTCAGCGGCGCCTTGGTCGAGTTCTGAACCATGATGAGAGAAGGAGAGGAGAGAAGGAGATGTCTGTTAGTACACAAACACAGGATACAGAGCACCAGGATCTGCACGTTGGTCACACGCTCCACGTTCGAGCGCTTCAGCGGCGCCTTGGTCGAGTTCTGAACCATGATGAGAGAAGGAGAGGAGAGAAGGAGATGTCTGTTAGTACACAAACACAGGATGCAGAGCACCAGGATCTGCACGTTGGTCACACGCTCCACGTTCAAATGCTTCAGCGGCGCCTTGGTCGAGTACTGAACCATTATGAGAGAAGAGGTGAGGGAGAGATGTCTGTTAGTACACAAACACAGGATGCAGAAGAAGACCAGGTGCTGGAAACAGGGGGCGGAAAGGAGAAGAGGTCAAGGCTTTTTGTTTTTAAAAGTTGTAGAACTAACAGAGTCAAGAACATTTTTTGCTGTAATCAACCTTTTAAATACTTTTTGTTGAGCGTTTTTAAAGCAGTACTATGCAACTTTTTTGAGTTAATTAATCATCTTCACAAGTCGGTAGATGCTTAAATGAGTCATTACCAGACGAATGAAAACGTTCTCCACCATTCCCGCTGTCTGTGTACAGAATACCACGCTTGCAATATCTGTGTGTCCATCCCATCACCCTCAGTCTCACAAAGTCTCGAATATCACGAGAAGCAGGATTACGTTAAATTCTGAAGAAATTCTGACTTTATGTACCTCGGTGGACATGACTACTTTCGTATTTGCCGGCTGCTCTGATCAGTTGAGTTGAAAACACATGCACGTGGTGAGGGGAAGGGAAAACTATTTTTACTTACTATTTTTACTATTTTACTGTCTTGACTGTCTATTTACTTGGAGACACTAGCAGAAGATTCATTGAGAAAAAGCACAACAGAACACAAAGTTGCATAGTGCTGCTTTAAGTGCCTGTTTATGTTTCAATGTTCTTATGTACTTGTCTCAGTTATGAGTGTATTTTTCTATTTATTTATTGTTCATGCGCCTAATCCTCTGCTGGCTGTATAACAAATTGCACCCTGGGAACGAGACACCTTCACCTTCAGCTGACAGCAAGCTCAAGGACTTTTGAAGGATGTGCAATGTCCAATTGTTTCAAATTCAAGGACTGACTTGACACATGTGGTGACTCGACACAGTTTGGACGTGAGATCAAAGTTGAAGTTAGCTACTGTTATAAATTTGGTTTTGCATGGCACACATTAATTAAGCGTACAATATGTTTCATGCCAGCATGAGAGAGAGAGAGCAAGCTGTGCTGTGACAAACAGAGGCTTCTAACAGCAGGTACTGTAGCTATAGCTAGAGAATATGGAGAATATTTAACACAGACTTTTATTTGATTTCTGAACTAGAGTGTAAATTATGCTGTGAACCGGAGTGAACTTTTAAAGCAACACTAAGCAGTTATTTCAACCTTAAAAATGTCTCCAAAATCATTTCAGTGGTTCATCAACTCGTAACAGAGTGAACGGCATTTCTGAAGTGACTTTGCAGCCCTCCAGGGGCTACAATCATACTATGCAAGTTTGCAGAGGCCAGTTCCCTTCTGTAGTTCGAATGAGACATAAGAAAGATGATTCCGCTTCCAACCTGTAAGGCAACAGAAGGGGAAAAAATGCTTTAGTGTTGCTTTGAGTGTGTTGCATCTGTACGACTTCATCAGCACACTGCGTACACACACACACACACACACACACACACCCACACACACACACAGGTATCTGTACGACTTCACCGGCACACTGCGCCTCATCAACCACCAGTACGTACATACACACACACACATGCACGCACGCACGCGCACACACACACACACACACACAGGCATTTGTACAACTTCACCGGCACACTGCGCCTCAACAACCACCAGTGCATACACACACACACACACACACACACACACACACACACACACACACACACACACACACACACACACAGGTCCTCATAAGAAAGCGAGAGGAAATGGGGAAAGTGAGCTGAGGGTTGTTTTAGGCTGAGTAACTGCCCCTGCGAGGTCACCAGGTCGACCCTGAGCGATACCTGACCTCACTCTCGTTACAGGAAATGAAGTGTCCGCGAGAGTGAGTGAGTGAGTGAGTGCACTACCCTCGGTGCTCCAGAGTACAGTACACCACACCAAAACACCTACCTGACTCAGCAAGGAAAGGAAATGAGAAAAACTACAGGGTTGCACCTGGATTTAATCCTGTCATTTTAAACTCTCCCTGACACTTTAGAATAAGGTACATAAGTAGGCATTTCATTAGCATTTTAATATTAATGCTGAAGTATGTGTCTGTTAATGCTAAACAAATGCCTATGTTGTAAGTATTTTTGGGCTTGTGTGCCTTTATTGTGATAGGACAGTGAGAATATTGACAGGAAATTAGTTGGAGAGAGAGATGGGGTAGGGTACACACTACGCACTGCACCACAGCCCCCCCCCATTAATATGTGATTATTAAAGAAGGAACTCATGCTTTGAACTCAGTGGTTAAATTGGCTTTTGTAAGGAGCGGGAGCCCTGCTTTACTCAGAGTGGTCAATATCTCACGCTATTGTATTACCATAAATACTGTAGCAGAGGGAGCTCAGCTCCAGCTGGCTGTATTGCTGAGGTTAAGAGGGGGAGCAGAACTCCAAAGGACTCCAGCCCAATTTAAACCACAAGTTTGTACCACATAACATAAACAGTGTACAGGTAACAAGTAACAGTGACATTAACAGTCTTTTCATGCGTTCATTATGAATCGATCATGAATTAATCAATTTCTTAACCTTTGGGCTGTACTGAGCATGTGCTGAGTGACTCACCTGCATGAGTTTGGAGTCGTGTCCCGTGTAGACTACAATACCCACAACCCACTGGGTGTTTCTGAGCTGGGCTCCACGCAGCAACACCTGGTCCGGACCCAGAGGAGCTGGGCTGAAATCGGTGAAAAAGCAAAAAAACAAAGATGATATTCACATTCAGACATCTGAAATATCTATATGTACACATAATATAACATTTCCATTAAAAGCCAAACTGCTCTGTGAAATTAATACACATAATATAACATTTCCATTAAAAGCCAAACTGCTGTGTAAAATTAATACTTTTATGCAGTTAACTTCCACCATGTGTCATGTGTGTGCCACCTAATATGAAAGCGCTGTGTCCGTTTCTGCTTTTAAATCCAGGCTAGAATAACACCTATGTCTGCTCTGGCCTTTTCAGAGCACCAAACCCAGCTGTACTGGTCCCTCGCTCCTTTACTGGGGTGAAACACTGTGTTAAACATTGGTGAATGTTTAATATACACATGCTTGTAGATTTTAACTGAATAAATTGTTTATTTCTGTGTCATATAAAGCCCTTGTGTCAGTGGAAGCTGTGTTTAAATATGTTTTATTTATACATTTTAATTGCTCACTCGCGCGCTAGCGACTTCAGCGTAGCTGGTTAAGTGGAGCGACTGTACTCCCACAAACACAAGCTGCTACCTGCGGTGCTGGGTCAGAAATCACTATGTGAACGAACAAAGCCTCTCAGTCTGAGACAGAACAGATGTCCACTTCTCCAGGCTATTTGTACTGTCTGTTTATTGTGTGTGTGTGTGAGAGAGAAAGAGAAAGAGAGAGAGAGAGAGAGAGAGAGAGAGAGAGAGAGAGAGAGAGTGTGTGTGTGTGTGTGTGTGTGTGTGTTTATTGTGTGTGTGTGTTTATTGTGTGTGTGTGTGTGCAAGTATCTGAAAGTGCGTGTGTGTGTGTGTACGCACTGGTGGTTGTCAAGGCGCAGTGTGCCGGTGAAGTGGTACAGATCCCTCTGTGTGTGTGTGTGTCTGTGTGTGTGTGTACGCACTGGTGGTTGTCGAGGCGTAGTGTCCCGGTGAAGTCATATAGATGCCTGTGTGTGTGTGTGTGTGTACGCACTGGTGGTTGTGGAGGCGTAGTGTCCCAGTGAAGTCATATAGATGCCTGTGTGTGTGTGTGTGTGTGTGTATGTACTGGTGGTTATCAAGGCGTAGTGTCCCGGTGAAGTCATATAGATGCCTGTGTGTGTGTGTGTGTGTGTGTACGTACTGGTGGTTATCAAGGCGTAGTGTCCCGGTGAAGTCATATAGATGCCTGTGTGTGTGTGTGTGTGTGTGTGTGTACGTACTGGTGGTTATCAAGGCGTAGTGTCCCGGTGAAGTCATATAGATGCCTGTTGGGCCCCTCACACTCCAGCCGACCCGCCAGAGTCATCAGCTCCTCCAGGCCCTGCAGACACGCCGTCTGGGACAGACCCTGCACACACACACACACACACAAACATGTTAAACACACACACACGTTACACACACACATGGACATGTTACACACACACACACACACACACACACACAGATGTTACACACACACACACACGGAGATGTTACACACACATAGAGATGTTACACACACACACACACACACACACACACACACACACACACACACACACACACACACACACACACACACACACACATGGACATGTTAAACACACACGGAGATGTTACACACACACACACACGTGACACACATACGCATGCTACTTACATGCCATTTTTGACAGACCCTCCAGACACACACACATGGACACATTAAAACACACACACACACACTTTAAATTTAATTTAAAATTTAAATTTAAAAAGAGGCCCACCCACCTGTCGGATCTTCAGGTTGGTCTCTCCGTCCAGGTTGGAGGTCTCTATGTAACACATGGCCTGCGGTTCACTGGGGGACAGAGGGAGTCAGGAGAGGACAGCTGAGTCGAGGGCTCCAGTATAACACACCAAGCAATTTAGACAACCATATGTCACGCATCCCCACAGCAAAACTGCTCAACACAGCAACAACTCAGATCACAACAAACTACTTTCAACTACAACCCATGGATATACTCTGCCATGCAAAGATATGAAGACTCACACACACACACACACACTCACACACACACACAGAAAGACAGACAGACAGACAGTGTGGCGCTAACCTGGAGGACACTATGACCATGTCAGCCGGAAGATGCTGCCCATTGGTCACCTTCACTATGTCCCCAACTGCCACCTAGTGGCCAGGGTGCGGCATTACGGCAGCATGGAAGGAGAGAATGCATGAGAACACCAAGTTAGCGGACAGCGGTGAGACAGTGGAGACAGCAGGTAACGTAGGACTATAGAGTAAGATGAAGGTGAGACAGGTCGCGGTGAACGGGAGACAGGTACTACCCAACACACACACATAGACAAATGAAAGCGTTAAACTAAAAAGACATGATTATGTCTTTTCTGCGGAAAAGGACAAGGAGGAAAAATAAAACAAAAGGCATCAAGAGTAGTTGTAGCTATACAAGCCACACAAAAGTTAGCCTTGCAATACAAGATGTCGAGAATGTCCTTCTAACATCTTCTCTCAAACCTTACAAGACCAAATGGTGCATTGAACCACAATATTTCAATCAAAGCTTTAGGTTTCAGCAAAACAAGTCAGTCAACTGTGTCATCACCTTTACACATTCAGCTTTGGAAATAATTAAGAAACCACTGCAAATTTTCCTAAACTCAGCGTCTCTACATTAATGACAGCCATTCGTTTCCAGTGTCAGTTGAATTTGGAATTTGGGACAAATGTTGTCAGTCATTTACAGTATAAAACAAAAATGTTCACTTTACTCACACATATACCTGTAAATAGTTAAATCAGAGAAACTAATAATTTTACAGTTGTCTCTTAATTTTTTTCCAGAGCTGTATTTGCGGCAGGTCAACCCTTCTGGTCTCCTCTGCATGAGTACAGGAACATACAGCAGGCTGAGGGAGTCTGCACATGGGGGGCTCACCTGCTTCCAAATGACTGTCTGCCAGGACCCATTCCGCAGCACTGCAACACAAGGCCATCAGTGAAGTCATGTCATCTTACACACACATCGCCATATTCACACACACACCTTACAATGTCACAGACTAACACACACTGAAACATACACAGAACATATATACAGTTTTACACAGGCACAGATACACACACACACACACACAGACACACTGACAATACCTGTTGTCTTTTTCTTGTTCACTGTATTGTCTGCTTTGTGCCTTTTCTGCAAAGAGAATCAAACATAGTGTGAGCAATCTGCCATAATATTTGCTGAGATTGTGGAGATACGTTTAGTAACGGCTCAAAAGAAGATAGTTGGTTTACATGAAGGCATCCAGTGAGGCTAACACGAGGATAGCCATCTGCCATAATATTTGCTGAGATTGTAGAGATACGATTTGCAACGGCTCAAAAGAAGATAGTCAGTTTAGATAGTTGGTTTAGAAAAGTATCCACTGAGGGTAACAAGATAGTTTAGTATGTGCTTAATTCTGCCCTACAAAGGCAAAGTGCAGTAACTATGTGAACATTGACACTGAGAAAAATACCTTCAAAGTTGTCATTCTGCCCAGTCAAACATTTTGTAGGTATAATAGTGGTGATGCTTTTATGTACTTTCTTAATAGGAAGAAGCAAGAAATGTAGTCACAAGACAACTGTCTAAATTCAGTTTTGACAAAATATGTAATTACTGCCTTTTGGCTTTGTAGGGCAGAGTTGGTATTATTATTAGTATTATTATTATTATGGCTTGGTATGTGTTTAATTGGTAGGGGACCAGGAGTTAGCCTTAGCCTGGTGTCGTTAGCATTAGCCTGGGGTCGTTAGCGTTAGCCTGGGGTCGTTAGCATTAGCCTGGGGTCATTAGCGTTAGCCTGGGGTCGTTAGCATTAGCCTGTGAGGATGTCATTAGCGTTAGCCTGGGGTCGTTAGCATTAGCCTGGGGTCGTTGAGGATGTCATTAGCGTTTGAGGAAGCAGGTGGAGAGAGGGTGACTCACGTAGTCCTCAATGATCTCTTTGATCCCCGCCACCGTCAGGATGAAGATGAGGGGGACCAGGGTCGTGTACCGCCCTGTGGGAGACACATCAGGGATTTGCTGCCAGGGAGAGAGACGATAAAAACAATCAGCAGAAGATTTTACAAAAAGAATCAGCCAATATGAAGTTAAGCTGTCATTACACCACCACAGGTTAATAAGTTAGTTCATAACAACTATGAGAATTGTTATCATCATAACAGTATTTGGAAAGATTCTGTAAAGAAGTCATTGTGTCATATTTGATGTGTTGCTACAGAAATGTATGTATGTGCTGACAGCAGATGCATCACCACATTAAGAGAGAAAGCTCATCTTTCAAGCATCCGCAGCAGCTGAGCAAACATTGCATAATGACAGTGATGCTGTGCTGGAGCAGTATCAAAGAGGCCCCAAGGCACGCTGACTGTCTGAGTTTCACGTTCAGTGTGGCTGAACTGTGTGTTTGTATGTGTGTGTGTGCGTGTGTGTGTGTGTGTGTGTGTCAGTAAGTGTATGTGTGTGTGTATCAGTGTGTGTCCAGTGTCATGGTCAGAGCATCTTTAGGCACCAGGGCGGCCGCCCACCCCCCACTCCCACCATCCCATGTTGCCTGCAGCTATGACAACAATGGAGGTCAGGGGTCAGGGGTCACTAGAGCAGACGGACATGAGCTGTGCCCCACATGTGCACTCGTTCACCATATAGTGCATTATACTGAGTCGGCCATATTGTCAGCTCTGTCCAAACTCTCACAGGGAAATTTAATTTACTTCATGGTGTAGAATGTGACTGTATTGCTTTCCCTTTATTAACCAGTATTGTGTACCTCAATCATTAATATTAGTGGGTCTATGTAACTGCCGTAGAGATGTGTGTGTATGTGTGTGTGTGTGTGTGTGTGTGTGTGTGTGTGTGTGTGTGTGT
>CM050203.1:4887500-4902500 GCA_027475355.1 Coilia nasus | reverse complement strand
AGGAGATAAGAGATCGCGTGTCTGCACTGAATTAACGGAAATAGCCAATGCACGGACCCTGAGAGCCAGAAGCGGAGGGCGTGCTGGCCAAACACACACACACACACACACACACACACACACACACACACATCATAGATGACGGTGCAACCTCCAACAGACAGACACTCATATCACAGATGATGGTACACCCACGCACACATGCACACACAAACAAAAAAACGCACACACATCGCAGACGATGATGCCCGCACACACAAACACACACACACACACACACACATAGCATGAATGTGCACATACACACACACACACAGACACATGCACAGCATGAATGTGCACATACACACACAGCATGAATATGCACACACACACACACACACAGCATGAATGTGCACACACACACACACACACACACACAGCATAAATGTGCACACACACACACACACACACACACAAACACACACAGCATGAATGTGCACACACACACACACACACACACAGCATAAATGTGCACACACACACACACACACACACACACACAGCATGAATGTGCACACACACACACACACACACACACACAGCATGAATGTGCATATACAGTGTAGTGTGGCTCTAAGTGCACAGGCTAAGTGCTTTACTGCAGAAAGCAGCTTTGAGCGCGCACTGCTCCGACCAGTGTAAGCGACCTGCCCAGTAATCTGCTTCTCTTGGGTATCCATCCACTCCTGAATTATGGAAGAACGACCTTTCCCGCAGGAACTAGTACACTGATTAATTGTACTCTGTTCCGTACCTTTAACTAAATTCTGCCCTCCTGCCAGACAATGTTAACCGTTCAGGTTACTACCGTGGACCTCACAGAAATGTGTTGCTTTTGCAGACTCTAAAAATGTTACAGTCAAATCTGATATACAAACACACCATGCCATTTGGAATGCAAGTGTGTGTCAGATTTATTTGGATATTCTCTCTTCATATTTTGGTCACGTAGAGAACTCCTTTAACTTGTCCTTTAAATACTCATCCCCTTTCTTTAATTATGATGATGTTAATGCCAGTTTACAGTGCTTGCGTACATAAGCACGTAACTTCTATTCCTATTATATTCTATTCCTAACACCAATGCGTGTAAATACAGTACGCACTTTCCTCTGGCTGAGAGATAGCTCCAAATGTCGGCTGTCAACCATTTTAAAGCATAATGACCCGGTCCACACAGTGTTCTGTACACAGGGTCTTTCCTGAATATTCCCAGTGTGAAATTGGGAAAGAACCCCACCGGATCGACACAAAGCCCACAAGCAAAAGAATGAAAGAATGGCCTTTTGTTGGCAAACAAGAACACAAAAGCAAACAAAAACATACAGGGTGGCATACAGGCGCTTAAGAGAAAGGGGCAAGTGCAGTTCTCCAAATCCTGTTACGATATCACTCATGAAAATAACAAACGCATCATGACGAGGGTGCAGCAGAGAGGACTGGACAGACACGCAACGGACGTATACTTTTGGGGAAGCCTGCGTGTTAAAGTACTACAGTACCAGACTGTGGCAGACAGGGAGCGGGGCAGTGGTGGTGCCTCAAAATGAACCCAAATGTCACAGCTATAAAATCTTAAGCATGTTTGTCTTGGTGAGTTTATCTACCTTTGCAAATACTATGTCCTTCTATTAAGAAAAAAAGATTCTCTACTACTCTATTAGTAACCCTGGCTTCCCAGTCTTATTATGCACTGTTATATTACATCTTATTACGTTTTTATTTTTATTTTCATGAAGAAGGTGAATAGTCCTTACCTGACATGGTTGTCACAGAACTTGGTGATCTGGGGCCGGTTGAGGTAGACCGTCCTCGCTGTGGCGTCTATGGGGTCCGCCTGTGAAGTTGTCCCGGACATCTCATCGTCTGCCTTGCGATAACCGGCGGACGAGCAAGCAGGTCCTGCACCGTTCGATTGATGGGAAAGAGGCGAGGCTAGCGTGAGTGCGCGTGGAACACAAGGGGAGACATAAAGATGTGGGTTTACAGTTTAGTGGGGGTGGCAACAAAAACCCTTCTGTATGCTGATGTAAGCTGCCGCTCGATGTTAATGACGTTTCCCCCCATCCTAAACACCCCTCTATCTAAACCCCAACCCCGCCCCACCCCATCCCATCCCGACACCCATTCGCATCCATTACCCTGCTCTTCTTTCATCACTCGCGATGCTCCGTCACCAGTACACAACACACGCGGTGCCCACGAGACCCTCTGTATAGAATGTGCTGATGGATGCACCGCGTTCAAACAAACAAGGTTTAGCGAGAAACCTTATACACCCACAGACATTTACAGTTTAATGTAAAGGGGGAGGCGCAACATTAATCTGTGCTGCATACACTGAAAGCTTTTCGTACACGCGAAAGGAGTCACAAGTCTGTGATTCGTTGATGTTGGTAGCCCGTCTTAACAGTGTTCTTTTCCAAATAAATCGCGCGTTTACGCACACTCCCCCTTATTTTTTCCATCATCCACGGCTCTGAATAATGAACCAAAGGGAGAGACGATTGTTTACCCAGCTGGCCTGGCACAACAAACACAAGCGACGACTGATGGGGGTCCGCCGTCACTCCTCGCTCTTCATTCAGCGTCTCTATGGCCAGTGTACCCGACCACGAACTGTGACTGGAGAGCGTTCCATTTCAGTGTCAGCGAGCCGCCCCTGGCAAAGCGAGGATGTCTTTTTATGGTCCCCTTTTTCACCGGCTCGGTAATTAACGACGCTCCGCCAGACAACTGCCCTTGTCTCCCCAGTAGTCCTTCCAGTGTTCCCTGAAGGATGGGCGCGCGGTTTATTTAAAGGGCCAGGAGCACTACAAAACTGTGGCAGCGCCTCGACGTCGCAGGTCGGTTTACTGGTTTAAATTACTCATGGAACAAGGCATCAGCCGTCAGGAGATCACTTTCAGTACTTTGACGGTTCCTGACGATTCCTTGCGGTTGTCTGCGGATATCCCACAACAGACCTTCCATTAATTTTGTGGGATGTTAACACTCAGTAGGGACGTGATTTCAAAACGCGCCTGGGTTGTCGAAAGACACTGGTTCTCCCGAAACTGAAAGGATCATATTTTAGGGAGATATAAATAATTCAAGTGATGATAACAATGGCTAAATGTGGCGGTGTCGAGTTACTATTTCTACGAACTCTGTTCTGGAGCAGCTGTGCAGAACCAACAGTATCACTGAACGCTGCTGCCTCGTAGCTTCAGGTCCATCCCCTCCCATTGATTTAACCCTACTTTCTGCCATGTGCGAAGCGGGGAGGATTAAGTTCCGTTGTGTGGGACGCCTGATAGCTTGTGGTTGATAAGATCAAAACAAACAGTATGCGAAAGCACAATATCATCAGTGTTTCACAAGCACAGTCTGCATGCAGAAACTTGTAGTCAGTCATGAGGACAGACGCTGTGATCACGCTGGTTGAAGTCCTTCTTTCTTTCTCACGCTCACACACACACATGCAGACACACAATATACAGGCCGACACACACACACACACACACACTTACACATTTACTCTCAGTCATATACGTAGTACATACAAGCGCATAGACACCCACTAGTTTGTTACACAATGCACAAAGCATACATGACACAGTTGCTCTTTAAAGGCACATGCAAAAAAGGGGATCCTGCAAGTTGTTACTTAATGCCCTCTGTGCCTCATCACAGAATAAACACACACACACACACACACACACACACGCCACTCGCCGTGGTGGAGGGCACACAGGCACACAGTACTCATGTGAACTGAGGCGTCGAGGGCAGAGAGTAACACGAAGAAACCAGCAGTCAAGAAACGCAGTCCGGGAGGGGAGGGAAGTCCGGGAGAGGTCAAAGGTCACAGAAGGCAACCCTGATAACCAGTGATCGCTTCCCTGACCCCACCCCTCCGAACAGAGTCCAAGCCATTAACCTGCAGCAGCAGCAACACACACACACACACACACACACACACATAACCCAACCCCACCCTCTCCGCCTTGCTTCGCAATTCACTTGGAAAATAGCCCATAACCACTACGGCAGATTTGTAGGCGCTCCGAGATCTAATGGTACCACAAGGTGACTTCCCTGCTTCCCGAAAGCACTCACACAGTGACGTGGGATAGCACTGGCAGCCTGGGGGGGGGGGGGGGGTTCCAGAGGGGACGCACGGTGGACCACGGTGCTAAATCAGACAGGTTTTAGTAGGGGTGTCACTATATGTTGTATCGCAATACACTGTATCGATTTAAACATCAATATCGTGATACTAATTTTCACAATATACTATATCAATTTCTGACTCCTGCCCTATGCACTTTCTGTTTTTGAGTTATGCTGAGTTCAGTAACTCTGAGTTATGTTGATTTAATTTAGTTTTGATAAGATGTAAGACTATCTAGATCATAAATAGCAATTGCAATAATTCAGCTCTATTTTTACATTTTCACTGAACTATGTGTACAATATCGCAATATATTACAGTATACCCAGTATCGCAATGTATCGCGATAGAATCGTATCGTGCCAAATGTACCGTGCTATGTATTGTATCATAAAGTCCTTGTCGATACCCACCGCTACAGGTTTTAGAGGAGTGAACATGATTTCCTCTTACCATTTCTCAAAGTGCCGTACCCCACTGCTGGCCCCTTCCTTCCTCCCTCCCTGAGTCGATGATCCTTCTCAGGGTACATTTCTGTTCACACCTAGCTCAGCACACCCAGGAGTGTTTACAAGAAGCATGAGGACCAATACAGGCCCTTACATCTCCACTCCTATCTCCCCCACCCCACCCAACCCAGCCCTACCCCACCCCTCCCAGAGCTGATGGCAGCTCTAATGCGCACGGTAGCGTCAGAGCTTGGTCACTCATCGATAAGGCTGAGAGCCAACTGATTCATGACACAGAGGCGGAGAATCAGCAACTTATCAGGTACAGATGGGGGAAGAGGACACACTGCACGCCAGCTAGCACACACACACACACACACACACATGCACACACACACGTGCACACCCACACACACACACGCACACACACGCACACACACACACGCACACACAGACACGCACACACACGCACACAAACACACACACGCACACACCCTTTGTCATATAGCAACAGTCAATCATTTTTGAATGTACTATCAGTTTAATTAAGACTGCATGTTAGGTGTTACTGTTTACCGGTTCCAAGTAGACACCATCGTCAAGAGCGCTGAGACAAGACTAGGTTGTCAAAGTAAAAGTCTTTAAAATGTTTTATCATTTTTTCAATGCCTCTTGCACACAAAGAATGTTTGGCTTTAGATTAAATTTATCTCTTGTGAGACCTTTCACCCAGCTACTGCAGTTGGGACAGAGGCACCGTGACTTAATAATAATAATAATAATAATAATAATAATAATAATAATAATAATCTCTACTTGTATAGCACAATTCATACGAGATGCAGCTCAAAGTGCTTTACAGTTTGGCAAGAACACCACAAGACAACATTTCTTGCAGTCCAGTGGCCCCGGAGCGGACAAACATAATAACGCAATGATGTAATGACTCAATGCCCCGTTAATGCGGGCTCTTGCATGACGCAATGACGCAATGTCACAACGATGCAATGCCCCGTTTATGCGGGCTCTTGCGTGGTGTAATAATGCAATGTCACAATGACAGCTGGTTTGGTTAGCTGGTTTGGCTCATAGCTTGGCCTCAGGATCTCTTCTCAACTGCTCAACACACTACACCTTTACATTACTTTTAGCGGACGCTTTTATCCAGAGCAACTTACAGTTACTTAGGTACAGTGTGTGGGGTTACATGCCCTGCTCAAGGGCACTTCAGCCATGGATGAGGGTGCAGGAGAGCACTGGTTGCTTACTCCCCCCACCCACATTCATCCTGCTGGCACAGGATTCGAACCTACTACCCTCTGATCCCGAGACCAACTCGCTTCCCATAAAGCCACAGCTGCCTGTACAACAGTGAGCCCTGATCAGATGCCAGACTCTCTCAAACATTTTTGGTCATTAACCTATCTGAGCCCCACATTACCCTCCCGAGTGTGTGTGTGTATACACTAATGCTTGTGAATGGACACACACACTTGCAGGGGTTCTCTTCACTGGACTGTGAACTTAAACGAATACAAGTGATCACAAATTCATGAACGTGATGTATCCAAGAGTGCTAAGCTGTCTCCCGCGGTCATGGGAGATACACACAGACCCAAAAACAGCTCTGCTGATAGGCTCCTTAGGGCGTATACAATGTCTCTGACGGTAAATCATTCATAAGCTTATCAACACAATGTTTCGCCATCTTGATGTTGCGCCATTACTATGTAATATGACTGTAATATGGTTTAATTCATTACTTACTTAAGTTAGATATTTTTATTTGTGTCAGCTGGTTGCAGCTGTTGTTCTTATAAACTGAGCGGTCTCCGGCTGTCATGATAGACAGTGTAGAATTCGGACATGTATCACATCTATACTCAATGACCTTGTCTCATGTCTCTGCCCATATCTGACAGGCAAACGTCACAGATAGGTCGCATGACACTTGTCAAGGCCTGCAGGAACCTGCGGACGCAAACCTCCACCCTGAGCAGGTTTACGCTCAGATAGGTCGGAGTGACACCAGCCATCTGCACATCCGCACTAAACAGTCCTGAGCAGAACCTTGGAGAGATGTCGTTCCTACACGCTCAGAAATAGCTACGGGGACATCCAGGCCTAGCCTTGCCTTGTTTGGTACATGGCTTACTTTAGCACACATCAGATTCCCTAAAATCGTGCATGCCATTGTTATGATTTAAAAATAGATGACATTACACTTAGCTGACGCTCTTATCCAGAGTGAGTTATTTAGGTACAGTCCCTGGAGGAGTGAGGGGTTAGATGCCTTGCTCAAGAGCACTTCAGCCATGATTGAGGTGCAGGAGAGCACTGGTAGTTTACTCCCCCTCCCTCATTTTTCCTACTGGAATGGGATTCGAACCTGCGACCCTCCGACCAAGCCCAACTAACCACTAGGCCACAGCTGCCCCATTAAATGATGAATAAAATGAATAAAATGATTGCCATTCTGAGAAGGGTCCTAGGAGCTGCAAGGTACACACATTGGGCATCGCACCCATGTCTCCTGCCATCGTTACCCATCCTTTGCCACCACTGCCAACTGATCTTCGCCCATCCCAGACTTAGCTGAAGCCGATGATACAATTTTTTGAGCAATATTGCCAGGAAACAGATGCTGTTTTGCCACTTTCCGACTACTGTAAAGCTACACTTTTTTATCAGGGGGACTTAAATTATCAGCATAGAACTTGTCACAATCATCCAATCAGATTATTAGCAAACTTTTATGTTGTTGCCCAGCAACATTGCTCAAGAAGTTGCTCCATGTATCCTCACTTTTAGAAGTTCACTTGCAGCCTCCAGACACAGTTTTGTCCTATTTGTACCAGTTATTTTATCCTGTTGTATTCTTTTAATAAATCCATCATCACTGACCCTGATGCAACTTGTCACGCATCTCTCGACTGCAAGTTCACTATAGATGATCAGAAGAGAGACAACACAGCACAGAGCTGACAAGAGAACTCACTTAAATCAAACATCAGACACACACCCTAAAACAGTCTGCTAATAGGCTCCTCAGAGCGTATGTCATATCTCAGAGGATAAATCATTAATCAGCTAATAAAAAAGATTTTCCAACAACCATCTTGATATACTTCCATTTCCTATGAAATGCCACCATAATAATCATGTAATATCACCTCAGGGTTTAAATTTATTAGCTCTCCACTCATGAAATATTCTCAGATGGTAAATCATTCTTCAGCGAATAAAAAACTTTTTCCAACCACCGTCTTGATATGCTTCCATTTACTATGAAATGCCACTGTAATAATCATGTAATATTAGCTCTCCAGTCATAATGTACTTTATTAAGTTAGATATTTGTGTGTGCAGGTTATAGCTGTTGATCTAATATACATTATTTAATCTATAAATAACTTGCGGTTCTATTCCATGGTGCTTGGCCAAGGAAAACTACTGTACCTAGTTTAGCAGTGCTCAGATGTCATTTTATCAGATAGACAAGCAGCCCATGGCGAACAAATGCAGGCGCTGGCTTCCTCCTTTTCATGACTAATTCACCAGCTTAGCCCTACACGACTTCTGATTCTGCCCACATAGGGCAGCTTCACCCTACACGACTTCTGATTCTGCCCACATAAGGCTGCTTCCACCCTACACGACTTCTGATTCTGCCCACATAGGGCAACTTCACCCTACACGACTCTGCCCACATAGGGCAGCTTCACCCTCCAAGACCTCTGATTCTGCCCAAATAGGGCAGCTTCACCCTACACCACTTCTGATTCTGCCCACATAGGGCAGCTCGTGTATGAGGCACGCAATACAAAACTATAACAAAAACCATCCGCCAGCACCAGTTAGCTGTTATTACACAAGTACTTTAACATGAGAATAAATATACCAAGCCACACTTCACATGCTAACTTCCTGAAGGGCAAGGTTGGGAAATGATGGGAAAGCTAGCAAGAACAAGATGTTATAGCGTAAGTTTGCAATCAGTACACATAGGGAGGGAAAGTAATCTCATCGCCCCCTGCTGGTTGCGTTCCCCACCTCTATCGAAATGAATGGGATTTTTTCTTCAAAAAATTACATTTCGGCTCACACTCCAAAGTTAAGATAGTGGCTTTCATATGATATGCATGCTGGGCAGTTCTATCGATTCAGGTGGTCATACTTTCTTTTTTTCACTAATCCGAATTGTTTTTAATGTTAATTAAAAAGCTGATAAAGGACTACACTGAACGATAGGCGCGTGTATGACGTCACCGCAAAATCTGGCGCCTGCCCAAATCTAACAGTTAGCTGCCGGCGAGAGAAGTAAGTGAAATCCAACGATTGTGTACATGAAACTCATCTGATTATAAGAATCCACAACCGTAGCTTTATGGAATCTTTATGAAATGTGAAAACTGGCATTCATTTGTTTCTCCGTGGTTGCAATCAGTTACGAATTACAGCATGGTGAACTTGTGTTTACTGACGTAACGGGAGCGACTCAAAGTTGTAGTCCGTTTATGACAAGTTAGGCACAATTTAGATTTTTTAAAATAGGACGAAATTTCACACAATACTTTCACAGTTAGTAGATAATCCCCATATATAGCCTGAAAAATATGTCTGGTGCACAAGTTCCGTGTCATACCTTTGTGGGATTTTTTTAAAAATCGGTCTATGGGATTTTTAATGGGATCGCTCTGGGGATAGGAACGCCACCGCTAGGATCGCTGTGTTCCACTTTCCCTCCCTATAGGTCTGATAGTATACTTCAGGAAAAAATCCCACTTCTTTCCCCCTTTCTCTCCAGCTGAGTATTTACAATGTGAACACCAAAGCAGGAAGGTGTGTGTAGACGGGCAGGTAGGTCACCCAGTGGTTTCAGTTCGTTGAATAAAATGAATATGGCGACATGGTTTCTACAGACCTGCGGCAGCCACAGATGACAGTGTTTTTTTGATGTTCCTGCTAAACAATCTAATCTAGTTTTCATAGCTGTTGGGATGTACAGACAATTTTGAAAAGAAAAAATAAATAAAGTCATAACCTACATAAAACCAGGAAATCAACTCCTGCTTGCCTTGTTTGTATACCATGTAACCACAGCAACCACCTGTTGAACAGGTCTTTCATGGGTGTGTAAGATCAGGCGCTTTCACACTGCCAGAATTACCGGTAATTTCAGCCGAAATTAGTGGGTCGTCTGTTGCGTTCACGCTGCCGACACCCCAATTCGACCCACCTCGGACCCTACACTTTTTTGCGACCCGGGGCGTGTGTGTACACGAGCCGAGGCGAGACGGGGGGCGGGGTGTGGTGACGTTTCACAACTGCCACCACCCACCGTCGGGACTTTTAAAACAGGGGAAACAGCTGAGCAGAACTACAACTTGAAAGTGCATGATTTTGAGTAAGAAAAATTGCGAGTTCACTTCCTGTTACCCCAGTAGTCGTAGCGTCATTTTAAACCCTGTGGTTGCGGGAAACTTTTTTTTAGAAACACAACAATGACATGACAATGGAAACGGTAGGGTAAATGCTATGCCGAACATTTTATGTTAAATAAACAGCATATTTTGAGAGACAAATCATTGTGTTGTGTGCCTTTTAACCAGGAGAGAAAATGTTTGAAAACTGTAGAGTAATGTTGATGTTTGATGATAGCGCTACTGTTCTGTTAAGGAAACATATGTTCAGAGCGCATCCATCAATATATCTCCATATATTGTGAATATCCTGAAATATGTGACTGCAAATATCCCCACAAAGACCACTATCACCCAGTGCATCTTCACCCTAAGTGTTGTGGGCTTTTTCGACGTGGGCGAAAATGTGTGGATAGAGTAAATTATTTAATGATAGCGCTATAGTTCACCTGATGGTGCCATGTACAAATAGCTACAGTAAATCGGCATCAAATGTATTCTTTGCATATATTTGCAATCCCATGTAAGCATCCAGGTGCAGTACAGTACCATGTCATTTGCACTTGAATGGTTGTGCAAATAGCCAGCAACAACTCTGTGCGGAATACAGAATAAATACTTTGCAGGCAGGTGTATTTACTACGATGCAAGGGTCATCGCGTCACTGTACATGCCCAGCAATATGCGTGGCGTAATATTACAGTGCCACTGGGCTACGCCTCCTCAACCCACCTTTTCAGAAGAGGGTTGAAAAACACGGCGTGCGCTCACGCTGCCGCACCGGGTTAAATCAGCGTGTCGTACCGTGTCGCCACCCCGTGTCGTGCAGTGTGAAAGCGCCTATCAATAGATATGCGGTCTGTGCCGCCATGACCCACTGGCGTACAGTGAGAGGGCAGAGGCGTGCTGGGATTGCTCGGCCCGGCCTCTGGTGGATGTGTATAAGATCAGAGGACATGCAGCGAAGGCCCTCCTGTGCCAGCGTGACCCGCTGGCGTACAGTGAGAGTCTGAATGAGAGGGCAGAGGCATGCTGGGATTGCCGGCTGGCTGGGTCGCCGTGTGGTCGGGAGCCAGACTTTCACTGCCGCCCCACAGCTGAGGCCCCTGCTGAATAATGCAGGACCTTCCTCAGGCTGCATAATTCATCCGCTCGCCCATGTCACGGTGCTTATTACACCCCTACCACCGTACCACCGCAGGGGCAGGGGCAGAGACAGTACTGACCGCCATCCAACCGCTCGCCCATGTCACGGGCGTTACTACACCGATGCCACCACAGGGACAGGGACAGGGTCAGTACTGACCGCCAGCCCATGTCACAGTGATTATTACACCGATGCCACCACAGGGACAGAGACAGGGACAGTACTAACTACCGTCCACCCACTTGCCTATGTCACGGTGCTTATTACACCCCAGGGGCAGGGGCAGGGGCAGGGGCAGGGGCAGGAGCAGGGGCAGGGACAGGGACAGGGGCAGTACCAATCACCGTCCACCCGCTTGCCTATGTCACGGTGCTTAATACACTCCTGCCACCGCACCACTGCAGGACAGGGACAGGGGCAGGGGCAGGGGCAGGGGCAGGGGCAGGGGCAGGGGCAGGGGCAGTACTGACCGTCGTTCCGGACGCTCGTCCATATCACGGTGCTTATTACACCCCACTGCCAGCACAGGGACAGGGACAGCATCAACCACCGGCTGACCGCATGGCTATGTCATGTCATGTGCTTATTACACCCCTGGCACCACACCACCCCAGGGACAGGGACAGATGTCCGGCCGCTCGTCCACATCACAGTGCTTATTACACCGCACCACTGCCACCACAAGGACAGGGGCAGGGGCAGGGGCAGGGACAGGGACAGGGGCAGGGGCAGGGGCAGGGGCAGGGGCAGGGACAGGGACAGTACTGACCGTCGTTCCGGCCGCTCGTCCACATCACAGTGCTTATTACACCCCACTGCCACCACAAGGACAGGGGCAGGGGCAGGGGCAGGGGCAGGGACAGGGACAGGGGCAGGGACAGGGACAGGGACAGGGACAGGGACAGGGGCAGGGGCAGGGGCAGGGGCAGGGACAGGGACAGGGACAGGGGCAGGGGCAGGGGCAGGGGCAGGGACAGGGACAGGGACAGGGGCAGGGGCAGGGGCAGGGGCAGGGGCAGGGGCAGGGGCAGGGGCAGGGACAGGGACAGTACTGACCGTCGTTCCGGCCGCTCGTCCACATCACAGTGCTTATTACACCGCACCACTGCCAGCACAGGGACAGGGACAGGTGCTCTTCTACGATGACAGGAAATAGCAGTGGCCGACCGTCACTCATTCCCCACCCCCCCATGTCAGCACACTAATTAGCGGCCACACCTGGAGGGTGTGTGTGTGTGTGTGTGTGTGTGGTGGGGGTGACGTCGGATGGTGGCATTGTGCTCTTGTCACCGGATTAGGCAGCCCGGCAATAATAACGGTAACTCTAGAAGCGCCAGCACTGACAGCCATGGAAAGTGAAAGGCAAGTCATGCAGAGACACAGGAAGTGATGAAATATAAACTCTTATTATGAAGCTCCGGGTCCATTGCTTGAGAGAGAAAGGAAGGAACAGGAACAAAAGAGAAACCGGAGCGCCCTGTGGATACACAACAGCACTAGGAAAAGTTCTCAGCAATGGCAGCTATGCTTTCCAGCAACAAATGCAGCACAAAAACAACACAACACAACACAACACAAAGGCAAGCAATGGAGGGGACAAGAAGTCATTGGCTGTTCCTGTGCCACTGGAGTTCAACCAAAGCATGCACACCCAGAGTTTCAACTGGGAGCAAGACTAAAGAACAGTCAGCACAGGTGCAAAAGAAAAAAGTCTGCTCAACCAGGGTTTTACTCTCACATTTTTACGTCACAGTAAAGAAATAAAACATTTGGGAGTAAAAACCTGGTTGAGCAGACTTTTTTATTTTGCACCTATGTTCCTGTGCCACTCCCACTAAAGCAGGACCAGGAGGGTCGTGACCCCAGCACCAGCCGGTCAGAAAAGCGTTGCGTTACCTACAGACCACTATGGTTTTGAGCGATAAATGCAGCACAAAGAAAGTGAGGTGCTTCCCTGGTTGTCATTGGCTGTTCCTGTGCCACTCCCACTAAAGCAGGACCAGGAGGGTCGTGACCCCAGCAGCAGCCGGTCAGAAAAGCGTTGCGTTACCTACGGCGCACCGTTTCGCCCTCGCCCTCCTCATCCTAGCCCGCCACGCCATCTTGCTCCCGTCGCCAAGGTGACCCGCGGGGCCCGACGACCCCTCAAGGGCCGCTTGTGAGGAGCGGCTGTGTTTCGCTCGTCGTCGTAGCGATGGATGGATCGGTCAGTCAGGAGCAAAAGCTTCTTAGAGTCCACACACACACACACTGACCAGAGAGCTAATCTCGGCTCTGTCGTCTCGGCAACTTCACCTGCTTCTAATCCCTCTCACAACTAATCCAGCAGGTGAGGCATTGTGAACAGATACACACAGACACAGACACACACACACACACACACACACAGTCCTGTGCACAAGCAGAGAAAAGCAGCCTTCTCCTCGCCAGTAAGAAACACACACGCGCATGCTGAACCAGCTGCCCGCCATGCATTCACCAGCATCCCTATCACACACACACACACACACACACACGCACACACACAAACAAGCTGTGAGGATCGATGTTAAAGCAGCACTATGCAACTTTTTCACGTTAGTTAATCATCTTCATAAGTCGGTAGATGTTTAAATGAGTCATTACCAGGGGAATGAAGACTTTCTCAACCGCCCCAGCTGTCTGTGGACAGAATACCACCCTTGCAATATCTGGGTGTCCGTCCCAGCTCCCTCAGACTTACAAAGTCTCGAATATCTCGAGAAGCAGGATCATGTTATATTCTAAAAAACGTTACTTACCTCGGTGAACATGACTACTTTTGTATTCGCCAGTTGCTCTGATCAGTTGAGTTGAAAACACATGCACAGGGTGAGGGGAAGGGAAAGCAGTCCATTTTTACGAGAGTGTCCATTTACTTGGAGACACTAGGGGGAGCTCCGTTGAGAGAAAGCACTCAAAGTTGCACAGTGCTGCTTTAACACACAAGCCGCCTGTCCCAAGTCCCAAGCACTGTCCTGTGCCCTCTAATGCAAACATGCGTTGTGGTGCATGCCTGAACGCATGCAGTAGCAATATGCACATGAGCCAGCACGGCCAAGACAGACAGAAAAACACACATTTGACAAAGAGGAAAAGAGAGAGATAAAAGTCAGTTAGAGCCCCACGTAAGTGCACGTGTGTGTTTGTGTGTGTGTGTGTGCGGGTGTGTTTGTGTGTGTGTGTATATGATGTGTGTGTGTGTGTGTGTAAGACAGAAAACACACACATTTGACAAAGAGGAAAAGAGAGAGATAAAAGTCAGTTAGAGCCCCACGTAAGTGCACGTGTGTGTTTGTGTGTGTGTCTGTGTGTTCAGGTGTGTTTGTTTGTGTGTGTATGATGTGTGTGTGTGTGTGTAAATAATGGAGAAATAGGAATATAACAAATAGTCCTGAGAATCTGGTGGGTGTAGTTGTGCATCTGTCTCTGCAAATGTATTTCTAAATAAACTAGCGTGTAAATGTCTGCTTTTCTGTGTGTGTGTGTGTGTGTGTGTGTGTGTGTGTGTGTGTGTGTGTGTGTGTTTGTGAGCGTGTCTGTGTGTGTTTGTGTGTGTGTCTGTGTGTGTTGGGCATGCGCTCTTGTGTCTGTGTCTTTGTGTGTTTGTGTATAATGTTTTTTGAGTGTGTCCGGGTGCGTTTGTGTATGTGTGTGTGTGTGAGTGTGAGTATGGCTGTGTGTGTTTTGGGGTAAAGGGGGGGGGTGACAGTTTGAGTGTGTGTCTGGATATGCATATGCATGCATTAACACACACACCTGTGC
>CM050203.1:4865000-4882500 GCA_027475355.1 Coilia nasus | reverse complement strand
GAGACGAAGCATAGTCAGAGACGTTGGGTCACCCTCGGTGGCGCGCAATGATATGCGTGTGCGCGCCTCTGGCGACTGGGGTGATCCATCGCATTACTCGTGTGAATCCCCTCCATAGGCGGATATTCTGCTATTCCGTCATCCTATCGGTCAGTGTATTACAGTGCTTTGGCATCCTAGCAGCTTATTGTACGCACAAAAATCAATTGTCAATAGAATTACTTTTACACGGACAGTAGTGATAATTACAAATTGCTTTAGGCAGCTTGCAGACTTGAAAGAAAGACACAGAACACTTTCCAGGCATAACAAAGCTTATTTTAATTCCCAGGTGAAGGAGCAGAGAAGAAACCCATGTTTTTACTTTATTACATAGTAACAGAATACATATTCTTCTTAACAGTTTTTTAATCATCACATTATAACATAATACATAGTCATATCTCCATGTTGTTTTTGTTTAATCTTAAATAAGAACTTAATAGTCAGTTCTGAACTTTATGGCCAAAGACCCCCTGCTCTGCCTCTTCTAAACATTCAGAAAGACACAGGACACTCAAACTTCACACTCAATCTTCTCCTGCACTCAGAACAGAAAACAAAGCCAACTTCTCTCTCATCTCAGACTGACACACACACACACACACACACACACACACACACACACACCAGGGGTGAAAATTTACTTTGCAAACTTACCAGCCACTGACAAATAAATGATAAAACCCACCAGCCACTCAACAGTAAATTATTGTTTTGTTTCCAAAATTTACCAGCCATTTCCATATTTTACCAGCATTTAGCTGGTGTGAATTCCCATCCCTTACACACACTCACGCACGCACACACACACGCACGCACGCACACACACACGCACACACACACACACACACTTTAAAGAGGAAAGGGCATCAGAACAAGCAGTATCTCACAGAACAGCCTTCTTCTTTTTCTGGTGTTGGACCAACAAACACTGAGAGACGCAAGATCCTAACCCAATGACAAAACATAACGAAAACATGTTGATCTTCATTGTTTGTTTGTATTTTTTTTCCACACTTGGCTGCTGTGTATACTGCCCCTGGTGGTGGTAGTGCAACACTGCAAAAAAGGAGGTGCAGCAAGAGTTAAGGTGGCTTTCAGTTTGACGGCCTGAAACACAAAATATCCGGAGAAAGATAAGCACCTAGAGAGAAGCAAGGGACAGACAACAGGCAGTGAAGAGAAGGTGACGGTTATTCAGGTGCAAAAGTACGCTTTTCAGCATGAGGAGAATATGAGTGTGTGGTTTAAATATAATACTTTAAACAAAATCTTCAGTCCTATTTGAAACTAGCGCTCTTAAGGATTTGTCTTTTACCCTTCCATCTAATCAGAATAAATACTATTCCTCCATTGGATCACTTCCTGGCACAAGTGCATGATGGGATATGGGTTACAGACGTTCTGATCATCTTCCACTCAGAAAGTCATGTGAATTGCGTTGGGGTTCGTCTTTGATCACACATGGTGTTTTTACTGCTGTAGCAAAATAGATGGGTGGGAAGAAACGGCATGCAAATCTATTTTATTAAAACACAGTCTGTTTGCTGGGGTGAAGTGCAAATTTTGTTTAATGTTTTAAAAAGATAATCAGATAACCCATCACTTAATGTTGAAGGAAGTTTCCTATTGACTGAAGCAAGGACTGACAGGTATGAACTGTAAACAGTACAATTATTTTTCCATTCTAAATCAATAACATGTGATTGAACAAAACAGGAAGTGAATGCCTATATGCCCAGAGGACCACCCTCTGATCTGGCGTTTTCCGTGTTGCCCACTGGCTGTAGTGTACGAGAAGAAGACACTGTTTAAAACGGTGGCAATGATAACCTTGTGAGCTTCTTTCCATATCAAAGAAATCTGAAGAACCAGCAAGCTGTCAAACAAAACTTGGAACTGATTAGAAACCTGAAGACCACATGGCAGATGAGATAAAGAAAGAAAAAATGTAATGAGACACAAATTAAAAATCACATCAATGGCATCCAGATAAACCATATTTAAATCCTGTTTGATTGAAGACGCATTAAAAGACGACCTTCCAAAGTCAAATCATTAAAGTGGAGGTCTCTAAATAAGAGCTTTTTTTTTAAATACAAAATGGAGGATTTCTTTATAAGCGCTTGAATCTTATGGGATTCTTTTAAGAATGCTAACTGGCATGGTTTTCCCATTTTCCAGGACCTATGATCTCTTTTCTGCTTCACAAAATCATTCCAGCCCAGCATGAATTGTCCATATATTTACACATCTGGGTTTAATCCAAGTCTTTTTCTGCCCGTCTGTCGATCTGTCTGTCTGTCTGTCTGCCTAAATGCTCCTCGAGTCTGTCTGTGTGTGTGACAGCGTATTGTAGACATGGGGGGAAAATTAAGATGACAGGAATGAGTGTCCTGCTAAAGGTAGCTCTGCGGCTAATAGACATGCTGTGTGAAGTAGAGGGGCCTCGCTAGCGCCACACGGAGGCCACTGAGGGGAGAGAGAAGAGTTGGGGGGGAAAAATTGCCGAAACACAAGAGGTCTAAAAAAATAAAGCTTTGTTAATTTCTCTGCATTATAGATTCCAACTTTTGGTATCTTTTTTTTTCCTGTCTAACTTCAGCTCGAATAGAATGGATCTCCATGAATGAAAACATTGAAGCGCCTATTTACAGAAAACACAGCTCCACCTAGTGGCCGGAGGTGTGAAATGTCACTGTGGGCAAGCCGGGGCGAGGGTTGGCGGGAGGGGGACTGCGCTAGAGCCAGGTGGGGGGCTGGGAGGTGCGGTCAGGCCGGGTCAGTCGTGGTGGCTGGCCAGCACGGGTTGCCTGCAGATGGGGCAGGTGTTGTTCTCGGACAGCCAGCGGTCGATGCAGTGGATGTGGAACTCGTGGGTGCAGGGCAGGCGGCGCAGCTTGTTGCCCTGGGCGTACTCGTTGATGCAGACGCTGCAGGCGCGGCCGGCCTCCGCCTCCAGGCTGGCCTGGCCGTAGGTGCGCGTGCCCAGGTTGTCGATCTGCTCTTTGGTGAGGCCGCGCGGGTGCTCCTCGTCCTCCTCGTCGTTCAGCAGGAAGAAGTGCGCCAGGCGCAGGATGGGCAGCGTGCCGTTCTCCACCAGGTTGTTGGTGTCCCTGCTGGCGGGCCGGCTCTCGCCCCCCACCCCTCCCGGGCCAGCCGAGCCCACCGACCCCACCCCTGTGCCCCCCGCCACCCTACCCTGCCCCCCGCCACCTCCAGCCCCCCCTCCGGACACCGCCTCCCCGTCCCCCCCACCCTGCCCGCCCCTGTCCAGCTCGGACGCTCCGGAGCCTAGACCCCCGCTGCCTTGGGTCCCGGTGCCCGGGCCCTCATTGCCGGCGGCGATGCCCCCGTCCTGTGCCCCTCCCCCCACGGCGCCTCCCCCGGCGCGGCTCTCAGAGTTGGCCTCGGTCTCCATGAGGGAGCTGAGCTCGCCGAAGCCGGTCATGATCTGGCGCAGGATGGAGCGCAGGGCGGTGGAGCTGGGCTCGCCCAGGCCGGTCTCGCTGATGCGGCGCAGCGGGATGCGGATGGTGCTGACGTAGGTGCGGATGCCGGCGCGCTCCGAGCGCGAGATGGTGCGGCGGAAGCCCCCGCTGTCGCTCTCGAAGGTCACCGTGTTCTCGGCCGCGCGGGCCCGCGAGCGGGTGCGGCTGGCGATGCTGTCCCGGTCCCGGTTCTCGCCGGGCCGGATGCGGCGCACCTGCAGGTCCAGCATGATAGTGGGGTGGCGCCGTACCCCCCCGCCCCCTCCGGCGCCACCCCCGGCCCCTGCCCCCCCCGCGCCTGCCGCGCCGTGCGATTCCCCCCCCCTCCTCCTCGTTGGTCTCGGCCACCGAAGAGCCCTCCGTGAGGGGGGGCGCCGCAGACTCCCCGGGCGCCGCTTCGCCCGTTTCCATGGCGACGGTGGCGGTTGTGCTCCCGAGCTCCGTGGGGTCGGCGGAGGCAACGCTGCTGCTGGGGGGCGGGGCCGCGACGGGGGGAGGGGCCGGACTCCTGTGCAAGGGGGAGCGGCTTCTGCGTGACGAGCGGGAAGAAAGGGCCCCCCCCGCACCCCCGCTGCTGCCGCTCCCTGCCCCCGCCCCTCCCCCGACCCCCGCCAGAGCCCTCCGCACGCGCCCGCGCGATCGAGTCCTGCTGCTGCGCGCCTCGCGCCCCACTGGAGCCCCCTGGTGGGCCTCCTGAGCCAGTGCACAGGAGGGGTCGGGAACAGCCTCCATGGCCGCCACCACCTCCTGCTGCTGCTGCTGCTGCTGCTGCTGCTGCTGCTGCTGCTGCTGCTGCTGCTGCTGATCCTCCCCAGCCGTGAGGCTCGAGGGAGGGGCCTGAGGCTGGCCGGGCCCCCCAGCGCCGCTGTCAGGGTTCGGGTGTGAGGAGGTGGGTGGCGCGGAGGTGGCCAGTGTGGGGGTGGGGGTGGGGGGCCCTGTGGGCTGGGGGGCCACGCTGCGCCTCAGTGGCGTCAGGGGGACGGGTAAGGGCGGGGGCGGGGGCAGGGGGGGCGCGGCGCTGTTGCGCGTACGTCGGGCCTGGGAGCGGCGTCCGAGCGCGGGCCTGGAGGGGGCGCTGGCGTGGGAGAAGGGGGCGGTGGAGGAGGGGCGCTGGGTGGTGTAGGGCGAGGGTCTGGGGCTGGCGTAGGTGCTGCTGCTGCTGGTGCTGCTGGTGCGTATGGAGGCGGGCGCCAGCGGGGGGGGCGGCGGAGGAGGGGGAGGAGGGGGCGGGGGGGGGAGGGGGTGGGGGCACGGGGAGCTCGTCGGCGTGTTCGCCCGCGTCGGGCTGCTCGTGGTTGATGTTGATCTCCAGGCTGAAGCGGAACTCGCCGCTGTTGGGGTTGGTGCGGCTGACGGCACGCCAGGTCTGGTTGCCGCTCTGCCCGCTGCGCGTGGCGTTGCCCGTGCGCCGGAACGTGTTCAGCCACTCCAGCAGCGAGTCGCCGTTGGACGCCTCCGAGCCCGACTCCGGAGCGCCTGTGATGAACGGTCACAACAACAAGGCAAAGTCAAAGGTCAAAGTGTGCTTTATTGTCAATTACACAGGGGACTGAAATTGCGCTTCACCACACACCAAATGTGCAATTTAAACTAGAAATACGCACACACACGCACACAAACACACAGCTACACTCATGGACATGAAGTGTATACAGACATCAACAATAAATAGACAGAAGACACACAGGTAAACATACACACTTCCAACAAGAAGGAAAGTTGGAGGTAGCTCTTCTTGGTAGCTGGTGTAGGTGAAAAATGAAATATGCAATATGTAAAGTGCAATAAGTGAAGGTGCAATTGGTAAAGTGCAACAAGCACAACAACACAAGAACAACAACAACAACTGTTTAATATGCAGCTCACGAGAACGACACCACGACAAACCACTGCTGCTTAAGATGCAGTGACATCGGAGGCCAACTGTTCAGCCTGCCGCAGAGAGCTCGGACCAGCTGCCTCACAAAACACTCTCTGCTTGGGGCTGGGAGCCCTGGACCTTCTGTAGAGCTGGTTTTAGCGTAAGCAGGTCTATTATCGGCCTGGTGGTGAGACATTTGGATGGAAAATCAGTTTCAAATAAACTTATAAGTTCACTTATTCAAACCAAAGGTTTACGGGAGCTGGATTTGTCTAGTCATGGGGATAACTTCTTCTTCACTGGGTAAGGCCTCATTTTAAGTGAAACAGCATCAGAAATGGCTGATGATAAGCACTATGCCAGGGGTGTCCAAACTTTTTGCCAGGGGGGCCGGATTTGGCGAGGTGAACATGTGTGAGGGCCAACCATTGTAATGACACACAATAGGAATAACAATAATAATAATATTAATAGTACTAATAATATTAATAATATGCAAATTAAGTACTTAATGAATTTTTTGTTGCAATGGCATAGTTTTTATGTCTTCACATTTCAAACACAAACGAAAATATGTGTTTACCAAAATTACTGTGCATTTTATATTTGAAGACCAGTAATAAAATGCAGAAATAGTCTGAGTGAAAAAAAAAACACTTCATAATTCACTGTTATACCATGTGAACAAGAAAATAGCACTAACATGTATCTTATTCAGATGTACAGAAGTGATCACAATTACACACACAGATTTTAGAATTTATGTAGCCTACCCCAGAAGACTAAACAAGTAACTCTCCTGCACTAATGTGATGGGTGGTACTGAGATTTCGATTGCTGCAAAAAAAAAGTCTGGCTCAAACGCAGTGGTTTTGATGATGTCACGCAAGTGGGAGTCACAGTCTTGTCCTCACGCGGTTCTTGTTAAAGTTCAAAAGTGAGAATGTCTTCTCACAGGTATTCGAGCGAAAAAAGCTCAGCATTTTCTTGGCAAATGTCCGAATCTCTTGGAACCTGTCTTTATCCAGCTGGTGTCGACTCCGACAGTCTGTGTCAGTGTCACACTGCAGTTCAACGAGCATTGCAACCGGTTCTTTCCACAACATATGTGAGCTTCACAAATACCATTTTCTCCCAGAGTGGAACATCACGGAAAACCGCGTCTATTCTCATCCTGGCTCGCTTGCTGTTGCGATTGTGGGGGCAGAAGCAACTTAAGATATCCGAGAGGTCATCATGTCGTTTTGAAGTGTTCTTGTGAATGTTGTGATTACATATTATTTCCCCCAATTTTACAATGCTCGTTGGTCAAATAAACGACCGTATTAAAGAACCTAACCCTGCTGTTAAGACAGCTAATAAAAGCCACATCACACGACATAATAGAAAGATGTATGATTTTTCTTTGCAAAATAATACCGCGAATAATGCCTACCAAAGGGCAAACTAGTAAGTGTGTTGTGGTCAAAGAACAACAATACTGCTACAATGTCGATATTTGGGTTGGTACTGCCATAAACCGCTGAATAATTCAAGAAATGGCAAGGCGGTGAAGACTATTAACACCTCCCCCAGACCTGTTCTCTGCATGGCCACGCAGTTTAGCATATGCCCGCGATTTAGCATAACAAAATAATCACCGGCATTCCGCGTGGGTAGTTATGGCTCTGTAGCAAGAAAGGCTACTAACACCTGTTTTCTGAGAGGTGCCGCGGGCCGGATTTGGCCCGCGGGGCGGACTTTGGACATGTCTGCACTTTGCCGACAACAGGATCACTTCCACTAGTATTTTTATATCCTGAACTATAATGTGCTGCATCAGAGCTAGGGCTGGGCAACATATCGATGTTATCTTAATCTCGATATATTTTTGAAGGAGATATGTATTTGACACTATATTGCCATATCGATATATTTTCGATGCTGCAAAACCACTTATTCTAATGTGTTCACACTGTTCAGCTTTCTGGGATCGCTCAGCTGTGCCCCTGCGTGTGTTACTGTTTACTTTTTCATTTGCAAAGCTCTTTTAGAGCAGTCTTAACTTAACATGAAACACGTTGCTCATTCTGTTTTTGAAATATCAATATATATTGTATATCGCCAGTCAGCCCAGAAATAGTGTGATATCAGTTTTGGTCCATATCGCCCAGCCCTAATCAGAGCTAGAGGATTATGCCTGAGAAAGGATTTCTACCGTTGGCCTTTATTAACCTCCAGCCACTTACAGTAATCACACAGCATGGCAAAGGAGCCGCACTCTTACACAATCAACACGCATTACAGCCTCTGTGCCTCGGCATGAAGAGAGGACTCCTTGATTCCGGTTGGTTCAAAAGGTCGTTGACATTTGAGTGGCCAATTAAATTACAGCCCTTTTACTCCATCATCCTGAACCAATGTGTTCACTGCCTAGGACGGGTTAGACTTGAGAAATGTGTCCTCTAATCTCTTTTATTCTTTTTCTCCCCTCCCCTTGATTGCCCACACACACGCACACACACACACGCACACACACACACACACACATATAGTTAGTAATATGGATAAAAGCCACAGGCTACCATGTCCGGTAATGATGTCTCAATGCTTGCACCATCTCTCTCACACACACACACACACACACACACACACACACACACACACACACACACACACACACACACACACACACACACACACACACACACCCTCGTTCTCACCGCTGCTTCCTTGTTCCTCTCCTCCTTCTGTGCCCTGGGGGCGTGGTTCTGGGCGGGGCTGGGATGACACCCTCTCCTTCGCTCCGTCCAATCTCTGCCTCAGCTCCTCCGCTGTCACCTCACCTGCAGGACATGGGTGAAAAGAGCCAATCAAAACAGAGCGATGTGCCTTTAAGAGGTACAGTGTGCCGTGTCACTTCCTGTCTGTGTAAAGGGCACTGACCCGTTCCAGCAACTCATTCTGCTGTGCGGGTTTAGAAGAGGGGCAGGAGTGCAGGGGGCAGCTGTGTGGGGGGCAGCTGTGGTCTAGTGATTAGGAGGTGGTCGCAGGTTCAAATCCCACCCTATCCATGGCTGAGATGCCCTTGAGCAAGGCATCCAACCCCACACTGCTCCAGGGACTGTAACTGAAACCCTGCAAATAACTGTAAATCGCTCTGGATAAGAGTGTCAGCTAAGTGTAATGTAGTAAGATACAGCATGGGATCTGACAGATACACATTATAACCTCCATCCACTGACTGTTGTGTTTGTCAATCTTCAGCTTGTCTCTCCAAACATGTACTTGACTACAGCGCAAAACCACAGGACTACAAGTCAAACCCTTAAACATCTAAATATAAGGTTTAGTTTGTGGTATAGTTTTGGTAGGAAAAAAAACAATAGTTTGCTAAGCTCCTGATATTTGGGTCATAATGCAGTGTTATTTGCAATTCTTCAGTACTGTGGTTTGATTTTGTGGTACACTACAATTTATTTGTCTCATTTATATGATTTTGAATATATATGCACATTTGTTCTCAACTCTGACTTCTCTAATTCCAAATGTGCCATATTCTGCAGATATGTGCTAAAACATATCATCATCAAAATAGACAAGTACAGTATACAGTCCAAGTACAGATACACTTGATGCCACTGTATCAAAATAAAAAAAAATGCAGCAATAAATATTCTCCATTTTCTTCCACTTCTGTGGCATATGGTCTGTATTGGTCCTTGATCGTAACATACAAAGACACCTTAATCACGTTTTTCAAGGCTAGGCTGGTTTTGGTGTCTTCTTCAAAATGAATGTCACAGACAGACAAACACACATGCTCTTCCCATCAGCCATCCTGAATAAATAATCACACAGTTCCGTGGTTCTGTGGTAAACCCTTTGGTGCCATTTGCAAGCTTTGAAAATGCTTGCTAGCAAGCTTTGTTTTAAGCACTCGCTTGGCTGATGTTGGTCATATCAGTGCAAGATCACACAAGCCTTTTGGGTTAGCAGTTAACCTGTTAGACTTGACAATAATGTTTTACTACTGACTTCTCATCAAATGCTGCCTAACAACTGGTGACACTGTTATGACAGGAATGTCATTCCAGAAAGAGTGTGACAGATTTCACTTCTCCTTGTGTGTGTGTATATGGGGTCTGACTGTGACCCCATATACACACACACACCCCTGACTGACGGTGTGTGTACAGGGCGGGGGTAACAGTCTGACTCCCCAGGGTCGTAATGGTGGTGGGGGCCCTGGCGAGCCAAATGCACGAGAAAGGCAGAAAGGAAAGAGCCCACAGAGATTGCTTATGTGCAGGGTCCAGGGGTGTGGGTATGGTGTTGGCTGTGCTTATTACAATTAGCTGGTCTAGTGCATCAATGGAACACATACATGGTGGGACTATAACCTATGGCCTGACTGCCTATGACCTACTAAAGCAATAGTGCCCCCCTGTGGATGAGAGGGCAGAATCAGTACCACTGCAGCTATGCAAGGGGCCATATTCATTATATTACATTACATTACATTACACTTAGCTGACACTCTTACCCACAGTGAGTATTTAAGTACAGGGTACAGTCCCTAGAGCAATGTGGGGTTAGATGCCTTGCCCAAGGGCACTTCAGCCATGGATGAGGGTGCAGGACAGCACTAGTTATGTACCACCCCCACCCACATTCTTCCTACTGGTATGAGATTCGAACCTGCGACCCTCCAATCCCAAGGCCAACTCTTCAACCATTAGTCCACAACTGCCCCATATTCCTCTTTCCTCGCTTGCACAAAACAGTCCGCATGTCAGCAGCTCGCTAGTGGCACCACGTTTGTTTATTTTAGTTTGGTACTCCATGAACATTACCATTACTCTTTACCTAGGTGCCTCATGCTTGTATGAGTCTCTGTGTGTAGGGGGTGTGTGTGTCTGAAGTGTCCCTGCTTCGGGAGACTTACTTAAGGCACATGTATCTATGTGTGCATGTGTGTAGTTTGTTTACTCTGTGTTCCTCTACACCTCTTTTAGCTTGTTATGTCCTCCTTTTGTAAGTCACTTTTGATAAAAGCGTCTGCTAAGTGTAATGTAATGTCATGAACATGACACAGCAAAGATGAAATACAGAGCTTCAGATATTCGGTCAAAGGCTGTATATTCAGCCTTGGATGCACAAGACACAACATTACGACACACAATTCCCAAATCACACTGCAGCTGCACAAAAACATTTCCCACCAGCTACAGGCTTGTCTGACTATTTCTCACTTGTCTTGTTCAGATATGACTCATCTGCATTACATTAACTTTCAGCGATGCAGCCTTAATGTTTCTTCATTTATCAGATGAAGCTGACTGTTTCCTCCTTTAGTCAGTATCTTAAAATGACAGCCTGCACTGCAATACTGTCATTAGGCAGTGACACCCTTGGCTAGCAAGCTAATATGGCACTATAACGGTCAAATACCACAACATGCAAACTAACAGTTCAGCTAACTGACATGCAAGCTGCAACAAGCAGTGAAGCAGTTTTGCAAAGGCTGCAGTGAAGTCACTCACTATAGACTGGATCAAACCGTGTCTCGAGGGTTAGGTTAAGGAGAGTCTTTAGCAGGGCAGACCTGCCTTCTGATGGCCTTTTCTCAGAGACTTCACCATGAACTCTGAAAACGCTAAATACATTTCAGAGTGATGTGCACATGTAAACTGCATGAACAGCCGTCCTGCAGGAGATATGCCTTGTGGCAGCAGGAGATCGACCAAAGCACCCAGCTTTGTATTGGCTACTCCCTCCATCAGATGAAAACCGCTGTGTGAGAGGAATGCCATTCACATCTGGTATAGTAGACAAAATGGCTGCAGAGATCTAACGATGTCCCTGTATGTCAGTGCTGGCTTTTGCAATCTCATCAGACATTCTGTACATTAACCTCACGAACACACAAAATGTGAACTGATTCTGGATATAGATCAACATTAACTGGATATAAATTTGCATGAACACCATTTGAATTCTGTAAAGCAACCCAAACACAGAGAGGGATGGATAATCCTACCCCCCACAAACAAGGGAGGCCTTCTAGAATAATCTTCTAGAAGAATCTAGTTCACCGTTTCAACAGGCTTTCTTTAGACCACATGCTGAATACATTATGCTGAAGCTCTGCTTGGCCCTGCAGGATGAGTGTCTTTGAGAAACAGAAACCAGAGCACAGGAAAGAGGTAAATCAATGTGCAAATCCCAGGTGTGCAGAACAACGTAAATCCAAATTGTTGTGGAAACATCTACACAGAAATGTACTGTCTTAAAACAGTTTATTTAATACTGTGTGACTGTGAATCAGTTTTGGGTGAGGGGGTCCACCTCCTCGGCCACTTAACCAGGGATCACTGTGACAAGGTGTGCACGGCACGCACACCCAAAAATAATCTTACAGGTGGCAGACACAAGGGAACGCACTAGGCCTACACGGCACGCACACCCAAAAATAATCTTACAGGTGGCAGACACAAGGGAACGCACTAGGCCTACATGACAGAGGACACCTGCACACTGAATATGCTGCAAAGCGTATGCAAAACAAGGCAGCGTTTCGAAGGTAAGAGTCTTCATCCAGCCACTTACCTGGGGTGCCCAGCAGGTTGCTGTCCCTCATGAGTCGGTACTCTTCCTCGCTCAGCTCGTTGATGAAGTGGTAGTAGGCCTCCTCCCGCTGCAGACGCTCGGCCTGAGACGAGCGCCGCTCATCTCGCCCGCCCGGAGGGTCCATCACCATGGAAACCGCTGTTTGGAGGGAGGGGTGAGGAGACAAGGTTACTGATAAAGGACAGTGGCCCAATATGACTTGCGTCAAGTGCACCTGCACAAACCATAGCTTATGAGTCTCTTAATTTTTTAAGGAAGGGCATGGATACAACTAGTGCAGTGAAATAGAATGTTTCTGTAAGGTAGTTACTGGTTTGGCATTCTATATCAGATTGGATGTCTCCTCTTAATGTAAGAAAATAACCACCTGGTTATACATTGTGAACTTTGTGATTTGAAAGCCTAAGTCATATGACAATAATGAAAACAAACACTTTTGTCGTGCAAAGAACACAATTTATCATTAGATACCAGACTGTCGAATAAGCAACCTCATAAAACGAGGCCCTCAAAACATTTAGCCGTCGTATCATCTAGTCTCATCAAAACACCAGAATGACATCTACATCACTAGTCACTGGAATAGCAAATACGACCAGGGTGTTGACAAAAAAGCTTGTTATATTCCAACAACCCTTAACCCTCTTTAAATACCATCCTCCATTAGAGAATCCCTTCACACAAAATGAATGCCAGTAACGCTAGCTTAAAGACATTTAGCCGTTAGCCCAACATGGTCACCACAGCTTCAATGTGATCAAAGGCAGCTTAACAGTCTGCACACCACATAACAGCGATCATATGTAGAAATACAATGTCTTTCTTGGCAATATTATTGTCTGTTCATGACATTCCATTCAGTAGGCCATGTAATGATGAGGAACGCAGAACAGCGGAGCAACAAACCTGACGGTGTCAACCCATCTTCCAATCACCAACCCCGGAAAGATCACTGACACATCGGTTGTCCACACATTTTATCTCGGAGGAGGGACATGACAAAGAAAAGTCGGTCTCCATGCTAGTTAGCTAGCTACCTATCTTACGGACAATAAGCGAGCGCCACTAAAGTATCACTACTTCACTGATTAAAGGGTTTCAGCCTTCATGAAACCGCACCTTAATCCAAACACTGGTTAGGCATAGCCATCTGGACGAACGACCTGTCATTTTACATACGCAACGCATTTGTTGGTGTCAAAGGCTAGTTAGCTACCTGCTAATGAAAGGTTTTGACAATTGTTAAACAATATATGGAGACTGGTCCTAAATATAAAACACATTACACGATATAAGTAATGTCAGCATCGATTATGGTGATATTATGTGCAGGTGACAATACCAGTAATGTGTATTTTTGTACCTGAAACAGCAGCTGTAATATGGACGGGTCCTCTTCCCTCTCCGCTCTGATTACAATGTAGCCAAGATGGGACCAATGGCGTTACACGCTACAGTGTCTGACCAACAACATTTTACACAGAATCCGGTTCCTGTCTGTTTTTTTCTCTCCAAGAAAATGCCAAAATATTAATATTAAAGCAGTTCCTAATTCTAGACAGAATTGTTTACATGTGAAATGGATTTTATTGGGTTTTTCCTGACATGTGGAATTTCTATATCAAAATAAATACAAAAATGGCAGTTGACATCAGCCCTTTTGACAGAAGGTGTGTGACATGACAAAGAAATACAACCTGACAAAAATGTTTCATGAAAGCAGTTGCGCAGTCGTTTACAATTTAAATCAGTTGTAAAATGTCAGATACCGTTTCTTAATTTACTCCACATAATACCACATTAACACGTATCCCTTGTAGATCACTTTAACATCACAAATGATCTGAAATTGAATGAACAAATTCGATATTTGTGTGTGGTAAATGTGCAATAAATGACATGCTAGCTAGCTATTCTGCTTTACAAAGAGTTAAAATCCACGTGGTGTGCCACCAATGCTACCTTTACTTTTCGTATTCCACTATGCCATATGTCTATGGACCACTCTAGCGGCTTTAACGACTGTTTGCGACACTGCCGTCCGTGGATACTCAACTCTCCCGAGTGAGATACCGGTGGAGAGGCGCAGTTAGCAAGGAAAATATCAGAGAAAGGGTTTGTTGTTTAGATAACACAGATTTGCGCCATAGATTAAAAAGCGTGAACCTCTTTCGATTTTCATTAAAACACACGGTAAATGAAGACTCAAGGCTGAGCTTTGCAAAAGCAGCGCAAGGGAAGGCAACTCATTCTCTAACCGTGGCTGTTGAAGTAAGTTGCCTCCCAAGCGACGCTTTAAAGGAAGAGGGATCCAGATCAGACCACAACAACAGTGAAAATGGACTATGATTTCAAACTGAAGCTGACAGGGGAACGAGAACGTGTCGAGGACCTGTTTGAATACGAAGGATGCAAAGTTGGTCGAGGGACATACGGTCATGTGTACAAAGCGAAAAGAAAAGATGGGTGAGTTAACCTTAGCTAATGCTCAAACGTTAACGTTACTTAACCTAGCAAGCTAGCTAGCCAAGGCCTCCAATTCGGGGTGTTCTTTCCATTAAAATAAAAAAAAATCCCGTCCTTTTCGCACTCATGTATGTATTGATAAGCGCATTCCGTTTGTGTCTTGCACAAGTCTTTCTGTGACAGGCTAGATTTCATCTGAAATGGGGTTTAGCATTGTCAGTCGAATCAATACGTCAGCACCTGGATGATGGGATTCGCTGTGGACCTGCATGACAAAGGCGTTGGTAGTTTGGCAAACATGAACATAGCAGTTTCGCAGTCAACTCACAGGGTCCGCACAATGTTTTTAGTTAGGCGTACACCTAATCGATTTGTGTTTCCGTAGGTAGACTATGAAATCTTTGTGTTGAGGGGTGTTTTTTTTTTTTTTTTAAAGAAACGGCAATGTAACTGTTCACGTGAGGATACACGACACGTCTTCGCACTGAATCTTCAATCGTGTTGATTGAAAAAGAAAATTGTATTTAAAAGTAATCGTCATGGTTAAGATTTGTGGCGATGGCGTTGCTGGAAGGGAGTGTTCCTGTTCCATCAGTGACAGGTGTAGATTTGGGCGATAATGCCTGCGAGTAGCGTGCTGTCACAAGATGACCCAAGTAACGGAGAGCTGACCTAATCAGTTACCAATGCAAAGCAGCAATGTTATGATTCCACAGGGGGCACACAGCACTGAATCGATTACAATGAAATTTATTACAATTCATGAATCTTGACGTGTAAACGGTGCACTTAAAGGAAAACACAACAAACAGCACTTTATTTAAATATAGGCTTTGTTATTGTTTTTATGACCCTGTATGTATGTATGACACATTTTTACATAGGTAGCTGTCTACAAACCAATATATATATATATATATATATATATATATATATATATATATATATATATATATATATATATATATATATATTTTACTTCATGTTATTCAGTTTGGAAATTCTGATTAGGTACATTTTTCATTTACAAATTTAGTGTCAACATGATTTGCCGTGGAGTGATAGATTTTCCATTAGTTTCGAGTCTCTGCTGGCCTGATTTAAATATAAATAAAATAGGAAATTTGTTGACATATGCTGGACCAGACCAGTATGGCCACAAGGGATAAAATCTTGATGAACTACTTTTTAATTATTTTATGGGAACATTGTCTGTCTGTCTGAGTATGTGTAGATCTCAGAGAGAGAGAGAATCGCGGGGTTTCATGTGGAGTTTACTTTGTCACTGATGTCTTTGTTTATATCACAGATAAATTTTGTATGCCTGACTTCAGCTAGAAATGTTTTTGTGGCTCAACTGTTGTAGACAGCTTTGAGAAGGGATCTGTTTACTTTTGTCTACATTTGTGACTTTCATTTACGTCTCCTTGGCTATCTGATTGGCCGCTGTTGCTATGAATATTATCTCCTAAGCTAGAGCTCTGTCCTGTTTTCTCTGGTCAGGGCCCTAACCCTTCCAGCACAGGGAGACGGTCGATCGTGGTTGTGTTTTGTTGGGCGAGACGTGCAATGCCAATCCAAAAACCCTGGCATTAGCATCCAGACAGCCTGGCGGCCATGGCCCTGCTTAAAGAGCCTTAAGTGTTTAAAGATGTTTTCGTCTCACCATAGGAGCTGACTGTTTATGAGCGTTTAAAAGACAATTTGTTCTGCAGGAGTTGGACAGGGCTGGAGAGAGACACTGCAAATGTTTTATGGGGTTTTGTGTATGTGCAAGCACGTGTGTGTGCGCTTGTGCTTGTGTGTGTCTCTGTCTGAGTGTGTTTGTATGTGTGTGTGTGTGCAGGGTGTGATATATTGGGTGTTTGATCGTCTCTCTCTCTCTCTCTCTCAGTCTGGCATTGGCTCTCCTGTATAGTTATATCATCCAAAAAGTGCCCCCACACTCACAACACCACAACACCCACCCTCCCCCTTCCCTCAATATTTATCTATGGACATATGCGGGGAGGGAAGCTAAGCAGTATAGCCCCTGTGTAGAGCCCCCCCCCCCCCCCCCCCCCCCCCCCGAAGCAAGGTGTCCCCCGTCCCATCATGCCTTGTGCCCTGTGCGATGTATCAGTGGGTCGGCGCGTCTGATTGGCCCTCTACCCCTCTGCAGGAAGGACGATAAAGACTATGCCCTTAAGCAGATTGAAGGCACTGGGATCTCTATGTCTGCTTGCCGAGAGATTGCAGTAAGTGCACGGTTGGGTTGGCTCACACACACTCTGCTAATGACCATGTGTAAGGTGTAGATAATGTGTTTGCAAATAACACAACAATTCTTTATACATACATCCATGTATTAAATAAACATTTTAACAAAGACTTCATGCAAACATGGAATAAAAATAATTATGTGTTGTGTTGGTATTGCCAGTGTAAGATTAGCTTTTTTGGATTTACATTATCACTTTTATTATTTTATTTTTCACTGGATATAAGTGTTCTTGCAGTTATTTGTTCCTGTTTTTAAATTATATGGCTGTTGGCAGCACCTGTGGCATGATGTGTGGGTGTTTGTGTGTGTGTGTGTGTGTGTGTGTGTGTGTGTGTGTGTGTGTGTGTGCTCGTGTGCGCCCCTTTGTGCTGTTGTGATTGCCTAGGAAAGGCGTGTGTGGTGTGTGTATGTGCACACTTTGTGCTGTTGTAATTGCCTAGGCAAGGCGTGTGTGTGTGTGCACACTTTGTGCTGTTGTAATTGCCTAGGCAAGGCGAGTGTGGAGTGTGTGTGCGCGTGTGCGCACTTTGTGCTGTTGTGATTGCCTAAGCAAGGCGTGTGGTCTGTGTGTGTGTGTCTTCATGAACATGGGTGAGTATGTCCTGAGATGTCATCCTGTCTCCCACAGCTGTTGAGAGAGCTAAAGCACCCCAACGTGATCTCGCTGCAGAAAGTCTTTCTGTCACACGCAGATCGCAAAGTGTGGCTGCTGTTCGACTATGCCGAGCACGACCTTTGGGTAACACACATACACACACACACACA
>CM050203.1:4852500-4860000 GCA_027475355.1 Coilia nasus | reverse complement strand
GGGGACTTAGGAAAGGATAACACTAAATTTAACAGAATCCAAATCCACTTTAAGTCATGAAAGGGCAGGTGTTTTGACTGGACTGTGTCAAGTTGATTGGTTATTGTTTCCTGGTGCAAGGAATTGTGGGGTGTTTCTTGCTTCCTTTACCTCCGGGACCTCCATTGTAGCCAGTGCTAAAGGAGATCTGAAAGGAAGCTTTGAAACACCTTCCCAAAGCATTTAGAGACTCCAGATGGCCTTTACCACCCAGTGTGTCCTGGTCATTTGATTAGATTAGGAAATAAAAACAAAATTCTGGAGGGGTGCCATGGTGCAGTTGGCAAAGGCGCATAAACCCTAAAGCCGGGAACCAGGGTTCAATTCTGGCCTGGGTAATTTCCCAGTCCCTCCCCAATGTCTCTCTTCTGCACATTTCATAACATGTCTTCCCTATAGCATCAATTAAAGGGAAAACCCCCAAAAATACCCCCCTCCCCCCTTTGGAAAATGTCATGCGTCAAGGAAAGATATAATGATAAATTCATAGGGGCTTAGGAGGGGATAACAGCAAGTTTAAGAGAATCCAAATGCACTTCACTGACAAATCAAAATAAATACTTATACAGCAAAAACAGTTGCAGAGACCCTGGTTCTGCTCTGCTGGTAGTTTCATGCCCTGGTGGTTCATTAGCTGCCCACTAGCACGCTGCTAATCTGACAAGTGCCTCTCTCCACTGTTGCCCGCAGATAAGGACTGGGAGGACATCAAGAAGATGCCGGAACACTCTACACTCATGAAAGACTTCAGGAGGAACACGTGAGCCTCTCTCTCCCTCTCTCCCTCTCTCTCTTTTTGGCTCTTTCTCTCTTTTTGGCTCTCTCTCCTTCTGTTTCTCTCTCTCTCTCTCTCTCTCTCTCCCTCTCTCCCTCTCTCTCTTTTTGGCTCTTTCTCTCTTTTTGGCTCTCTCTCTTTTTCTGCCTCTCTCCTTCTGTTTCTCTCTCTCTCTCTCCCTCTCTCTCTCTCTCCCTCTCTCTCTCTCTCTCTCTCTCTCCCTCTCTCTCTTTTTGTCTCTCTCCTTCTGTCTCTGTCTCTCTCTCTCTCTTTTTCTGTCTCTCCTTCTCTCTCTCTCTCTCTCTCTCTCTCTCTCTCTCTCTCTCTCTCCCCCTCTCTCTTTTTGTCTCTCTCCTTCTGTCTCTCCTTCTGTCTCTCTCTCTCTCTCACTCGCTCTCTCTCTCTCTGTGTCTCTCTCTCTCTTTGTCTCTTCTCTGTCACTCCGTGAGAGATTTTCACAACACTTGCCTCAGCTTTTCTCTTCTCTATCTGTCTGTTTGATGGTGAGACTTTCACAAGATTTTCTCCCACCATGTCTCTTTCTTTTTTTCTCTCTTTTCTGTTTTTTGGGCTTTTCTGACTTCCTCTCTCTGTTTTCCTTCTCTCTTTTCCCTGATGTCTCTCTCTCATGGTGGGCTGTTCATCTCATGATGTCTCTCTCTCTTTCATGGTGTGCTGTTCCTGTCATGATGTCTTCCTCTCTCTCATGCTGGGCTGTTCCTCTCATGATGTCTCTCTCTGTCTCACGGTGTGCTGTTCCTCTCATGATGTCTCTCTCTGTCTCACGGTGTGCTGTTCCTCTTATGATGTCTTCCTCTCTCTCTCAATGTGTGCTGTTCCTCTCATGATGTCTTCCTCTCTCTCACGGTGTGCTGTTCCTCTCATGATGTCTTCCTCTCTCTCTCAATGTGTGCTGTTCCTCTCATGATGTCTTCCTCTCTCTCTCAATGTGTGCTGTTCCTCTCATGATGTCTCTCTCTGTCTCACGGTGTGCTGTTCCTCTCATGATGTCTTCCTTTCTCTCACGCTGGGCTGTTCCTCTCATGATGTCTTCCCCTCTCTCACGCTGAGCTGTTCCTCTCATGATGTCTCTCTCTGTCTCACGGTGTGCTGTTCCTCTCATGATGTCTTCCTCTCTCACGCTGTGCTGTTCCTCTCGTGATGTCTCTCTCTGTCTCACGGTGCTGTTCCTCTCATGATGTCTTCCTCTCTCTCACGGTGTGCTGTTCCTCTCGTGATGTCTCTCTCTGTCTCACGGTGCTGTTCCTCTCATGATGTCTTCCTCTCTCTCACGCTGGGCTGTTCCTCTCATGATGTCTTCCTCTCTCTCACGCTGGGCTGTTCCTCTCATGATGTCTCTCTCTGTCTCACGGTGCTGTTCCTCTCATGATGTCTTCCTCTCTTTCACGCTGGGCTGTTCCTCTCATGATGTCTCCCTCTCTCTCACGGTGCTGTTCCTCTCATGATGTCTCCCTCTCTCTCACGGTGCTGTTCCTCTCATAATGTCTTCCTCTCTCTCACGGTGTGCTGTTCCTCTCGTGATGTCTCTCTCTGTCTCACGGTGCTGTTCCTCTCATGATGTCTTCCTCTCTCTCACGCTGGGCTGTTCCTCTCATGATGTCTTCCTCTCTCTCACGCTGGGCTGTTCCTCTCATGATGTCTCTCTCTGTCTCACGGTGCTGTTCCTCTCATGATGTCTTCCTCTCTCTCACGCTGGGCTGTTCCTCTCATGATGTCTTCCTCTCTCTCACGCTGGGCTGTTCCTCTCATGATGTCTTCCTCTCTCTCACGCTGGGCTGTTCCTCTCATGATGTCTCCCTCTCTCTCACGGTGCTGTTCCTCCCATGATGTCTTCCTCTCTTTCACGGCGTGCTGTTCCTCTCATGATGTCTTCCTCTCTCTCACGCTGGGCTGTTCCTCTCATGATGTCTCTCTCTGTCTCACAGTGTGCTGTTCCTCTCGTGATGTCTCTCTCTGTCTCATGGTGCTGTTCCTCTCATGATGTCTTCCTCTCTCTCACGGTGTGCTGTTCCTCTCGTGATGTCTCTCTCTGTCTCACGGTGCTGTTCCTCTCATGATGTCTTCTTCTCTCTCACGCTGGGCTGTTCCTCTCATGATGTCTTCCTCTCTCTCACGCTGGGCTGTTCCTCTCATGATGTCTCTCTCTGTCTCATGGTGCTGTTCCTCTCATGATGTCTTCCTCTCTCTCACGGTGTGCTGTTCCTCTCATGATGTCTCCCTCTCTCTCACGGTGCTGTTCCTCTCACGATGTCTTCCTCTCTCTCACGGTGTGCTGTTCCTCTCGTGATGTCTCTCTCTGTCTCACGGTGCTGTTCCTCTCATGATGTCTTCCTCTCTCTCACGGTGCTGTTCCTCCCATGATGTCTTCCTCTCTTTCACGGCGTGCTGTTCCTCTCATGATGTCTTCCTCTCTCTCACGCTGGGCTGTTCCTCTCATGATGTCTCTCTCTGTCTCACGGTGTGCTGTTCCTCTCGTGATGTCTCTCTCTGTCTCACGGTGTGCTGTTCCTCTCATGATGTCTCTCTCTGTCTCACGGTGCTGTTCCTCTCATGATGTCTCTCTCTCTCTCACGGTGCTGTTCCTCTCATGATGTCTTCCTTTCTCTCACGCTGGGCTGTTCCTCTCATGATGTCTTCCTCTCTCTCACGCTGAGCTGTTCCTCTCATGATGTCTCTCTCTGTCTCACGGTGTGCTGTTCCTCTCATGATGTCTCCCTCTGTCTCACGGTGTGCTGTTCCTCTCCAGGTACACAAACTGCAGCCTTATTAAGTACATGGAGAAGCATAAAGTCAAACCGGACAGCAAAGCATTCCACTTGGTGAGAGCCAAACATCCCACCCCAAAGGCCTCTAGAGATGCCACACACACACACTCACACACAGACACGCTCACACACACATGCTCACACGCAGTCTTACGCACACTCACACACATGCACACACACACACTCACACACACACACACACGCTCACACACACACACTCCCCATAAACTAGACAGCTGTCAACATCTTGCAGAAACAGAATGTTGCTCTGATGTGAATTTCAGACGTCAGCATCATCAAACATAAAACTTAAGCAGATTGTTGCATGTTACTCAGTATTATTTTTTATGTTTTGTTATCCTCGGGGGCCTCTTTTAAATGCTGACATGCACTCTAGTCTGCTGAAACACAGCTCGTTATGCTTGAGAAGTGTCTGCAGAAAGCTTAGGATGTAATAGCCACACTGTGCAATAGATTTCTCTCAGATATGGACTGCATGTTAATCCCAGGTTCTCTCTGAAAGTCGAACCAGTGTTGGACATTATAATAATGTACCTACAAGCGTAATAAATAATTCAGTGTATTTCTTGAGTGGTGACATTTTACTGCGTTTAAAAGACCGTCAGCAGAAAGGGAAAGGTTGCCCTTTTGAGAGTGGGAGGGAGGGAATGGTGCGGCCGGTCTATTGTGTGGTCTTAACGGAGTAGTCTATCATTTATTAGTGCATATGTGCAAACACTCACCTACACAAAGTGACTTGCTTAGACACACACACACACACACACACACACACACACACACACACACACACACACACACACACACACACAGTCATTGATGTATTTTGTACAGTACATGAGTGGGATTGGGCGTTCACAAAACCACAGGAAATCTCTCTACTGCCTGTCAACAATCGCCAGACTCACACAGGGATTGTGCTGTGAATTACATGCAGATGAAGACCAGTGGCAAACCTGGCTGAGTTAATTCAGAAAAAGAGGACATCTAACAGCAAAAACCCTTTTAGTATAGGTATATATTGTATAGGTTTATTACATTATTATATCATAGAGATTTTTATATAGGTGATGATGCATAAGACCACGTTTTGTGCCATGTTGCCGGGCAACAACATGATTCTAATTTTCACATGATCTCAAAAAGTTGTCTGCTACTAATCTGCTAAAAATGTGTTGCCATATATCAGTGACCGAGAGCCCAAACAACATCTGTTAGCAACATTGCCAGGCAACACGGCTCAAAAAGTTGAACTGTGTGTATTATCTTTATAACACTTTGTTGTGCATGGAGAATCGACCCATGGGTTACCTCAGTAGGAGGTATATCACCTAGTCTGGATTGATTCATTGATTGACTGATGTTTTTATAGACAAACAAATAAATATAGATAAACAAATACATAAATAGGGACTGTGAATTTTGCACATAATGTCAAAAGGATGACACAAAAAAGTTCACAGGGATTATTTCCATTGTGGTCCTCACAGATTTAGCCAGGTTTGTTGCTAATCCCATGGCATGCTAATCTATGGCAGTCCTTGGAATACACCCCTTATGGATTAGTGTGCTCAGTAGCCACCCTCTCAAGGTCAGTTTGTCCTTGGCCAACAGGGGTGGACATGCTGTCACCTTCACCCCTGTGTGAGTCCTCTTTCCTGAGTGTTGTGTCTGTTCTCATCCCCCCCCACCACCCACAGCTGCAGAAACTGCTGACGATGGACCCCATCCGCAGGATAACGTCTGAGCAGGCCATGCAGGACCTCTACTTCCTGGAGGAGCCGCTGCCCACCTCTGAGTGAGTTGCACATTGGTTAAATTGGCCTTTGTAATGCGTGCACCTGTTGGTTAAATTGGCCTTTGTAAGGCGTGCACACATTGGTTAAAATGGCCTTTGTAATGCGTGCACGCATTGGTTAAAATGGCCTTAGTAAGGCGTGCACCCATTGGTTAAAATGGCCTTAGTAAGGCGTGCACCCATTGGTTAAAATGGTAAGGCGTGCACCCATTACTATACCGTAACCAGCGTATAGTCTACACTACCCACCTATGAGTGAGTGAGCCCAGTGGTTAAATTGGCTTTTGCTAGGAGCGGGAGCCCTTCTTTACTCACAGCGGTCAATACCTCCCTCTATTGTATTACTATAAATACCGTAGCAGAGGGAGCTCAGCTCCGACTGGCTTTATTGCAGAGGTGAGGAGGTGGAGCTGAAGTGCTCTGGTTCTACAATAACCTGCTCTGAGCCTGTGCACCTAGAAATAGTACCTTTGTTAAAAGAAATTGATGGATTCCACACTACAACAAACCTTATTCTAACATACTATTGTTTGGGAGAAGACCTAGCACTTCAGGTTTCATTGTTATTTCCATAGTATTATGAGTCCTGAGACAATCGTCCTATTGTTGGGTTTGTTACCATGGTCCAGTTAGTCTGTAAAATTTTAAGGACAGCTCATGTAATAGCTCTGCATGCGACCTGCTCTCAGCCTGTAATAACCTGCATATGACCTGCGTATGAGTCTACATTAACCTGCATATAGCCTACACTGCCCACCTCTAAATGAGTGCACCTGTGATAGTCACCTGCATAGAACCTGCTCTCAGCCTATAATAACCTGCATATGACCTGCGTATGAGTCTACATTAACCTGCATATAGCCTACACTGCCCACCTCTAAATGAGTGCCCCTATGATAGCCACCTGCATACAACCTGCTCTCAGCCTATAATAACCTGCATATGACCTGCGTATGAGTCTACATTAACCTGCATATAGCCTACACTGCCCACCTCTAAATGAGTGCCCCTATGATAGCCACCTGCATACAACCTGCTCTCAGCCTATAATAACCTGCATATGACCTGCGTATGAGTCTACATTAACCTGCATATAGCCTACACTGCCCACCTCTAAATGAGGGCACCTGTGATAGTCACCTGCATAGAACCTGCTTTGTGAAGACCAGGCTTCCAAATACAGTACACTTGGGTTTAAAACGCAAGGAAGGCAGTGTTTCTCAAACTATCAAAAGCCCCCCTCTCCCCAAGGTCAGTGCTCACTGCACTACAGCCATTGGCCACTGTTTACACATTTACTCCTGCAAAATACACCTCACCTTCCTGTGAATGCTGAGAAAGTTCTCCAGTCTGACACAGTGTGAGAACTTTCATGAACCTAAAAGTTTTACTTAGGCCATAGAAATTGTGAGATTTTTTCTGCAAAGTTTGGTACCACATCCTGTGTCTGCAAGGTAGTTTCATCATCTCTGTTCAGACACAGAACTGTCTCGTAACATCAGCCCTAAAGTCTAACTCCAAATGTCAGTGGAAGGGTTGCATCCCAGCCAGTCATCTGAATCCACAGAGCCACAGAATCTGAATTATACAGAAGTTTGCATTTGAAGTGAGAAAACAATGTCTAACTATAACCCAAACCCTATTCCTAAACCTTAACCTTCACCCTTACCCTGTGTTTCCTATTTGGAGAGGAACAAGTCAGTAATAACAGGATAATCGTGTACATTTAGCAGGGGAAGCAATAGGCTGACACATAGTATAAAGGCAATACACTAAAATCACTAAGAGTTAAATGCAGACATGCAAATTTGTTGTGTGCGGTATTGTGCTGTGTAATCTCAATGACAAATGGGAATCGCTCAGGAGACAGACAGCAGCTTCACAGCTGGCCCTGCGGATGCCACAGCAGCTTGCGTAGCTATAGCCACTTTCGTAAAGGTCCGTTCACACCAAGAACTATAACAATAACGACAACTATAACTACAGCGATATGGGCGTCCACACTGAAGAACGACACTTTGACAGCAACATTGTAGTTGTGATTTAAACATCTAATAGAACATGACATCCTGTGAATTCTTATG
>CM050203.1:4845000-4847500 GCA_027475355.1 Coilia nasus | reverse complement strand
AAAACAGAGGTGACAATTTTCCTTGTTTGTGGTTTTACATCATCGCTGCAAGTATGTGACCATTTTCTTTTCTTTTTCTTTGTTTTTTTCTGTTTTTTTCCTTTTTTTGTTCTTAAGAAGTGGAAATAAATTGCCCCACAACGTGGTACTTAATTGCTACTCGCAAAATGGAGGATGGCACAGACTTGAGGAACAGCACCTGTTGCCCAAGGTCGATTCGAGGAACAGTAATCTATTGCCCAAGGTCGACTTAAGGAAAAGTACCCCGTTGCCCAAGGTTGATTTGAGGAACAGTAATCTATTGCCCAAGGTCGACTTAAGGAAAAGTACCCCATTGCCCAAGGTTGATTCGAGGAACAGTAATCTATTGCCCGAGGTCGATTTGAGGAACAGTAATCTATTGCCCAAGGTCGATTCGAGGAACTGTAATCTATTGCCCAAGGTCGACTTAAGGAAAAGTTCCCCCAAGGTCGATTCGAGGAACAGTAATCTATTGCCCAAGGTCGATTCGAGGAACAGTAATCTATTGCCCAAGGTCGACTTGATGAACAGTACCCCATTTCCCGAGGTCGACCGCCACCAAAGGCCCACCTCTAGCTCTGCCGGACGTCCTCTTCATCTGTGAGGGTCCCGTGGCTTCTTTAAGTCTAAAGCTGCTATGAGACTGCCAGCGGGGACGGATTGTCGTCTGTCTGTCCAGCCCTCTGCCAGTCTCCCTGTCTGCCCTCACTTAGACACAAACACACACACACACACAGGCGGTCGCCGGGGGCCCAACACTCTGTGCAGAAGCTGCTGCAAAATGGAGCATGCTGAGAGGATCTAGCGCCCTCTGCCGGACAATACTGGTTATGGGCTTTATTAAAGAAAGAAACTTGATTTTAGTAGTTTATAATTTAATACATTTTGACTTTTTTGTTTTTACGTTTAGAAGTGGCAAGCAGCTTCCGTTTTGCTGCCAGTGCAGCAGTTGTTCGCGGTGAATAAGCCTTAGAACTTCAAAAAACAGTTTGCGTGGATGGATGGAACATGCATTGTACTGTATTGTATTGAACTATTTTACATGAAGCAAGTATCCTGACAATAAAAGCGGAAACGTTGAAACAGGTGTGTGTTACTTTTTTCTGGTTGACTGACTCTCCGGTTGTGCTCTGGCCGTCTTACTAACGCTGCAAACATCTAGCAGAGAAATGCTCATGTTAATCCGTGTGAGGGCTCTTTAGCCAGGAATAGAACCGTCTTTAATAATAAAACAATCCCTCTCCATCCTTTACGCACACTGCGCGTTTGCGCGCCTACACACAGGCACACACACAAGCCCATTCTCAAAATTCCTCATGCACACACTTTCAAGTAGCTTACATGAACAGAAATATCGAGTCACCAAGTAATAAGATACGTTATTCCAACACATTAGAAGGGTACACTCTGGTAATGGAAAACACTTGACGGTATCCAGACTCATCAGAATTTCTACTTTCTGTTTCATCCTGTTCCATCCTTTTCCGTGTAGTGTTGAAATAATTGTGTGGAGTACATTTCCTAATACATGGTCAAACTGGAGAAAACACAAAACGAGCCCTAACAAACCTGAGACCTGACATCGTATGAGTGCCAATGCTTTAAATATTTGAGCCGTCAGAATTACAGCCGGACGGGCCAAGCGTGATCTGCTAAAACCGGGATGGGCTGTGCAAATCCACGAGTGCCTCACATTTCTCACCAGCCAGAGAGCCCAGCCTTTGCTGCTCTGCCCGACGCAGGGAAAGCCATGTGTCACTCATTATTCGCCACGACTGTGATTGGTTTGAAGGTAGGTTGTCGCGCCCTAAATCTCCATTCGGGACTGCTGATTGGTGGGATCTGCTGATGGGTCCCGCCTCTGTCAGGATTGTTTAGAGTGGTCAGACTACTGAGGCCACAGGATGGCAGCCCGGACAGGAGTCTCGCTGGACATGCGTGCGCGTTGAATTCTGCCTAAGAATAAACTACTGGTGAGTTTAAATAAATAATATCTATTGCCTGTACGTCATTTGTTATTTTATGGTGTATTCACCTCTGTGTGTTGGCATAGACAATTGATGACCGTTTACTTTGATTTTATTCAGACGTCCAAACTAAGATGTCAGCGGGTAGCAGACAGCACCCCCACTTGACTCAATCAATGTTTATTCAGAGATTAGTGGTAGAGTCCCTACATTCCTCGCATCTATGTAATTTAGAATACGCAAAATTAGTAAGCAGAACTAACAAAAATACCAGACGTTTTTTGAGCTGACATTGTTCTCGTTAACTAATCAAGAGAAAGCAAAAGTTATTGACTGGCCACGCTAAAGGCGCAGGATCTAGGGGGCGAAAGGATGCCTTTACCAATAAACAATACCGCTACGTGAGGTGGGTAAAGCAATTGTGTAGACTTATCGGTCTCACCATCTACCCTGGGTTATTGTGCCAGAAACGCGTATAGTGTGGGGCGCTCCGAGCTGGTACAGGAGCGTGA
>CM050203.1:4837500-4840000 GCA_027475355.1 Coilia nasus | reverse complement strand
CTTGCACTGATTATAGCCTGCTGTGCCGTGTCCTCACACTGGCCACACACACACACACACACACACACACAGTGTGCTATTGCTGTTGACCGTGCAGCTGGCCAGTGATCAGGATCAATAGGATTAGCCCCAACTGTAGCCTCTTCCCCTAATGCCTTAAGCCTCTGCCTTAATTGACAGCCTCTCGCATGCTTCCCACAAGCCCTTGCTGGGTCACTGGCTCGCTCCAGCACGGCCACGCTTCGCCTGTCCCGTTTCACACGGCCGAGCCCAACCAGCACAGCTGCAACACACAATACAATACCTGATGTAATGAGATAATGTTGTATTCTAACGTGCTGGAGTTTCATTCAGTCAGTTAAAGTAGTGTTAGCGATCTGTGGGTTAATACAGACTCATTAAAGTTACCCTCAAGGGTGGTGGTGTCATGCTAGCAAATTAGCACTTGCTGGTATTATAGAGTTAAAAATACCTGATGTAGTGAGATTGTGTTGGAGTGGTAGTCTAACATGCTGTAGTTTCATACAGTTAGTTACAGTAGTGTAGTGATCTGTGAGTAATACAGACTAATTAAAGTTACATTCAAGTGCTGTGATGTGTGTTAATGTAGCAAGTTAACACTTACTTATACTTAGAGTTGAAGTGTGACATACTAATTCTGTATGTTGCAGTTGTCATTTTAGACTAACGTCCACAGGTGTTGTGTGTTCATATTGTCCATGACCTCCACATAATTATGAGCTCTGCTCCACCACCTCCTACCTGTTAACTCTGACCTGCCTTGTTTACTAACTTGTATTGTAATGTATGTACATATGTGTCCAAGAGTGTGTGTGTGTGTAGTTGTGTGTGAATGGGCACAGATTCACTCGCGCGCACACATGTTCACACACACAACTACACACACAGAATCTGTGTAGTCTCTCATGTTTGTGTGTGTGCACTGTGCATCTGTGGTGCTAATAGTGTATGTAGGCACTATTACATATCTGTCTTGTCCGTATTGTGATCTGGCAGTTGCGTGTATCACAAATGTTGAAATGTTGTCTCATCTCACTATGAACTGTGTATATGTCTCCCTATGAACTGTGTATATGTCTCACTATGTACTGTGTATATGTCTCACTATGTACTGTGTATATGGTTGAGACGACAATAAAACCTACTTGACTTGGCTTGGCCTCCTGGGCTTTCAGAGACGGAGAGATTTGGAGATGTTTGTTGGGAGTGGTGCAGTTCCATTCAGCTGCGCTTTGATAAAGCACCTACTCATTTAATTAAATCTGATGTGTTACCACTTACGTCTCTCTCTCTCTCTTTCTCTCTCTCTCTCTCTCTCTCTCTCTCTCTCTCTCTCTCTCTCTCTCTCTCTCTCTCTCTCTTTCTCTCTTTCTCTCTGCCTCTACCTCTCCCCCAAGCTTAATGTTTAATTGTGCCACTGTCCAAAAAAACTTTCCCCACCTGACTTCCTCACCCTTACTCTACCTCTCCCTCTTTCGCTTTCTGTTTCTCTCTCTCTCTCTCTCTCTCTGCCCCTCTCTCTCTCTCTCTCTCTCTCTGTGAAGGAGAGGTTTTCTCCCTTCATACACTAAACGGATGCTTTTGACGGACTTGGTCATAACATGTCATGATGTCAACCGGTGACAATGATATAATAAATGAGTGGTAAATCTCTCCCTCTCTCTCTCTCTCTCTCTCTCTTCCTCTCTTTCTCTCTCTCTCTCTCTCTCTCTCTCTCTCTCTTTCCCTCTCTCTCTCCCTCTCTCTCTCTCCCTCTAGTGGGGGGCGTGAGCAGCAGTCATGCCGCTGGTGAAGCGGAACATCGAGCCCCGGCACCTGTGTCGTGGGGAGCTGCCCGAGGGCATCGGCAGCGAGCTGGAGTGTGTCATGAACAACACACTCTCCGCCATCATCCGCCAGCTCAGCAGCCTCAGTAAGAACCACACACACACACACACACACACACACACACACACACACACACACACACACACACACACACACACACATACACACACACATACACACACAAGCATGCACACACACAAGAAACAAAATCTAAACACTCCACAAACTTATTTTAGGTCCTCAACTAGCCACACACTCATGCATGCACGCACGCACACACACACACACACACACACACACACACACACACACACACACACACACACACACGCACACACATGCACACAAGAAACAAAATCTAAATACTCCACAAACTCATTTTAGGTCCTCAGTCAGACACACACCCATACACGTACACACACATATGCAGACACACACACACACAGAGACACACACACACTCACACACACACACACACACACACACACACACACACACACACACACACACACACACACACACACACACCCATGCACACACCCCCACACACAGATACAATTATCTACACTTCACCTGCCTTGATATCATACTGTGCATTCAGCAAGATGCCACCCTTGAGTTATAGCAGATGATGAATACACACACATACACA
>CM050203.1:4780000-4825000 GCA_027475355.1 Coilia nasus | reverse complement strand
GGGCCTGAAGTTCTACACGGACCCCTCGTACTACCATTTAAACTGGTGTTTTCTTTGTACAGGGATGACGGTAAAGAGGGCCTGAAGTTCTACACGGACCCCTCGTACTACCATTTAAACTGGTGTTTTCTTTGTACAGGGATGACGGTAAAGAGGGCCTGAAGTTCTACACGGACCCCTCGTACTACCATTTAAACTGGTGTTTTCTGTGTACAGGGATGACGGTAAAGAGGGCCTGAAGTTCTACACGGACCCCTCGTACTACCATTTAAACTGGTGTTTTCTGTGTACAGGGATGACGGTAAAGAGGGCCTGAAGTTCTACACGGACCCCTCGTACTACCATTTAAACTGGTGTTTTCTGTGTACAGGGATGACGGTAAAGAGGGCCTGAAGTTCTACACGGACCCCTCGTACTACCATTTAAACTGGTGTTTTCTTTGTACAGGGATGACGGTAAAGAGGGCCTGAAGTTCTACACGGACCCCTCGTACTACCATTTAAACTGGTGTTTGTCTGTGTACAGGGATGACGGTAAAGAGGGCCTGAAGTTCTACACGGACCCCTCGTACTACCATTTAAACTGGTGTTTTCTTTGTACAGGGATGACGGTAAAGAGGGCCTGAAGTTCTACACGGACCCCTCGTACTACCATTTAAACTGGTGTTTTCTTTGTACAGGGATGACGGTAAAGAGGGCCTGAAGTTCTACACGGACCCCTCGTACTACCATTTAAACTGGTGTTTTCTTTGTACAGGGATGACGGTAAAGAGGGCCTGAAGTTCTACACGGACCCCTCGTACTACCATTTAAACTGGTGTTTTCTTTGTACAGGGATGACGGTAAAGAGGGCCTGAAGTTCTACACGGACCCCTCGTACTACCATTTAAACTGGTGTTTTCTTTGTACAGGGATGACGGTAAAGAGGGCCTGAAGTTCTACACGGACCCCTCGTACTACCATTTAAACTGGTGTTTTCTTTGTACAGGGATGACGGTAAAGAGGGCCTGAAGTTCTACACGGACCCCTCGTACTACCATTTAAACTGGTGTTTTCTTTGTACAGGGATGACGGTAAAGAGGGCCTGAAGTTCTACACGGACCCCTCGTACTACCATTTAAACTGGTGTTTTCTTTGTACAGGGATGACGGTAAAGAGGGCCTGAAGTTCTACACGGACCCCTCGTACTACCATTTAAACTGGTGTTTTCTTTGTACAGGGATGACGGTAAAGAGGGCCTGAAGTTCTACACGGACCCCTCGTACTTCTTCGACCTGTGGAAGGAGAAGATGCTGCAGGACACGGAGGACAAGAGGAAGGAGAAGAGGAGACAGAAGGTTTGTTTCTTCTCTCACCTGTTACAGCAACAGTTACATGCGCTCTCTCTCTCTCTCTCTCTCTCTCTCTGTGTCTGTCTCTCTCTCTGTCTGTCTCTCTCTTTCTCTCTCTTTTCTTAAAGGGTCATGGAACAGTCAGAGCCAGACAAACGGGACTAAGAAAATAAAAGTCCTGCCATGTATTCCTTCTGCCTGTGCTCTCAACACAGGTGATTTCACTAGTTATCTCATCTACCTGGGATCAGCTGGATGAGTGAATTGGCTGGAACAAATATGTGGCAGGACTTTTACTTTCTGAACCCGGGATGTCCGCCTCTGGGACTAGTTAATGGAGTATTGCACCTTATTCTCTGATGTTCAAATAAAATTTATTTACTTTTATTTATCAAAAATGAAATCAAATGCAATTTCACAAGCCCAATGACATCTTAAATTTAGACTGGGGATTAAAGGCTAGAATGGCACCCTATATTAAAGGGGATTTAGGCTAGAATAGCACCCTATGTTAAAGGGGATTTAGGCTAAATGGCACCCTATGTTAAAGGGGATTTAGGCTTGAACTGTACTTGATTTTGCTCTGCCCGGTAAATGTTTTAAAGAAAACTGTTTAAAGTCACTTTCTCTTTAATCTCTTTTTTGTGAGACCTTTTCCTCATCTCTCTGTAATCCCACAACTTCTTATATTGATGCCCTTACTTCTCTCTCTCCTCTCTCTGTCACTCCCCCTCTCTCTCCCTCTCTCTCTCCCCCTCTCCTTCTATCTATCTCTATCCCTATCTCTCCCTCTCTGTCTCTCCTCCTCTCCCCCTCTCTCCCCCTCTCTGTCCCCCTCTCTCCCTCTATCTCCCCCTCTCTCTCCCCATCCCCCCTCCCCCAGGAACAGAAGCGTTGTGTGGATGGGACACTGCAACGTGAGGTGAAGAAGGTGCGTAAGGCGCGGAACCGGCGGCAGGAGTGGAACATGATGGCCTTCGACAAGGAGCTGCGCCCAGACCACCGACACACACAGTCCCTGCACCGCGGAGGGTCCTCAGAGGGGTCCCTGTCCCCGGAGAACAGGTACACACACACACACACACACACACACACAGTCCCTGCACCACGGAGGGTCCTCAGAGGGAACCCTGTCCCCGGAGAACAGGTACACACACACACACACACACACACACACACAGTCCCTGCACCATGGAGGGTCCTTTAGAGGGGTCCCTGTCCCCGGAGAACAGGTACAAACACACACACACACTGCGGGGAGATATATAAGGAATCCCACGCAGTGTTTTCCCCAGAAATAAAAAGAAGGGTTTAAATTTTGATGTAAATACGATGACGCGGTGGCACGGTAGCTAGGAGGATTGGTGGGCATGCACCCTGGGGAACATTTTTTTTCTAGAGCTAAAATGGTGCATTCTAGGAAGATCTGAAGCTAAATTTTGGTCCCAGAAGGCTGGTGGAAACATAACACTTTTAATAAAATGTTGCATTTTTTGGCACAAATAGAACAAAAAACTCGTATGGCCACATGAAAGCTGAATTGGTACCACAGATCTTAGATTCTGCAGATAAATATAATTCAGTGTAGTGTAGTATTATGTAGAATGATGTCTGATGACAACAAATTCTTATTTCAGTGTTCCTGTAACAAGCTAACGAACTAGCTCATTGAAATGATTGGTAATGTGGTAATGTTCTCCACTTCAGCTAATATCAGTATTAGTATCTAGGTGGGTGTTGGTGAGTAAAGTGGCAGTTTTCAGTTTAAAACATTATGTTAGCGTAGTTCGCTAGCGTTAGCGCGCTAACAACCCCACACAGGCTGCAGCCTGGTCTGAAATGAAGCTAATTTTCTGGAAATCCAAACAGTAACAACGTACACTATTAGGCTTGAAATAATCACAAATAATTGCGGATTGTGACACTTTGTTAAAAAGAAACATTAACAAATTCAGAAAGACGTAAGGACCAATTTATTAGTTAAATTCCACGAGTGTCCCATTCAATGAAACAGTCTTGACTCTGCTCTACATAAAGGAGAATCTGCTTTTCACGCTCTCTCTCACTCTCTTTCAGCAGCTAGATGATCCGATCGCATTCTGTACACTGTGGAGAAAGTTTTCTTGCTACGTGGGCATGTCCCAAGGAGAGCGTTCTCCTTCCTTCTTGTTTGGCATTTACAGTCAAAGTCAGGCAGTTTTAGTAGCCCCGAGGTGACTGGCGGAAAAAAAAAACAAAGGAGCACTGTAATCGGCATGTGATTGGCCAGTTTCGCCACACCCACCACGGAAGTTTCCTTAAAACGCAGCCTACATTTGACTACATTGGGACTTCTTGTTCGGGGAAAATCCCGGGGGGAATGTTTTTGTGCATGATTTTTAAACGTATCGGCATTTTATGAAAGCGTCTCGGCAAAACTTGATGCGTATCAGCGAAAAAAGAAGCGTATCGGTGCCGATACGCTTAGACGCTTTGGGGAAAACACTGCCACGCTAGCTTAGATTAGCATCAACGCATCTCTTCAGGGCCTGTCACACTCGCCTGCTAACACACACACACACACACAGTCCCTGCACCGCAGGGGGTCATCCGAGGTATCCCTGTCTCCAGAGAACAGGTGACTGATACACACACACACACACACACACATACACATACACATACACACACACATTACCAAAGCCACATGCTGTAAAATCATATTTAACAATATTTTTCAAGATGTTATAAGCTTTTTCTCTTGCCTTCTCTCACTATCAACCCGGTTAGTCAAGTGCCAAGCCCATTGACATTGACATATACATATATATATTGTAATAGATGAATCCCACAGACTTGTATATCTGGGTTAAAGTGCCCTTTCCATGTCCTCTCTCCATAGGGGCCATGCTGTGGACCACATGGATCATGGATACCCACACACCCCCAACCACGTAGGGCACGCCCACACCTACTCGGGCCCGCCCCCCAGCATGATGGGCCTCTCTGGTCACGCCCCTATCGGCATGGAGCATGATCCTAGGGGCGGAGCCATGGCCTACCGCAGCGGCACATTGGGTCGGCCACACCAGGCCCCGCCCCCTCCGCCCCAAGCAGACACGGTCAACGGCTCCCTGCCCCTCCCCCCGGTAGACTACAGGTATGTCAATCATAGAGGTATTATAATAATTGCCCCTCATGGAGGTATTACAATAACTGCCCCTTACCCCACTAGATTACAGGTATGTCAATCATTAAGCTATTTTAATAACTGACCCTCCCCCCAGTAGACTACAGGTATGTCAGTCATGGAGGTATTATAATAACTGCCCCTCATGGAGGTATTATAATAACTGCCCCACCCCCAGTAGACTACAGGTATGTCAGTCATGGAGGTATTATAATAACTGCCCCACCCCCAGTAGACTACAGGTGTGTAGTCAGTTTTAAGTTTTAATTTATTCAGTTTTAATGGGAAATGCTAGGCTAGTGAATTCAGCCAAAACTGAATTTTACAAGTTTAAACTGCAGCTTCAATTTCAATAATTATCTTTTCAATCACATTGCACTCAGAGAAAAATTTTAATTTTCACCATACATATTTTCACCAAATCATGCAGCCCTAGTGATCAGTCTTGTAAAATATCAGTCGTTCAGTCTATTTGGCACATACTTTTACTAGGAAGAATTGCAAGGAGGCTTTTTGTTATCTTAATAATAATAATTTAAGTTAGAACCCATGTCCTTCCTGTAGTACTTCAGACTAAACCTCTTACCCTGGTGCTACTTGGCCCTGTAGTGTTTGGACTGAGCCACACCTCACTCAGAAATAAACACCATTTTACTCAATCACAGCAGTGCAACCAGCTGTGTAGCCGTGGGGCTAAATACAGCAGCGCTCAATTGGTCTCCTAATGGCTGCTTTGTTTTTGACAGCACGAGTTCACACGTGACACTAATGCACTGTGCCCACTAGTCTTCTCTGCCAGTTGCACAACACTGCGGGGAGATATATAAGGAATCCCACGCTAGCTTAGATTAGCATCAACGCATCTCTTCAGGGCCTGTCACACTCGCCCGCTAACACACACACACACACACATGTACACACACACACGCACACAGACATACACACACACACACACACACACGCATACACCCACACATACAAACACACATACACCCACACATACAAACACACACAGACATACAGACACACATACAAACACACACACACACACACCCATGACCTCTACCCAGTCCTCAGCACTCCGCTGCAGTGTGTGTGAGCCACTTGAGACAAGAGTGCCAGGAGGCGATTGAGAGTCCTGCTTCTACTGTAACACTCACTGCCTCCCACTCTCAGATGCAAATAAATAAAATAATGTATATGTATATATATGTATATGTATATATATATGTATATGTATATATATGTATATGTATATGCACTTTATTTTTCCCACCGGCACATATGGAAATATTGCCATCTTGTGGTTCATCTTTAAGATGTTTTTCTCCTGTTGATTGGACTTTTATACACTGCTGTGATTGGCTGACAGCAGCAGAAACAGCACTACAGAACCTACTGAAAACAAAACCTATTCCAACCTGTCATTGTTGTTATTGTTCGTGCTGTTGTTTTGGTGCTGATTTTCCTCTCTCTCTCTCTCTCTCTCTCTCTCTCTCTCTCTCTCTCTCTCTCTCTTTCTCTCTCTCTCTCTCCCACTTCCTCCCTCTCTCTCCCTCTCTCACTTGCTCCCTCCCCCTCTCTCTCTCCCTCTCTCACTCACTCCCTCTCTCTCACTCTCTCTCTCTCTTGCTCTCTCTCTAACTAAAGAAGCTTTATTTGCGTGACAAAATAGGCAAAGCAATGAAACATGTAAAAGTGTACAGTATAGAATAACCACATGTAAACATATCCACGTGATAAACAAAACCCGTGTGTGTGTGTCTCTCTCTCTCCCAGCATGGACTACATGAACACAGGGCCCCCCCCTCCTCCCCCAGGTCCCCTCATCCCCTCGGCCCAAGCCGCCTTCGCCATGCCTCCGGTCCCGCCCACCGCTCACCCTGGACCAATGGGCTCGGCCCTGGGCTACATGTCTCCTCCCCCACCGGTGTCTGGACCAATGGCGGCGCCGCCCCCACCTGGGCCCCCGCCTCCGCCGCCTAGTGCCAACCACGCTGGCACCGCTAATGCTCTGCCCACAGCAGCCCTGCCCACCGAGGCCGAGCCCACCAGCGATGCCCGCAGTGACCTGCTCGCCGCCATACGTATGGGTACGTGTGTGTGTGTGTGTGTGTGTGTGTGTGTGTGTGTGTGTGTGTGTGTGTGTGACCTGCTCGCCACCATACGCATGGGTACATGTGTGTGTGTGTGTGTGTGTGTGTGTGTGTGTCTGTGTGTGTGTGTGTGTGTGTGTGTGTGTGTGTGTGTGTGTGTGTGTGTGTGTGTGTGTGTGTGTGTGACCTGCTTGTCACCATAGGGCATGGGTACGTGTGTGTGTGTGTGTGTGTGTGTGTGTGTGTGTGTGTGTGTGTGTGTGTGTGTGTGTGTGTGTGTGTGTGTGTGCGTGTCTGTGTGTGTGACCTGCTTGTCACCATATGCATGGGTACGTGATGGCACAGCTAAACATAAATACAAGTCCACACACTAAGAGCTCCAGGGGATAAAAAGGTTTAATCACCACCAGTGATGTAACGTTTCTTGCCACATAGCCCTTCTTCAGGCTCTGGAAAAATTAGGAAACCACTGCATATTTTCCTAAACTCAGCATCTCTACATGTATGACATGTCAGTTGAATTTGGAATTTAGGAGAAATGTTGTCAGTAGTTTACAGAATGAAACAAAAATGTTCACTTTACTCACACATATATATCTATAAATAGTTAAATCAGAGAAACTGATCATTTTACAGTGGTCTCTTAATTTTTTCCAGAGCTGTATACGTGACGACACAGCCCACCGCCCATACACTACAACCACATTTATGCTCCCTTGACATGCACGCAGAATCCATCTCTTTCATCCTCCACTTAAGTATTTACTTGTGTCTTGGTACACACCCCATAGATTTTGTATTTCTCTCTCTTTCTCACACACACACACAAACACACAGAAATGGATACACACAAACATACCAACTTAACAATAAACGAAATCATTTTTAATAAGGCCCTTCATGTCTGCACACCGCTCTGCAGACTGCTGTGCTCTCAGCTAGACAATAATGCTGTCAGCTACCCAACGCGTACACTGCTAGTCACCTCTGGGTTATGTAATAAACGCAAGCACTCACTAATCTCCCTACCCCCATATCCCCAGGCAGGAAGAGTGCTGCAGCCTTCAGGATCTACAGTACACACAATACACAAGCCTCTTGTGCCTACCATTGTTCACACAAATCACACACACAAACATTCTCACACACACACACATACACACGCACACACACAGACACGCATTAACAAGCCTCTTGCCACTACTACTGTTAGACATACACATATTAACAAGCTTTTTGATACCGCTAGTGTTACACACACAAATACACACACAATAGCACACACACAGTCTACCTCAGCCACAGGTGGGAGGGCTGTAAGAGTGTGTGTGTGCTGTGCTTCCTGCATTGCCAGCAGTGCTGATACATTAGGCTCCATCCTCTCCCCATTTTAATCTGCTAAACGTGCCCCGCCAATATGCATTAGAAATCAGCACAAGCTGGTTACTAAAATAGCATCCACACACAGACACACACACTCTCTCGATCTCTCTCTCAGAACACACACACACACACACATTTAGAACCTCACTGATCCTGTGGCAGAGTTTACTATACAGAGCTTCAGGATGCTGAATACTAGCTATGTTATGTACTGCATGGTATAGGTCTGTGCAAATTGCTGACATAACAGAAATGTGTTAAGAACTGTTGTATGTGCGTATTACAGCTGATGGCTATAACTTGATGTTATTTTGCACATGCAGAAGGAATGTACCTTGCATGTGTGTGTGTTTCTGATAACACCTCATACCCTGAAGGTGATGTAACTATTGCATGGATAGACATGTGTGATGTCGCTGTCTCACGTGTGCAGTGAGTGTGTCTGTGGGATTGACACACACATGTGATGGTACAATCGCTTATGTGTGTGTATGTGTGCTGGACAAGTTTGTTCTTTTGTGTGTGTGTGTGTGTGTGTGTGTGTGTGTGTGTGTGTGTGTGTGTGCGTGTGTGTATGCTCTAATGGTGTGTGTGTGTGTGTGTGTGTGTGTGTGTGTGCTCTAATGGTGTGTGTGTGTGTGTCTGTGTGTGTGTGTGTGTGTGTGTGTGTGTGTGTGTGTGTGTGTGTGTGTGTGTGTGTGTGTGTGTGTGTGTGTGTGTGTGTGTGCTCTAACGGTGTGTGTGTGTGTGTATGCTCTAACGGTGTGTGTGTGTATGCTCTAATGGTGTGTGTGTGTGTGTGTGTGTGTGTGTGTGTGTGTGTGTGTGTGTGTGTGTGTGTGTGTGTGTGCTCTAATGGTGTGTGTCTGTGTGTATATGCTCTAATGGTGTGTGTGTGTGTGTGTGTGTGCAGGTATTCAGCTGAAGAAGGTGCAGGAGCAACAGGAGCAGCAGGCGAAGCGGGAGCCCGTGGGCAACGACGTGGCCACCATCTTGTCCCGCCGCATCGCCGTCGAGTACAGTGACTCCGAGGACGACTCCGAGCTCGAGGACAACGACTGGTCCGACTAGGCCACACACACACACTCACTCACACACATGCACACACACACACACACATATATATATATACTCGTATGTAGTCTTACCAACACATTTAATCACTCTTACCACACATACATACACACACACACACACACACACTCACACACAGTTGTACTGATCACACTGACATACACAGCTATCCTGTATACACTTATATACCTTTATACTGAACTAACAGGTGTATATACACGCAAACACTAGGTTGGCCATCCTATATAGTAAACCACGGAAGGTGAAATAAACGGCTACATAGCAACCTCCCTGTGACAGGACTGCAACCTCTTCTTCTTCTTCTTCTTCTTCTTCTTCTTCTTCTTCTTCTTCTTCTTCTTCTTCTTCTTCTTCTTCTTCTCTTCTCAGAGCTTCTGCTGACACACTCCTTTTTACTAATAACTTTTTAACAAAACAACTGTGAATAGTTCTTCTCGAATGTGTGTAGTCTATAGAATGCGAAGGAAGGGTTCCACTGTGTGGTGAGACACTGAGAGCTAGGTTGTAGGTTGTCCTGAGTTCAGTTTTGATGGTGAGAGGAGGGGCTGAGTTAGCCTGGTAAACCCGCCCCTCGTACTTTATTTCATTTTGTACAGAAGGTCTGGACCGGAATGCAGTCGGCCCCAGCAAGACCAATCCAATCACCTTGTGTGCTACATTTGAATTGTAGTGCATAGGTAGGCTAATTGCATACGTGACGACCAGGCATTAGCGATTGGGTAAAGGCAGAGGCTTGTTTTAAACTTCAGAGTCCACACCTCCAGGAAGAAATCGTTTCTGACGGTGTCTGGTCCAGACCCTCTGTACACAATGAAATGAGGTACGAGGGGCTGGTTTACCAGGCTAGGGCTGCTCAAAGTGCTACTCAAAGACTGTTCTGCAATCAGTATGGGTGACAGGAGACTATCTGACGTCATACGAGGAGGGCTAAGGGATGGGACTCATGTATGTCTGCAGAACTGAGAAGTGTGGAAGGTGTGTGTGTGATAGAGAGAAAGGGAGTGAGTGTGTGTGTGTGTGTGTGTGTGTGTGTGTGTGTGTGTGTGTGTGTGTGTGATAGAGAGAAAGGGAGCAAGTATGTGTGTGTGTGTGGTTGAAACAAACACTAATAGTTTTAGTGTTTATACATCTGTAAGTGTGTGAACTCTGACCCTGTGATAACTAAAATAAAAGAAGGTAACCAGAAAAGGAAAAAAAAACGGTCTGTGTGTTCATTTCTTCCCTCTCTTCCCCGTCATGGAAACTGCACAGACACCTCACTCCCCTCGCCCCACTCACCCCCACACCACACCCCAAACTGTGAGACACCAGTCTCTATGGATACCGTACAGCTGAGGCGAGGTCTCCATGGAAACAGCGGAGTTGGGGCGCGGAGCCAATGGAGTATGCGGGTGTATGAACAAACAGACCGACACACTCTGTTTATAATGCACAGAACATTCTTTTTAATACAAAATTAACAATATCTCTCGTCAAACTAATCAAAGCAATAAAAAGTACAACTAACACCTTGGAAAAATATACACCACATCCACACAATGTCTTACAATGTCTCAGTTAATAGTGCATGTTGATTATCATTTATAGCAGTATTTTGCAGATAAGTAATTTGTTTTGTGCCATTTCTCATCAAAAAAATAAAGTGCATTTCACAGTTATAACTACGCATACGTCTACACAAGATGCTGTTTCTGTAATCCCCCCTCCCACACCATTCCCAATTTGTTTTTGTTTACATGTTTTTTAAAACCAAAAAGTGTGTGCCACTTGCTGTCTGTTGAGATAGCATCATTCTCAACTCACGTCCCCCATTAAAGCCCTTTCTTTCGGGTCTAACCCCCACTCCAATGGCATCATCGTTTGCGTCATCTCCGTGACACATTTGCAGGTTGTCTAAGTAACCACAAGCAGGTACGGCGTATTTCGCATCCAAAGCTCCCTCCGATGAGTCACCATGCACATCTGTCTACGACTGAAACAAAGGGATCTGCTCCGAAACCAAAAGGCAGCCATCAGATAACAAACCACTCACAATTTAAAGGCGCAGTCTCCACTTCAGTTTTGCACAATTTTGTTGAGAATAATTGGGCTCAACAGCCAATCAAATCGCTGAAAACCCTCCATCCCGTACTCCTGCAGCGCATTATTGGTTGGGTGGGGTCCTTTATGCCCTCCCCCAGACCTCTTTCTACATTTCCCCGGTAAGAGCCAGAGCTGTTTACAAACACTACAATTTATCTGAGATCAGACGCTGGCCGGTCCACTACAGGAATGTGAGGAGTTCTTTGCCAAATCTTACATGAAGCATTTTGGATAAGAAATAGTGGACTGCACCTTTAAGACCCCACATTTATTCACCACTGAAACCACACACAGATCTGGCCCAGAGCTGGGCTTGATCTGGCCTTGACTCGCGATGCCACGGCAACAGAACACTGGGGCTCCTCGCTGCCACTAAATTAATGAGAACATAGTAACATGGAGGGGATGACACAGTTAAGAGATCGAGTCTGAGGTTGATTCCTTTTAAGAGGAAGCATTGTGACCGCTGTCACCATGCTTCTAGTGTTTTTTGCATGCCTTATTTACACTATCTAATTAATCAACAGGATGCCTTTTCAAATAAAACAGTAATCGTTTCTTTATAGTCATCAATACATTCAGAAAGAAGCTATACAGCGCATTAAAATTACAAGATAGAGATTTTTTTCGGAATACAGGCAAAAACAATGTTTTGGGGGAAAAAATAGAAACTTTCAATGAATATAACAAAATATATTCTTCGAAGGTCAAGGAGTGAGTGTTCTCTTTGCTCGGGTCAGCTTTGTCTGAGCCCAGTCCAATCTTTGTGACAACCTAACAAAGCAGCACAATTTCTCCAACACTTCTTAACCATCAGGAAATGACATCGCTGCGTTTGGACCTCCCAACGTACCCACTTACCACCCCCATTTACCTAACCAATCACACTCAAGCAAGACATGTCCAGACATCACAAACAGCAGAAGCACTGCGGAGGTCACTCAGGCGAAAGGTCACATGGGTGTGAAGAAGCCACTTACTTCTCTCTGGATGTTGGGAAGACTGGCGGCCATGTTTCTTTTTCCTGTAGAGTGGTCTGGAGGAGGGGTTCGCACTTGGTAGTGACCGGCCCCAGACCCCTTGGCCCCACCATACACATACAGACTCACACCTGCACACACACACTCATACACACACATGCGTACACACACACACACACACACACACACACACACACACGCTCGCACATACACACCGGCACAGACATCCACACACACTTGCAGCCATGCAACTCCAATGCACAGAGAACTGTCCTTAGGTCACATACATCCAGACAGTTTAGGTCACAATACGTGTACATACACTTCAAAATATCCACAAAAAGCGATGCAAGTTCAACTGCAAACAGGTGCGTACTGTCACATTTGTGGGTATACTAATAGATTCATTCATAGCTAAATATTGGAAATGACATTCAGGGAACACAAGGCCCAACAGGGCACAAAATCTCAGGGGTAAGGACATGAGGCAGTGACATCTGAGTAAGACTTTTACAGTTTCAGGGAAAAAATAAAGTTCAGTCCAGCTAACATTACAGACCACCAATGTTTGTGGTCCTCTTTAGAACTGGTCAGATAAGCTCTTGGGTTCAGTCGTGGTTGGGTTATTTGTTAACTCCATAGTCACTCTGTTTTATGGCAGGTTTAGTGATAGCTGTTTTGTTGTGAGTGATTATGTGGCTGCTGGGGCGAAGCTTTATTGCTGCTAAATCGGTTGAAGTATTGCTATAAATCGGTGAAAGAGTAAGCACGCAGTTATTGCTGGCCGATGAAGTCCAGTTAGATGGAAGCCGGTTGGTTGTGGTGCGGGGTGAGGTGTAGCTAGCGGCTAAGTGCTGAGCTGGCCATGGCCAAAATTAGCTCTTTGTGGTACTGCGAAGAAAAGGTAGGGGAGGCATTTATAGTACTGTATCAATTTCAGCGGCCACTCTCTGAGGCAATCCACAACATTTTAACCCCTTTTCCAAGTAATGTAATGCGAGTCCTTTCAGAAACGAGAATGTATGGCCTAGATATTGCCACAGCTTTCTAACTGACCCCAACCGACGTGTCCTGGCGATTGCATTGTGCTGTTTAAAAATGATGCAGAAGATTTAAATGCACGGATTATCTGCCACGTGAGATGTTGCTATTTCTAGGATATCATGCGGTTTAGTGTTTCTAATTTGGTGGCATATTTGGTCGTTGATTCACGTGTTCACGTGAGCCGTTAACTGTTCATCTCTCATAAACACCAGCTTTTTTAACGTTTTAACCTTTTTAACAGAATACAGGACCAATCTGGGCAAGGGCTATCCTGATATGATAGCCTATTTTAAACTGACATTTTTGTAGGTCTGTGCGTCTTTCAACAACAAAACGTTAAACGCTGTAGTGAAAAATGCGTTTTGTCACTGTCACCGATTTACAGAGGAATATCCACTGGTCATCACTCCACTGAATACGTGTAAATTCGGTTAATTTCCCATCGTGAAAACTGCAGAGCAACAGCTACGAAAATACATTCAATTCTAGAGCTTTCACTACATTAAACAAACCTCCCATAAAATGTTACTACGCGCAAAGCAAAACAATTTGGCGTCACCAACATTCAAATCAACAGTCTAGGCCTTTCCTAAGAAGCAACAAGCTCAAGCCACCTGTCATCAATCTAAATCTACAGAGGTCTCTGTTCCTGTGGTTGTGTATGAAAGGACGAGGACAGTTATCACATTTTCTATAACAAAGGCATTTACGGGTTTAAGGATTTTCCTTTACGAGATTGTTGGTTAGCTCTGAAATGGTCGTTTTCAGGGAAATTGTCGTACATTCGGAGACGTTTGAGGTTCAGAGAACAACGCGAGTGCCTCTTTTCTCTCTCTTGCAGCTCGGTTTCTCCAGTGTCTGCGGAGGACGCCGGGGCTATTTTTAGCATCCCGCGGTCGTTTAGCTTTCAGCGCACGTTCAGAGTGCAGCAGCGAGACGAGATGCGCGAGCCTCGGTTTCATCATGGCACAGGCCCGCCTTTTGGTCGGCCCTTGTCTTCAGTGATACGCGCTCTTTCCACGGCCAGATTTTTTTTCGACCTCAGCCCAGAGGGCAAGCACACATCAACACAAGCTAGGGAGTTATTATCTACATCACATTATGTACAGCTGCCTGCCTGCTACAAGAAAACCGTCCCTTTTCCCCCAGACAGGGTGTGGCACCTTGTTTTCAGGAGAGGCTAAATAGGGAGGGCAGAGAGGGATCCCGCGGCAGTGCTTCGGATTTTACACCAAAGGGGAAGACGATTACAGGGCCACGCACGCACACACACACAGACGTCCCTCTGTGTATCAGACCGGTGAGGTGGGAGGGGGGTGGTGTGGCCAGGCAGACCTGCGTCATCTTCACCGCCCTGGGAGATACATGCTGACTAGAAGCCTGGTGATGGTCTCTCTGGGCTGCTCTACCATCACCCGCCGGCCGCCGCAGGGGCGAGACCCAGAGAGGCGCGCCGCGTCAGACGTCGCTGGGGGTGCGGGCCCTCTGCGCCACGCTGGCCGGGATGCACCCGCAGCAGATGAGCCACAGTGCCTTCTGGATCTCCTGGTTGCGGAAGGCGTAGATGACGGGGTTGATGACGGAGTTGTAGGTGGCGGGCACCAGGGTGGCGTAGGTGTAGAGCGGCGGGTAGGTGTAGTCGGCGATGAGCGAGTAGACGGTGAACGGCATCCAGCAGGCGGCGAAGGTGCCCAGGATGATGGCGAGCGTGGAGACGCCCTTGCGCGTGGTGACGTAGTGGGGCGTGGCGGCCAGGAAGTGGTGCTGCAGGGCGATCTGGTGGGCGTGACGCATCACGATCTTGCAGATCTGCACGTACAGCTGCAGCATGAGTCCGAACAGCAGCAGGAAGGAGACGGAGAGCACGGCCACGTTGTTCTTGGTCAGCGGCCGCACCACGCTGCAGGTGGACTCCTCGCCCAGGCAGTTGACCCCCGTGACGGGCAGCAGGCCCAGGCACAGCGACAGGCCCCACAGCAGCACCAGCATGCTGTAGGTGAAGGCGGCCGTGCGCTCCGAGTTGTAGGTCAGGGCGTAGTACAGCGACAGGTAGCGGTCGATGGTGATGGCCAGCAGGCTGAAGACCGAGGCGGAGAAGGAGGCCACCACCAGGCCCACGGTGAGCAGCTGGGCCGAGTCGGAGCGCAGCAGGTAGGCGAAGGTGAAGTGGAGAACCAGGCCCAGTCCAGCCAGGAGGTCCGCCAACGCCAGGCTGCCTATGAGCAGGAACATCGGGGCCCGGAGGGCCGGGTTCTGCCAGATCACCAGAACCACCAGAGCGTTCTCGCAGGCGATCAGCGTTCCCGAGGAGCACAGCACGATGTCCCAGGGGTTCATGAGCAGCTCTGGAACGCCGGGCGGGTAGCGGGGCGGCAGGGAGGGCGCCGGAGGGAATGTCACCATGGTGACATTCTCCATGCCACCCCCTCCGCTGGCCCAGGTGGACTCGGGGCCCAACCAGCCGGGGGTGACTGGCGCCTCTTCACTCATGGTGCCTCCCGTCTGAAACAACAAACACAAACAACAAACACAAACAACAAACACAGGTGTCAGTGTCAGCTTCATAAAGACAAACTCACCAAAGCCATTCAAAGCCATTCATTGTTCTGCCTGTGGTCTTTACACGCAGGTGGAAATTTTACTTATTGGCCAATCTGCCTGTCTGATGATTTGTGTCTTTTGTCTTTTACTTTTATTTTATTGTCTTTTACTTACTTTACTTTTATCCTTTTATACTTATTTTATATTTTATGCTTTCACATGTTGTTCTTTGTGTTTATTTTTATTAAGCACATTGAACTGCCTTTGTGTATGAAATGCACTATATAAATAAACTTGTCTTGCCTTGCCTGGTGTGCTAATAAGCAGCTGGTTCAGATGGTTCGTATATGAATATAGATGTGGAAAATACGCTCAAAGATGTGTCAGGGATTTTACTTTCAGGAGCTGGAATTACACCTCTGCACTACAACAGCACTGACAACAGTTACAAACGCACACTTTGGATACTACTAATATACGTTGGACTATTAATAGCTAAGAGGATGTGATTAAAACGTCTCCTTATTGTAGTAGTATAGTAAAGTATCACTATAATCCTAATCAATACAATGAATAACATCCTGTCATATTTGAGCGTTTTGTCAAGTATAAAACTGTAAACAGCAGGCGTATGGCCAATCTTGCACTTCAGCATTTATTACAAGATCCAGAGGAATGCAAATGTCGTCAGAGTAAAACAAATACACAGACAAGCCTGGTCCACGCTATTTCTGGGTGCAAACAGTAAAGATCTCTCGTTTCCATATGTCTGTTCTTCTCCAGGGTGGTATCGCTAACATTTCTCGTATCAGTAATATCTCGTATCACCATGAGAGGCAGTGCATGTCGCCTTCCCGTGAACCGCAGCCCGTGGATGCTCGAAATAACGCAACAAATATACACTTTCTGCACCTGCACCATAGCGTCCACTCTAGCCTCTTCATTTTTACTTCTTCTGCTTACAACGATGACAGCGTGCGTAACAATGGCTGTCACAACACATTAACGCCTGTTCCAATTTCAGCACTTATTCTCTCCAAGCCGCCTCTTCATTCATTCAGGGTTTTATTATTCATCGCCATCCGTTGCCATACATATCCTACCTTGATTGTTGGAGGTGAGGCGTCCGTTTAGATGTTTTTATGGCCCAAATCTATTTCCATCTTAGGGGAAAAGACGGTGGCAGGTGCAGCACCGACAGCGAAGCCGCACGGGAAATTCAAGGCTGGTGACCGTTTCTTTGTGAGGGACTCAAGACCAGCAGCGACGGCGGCGCTGTACAGTCTTCATGAACATCGTTATCGACTGCGGCTGTGCAAAGGGCTGGGAGGGAGGGGTGGCGGGCCCTCTGATTCCGAAACCGGGCAGATTCAGAAACGGATCCTGTCCCCCTCGATGCTAGAGGAGGCAGCAACAGCTCGATATACAGCTGTCCACGAGACTGCTCAAGGGCGCATTCTAGAACAGTGACGCGGATCACTCGCTCCTCTGGGTGTGTGGCTGTGTGCAACAGGGAGAAGGGGGCTGTGGGCTGTTTTAACCTGGACAGCCATCCTGGTCCATTCATTTAGACATTTCACATTACTGATAATAAAAGTGCTTTCTTGACACCTGCAGCATTTATCAGAGTAAACTGGACATAGACTACAGACCTAGGTTCAGCGTTTTTAATACCTGCAGGTCTGCCTGCATCACTTTATTAAAAGAAGCATATAGTAAAACGTTCCTACTAGCTATAGGCCAGTTAAAGAAAGTTGACGAGAGTCTGTTTAAAAACAGATGTGTGAAACGGCATACACTCAGCCAGTGTGATGATGCTGAGTTTTTACACTGCGCATCACACACACACACACACACCACCACCACCACCCACCACAGAAGCCAGACTGCTATTCTGGTCCTGCAGTATTACCAGCACAAGGATCTGTGTCAACACCCCCCCCCCCCCCCCACACACACACACACACACCACCGTGCCCACCATCCCCACCACTGTCTCCTCTTTTCCTCTCCATCGTCTGTTACCCTGTTCTTCTCAATTACTCTTTTTTACCCTTTGAGTGCGAGTGTACAGGGGAATGGAAGATAATATTGAGAACATTATTTGGCCCTAAAGGCAAAATGTTATATGTTGATAAAATACTTGAATAAGGTGCATTATTTGTTTTTGGCTTTTTACACAAAAGTAGAAAATAGAGGAACATGCACATGTACAGGCTGGCATAAGACGAGTCTGCCTTTACTGAGAAGTACCGCAAGGGGGCAGTATGGAGTCGACGATGAGTCACCGCCCGGCCTGGGTGGAGATAGACACTGATAGAACAGCACGAGACCAGAGACACGGTGTCTTCATCTATACATTTTATTTTCTTTTTCTTTAAAACAGAAAATGATTATTTCACAACAGGCCATCTCAAGCAAACCCTCACATTAACCTGCCAACACCTACAAAAGTTAAACTGTATCAAAAGTGCACCATAGTGTAATACATCTCCCGCACTAAACCATTCCCTTTGCTAGATCAGTTTCTTAGTATAATTCTTACAATAATATTTATACAAATACGACTCTGTACAATGTAGAAATACATACCCCCCACCCCCAGGAGTTGGGGTGCCCATATAGACCCCAATATTTCCCCTCGTCACCTGAGGAGACGCCCCACCCCGCCCCGCCCCAGCAGCCCCCCTCCCCCACCCCCAGCCCCACATGCACAGGCCACAGGTCTCCGGAAGGCCACGGGCGCCGTTGCGGGTTTGCAGCGTGAGAAAAGCGAGTGCAGACACCTGGCATCGTCGTCGAAATCTAAAAGATCATGACACATACTGGACTCCATTTTCCCCCGGGAAACCAAATAAACAACCAGACAGACAGACAGACAGACAGATGAAAACCAACAGGAGAACAGAAAGCATCAAGGGATGAAACGTCCGTACAATATACATACACACCCCCTGACTTTGACATTCACACAACAACCCTGTACATATGACCTTGCCGCCACCCCCCCCCACTCCACTCTGTCGAAACATAACAAAAATCAGCTTGAACCCTTCCTGGGTGAGGCGTCAGTGCATCCAGTCTGGGCGCCCACACCAGGAGAGCGGCCAGTAGGACTTGCGTTGGCGGAGCTGTGATGGCGAGGTCTGTCTCCTCCGATGGGGCATTGCAGGATGCATGGATGTGGCATGGCAGACAGGACCCATGTGTTTTGAATTAGACTGCGGGTCTTCCATGAAGGGGCAGTCGGACCCAAACCCTCCCCACCCCACCCCACCCCACCCCCCTTCCTTAAATAAAACAACATGCTCAGTCTCTGGATTGGTAAAAGAGGATGTAGCCTGATTCAGAGTTCTTGGAAATTTCTGAAGTGAGGCCGTAGAACTCCTCGATAGCCTGGGCATCGATTTTCTGCAAAGATACACACACGCACACACACACAATAATCAGTTATTTCAGAAATGTCCTTCTCAAGCACCACTACGCAGATGAAGGGGTAAAGACAGAGAAATGAGATTCAGCCTAAGGCCTCATTTCCACCAACTTCAGCGTGTACAGCACCGTAACCGTGTACAATATGTGTGTATGTGTGATAGAATATGCTCAGATCACGCGTGCGGTGGAAATGGTCTAATCTGTTAACGTGCATTCTAAACGAATACGGACAGAAAACGGGCACTTGCTTTCTACGCGCTGTATACGGAGAGTGTTTGGTGGAAATGGGCCCTTAGTCAGGATTTGTGTCTTCTGTCTGGTTAGAAGGCATTCTGCTGCACTTGTGTGTTCCTCTGGACAAAAGCATCAGTCATTTCAATACAAAAGCGCTCCTCACCCACTTTCATTGACTGCACTTTTAGTGCAAACAATTGAGTACTTCATCCACAGACTTTGCCAAAACATTCAATGACAATAAAACATCCAGCTTTGTCATTCCTGTTCAACCAGGCGAGTTATGTCAAGTCAAATCAACTAGAAATTGCATCACATTGCAGACACCAGCAAAACAAAATATCATCCCTGACAGACTACAACAGCAATTACATTACAACAGCAATTACATTACATTATATACAAGTATATCAAAAATTCATGAAATGGATTTCACTATTATTCCAGGCCTACAAAAACTTAGTTTTACAATTTTACAATTTACAATTTAGTGCAGAATACCCATAAACAAGTCAACATATTCTACAGCATATGGTCAGCAACAAGGGTCAGCAATAAGGGTCTTGCTAAGCAGAAATGTCCCAGAGTGTTAGCAGGTAGCATCTGTGTCAATTTGGATAGGCATGTGGCACCAGCATTAGCTTATGCCAATTAGCAGCTCCTCTCAATTAGCAGCTTTAGTGCCCTTAGAAAACATCTGTGGCTAAACAAAAACACACATTCTGTCTGTGTTTTTAGGTTGTGTGTTTCATAGTTTCATGCTGTTTATAGTTCTGTTGCTGTTAGGTAAGTGCTGCCTTTCTTGGCCAGGGCTCACTTGCAAACCAGACTGCTGTCTCAATGTGACCACCCTGGATAAATAAATAAATAAATAAATAAAATACAAATAAATAACACACTGAAGGCTTACCTCTACAATGTCGTCGTCAAACAGTAGCCAGAAGTCATGGCTCTTTACAATAGCTATGTAGTGTCCTCGATTTGGGCCACTGTAAACAGAAACAAGGGCGATAAGAAAAGCTTAGTGGCGTTCAAATAAGCCTGACAATTCTGCCTTTGTTTCTGGATTACATTCATGTGAACCACTTAAAGGTTTGACAAATGGTTTCTTTAACAGTACAAAAAAACTCCTTGTTGGGGAACACTTTTTACTTGTGGGATCAAACGGTGAATATGCAGCTTATTTTAAACACACCTGTTATTAAAAATCTAAAACATATTGATAAACTTTTCATGAAAAGGAACCACCACAACAAAAATGCCAGACTATATATCATGGAGCACAATAAACCACAATAATTTGGAATAGATGCTTTCAAAATCAAACTTAGAATACAAGCGTAAGGATACAAGTAAATACTTAGGACACAAGTAAATAAACTTCAGCTTGCACCATCTTGCTCTGGCTGCTGACTCACCTCCCACAATGCACCACGACGGCAACCAGGTCGTAGAGCCGCTCTGGGTTGGTGGCGTCGCCAGAGGTGTTGAAGAGCCGCAGCTCCAGGGGGAAGACGACGCGGTAGGACAGCTTGGTGTAGCGTTGCAGCTGCTCCATGTACTTAAAACGCTTCAGGTGCAGCGCCAGGATCATCGGTAGCTTCTTAACGCGCATCCTACAACACACACACACACACACATTGTTATACTTCTGGTGCAGTGCCAGGATCATGGGCAGCTTCTTTACATGCATCCTAGAACACACACACAGACACACACACTTATAGTTCAGATGCAGTGCCAAGGCCTGGAAAACATACATACTTTTCTTATATTGAGTTTACTTTTTACTGTTGCTGTCATATTGTGTTTACTGTTGTTAGTGGTGGTGGTGATAGTTTTAAGAGTACTATTTAAGTACTACTTCTCTCTTTGTCATCACAATTTACATAATTTAATTTGTTATTACAATGTTGTCACTTTGTATAAAGCATGCGCACACGCACACACACACACACACACACACACACACACACACACACACACAGTCCTTCTCTCACAAGTACTCACAGAAGCACCCTAATGGACTCACAAACACGCAAGCCACAAAAGAAGAAGTGCAAGCATGAATATGTAATTACTCACTTGCACAGACACACCCACACACACACAGTCATATTTAGGTCAAAGTGCCCTGAATACATGCAAGACACCTTTACACTGTCCAAACGTTAGTCAGGAGCCAGGACACCTTCAGACTGTCTACAACCTGCAGTTGTATAAGCTGCACTTTTTATACATAAATCCCATTTATATTCCAGGTATAAGTGGGATTTTCATTCAGTGCAGTGTTACAGCCAGGATATGTACCATGTGTCAGACAATATTCAGTGTTTCAGTGGGGAAACATTAACGTAATTGGTTAGCCTATGTTTGAGCGCCCCCTGTTGGGCAAAAAAGCATGTGTATGGGTCAAAGGTGAACATCCTATTTGGGGCACACCTGCCACTAATGCTTGAAATCACCCTTATATGCTGCGGAAGGTCGCACAGCCCGAAATGCCCATCGTTGACGTTTGGCGAAAAGCTTTTAAAAGGTATCTGAGAGTGCTGTCCTTGCTCTCATAAACCAGACACTATTCAGACCATTTTTACTTAAATGAAAACACACTCATCGAATGAGTGAACCCATTATGTAGGACAAGGACAACATCAGACGGGATATGACTTCAAGCAAAAAATGTTATCCTACGCCCGAACAGCTTTTTTTAATCTCCAGCCATATCTACTGCTGTTACCTTTCCTTGTCTTGAGTCGACCTGTAGTCTCTTCAACTGTTACCTTTCTGTGGAGGCGGTGCAATCTGCCACCACCGGTAATGTCACAAGCAGTCATGGCAAGGAAACAGCATGCTTTGTATTTACAGTGACAGCTCAACATGTTTCCCAAGGTCATCCTCAGGAATACACCTTCCTGTTGTTCTGCGGTCCAGACAGGACATCAAAGGTCTGTCTTGTATGCTTTGTATACTGTTGTAAAGACTGAGTCTCTCTCACTTACCCTTGCGCAGACAGGCTCATGCACGCGCGCACACACACACACACACACACACACACAAGCCGAACACAGAGAGCGCCCTCTGCCAAACGGTCTCATAGTCCCAAACATGCATATACAATTACACAGACAGCCACACACTCTGTCGCTGCACTGACATTCACGTAGGCCTGCACGTTGGGCTGATACGTGAACACAAACATTTCTAGTGACCAATTCGCACTGACCTTTTGTGCGCCTCCTGCTTGCTTCTGCATTCCTCGCAGTAGTATTTGTATTCGCTGCAGAGCGTCTCCGTGTTGCTGAAGCCCCTGCAAGCCACAACACAAGAGAGAGGCCATCACTGTGGGGTCCCTCTGACATTTACTTATATAACACCAGAAAAGGTTAATAAGAGATCTGTGCAAACAAACCAATGTACACTTAAATAAACCAGAAAAGCACTCAGAGAATGCAGTGTCCGCCAGGGCAGCTCATATCACCACTAAAATCTAATCACTTTTAAGCTAGCCCATTTTTGACCTAGTCTGAAAATGTTATCAAAATCTATCCATAACTTTTTGAGTTACGTTGCTAACTACCAAACAAACTAACTAACAATTAAACAAATGATGATGATTACATAACCTCCGCTGGCTTGTTTGTTTGTTTCATAGCAGATTCTTTATTTTTAAGATAGGAGAGTGCAACCACATGTTTTCTGACCTTAGACAGTGAGTGATTGACGTGTTCTGCTCGACGTCGACTGATAAGTCCAAGAAGTCTTCATCTTTGCTGCTTATCTGTGGGAGTTCAAAAGTGCATTTCAGATCCTGAACAAGCCAACTTCCCTTTACCACCACGTTGTGAAACATTACTGTGATGCCGTTGCCGTCTGCTAAAAGCCTAAACAGGACCAGAAGCAGCTTCACCTGTTGGCCAAGTGTGCCATCGCTAAGCCAGAGCCGGCATGTACATATTGTGTTAAAAGTAAGAGAAGGAGCGTCCAGGATAAAAGAAATTAAAGTTGTCTTTAAGAACTTTAACTCAAACACTTTGCCTTTTGTTCATTACCACAATCACATTTGATAAATGAACAAAATGACGTGTCGATGTCAGGCAAGTGGGGACAATCGTGCCAGTGCTTTCTATTTCAGGGACTGCCATTGGTCAACCCCACGCTGTAAACCTGACTCCATGTCAGAGCCAAGCCAATAAACAAAACAACCCTGACCAAAGGCCCAGCCAGCACGCTTTAATCTCAAGTGGAGACATCAAGATTAAACGTCAATGTACTGGCTGTGGGAAGACTCTTTGTGTAAAACGAGCCCTGATCTGGCCTGTATGCTTTAATCTCAAGTGGGCACATCAAGATTAAACGATTAGAAAAAATTAAATGAAATGTCCTGGCTGAGTCCGGAAGACTTTTTGTGTAAAACGGGCCATGATCTGGCCTGTATGGCGATAGGTGAAGTCCAGTAGTCAAGTCAAGTAGGTTTTTATTGTCGTTTCAGCCATATACACAGTAGTACCAGTGGTGTATTGGACCTGTGACTACAGGATTGCAGGTTCGAAATACTGGGTCGCCAGTAGCGCCACTGAGGTACCCTGAGCATGGTACCATCCCGACGCACTGCTCCCCGGGGGCTGTTGTCATGGCTGCCCCCTGCTCATGTGTGTGATGGGTTAAATGCAGAGGGTGAATTTCGTTGTGTGCCCTGTGTGCTGTGCCATGTGATCACAATGACAAAACCAGGACATTCACATAGTGAGTCCAGATGGCCTGCACGGCAGCAGCAACTACCTGGGGCAGGTGTACTACTCACCGTCTCGCAGGTGAGGCAGCGCGTCTCGTTGGTGAGTGTGCCCTGGAAGATCTCGTGCACCCAGGTGGGGGCGGGAGGGTTGCTGTTGCTGCTGCTGCTGCTGCCGCTGCTGCTGTTGTTGTTCTGGGAGTCTAGCGTGCCGTTGGCCAGCCGGCCGTTCTGCTTGTCCTGCTTCCGCTCCTCCTGCAGCAGGTCCGCGATGGTGTTGAGCAGGTAGTTCAGGAACTCGTGCGCGTCCTGCTGCATGTAGTTATCGAACAGCTCTGCAGGGGGCGAACGCAAGACAAGGCAGAAACAGACAGACAGACAGACGAGGAAAAGGATGGTGAAAAGGAGAGAGAGGTTGCGTTAGATAATATTCCCACTGGGCCTGTAGAAATGAATAGAGGGGACGGCGGCTCTTTGCAGCTCATCTTACAGTCCTACAGGGTGATCCCTAAATGGATTGGTCGTTTGCTTTTAACTTGATTTTTCAAGGGTAAAATCACACACTTGGCCTCTGTAGCTAAATTAAGCGTGCCCTCCTTAATGGCCATCTCAACCTGAGCATGGCTCTTAAATAACAACCAAGCCCACTTACCAAAGGCTAATATGCATTTCACGTCACATTACTGCTCTATTGTGAATCGACTGGATGACTGTATACATGTTTTTCGGTAAAATTATTTCACTTTATTACCTCCACCAAGGAGGTTATGTTTTTGCTGGCATTGGTTTGTTTGTTTGTCTATCTGTTTGTCTGTTTGTTTGTTAATAGCATAACTCAGAAAGTTCTGGACGGATTTCGACGATATTGTCAGGATAAATTAGAAGTTGGCTAACTTAGAACTGATTAGTTTTTGGTGGTGATCTGGATCCAGGATTTTTTAAAGGATTCTTCACTATTGCAGCCAATTTGGACATTTTTGCTCATAACTACAAATAATGCTCAGAATGCTTGGTAAAAAAAAAAAGAAATCACTGTATAAAACCACCTCATAGACTAACAATCCCCGTAGAATGGTCCAGATCCTGGGATTATTCTAGATCTGGTGATCTAGAATGTTACATTTTTTACCTATTAAACAAAAAGCCTTAAGATGGGGATGGTATAAGGTGGAGATTTCAGCTGCCCTGTTGGAGGTCTGCGCTCGTAGAGTGCTTTTCAATTTTTTAATCAATTTACCACAATCCTCTACTACCTCACCCTTTGACTGTAACCAGCAGGCTAAACTCTTAGTCTCTGCTCCTCTCCCCCCTTACCATTCTCTTTCCGTAGTCGCGTAATAAACTTCTTTGGAGGGATGACACCCACTTTCCTCTTCTGATTGGCGATGCTGTGGAACAGATCTGCCAGACAGGTGAGCAGGTTCTCCTTGCGCCTCGGTTGGCTGCGGTAGGCTAGGATCTTTTCTCGGAACGGCCTGCAGAAATACAGCGCCTGCAGTACCGAGTTGCAGTAGCAGGTGTTCCCAAACTTCAGCGCCAAATAAAAAAAAACAGCGGGTTAGGCAACAGTCATGTGGTAATAACGTCTTAGACTATTTGAGAAAGGCATACGGACTTTAACTGTTATCCCTACTTACGTTGACCAAACCAAAGTAGTGCTCGTTGACAGGGAATTGTTCAGAGCCAATCTCTTTTTCCAAGGCGGAGGCATTGGCGCCCTGAAAAGAAGAACATGCACCCCTTCACATGACCGCAATAGAAAAGTGCTTGTGTTTGCGGGATTTGAGTTCATCGTCAAGCAGGGAGAGATATCCTCTCTTGGCCAGGTGGACGGGATTAGTGAGCCGTGAGAGCTTAGATGGGAACCTCCTTACAGGCTCGCAGCAGATTTTAGGATCATATGTTTGTGTAAACTGAACACGCAAGATTTTTTCCCCCACAAAACGGAGTGCGTTTCAATTATTACAGAGTGGGTCTAGGCTGGCGTCAATGGCTTGCATCCAACTATTAAATGTACAGCAGCTTTCGCCAACCTGTACAGGCATAAACCACTCGCCAAATTGACTTCCATACCCTAGTGCCGCAAAAGCGGACTACAGGTGTAGTGAAGGCAATATCTGGAATGACCGTGGTGTTTGAAGTTCAGGTCTGCTAAGATGTGCATTCTCACACTATGGGTACCTGAAGTTAACACAGATTTACGACATTCATTAAGTTAGCTATGGTAAGCAACATAATGGCTAGCTATAAATATCAGTCTGCAGTAAATGCATTTGCGTACAACAATTTACAAAATACTCCTTCCTGGCTATGAGGAATTTTTGCTCGTGGTCAACGTTAACCACAAAAAAACAGGCGCACTGTTTATGACCTGTGTAATTACACACAATTAAAGGTGCGTAGCTTGTACATTCCCCCTATCTAGATGCTAGTAAGTGCCTGATAGCTAACCAGGAAAGCGCAGGGTACATGAAACCAGTGTCGCGGTCACTGGGTCAAACAAATCACATACAGACTGGCAGTGCTTTTGGGCGCTCAACAAGGTGCGCTACATTTTATCATATTGCACCTCTATAGGCAACAGTAGCCAATAATTCAGGCCTACGGCAACATTCACTGCACACGAAGGGAAGACAGCTCGGCAGCAGTCACCAAGGAAAACTGTATAGCACTGTAAAAAAATATTTCTAATCAATCTTACCATTACCACTCAGCAGACAACGGCGTGCACTCTTTTTTTAAACACGAATCAAGTACATATTGAGGTGCCATGTACTTACCATGGTACAAAAAGAGGCAAATTTGGAAACTGTCATTAGGATTTCCATTCGCCCAGCGCCATCTTCCACCCAATCACCGCGCGGAGGCGAGCAAGGACTCCCTCGTGAGGACAGATTGCTTGGAGTGGCCTACGGACCAGCATGGTCCTAGCGCCGCAAACTGACCGTTCTGTAAAGAGAAGGATGCAAACAGAGAGAGGTCCATCATTCCTGAGTTTCTCTACGCAGTTTGTTCAGAGATTTTCCAGCAGTGCAGTAACTTACAAGGATGTTTTCCAGCAATGGTAGCTTCGATGTTCGATGTAGCTTCTGATAAGTTAGACACAGCCTAGTAATTAATATTTGCCTAATATTACATTGCACAATAGCATAGTTTTGTATTATTATAATAGCTGTGTATAACCTGATGTAGAATTTTTTAAATGTTTTCTCTGCATATTAATACAATTGTTTTCCTTGCTAGCCTTATAATATAAAATATTGTATTTCATGTTAGTACTGTAATTACTGTGAATTCCTGTGCACTTGTTTTGTTGCTGTTTTTCACAGCCATCATGTATTTATTCTGTTACACTGTAAGAAAAATCCGGACGTGACTTATTAATTACAGGTCTGTAATAGTAAAGTATGTTTTGTGGCGTTCATAACTTTTGATCAGGCACTGCAATGGCACTCCTAATATCAAGTTTACAAGAGTCTGTGTCAGGACCCCATCATTCTCTTTCCGCCGTACCCGCCATCTTGCGAGCAACCGGGGGTAAGAGGATCTCCGTACATTATGGAATAAAACTTAAAATATTAACATTATACAGACAAGATATGTGATTAATATCACATATATACACAACTAATAAGAATGGGCATTTCACTTAGTAATTAGTAATCTTGTACGGTAAATAAAATTGGGAGATTGGCGTCTGAAACTTTGGCGTGGTTGTCCATGTGGGCCAACACATGAAGCCGTGGTTGATAGCCTTAAGCATTGCGCTTGCTTGGCACACTAGACTTTTCAGCAGTACCGATGTGTCGATTCCCATATACACTGGTTATATGTATAAAGGGAAAGGCTAGTTTCCTGCATTGCATATTGTTGACAAACTCCAGGCTACATTTCTTTAAACATGGTGTGGATTAGTTGACCAGCTAGGCTAGCGCTTTCTTATGTCCGGATCCCATAGATTTTAACTGTATATGAGAATGTCAGTGTTGCCTAGTTGATCGCACGGCCTTGCATCAGAGACACCACAACTTGGTTTTGGGGAACAATGTGTATTAAGATAGTGAATGAAGTGTATATAATCTTATGAAAGCTGTGTCCATGACAGATGTGTAGTGATTAAACGGCATCAGTAGCAGCAATGGAAACATTCGCAGGAATCAGATCTTTGCTCTCCATCACATTGCCTACATTGGGGTTGTGAGTCGTTCTAACCGCCTTCTATTCTTTATTCTCAGTAATCAGGCATCATGACGAACACAAGAGGCAAGAGGAGGGGCACAAGGTATATGTTCGCCCGTCCCTTCCGCAAGCATGGTAAGTGACTTCATACGTTTGGTTGCAATCAAATTCTCTATGTTGACAGATGTCATTTCAGAGTCCGATGAAAATGTCAGATGTAGGCAGACGGAGTTTTGACTAGATGTTCTCTTCTGTAGGACCCGTTCCTCTGTCCACATACATGCGCATTTACAAGAAAGGAGATATCGTCGACATCAAGGTAAGTGCCATAATTTATTATTACTGATATATTGATGTCAAAAATGGAGCTGGTGGTGTGCATATGTAAACATGTAACTACATATGCCTACGTACGTAATACACATTCATACTTTTTGTTATCTGTCATAACAATGATGCATTCTTGTATACTTGTAAAAAGAACATAACAGATGACCCGAGCTTTATATTGTGAGCCGTGTGTTTGAAGATGTGCATGATTGTGTTCACAGGGCACAGGTACCATCCAGAAGGGAATGCCTCATAAGTGTTACCATGGAAAAACGGGCCGTGTCTACAATGTTACCCAGCATGCTGTGGGCATCATAGTCAACAAGCAGGTCAAGTAAGTATACGTTGGCCATTTTTAGGGAATCCATGGTGTGTGCTCTGTGTCTGGACTGCTCTGTGTTGTTGTTCAGTGCTTTGTCTTACTTCTCAGATAAGGTACAGTAGTGTGGTTTCCCCTTTCATGACACTGGAAACTCAGCAGCGGAGTCAATGTGTATATCAAGCTCTATTCTGATGTCACTGGTTGAAACCAGAAATGTTGACACTTTTTTTATTTTTATTTTATTTTTTTATTTTTTTACTTGAAAAATGCATAACTGAAAAATTGGTGTTGAGGTTGCAGCACGAGAGTGCACACCCCATCTTCACTTTGCCATAAGGGCTGTTCGATGTCCTGTGTGGTCATTCGTGTGGGGGAGAGCATTGGTCCTTGTTAAACCCCTGTCGGACCAGCAAGTGTTTGAGCTGGGGGTTTTATTCTGGAAACATACCACTTGGCTGTTTTGACTCGATTTGTTTTGCTCTCTCGTGTGCTTGTGTGACTGACCCGTTATCATGTTGCTTCTCCAAGGGGCAAGATCCTGGCCAAGAGAATTAATGTGCGCATCGAGCACATCAAGCACTCGAAGAGCAGGGACAGCTTCCTGCAGCGCGTCAAGGAGAACGAGAAGCGGAAGATCGAGGCCAAGCAGAAGGGCACCTGGGTCGAGCTCAAGCGCCAGGTAGAGGGAACATCACTACAGTAACATGCTGCCTTTTATGTAGCACCCTTAAAGCCATCCAGACTCACCCATGGCTAGTACCCACCTAGGGGATGCCCAGCAGTCCTTGTCCTCTAGAATGCTCACCACACATACCATCTTGGGGTTGTTAATAGTGGTGTCTGAGGACAAGGTTGGGATTACATGAGTTCCTTTGAAATACTTATAGCATATACACGCTAGTGTTGAGTAGATGGCCACATTAGCTATTTACACCGTTTCAGTCAAACATCCTGTGAATTCGTAGGAATAAAAGGGCACATGTACTGTTGGTTAAAATCACGAATTATAATGCAGTCGTTCATATACATATGAGCACATCAGGTGGTTGTTTTGTTTTAAGTTGTCAACCACATGTACCTTTAGTGTGTTAGTTTAGGGCGAAAGCAAAATGCCTACTCATCTTTTGCTTAGCCCATCCAATGTTGATTTGATGTGGCAGTTTCCCATATAGGAATTAATCTTAGTCATGGACCAAGACAACATTAGTGTCTTGGTAGTGTCGAATTCTTTGAAGGTGGTTGTTGGTTACCTTCAACCCCATGTGGTGGGAAGTCTTTGGAAAGTGTATTTAGGCCAGGACTAGGCTTAATCTGTGTTCAAGTAAAGTACAAGTGGCTCGCACACTGAAGAGGGAGGCAAGGTCTACAAAGGACTTTCTTTTATTAAAATGGTGGGAGCAGATCAGACGTTTCAGCAGTGCTTTCCTCAATGCTGTGAGCACAGAGAGCATTGAGGAAAGCACTGCTGAAACGTCTGATCTGCTCCTACCATTTTAATAAAAGAAGCTCCCTTGTAGACCTTGCCTCCCTCTTCATTGTGCAAGCCACTTCTACTTTACTTGGACTTTTTTTGGTTTCGCGCGCCTGAACTAATCTGTGTTCAGGAAAGAAACTGGCCAGTTGTGCTTTGCGTTGTTTTTGACACGCGTGTGTGTGTGTGTGTGTGTGTGTTGCAGCCTGCCGCTCCACGCCCCGCCCACTTCATCAGCACCAAGAACAACCAGCCGCAGCTCCTGGAGCCCATCCCCTACGAGTTCATGGCCTAAAAGTGCTGACCAATAAAACTGTTTATACACACATATGTGACTCTCGCCCAGTCATTTCAGAAGGATGCCCACAGCCCGGTTAAACGGATATCTCTGAAGTATGTTTTTTCCACACTGTTTAAGTAACTGAGAAGTATGGCTTAGGTTGTGTATGATTTTGTATGATTGTTTAAGGCGATGAGTGACAGGAAGTTGCTGTGTGTGCTGTCTGTCACTGGTTCTCCGTGATGATTCGTCTCCTTCGATCACCTCAGGTGATGTGAGATAAAGACATCTATATTTCACCGGCGAACTGAGAGACCAGTAGCACCAAGCACACACACACCCTGCAGTAGTCTCATAGGACATCCCCTTTACCATCACTACCTCCTACAGTTGCTGTTACGTTAGCTGTTGTGGGAGTGCTAGGTCTCTAACACTGATGGGTTGTAATCCATTGAATAGTAGGCACTGAAACACTTTTTTCCCCCTGGCCTAAGTTTAATTTCAGAGAGCTTCCTCTGACTTCCTGGGTTGCACTTGTAATTTGATCTCTTGTCTGTCAATGGCATGAGCACTGCACCACATGCATAGTTTGAAAGTTAGTTTTATATCTAAATAGTTTTGTATCTGAAAGCACTCAAATTATTTATGTGCAGTGACCGATGGGCAGTCAGTTATAGCCAAACAATCTAGTGTTACATGCCTAACGTGTACATAAGACTAGCAGAGCTACAGTGGGATTATTTTCCTAATGGAGGCATGCCCGACTGTCGCAAAAGAAAAGGAGCAATAAAGAGCTTAACGGGCACAGATAACCTAAAGTCAGGCTTGCAAATGCGCTGAGCACTATTGATTGTTGCAGCACGCTGCAAAGATATTGGTAAATGTTTTCCGTGGGTTTGCATCCAAACCCGCTGTAGGTCTTTCATGGACAATTCTGTACTAGACAAGAGTATTACTGACAAAATGGTATATATACTGGAAATAGTGCGATAGTATTATTTAAAGATGTGCTCATATCATATCTGAAGGTGTCAGTCAGGGAGGGAAGGAGAGTTTATGCATACACACAGTAGCCTATGAAACTGCTATGGGGTCACTCCATGCCAACTCAACTAGTGCTCCCGTGGGCTTTGGGCACCATCTCAGATTTTGCTCAGAATAGCACCAAATATACCTCTATGGGAGCAATAAAAAATCCCAAAGCTTCAGTTCAAAATATAAAGCGGTTTAGATTTAATGGCCCTTTAAACTTTTCTTAATACTAATTGAGTGGATGGAACGTCATGTGGGTCATGGAATGACCCTATTGAAAAAGCTACAGGAATACTGATGTGAAATGCTTAACGTGGTTAGGCTTGCTATCCGAATTCATGATATTGGGAGAACTCTCTTCTCCCTTATCTGTTTTAAAAAAGCAGGGAGGTTGGCAGATTATAAGCACTGAACTTTGAAGGAGTTGGGAGAATGTTTTGCAGTCCCCGATATCATCATGTTTAATTTAACAGGTGGTGTATAAACCAAACCATAGGTATAAACGCCTGTTTGTAATGTGCAACGCGCATTGGTGGTGACAGTATACCAGTTTTACCAGCTGGGGGCGGTCTTGTACTATTTACTACAAAGCCGGCTCTGCCTACTACCTACAGCTCTGCTCTTTCACTTTGCCTAGTCAGCGCTGGTTTAGTCCATGCAAGGCATGCATGAAGACTTTGTCAGTGTGGAGAATCAAGAAGTGAAGGAAATGCATATAACAAAGACTGTGTCTGTTAAAGCATAATCTTAGGCCGATAAAACCCTTGTTATGGTCTTGGCTGTGTACAATAGAACTTATCAGTGGGCTTGTCTTGTAAGAAATGAGTTGACTCGCTTTCTGTTCAGACAGAATAAAAGCACAGTTGTGCAAACACATCATATGATATATTTTGAGCGATTATCTTGCCTAATGACAGGCATGCGGTCCTCATTGAATGGACTGAAATGTATAAGAGTATAGTTTATTCTATGGACCAACCCCAGCCTCTCGCCTATCGTGTGCTGTTTAGCCAAGTCCCGGAGGCTGTGTTAATGGCTGAGTGAATATGTGACAAATCTGCTCTCTTGTCCCGACTCGGTACTTTGCCTAATATTTGCTCCTATTAGGGTGCGTTTGCTTAGATAGGAGCCACAGCAGCTGTTTGTGTGTTAGCAGTTAAGAGCATCAGCGTAATGAGCTGAATACACGAAAATGTGCGAGTACAGGGACCGTGAGAAGGGTTTGTTTATTTGGAAATAATACTCATTACAGACTTAGCTTTATTTCTGATTTCTAAGTAAAGATTATTTAAAATTTATAAAATAATAAAAGAATAATGAAATGTCTCAGGCCATAGCCATTTTTTATGCAGACCCCTGAGACCAGTAACAGAGACAGTTGATTGATTGACAGTTGACAGAAAAGTCAAGAAGATTCAAAGGGATCAGCATTGACAGTTGCACGTATCACCAATTGTTCCCCGTAAAACATTGTTTTGTCTCATTATGTACTGTGTATATGGTCGTAAAGACAATAAAAACCTACTTGACTTGACCAATGCTACAGTAATAATGATAATTAATTACTATTCTTTCATAAGGCCCAAATTCTTTTATGAGGCCCAACATTTCTTGCAGTGCCTCTGTACACAGACACTGTCATCATTTCCCCTAAACAACTATAGGGCTGTAGCAGTTCACCTCTTCACCTCCCTGCAGGCCTGGGAATTCAGAGGTGAGAATGCGGCGATAAAGCCTTGGGGTCAGGGAAGGAGAACAAGCTTTTGAGGGGTCACCTGATTGCCACTCGTAGGGGTGTGGTGTAAGTCCATCTCCCGAAGGTATAAAGGGCCCATACACTTTGTCCCCTGGGAGCAGAGAGCGACAGTGCACTCTGCCAGCGTGAGTACACACACACACACACAGACACACACACATACACACACGCACATACATACACACATTTATACACACACACATACACATATACACACATACGCACACACACATACTCTGCCAGAGTCCTCCCTGTTTGGAGAGCTTAACAGCGTGGATAAATGTGATTAGGCATCACAAAGGTCAGAAATCAATGCAATCAATCAGCAGGCGACACCGAGCGGCCATGTTTATCGATCACCATGGATACGGCAGAGAAGGGCTAATATTAAATCCAGGCTGGGGTTTGTGTGTGTGTGTCTTTGGGGGTGGAGAGGGAGGTGAGAATGCAACAACCCCTAAATAGCCGCTGTGTCAGGAACTGTTCCGAGACAAATCCTGCAAGATTTTGGGCTGAGTCAGACCAATTCCAAAACCAGAACTATTTCAGGGGTACCTTTAGAGGTGCTTTCATGTGTTCCGGCTGACCCAAAAAGTGTTTCTGTACTGTGGGACATCAGCTAAAACTAAGCATGTTCTGTTCTCTTCAGTGCTGCCGAGGTTACACTGGTATCCATACCATGGGTCTGTAGTGGGTGGCATGAAATTGTTTGTGTGTGTGTGTGATTTGGGAGGTTGGGGTGAACAGACCAAGTATGTATACAGCAGGTAAGCGTTGCTGGATGTTGTGTGTTTGTTTGAGAGTATAGGGTTGTGTGTGTGGGAGAGAGAGGGAGCAAAATAATGTGTATGTTGTATATGTTGTAGGTAACTGTTGTGGAACCCTGCCTAAGTGGGTATAAAAGCAGGGTTGTGTGTGTGTGTGTGTGTGTGTGTATTTGTGTGAGAGTGAGCAAAATGCATATTCTATATGTGGTAAGTGTTACACATTGTGCAAGTATAAAACCAGGATTGTATGTGTGTGTGTGTGTGTGTGTGTTTGTGTGTGTGTGTGTGTGTATTTGTGTGAGAGTGAGCAAAATGCATATTCTATATGTGGTAAGTGTTACACATTGTGCAAGTATAAATCCAGGAGTGTGTGTGTGTGTGGCAAAATGAGGGAGAGAGAGCAGTGATTTTATCTGTGGAAGGTAAGTGCTGTTGGATGTTGTCTTTGCATGTTTGAGTGTGTGTGTGTGTGTGTGTGTGTGTGTATGTGTGTTTTGAAGCCAGAGATTAGGCCCTCGTCTGGTGCCTGGGAAGCTGTGAAGAAGTGACTCATCGGAGCTGCTGATCCGATAAGGGAAGAGCAAACAGAGTGGGTGAGCGCGAGGGAGGGAGGGACAGACAGACAGACACACAGGCAGAGAGGCAGAGCGAGGATGGGTCCGTCTGTCCGAGGGGTGGAGAGCCATGCAGCAGCGTAGCGCAGTGCGAGAGGGCCGCTCAATCACACCAGCCTGACACGCACAGATTGAGCTCGTCAGCCCGCACGGCGGATGTATCGACCTGCTCTCGTTACACATTAACATTCCCCCCCACCACACACACACACACACTCTAAGGCACACACTAACCTCCAAGACTGAAGGGTCAGGTGAAACACAGGACAATGTGGGACCAGACTGCGTTAATCCTTCATGCCTTGAGCCAGACTCCCTCACTCTCGCCCTGACCTGACCTGATAAGGCAAGGAGGTAAGAAAAGGACGGGAGGGGAGCGATGGCAAGAGAGAGAGCCCGCTGTGAAGACCAGGTCTTCAGCCACCCAGCCCACCATCCTCCCTTCCCCCCTCCACCTCCAGTGAGCACAGAATGCATGTGGTATAACTGCAAGAGAGCCCGCTGTGAAGACCAGGTCTTCAGCCACCCAGCCCACCACCCCCCCCTTCTCCCCCCTCCGCCTCCAGTGAGCGCAGAATGCAGGTGCCATCACAGGAGGGGAGCGATGGCGAGAGAGAGAGCCCGCTGTGAAGATCAAGTCTTCAGCCACCCATCCCCCCCCCCCCCCCCCCCCCCCCCCTCGAGTGAGCACAGAATGCTTGTGGTATCACTGCGAGATTGCCCGTGTTTGCCTTCTTGTCTTGTTGGGCGTTATCAGCGCGGGCCCCAGCCCCGGCCCATGCAGGTACAGAGACAGCTATATTGATCCGGCCCCCGGAGAGGAAGGGCTGGGGCGCACAGGCACCGGATGAGCAGGCCGCACCACTGATAGTCCCACTGGTGAGTGGCACCACTGATAGTCCCACTGGTGAGTGGCACCACTGATAATCCCACTGGTGAGTGGCACCACTGATAGTTTGCTGGTGAGTGGCACCACTGATAATCCCACTGGTGATTGGCACCACTGATAGTTTGCTGGTGAGTGGCATCACTGATAGTCCCTCTGGTGATTGGCACCACTGATAGTCCCGCTGATGATTGGCACACTGGATGAACAAGGCCGTGGGCAAGGCTGGCAGCCCGCAGGCCACCTGATGACAGGTCATATACAGTTGTGCTCGTAAATGTACATACCCTTGCAGAATGGATGATTTCTTAAGCATTTTTCAGAGGATATAAATAACAACACACTTTTTTCACTTTTGGTCAGTGGTTGGCTGAAGCCACTTATTGTCAAATACCTGTGTTTACTTGATTTAAATCATAATGACAACAGAAACTACCCAAATGATTCTCTGAAAAATGGTTAAGAAATCATCCATTCTGGCAGGGTATGTAAATTTACTGTTTACTGTTTACTGAGCACAACTGTATATACCTCAGGCCCTTCAGAAACCTATAGGTTGCTGTATGCAAAATTACATTTTTTTGTATGCAATAATAATAATAATAATAATAAGGAAATAATAATGATTTGTTAAATTTCACAGTTTGTACAGTGCTTTTCAAGCTACCCTAGACCCAGTGGTGCTGCTAGAAAAGGTGTGCCATGAAAAGAATGGAATTTGGGGTCTTAAATAATAATAATTTGGTGGCTATAAATAATACTATTAATCGTGTCTGTAAAATGCACCCTGTCATTGCTAGGTACTTAGAATCATCCAAACTTCCCCCTCCAGGTGGTGCCCCTGCCTAGGATGCATGAACGCAATATACATACAGGCACACAGAGTACCACTGCTCTCACCAGAGTGTGAAACTGAGAAAAATGACTTTAAAAATGGTCCGCTTGCATGTGTTTTCAACGTTACGGCAAAGACAACATCCCCCTCCCCCAAAGAAAAAGAAGAAGAACATATTTGGCCACATGTTTAAACTGATGATTATTGTTTCAGAAATGACAATAATTAATTTCTGCCTAAAACTGAAGCTACGGTCATTTAGCCTTAGCACAGCTGAGTAGGACGGAGTGCTTTGGGGACCAGCAGACAGACAAGAGGATTAAGACTTAGACTAGAGTGGTCTTAGTAGTGCAGGTATGTGCTCACTATGACTGTCAACACACTATCGTCCTCCCGTGTCGTATTTTACTCTCTGTGTGCCTAACATATGAGGGTGAGTGTTGTTTCCTGAGGGATGTGGTGCTTTTAAACTGATTAGTGAGCCATCAGGTAAAGCCCGGAAGCATGTTTGCATGTTGGGCAATGGCGGCTCACCTTGGGACAGGGTTCGGAAACATGCGTAGTGTTTTTTGCTCGGCAGTAAATCAGAGGCTATCAGCGCTCCGTGCTCATGCGGGTGATAAGCTCTGATTAGGCCCATAAATCCCACGTGCACATATGATAAATGGAGACAGAGAGTCTCCCGCCCTCACACACGTCCATGCACACACACTCTCTCTCTTACACACACACACACACACACACACACACACACACACACACACACACACACACATGCACACACTCTCTCTCTCTTACACACACACACATGCACACACGCACACACTCACGCTCTGTCTCACACACACACGTACACACGCTCGTGTGCACACAATAATATGCACACACACAGATTTGTGTGCACGCACACACACACACACATGCTCATGTGCACACAATAACACGCACACACACACACACACACACACACACACACACACACACACACACACACACACACACACACACACACACACACACACACACAGAAATGTACCACTCAGGCTCCTAGTGGACGCTGCTCAGGTGACAGCTTACAGTTTTTCTCAATTGTTTAAACACATTTCCTGAAAGCATGCCTCATACTCTCAGAACTCTACACACAAGTCAAAAAAACACACACACAATGGACAAACCCCTCACTTCTCCTGCAAAATGAAACTTTGCATTCAAAACAACGTTATTTCTTCTCAAAATGCTATTTTGTTGTCAAATGACAAACACAAACCATCATATGAATAGACATTTATAACAACCAGTTGAACCCTGATGTGCTTAATGTAAAACACTATTATAAATGGAAAACACTTCTGACAAATGACAAACACAAACCATCATATGAATAGACATTTATAAGAACCAGTTGAACCCTGATGTGCTTAATGTAAAACACTATTATAAATGGAAAACACTTCTTCTCCAAGGTTGTTGTTGAGGATAGTAGAATATGGAGAGAGATGCGTAAACAACTAAACAACTACTGTAAAATAATTTCGTTGACCAAATGGTCAATCAAAATGGCTCTGATCTCATCAGAGATTACGGTCTTTTTCTTACGGTCCCCGTCCGTGTCCTCCCCACCCTCCTCCTTTTACTCTCATTCCTCTAGCTGTGGCTCTGCCTCTTCCAAAGCTCTGATAGCTAATTGTAGAGCTGTGTGACAGGTGTTTGCCGATGTGATGAGTCAGTGTGCATAGTAGGGCAATTTACTTTAGAATTTTGAATCACTGTGTGTTCCTTTCGAAAACAAGAGATTTCTGTCATGAAAATTGTGCCAAACGCAGAGAATTGTCTATAGTGTTTTGAAAAAAGTGTGTTGTAGAACTGCAATTTCAGTGCAAAGCAGGAATTGTGTTCGTAGTTTAGCAGAATCGGTTAATGGGGTTGGTGCATGAGTTACATGTTGTGGTCATTGTGTCTGAAGTACAAGGAATTGTGTGTTAACAAGCGAGAAAAACTGTAATACTGGCATCAATCATTGCCTGACAAACCCAAGGACCTTCCTCTCAGTCTGAAGCCCTGTAAAGATGACCAATGCCCACAGCCAGCATGCTGCCAGGACCAGGAGATGCTGGCACCAAAGGGATGGAAGATTTCTGAGGAGTTATTCAGGTGTCGAAATCACTGCTGACGGTACTCACTGTTCTGAGAAACTAAGCTCTGACTTGTAGGCTCACCAGATATCATGCTCGTCCAGTGGTGACGCCTGTTGTGTGCAACAAAATATTAGACATTCCTAACTAACGCTTAGACAAGGGTGAATGGCCACAAGTGGACCTCCCATCTTATACAAATGATGTATTAATGTCCCAATAATGAGGAAAAAAAATATTTCCATGACAGTGAGGTCAAAATGAGTTGAGAAAATTATTTTTTCTTTCTTTTTTTCTTTGTTTCTTTCTTTCTTTAAAGATAACATTAACATAAACAAGTTAAACACTATAAAATGTAGATAGGCATCTCTCATCATAGACATTAACTATTTGTTCACAACATATTTTATTTACCCCTGATCATATTTGCCAATATACTGTTAGGAGTAAATAATATTATAGTATATAGTATTATTTATGAAATAATATTATTATTGACATGGACCCTTTAGAAACGCAATTTCATTCGGTGTTGAACAGAACAAACTCAAAGCTTTGAGAATTCCCATTGATGGGTCTAACTACGTCATGCCTCACTAGTTATAAGGGGGAATATGCCAACTCGTAATTGAAATCACTTCAGAATCATAGGGTAAGGGTTATTTCAGAAGCTGCATTTCGGAGACGTTGTGAAAATGTTGTGTGTTTTACAGACATACGCAACGTAAGTGGTAGGATGAGCTTTTTTGTCACGCTGCTACATTTTTCTAACTTGACACACTGCGTCCCCGTTTGCACCTGTTAGTAGTTCATTCCAATCCGGATATAATTGAACAAAGATGGAGCGCGGCTGTGGGTTAAATGTCCTGCCGGTAGTTGTGTCAAAGCAAATACTAAACACTTTCTAAACAAACACTTATCACGGTTTTGATTAAATTCAAATATGGGTGAAAGATTTCGTAAACTCGAGAAAAACTTGGTTTGCTCCTTCTTAAATTGCAAAGCGGCTTTCTCAAAATCTTGGAAGTTGGAGGCTCATTTGTGCAAACACACTGGCCTGGTAAGTGATCCTTCTTGTTTCCTGTATAGGCTTAAGAGTGTACAGACTTTAACCTACAATGTTTGTCAAATTATGAATGTTTAGAAAGTAGTTTGTCTCTCATCAATCCACTTAGGCTAATATAGATCAAATAGCCTGCTATCGTAGCATAGTTTTAGTATGGTTTGTGCCTTTTTAAAAGTAAATAATAATCACTTAATTTTTAAGTATCATTATAATGCAATTGGTTTATTAGGTCCATCATTGTGTGTTTAGCCTTTCGCTTACTGACTGGACTAAGGACTTTGATCTGACTGCTATTTGTTTATGAACAGAGGCCGTTTGCGTGTGCAAGCTGTGACAAAAGCTTTTGCACTCGTTACCAGCTCACAAGGCACCAGCTGTTCCACAGTGGAGAGAAGCCCTACAAGTGAGTCTCATGGTCTACAGTCAGACCTTACCGCTCACTTCACAAGTCAAGTCACATTTAAATACAACAGCAGAAAAGGGGATGACCGAATTTGAAGGCCATGGAGACACCAGGCCCAGGTGTCACGAGTCCCCCTGATGGGCTGCAGCCAGGCCTGTAAAACACACACACACACACGCACACACACACACGCACACACACACGCACACGCACACACACACACGCACATGCACACACACATGACAAAAGACAAAGACGAACAAGGCCGTACAGCACCAAAGTAAGCACAAGCTCACGCCTAACATGGCGGAGCACACTGACACTGCCTCTCTCGTTGACACAGGTGCTCAGTGGAAGGATGCCCTCAAACCTTTCCCACCAATGCCAGCGTGAAAAACCATGTTGCTCGAGTTCACCAGCAGAAACAGAACCAATATGTGGTTTGTATATTCTCTGTCTGCCTGTGATTCTCGGAGTATGTGTATTATTGGCAAGTAAATATTGTCTGCTGAATGAATGCCCAAAACGGTCTCTTGCAGTGTGATATCAAGGGTTGTGGCAAAGAGTTTCGGAAGAAAAACCAACTTCAGAGCCATAGATGTGAACATACACAGAACTTTCCTTTTGAGTGAGTACCATGCATTGCCTCCTGAAAGTGTGTGTGTGTGTGTGTGTGTGTGCATGCGTTCCCTGTAGTTTTGGTTGGTTCATGTGGAACTGTTTCTTGTATTTGTTTTTTTGTTTTTTTTTTAATTGTATATTTTATCTACTCAGGTGCAGTTTTGAAGGATGCAACAGGAGGTTTGCTGCCGTTAAGCCAATGGAAAAACATGGCAAGGTCCATGATGGTAAGATGAGGTTTTTTTTCTGGTTGGCTGGTTTCCTGGTTAAGTTAGGCACTGGTCCTTCCAGTTGTCTGAATGATGGCGTGGCGCTCCGGTCTGTGCTGCAGGATACCCATGTGCGGAGAGTGGCTGCTCGTTTAAGGGGAACGCCTGGTCTGAGCTGCAGGAACACAAGCAACAGCAGCACAGAGGTGAGAGTCCAACTGGAGTCTGGTTTCACAGGGGGAGGCTGTCTGTCTGTCTGTCAGGGGTTTCCATGTGCATTTGCTGGGGTGTATCCGACTAACAAGGAGGCACTGAGTTGTTTCTAAAGTTATTGTTTTTAAGGTTATTAAGTTTTCCCCACCTTCATGTAATGGCTGCTTAATGACTTTTGAGAGCCTGATGTTTCAATGAAATGCACTAGGTAGTTTGTTTTTTTTAACCTTAAAACAAAGTTTCCATAATCATTTCCGTGGTTCATCAACTTGTCACTGGTTGAAAGGCACTTCTGAATTCACTTTGTTGCCCTACATGGGCTATAACTGCACTAAGTAAGCTTGGAGGAGCGGGCTGTCGGTAGTTCAAATGAGCGACAAGTCCACTTCCAACCTGTAGGGCGACCGATGATGAAAACTACTTGGTATTGCTTTAAATCTTGCTGCAAGCCCAACATGACAGTAATTGGTCCCAGTGAAGGGGTTATGGAGCCTGTTGTCTTCCTCTGCAGTAATGTGTGGGACTGTATGGTTCATATGCAATGAGTACACTCTGAATAGAAAGGAACAGTCAGTGTTCTCAGTCACATTTAACCTTGAAGGCTTGTCGTGGGATCATGTGGTAAGTAAAGCCGTTATGGGATCATGTGATGAGTAAAGACGTCCCCTCTTACCTGCCGTAGCGACCCTGCACTGCGACTCGTGCAAGAAGGTGTTCTCCAAGGCCTGGTTCCTGCTGAAGCACCGGCAGCGCGTGCACCTGGGCGAGCAGCGGGCGTTTCCCTGCCCCGTGCAGGGCTGCAAGGAGCGCTACACCACCAGATTCAACCTGCAGAGCCACGTGCTGTCCACCCACGAGGGCAAAACGCCATTCAAGTGTGCCCATCCAGGCTGCGACAAGGCTTTTGCTATGCAGGTACCACCTTTTGTGTGTGTATGTATGAGTATCCTACTTTCCGCCATCTTGGCTCTTCAGCTGCACTTGCTTTTTCAGCTTTGACCTTGTTTTAGCGTTTTGCTGTGCAGGTAGGAACCTGTTTTTGCTACATTTTTTGCCACCCTTTGTGCCATTTTGGCTCTTTGGCTGCACTTGTGTTTTGAAAAATAAACATCTCCTTTTCAGTGTTTTTGCACACCACTGCCCTCGCCCTTTTGTGTATTATTTGTGGCATGTGCCACAGATGGCTCACCTCCACCTGGGGCCACTACAGATGGACCTGCAATATGGCCGCAGAACTGCTGTCTGGTCCTTCGAGCTGTGTGCGGATTTCTAGGAGCAGAGTTGTGCGTGCAGCCTCAGCTATTCCGCCCTCTTATTCAGTCTCTCCCTTAACAAATGTGTTTTCCCACAGGAGAGCCTGAAACGACACGGGGTGGTGCATGACCCTGAGAGGAAGAAAATTAAGGTGAAATGTAGTGTCTGTCTGTGTCTCGTGTGTGTGTGTGTGTGTGTGTCTGTATTGGCAAAGGATCACAGAAACGGTAACCTCCTATATCAGAATGTTTCCTATGTACAGTATGTTTTCCAGAGGTGGACATCTCGGGTTCAGAAAGTAAAAGTCCTGCCACATATTTGTTCCAGCCAATTGCCTCATCCAGTTCATCCTAGGTACACGAGTTAATAAGTACAATTATCTGTGTTGAGAGCACAGGCAGAAGGAATACATGGCAGAACTTTTGAATTTATTTTATTATTATTATTATTATTTTTAATCCGTTTTTGTCTGCCTCTGCTGTTGTCATACTAAAAATGTGGTATTTAAAATGATTTTGGTAAAATATATTGTGTTGTATTTTTCTCTTCAGCAGAAGAATAGTGCTCCTAAGCCAGGCAAGAAGGCAGGTGGTGCAGCGGCTGTTCCTGATGCTGCCAAAATGGCTGCCAGTTTCCAGAAGCTTAAGTTGGCCTTGTCCGCTGGTTTGGAGCCCAAGGGGAAACGCAAGCCCAAGCCCAAGCCCAAGTCCAAGTCCTGAGGCCGTCCGCTGTGTACGCGAATGCCTACTGCTCATCCTTCTTTTTGTTTAGTTTCCAGCCCACTTTTCTGTTCATAAACTCACTTCCAATAAAGAAAAAAACTGCACTGCAGCAACTTTGTGATCTGTCGTTCATTGTGTGTGTGTGTGTGTCTGGAATTGAAATTGGTACCAGTGACTAGCCAAATGCTGGTAAAATATGGAAGTGGCTGGTAGATTAACACAGAATGATTTACTGTTGAGTGGCTGGTGAATTTTATCATTTATTTGTCATTGGCTGTTAAAGGTTCACATTTTGTAAAGTTAATTTCCACCCCTGGTGGGTGGGTGTGTGTGTGGATGAGCTGTAGGGATTGGCCATTCTGAAGTTACTCTGGGTGTATGTGTCCCTGTCAGAGTTATGGAAGCGTTTCAGTCTTGCCTCAGTCTTGAACCACAAGCTGCGTTGCTGGGAACGGTGCGCAGTACGACGACTAGACGTGCTCATTAACCCGCCAGATTAGAGCTCATTGTGGCTGAGGTCTCCAGTGGTGTCTGTAATCTCCGATCATGATGACAAATTTATTGGAACAAAGAAGCGCTCATACGAAATGAATCTCGGTGGGAATATGGGGTGTAATTGAGTCTGATCACAAAGCATGTAAATGGATAAATGTAATTATCAAGTCATTTTCCTAAACTCCACCCATGACACTTTTGTGTGTGTGCACACACACACTAATGGATTCCCATCTCACTTTTGCAAGCATACACATTTTTATTTTACACAAACAGTAGGAATCACTCACAGATGTCCGCCATGGGAATGGTTTATTTAAACAAATAGCTTAAAGTACATACATACACACACACATACTTACACACCCAAATATAAAACCCCCAGCTCCACGAAGGGCCGCTGATCACGCTGATGGAGACCTTAAGGCTGCGTCCTGGGGGCGTGGCCTCGGGGGCGTGGCAGGTTTACTAAGGCCTGGTATGTTTGTTTGTTTGTTTATTTGTTTCTTTTATTTCTTTGTCTTTTTTCAGCATTGAGTGATGCCAAAAAGAAAAGAAAAAGTCAAGCTCCAGGACTCACATGTAGCTTTTTTCCAAAACAGTAGCTCCAAGGTGTAGAGTAGAAAACATCTGGGGAGCGCTTCGATGTTTTTTTTTGTTGTTGTTGTTGTTCTTTGATGTTTGGCTGGGCGCAGTATGCGGCTCGGCCAGCAGAGGGCGCTGCGCTACGCCAGGCTGCCGGGCCAGGACACCACGGTCAGCGCCACGCGACTCCGCTGCTCCTTCAGCATGGGAACCAGTGCAGAGTGACTCATGCCGGCTGTCGAAAGCCCATTCACAGCTATGATCATATCGCCACACCTACGTGAAAACACACACACACACACACACACACACAGGGCCAATTATAACATCATTACTGATTGTGCTCATGCAACCGCTACTATGGATGCTGCTATGAGTAATGGCAGAGACACTAGTAAACAAATCTGTTTGCCTCTCCAAACAGCCCCTCACACTTAGTAACAGGCCTAGAGGACGATGCTGAATCATGTCCATTACAGGACTGTAGTTGAACACTACAGTAGCTACACTGTTAATAGAAATCAAAAGAGATTAGAACCTTTAATGATGGCTATGGTTTACATAAAAAGTGTACTGCTCATTTTGTTAAAATCTTTACATGAAAATGAGATAAAATGTAGTAGAGTGAGTAAAAATGAGGTATATACATAAATTAATGTGCATGAGCTATCCTGAGGTAGCTGAAGAGTCCCCCAATGGATCGGGGTTGA
>CM050203.1:4760000-4767500 GCA_027475355.1 Coilia nasus | reverse complement strand
CTAGACAGACACACACAGACACACACAGACATAACCAGACACACACACACACACACACACACACACACACACACACACACACACACACACACACACACAGCAACCAGGAAATGTTCTTCTTCTTCTGTGTTTTCTTAAAATATTTCTACTGACATGGCCTTCTTTATCTCCTTTTCCTCACGTTTTGTCCTCTCTTCTCCCTCACACACACACACACACACACACTTTTACAAACACACAGCACACACATGCACACAACACACACATGCACAGTGCACACACACACATGCACAGTGCACAAACACACACCTGCACACACACACACACAAACACCCACCCACACACACACACACACACACACACACACACACACCTGTATGTGCCGTGGCGCAGGTCGTGCTCGTTGATGGCACACACAGGCACACACACACACAAATGCACACACACACACGCACACACACACACACACACCTGTATGATCTGCGCTGCTTGCTCCGGCGTGCCGTGGCGCAGGTCGTGCTCGTTGATGGCACACACAGGCACACACACACACGCACGCACACACACACAAATGCACACACACACACACACACACACACACACACACACACACACACCTGTATGATCTGCGCTGCTTGCTCCGGCGTGCCGTGGCGCAGGTCGTGCTCGTTGATGGCACACAGGCACACACACACACACACACACACACACACACACACCTGTATGATCTGCGCTGCTTGCTCCGGCGTGCCGTGGCGCAGGTCGTGCTCGTTGATGGCCAGCACGCGGTCGTCGCGACACAGCCGCCCGTCCTTGGCGGCCAGCCCCCCGTCCAGCAGGTCCAGCACGAAGACGCCCGCCTCGTCCGTCCGCCGCACCAGCTTGATGCCCAGCTGCTCGCTCGAGTCGCGCTTGTGCAGCGTGATGCGCAGGCTGGCGGGGCTACCGCCGCCCCCCCCTCCGCCACCACCGCCCCCCACACTACCGCTACCACCCACACTACCACTACCACTACCACCACCACCACCACCGCTGCTGCTGCTGCCTCCGCCACCAGGGGGCGGTGTGGGCGCGGGCGTGGCGGCGGGGCCGGGGGCGATGGCGGCCGCGGGCGGAGGGGGGGGGCGGGCGGCACAGCGGCGCTCCCGCAGGACCGTCAGGTGGAGGGAGGTGCAGGGGCGCGCCAGCGTGGTGCGGGCCACATTATGGGGCACGTTACTGATGTCTATGTTATTCACCTGCAGATAGATAGATAGATAGATAGATAGATAGATAGATAGATAGATAGATAGACAGACAGACAGACAGACAGACAGGTAGATAGATAGATAGATAGATAGATAGATAGATAGATAGATAGATAGATAGATAGATAGATAGATAGATAGATAGATAGATAGATAGATAGATAGATAGATAGATAGATAGATAGATAGATAGCATTAACATTAAAGATAAATGCAAGGTTAATTGGTCCCCGTGGTAAGGGATGCACGCGATGAGTTGGCACCTGTAAAATTTGGTCGCCAGCCAACAGTCGGCCATCGCGAGCAATGACGCCGTCGCGATAGACCTCCTGAATGACCACGTTGATGAGGGGGGTCTCGTTGCCCCCGACGATGCTGATGCCCAGCTCCATGTAGGGGTTGGAGCGGTGGATCTCGATGCTCGTTATCTCCCCCTCAGGCAGGGAGGGCAGCTTCACACACCCTGGGAGCAGACACACACACACACACAGACATCATGCAAATGCACACACCACAGATATGCATAACTGTGCATGGTGCACACAAAACCCTCAACACCTCAAAGATCTGCTTTATATAAATAATATTCAGGAATAAAATAGTTCAAGTGGGTTAAAATGGGTTAAAGTGCCTGTCAGAAAGTTAGCGTACATTCATAATGTATTCAGACCTCTTTCCTTTTTCATATTTTATAATACAGCCTTATATTTTTTAGCTTTTTTCATTCATCAAGCTACGCTCGATAGCCCATAATAAAGTAAGAACATGGTTTTCCTTTTAAAAGAAAAAATGAACTACTGTACTTTAATATAAACACATCAGTTGTTATGACAACATTAGCTCAGCTGCCTTCCATTTGTCTTTATTATCTTTGAGAGGTTCCTCCACTTCGTCTGGAGGCCACCCTCCAACTGCATGGACATGTTCAACAATGGCATACACCTGTCCATATACACACCTGTCCAGCCATATACACACCTGTCCATATACACACCTGTCCAGCCATATACACACCTGTCCATATACACACCTGTCCAGCCATATACACACCTGTCCAGCCATATACACACCTGTCCAGCTATATACACACCTGTCCAGCCATATACACACCTGTCCAGCCATATACACACCTGTCCAGCCATATACACACCTGTCCAGCCATATACACACCTGTCCATATACACACCTGTCCAGCCATATACACACCTGTCCATATACACACCTGTCCATATACACACCTGTCCATATACACACCTGTCCAGCCATATACACACCTGTCCATATACACACCTGTCCAGCCATATACACACCTGTCCAGCCATATACACACCTGTCCAGCCATATACACACCTGTCCAGCCATATACACACCTGTCCAGCCATATACACACCTGTCCATATACACACCTGTCCAGCCATATACACACCTGTCCATATACACACCTGTCCAGCCATATACACACCTGTCCAGCCATATACACACACCTGTCCAGGGCCGGCCATAAGGGGGGGGTGAACATGAAAGCTTTCTGGGGCCCAGCCGCCAGGGAGGTGCCAGTCAAGTGAAAACCCCCACAGGGTTTTTTTTTGGGGGGGGGGAGGGGGTCCAATAATTGTATCTTTTCAGGGGCCCAGCCATCTCTCTGGGCAGGCCTGCACCTGTCCCCAAACACCTGCACCTGTCCCCACACACACAGCTGAGAATGCCAATGCCTGAGAATCAGAACAGGAAGCAGGAAGTGAGGCCGAGAGGCCAGTGCCAGCTCAGCACAGCCAGCGTCGTCTGAAGATCTGAAGGGGGGGGGGGGCGGGGCGGGGTTTGCCACCAAAAAAAGAAAACATTCTGCTGCATCACAGGATCCCAGGAGCACAATGGCCCCATAATTTTAAAATGCCAGAAAGTGTGTGAGGCAAGAAGCAAGTGCTCCTCTCCTGGAGCTGGCATCACGGCTACACTGAGCAGCAACTGGGGGGGGGGGGTTGATGAGGGGGGCGGCTTAGGCAGGGGAGCCTCCATGACAGGCAGTAAGCCATCACACAGAGGCATTTACTCAGTGAAATTAGCCGGAAAACCAGAGCTCTGAGTTTACAACGACGAAAAAAAAAAACAAAAGGCTCTGTCAGCAGTTTAAGGACTCACAGACTGTTTAAAACAAAGTCCTCTGGTCTGATTAAGAACCAAGTGCGAGCTGTTTGGCCTCAATCTGATGTGCCAAGTCTGCAGAAACACCAGGCGCCACTCAGAACACAGCCAGGACAGCGCAAAAGTCTCTTTAGGGACACCTTGGTGATGTCCTCAGTTGTCCCCACCAGAGAGCCCTCACTTAAACCCAATCAAACATCTAGGAAGAGGCTTTCAAAATGGCTGCCCACTGACAGTCTCAATCCAACCTGACCGGATCTGACCCTGAGTTCTGATCCGATGAGAGAAGCGGGAAATCCCCAATCAAACATCTAGGAAGAGGCTTTCAAAATGGCTGCCCACTTACAGTCTCTATCCAACCTGACAGGACCTGAGGGCATCTGATCCAATGAGAGAAGCGGGAAATCCCCAATGAAACATCTAGGAAGTACGCAAAAGTGTCTTTAGGCACACCTTAGTGATGTCCTCAGGTGTCCCCGCCAGAGAGCCCTGACTTAAACCCAATCAAACGTCTAGGAAGAGGCTTTCAAAATGGCTGCCCACTGACAGTCTCTATCCAACCTGATCGGATCTGACCCTGAGTTCTGATCCGATAAGAGAAGCGGGAAATCCCCAATCAAATGTCTAGGAAGAGGGTTTTAAAATGGCTACCCACTGACAGTCGCTATCCAACCTGATCGGATCTGACCCTGAGGTCTTATCCTGTGAGAGAAGCGGGAAATCCCCAAATCCAGGTAGGCAAAGCTTGTTGTGCGATACCCACAATGGCTCCAGGGGATGATTCCTGCCGAAGGTGCTGGGATTACATTCTACAAAAATGGCTGGATATGGCTTATGTCAATATGCTATTTTACCCCCCCCCCCCCCCCCCACATTTAATGAATTTGTTGGAACAATTCTAAAATCATGTTTTTTCTTTGTCATTATGGAGTATTAAATGATGAGGAAAATGAATTTGAATGATTTCACTATAACGCTGCATATAAAAAAGCTTGAAAAAACTTTCGAAAAAAGTATCAGCTATGCTTAACGCAATCCACAAGGCTACTGATATAACATGTCCCGGAGCAGAACACCAACACAGACATACACACATTGGCAAGGAATTAAGACACAGCAGTATGTAGAAATTAGGTCAGATAAACTCAACTAATATATCATTCTGACATATTGATCTGACATTATGGCTACACTTTGTAGGTAATTTTAATAACTACTGAACTATCCTTCCACTAGTTACCCTGATGGAAATGACAGTCACTGATGGAAATGCCCAGTTCACAGCTTGGTTGAGAGGCCACATTGCCTGCCTGATGTTTGGCCCTCATTGTGCAATCAGAGAATGAGTGCTGTGCCATACCAGAGACTTTCTACATAGGAGGAGACACACCACTTAAAGAATCACCTGTAGATGTGCATGAGGATAGGGCCCTGATCTCCTTAACACAAAATAGATGCTCAAAGGCATTACCAAGATGGCCGCTGAGTGAACAGACTTTGGCCCAGGAGGTGTCAGCTATCTCAGCCAGAAGCCATATTTTGAGTTGACTGCCCGTCACGTGACTCAAGCTTGCTGAGGCTTCAATTCAGGGGGTGAGGCTTGGTTTTTCTGGCCATGTCTGCCATCTTGGTTAACTCTACACAATGGTGTTCAGCATGCAAAGTCAATAGATAAGCGTTGGGCCCTGGCTTCATTTTCAATAGCTGGAATGGATTAGTCACACCACCTCCAGTTATAATAACTCGAATTACACTACCTCCAGTTATAATAACTCCAGTTACACTACCTCCAGTTATACTACCTCCAGTTATAATAACTCCAGTTACACTAACTCCAGTTATACTACCTCCAGTTATACTACCTCCAGTTATACTACCTCCAGGTACACTACCTCCACTTGTAATAACTCCAATTACACTACCTCCAGTTATACTACCTCCAGTTACACTACCTCCAGTTATAATAATTCCAATTACACTACCTCCAGTTATACCACCTCCAGTTACACTACCTCCAGTTACACTACCTCCAGTTATACCACCTTCAGTTATACCACCTCCACTTGTAATAACTCCAATTACACTACCTCCACTTGCAATAACTCCAATTACACTACCTCCAGTTATACCACCTCCAGTTACATTACCTCCACTTGTAATAACTCCAATTACACTACCTCCAGTTATAGTATCTCCAGTTACACTACCTCCACTTGTAATAACTCCAATTACACTACCTCCAGTTATACCACCTCCAGTTACACTACCTCCAGTTACACTACCTCCAGTTATACCACCTTCAGTTATACCACCTCCACTTGTAATAACTCCAATTACACTACCTCCACTTGCAATAACTCCAATTACACTACCTCCAGTTATACCACCTCCAGTTACATTACCTCCACTTGTAATAACTCCAATTACACTACCTCCAGTTATAGTATCTCCAGTTACACTACCTCCACTTGTAATAACTCCAATTACACTACCTCCAGTTATAATAACTCCAGTTATACTACCTCCAGTTATACTACCTCCAGGTACACTACCTCCACTTGTAATAACTCCAATTACACTACCTCCAGTTATAGTACCTCCAGTTACACTACCTCCAGTTACACTACCTCCACTTGTAATAACTCCAATTACACTACCTCCAGTTATAATAACTCCAGTTATACTACCTCCAGTTATACCACCTCCAGTTACACTACCTCCGGTTATACTAACTCCATGCTTTGGCCATACCTTCCTCCGCAGAGAGGGGCGGGGACTCTGCACAGTCCCACCCAGAGGAGGTGGAGCTTCCTGTGCGAAGGAGGTGGATGCAGGGATTACTGAGGGGGCGTTTGACGCGGGGAGGAGCGCATTCTACACCAACCACACCTGGAGATGGAGGACAGAGCTACAGTTAGCTGAGACCGGACGCAAACACTCAGACACTCAATATAGACTCAACATACAGACGCACTTTTTCATGAACATTAAATACAGATATCCCATCTACATATCAAAACAGATGCCATGCATTAATGAAAATAATGGCCACATACGTAACCACATTTCTATGAGCTTTGGAGGACTGCAAGAGGCTGGCAGTCACTCAAAATGTTCATGAGTAGATTGCAAAGAGGTCGCGTCATTGGTTATCACGTCTCTTGTGCCCGGGTACGGGGCATACATCATGCGTGATGGACCTTCAGGTGCTTAAAGCACTGTCTCTGGTGGTAAGTAGAAAAGAAATAAACTAACATACACAGGGTTAGAATTTTGTATAATGGCTTCTTTTTCAGAATGTTCAACATATCTCTCTCAATTAAATTGAATTGAATTGAATTGAATTGAATTTAAAAATTCAGTTCAATTCAATTCAGTAGAGCTTTATTTGCATGACAAAATTACAACACTTTTCTTGTTTTATAAAGTAGTGTGTGCACAAAATCTCTTGCTCTGTCTTACACACACACACACACACACACACACACACACACACACACACACACACACACACACACACACACACACACACAAACTGACCATGGCTACACACAGCTAAACACACATCTGCGCTGTCTTACTTTCTTCCTCGGTGCTCTCCTCGAAGGCAGGGTTGTCCACGCCCGACTCCTCTGTCCACATGGGCACGCTGCTGCAGGTGGTGGTGGGGCCTGCAGGGGGCGATGGCGAGGCGTCCCCCAGTGTGGTCTGTGGCGAGCGGGGAGGGTCTGTCACCATGGGCCTCTCCTCCACACACTCCAGCCTGGGGGGCTCCAACGCCACCCTCTGGCTCTGTGTGCCAGGGCACCTAGAGGTACACCCCAGGCATGAACACACACACACATATGCACACACACACATACACACACATAAATACACACACACATGCACAAGCATACACACACACACAAACACACGCATAAATACACACACATAAATACACACACACATGCACAAGCACACACACATACACAAACACACAAACACACACAGACTTACAAATTGCATCTATGGGAGTGCTGAGTCTCTTTTGGCTAAGGTGTCTGTGCCATGTTTGAGCTTGTGTGGCCATGAGTACCCAGACTTGAGTCCAACCTGGGTCATTTCCCAA
>CM050203.1:4735000-4752500 GCA_027475355.1 Coilia nasus | reverse complement strand
TGTATGGACGAATCCCAGTAGTAACGAGTAAGTGTGTTTGTGGACGAATCCCAGTAGTAACGAGAAAGTGTGTTTGTATGGACGAATCCCAGTAGTAACAAGTAAGTGTGTTTGTATGGAGGAATGGTACTAGTAAGTAGGTGGACGTCATCCTACAGGAGTCGTCACAGAGCACTGTCCTGCACACGGGCGAAGCGCGATCTATAAATACGAGGGCCTGGGGTCCTGGAGCCGGGCCCAAACCGTGGGGAGCCGGGCCCAGCTGTTCTGACGGGAGCCCGTCCAGTAACTCAGCAGTGCGCAGCCAGTACCATGCATGACGCCGCAAGATGGCCAGCAAAAAAAAAAAAAAAAAACGGGAAAAGCACAAAAAAAAGAAAAGGTCTGTTTCATTTCATGCCTGGCTCTCTCCTAGCCAATCACACTGAAATTTGAAATGTAACACCCTCTCTTGTCTCTTGGCTCCCATTGCGAGGGATAATGAATGTAGATAGCGGCCTTGACTACGGTTGCCGCCCGTCTGAGCTGCGAATGCTGAATGCTGTCGCTCCGTCTGTTGGGCTCTGCTGCCTGAGGAGCAACGCCGCGCCTCTCTGTAATCTGGAGAGGGGCCGGCTGGAAAGCATGGGGCACTACTCTCTGTATCTGCCCCCCCCTCTCTTCTATATGCCCCTACCTGCCCCCACTCTTTGATTCCTGACTATATGCCACCCTCTCTTCTATATGCCCCTACCTGCCCCCACTCTCCGATACCTGACTATCTGCCCCCCCCCCTCTCTTCTATATGTCCCTACCTGCCCCCACTCTCTCCTATACCTGACTATCTGCCCCCACTCTCTCTTCTATATGTCCCTACCTGCCCCCACTCTTTGATTCCTGACTATCTGCCCCCACTCTCTCTTCTATATGTCCCTACCTGCCCCCACTCTTTGATTCCTGACTATATGCCACCCTCTCTCTTCTATATGCCCCTACCTGCCCCCACTCTTTGATTCCTGACTATATGCCACCCTCTCTCTTCTATATGTCCCTACCTGCCCCCACTCTCTCCTATACCTGACTATCTGTCCCCACTCTCTCTTCTATATGTCCCTACCTGCCCCCACTCTTTGATTCCTGACTATATGCCACCCTCTCTCTTCTATATGTCCCTACCTGCCCCCACTCTTTGATTCCTGACTATATGCCACCCTCTCTCTTCTATATGCCCCTACCTGCCCCCACTCTTTGATTCCTGACTATATGCCACCCTCTCTCTTCTATATGTCCCTACCTGCCCCCACTCTCCGATACCTGACTATATGCCCCCCCACTCTCTCCTATATGTCCCTACCTGCCCCCACTCTCTCCTATATGTCCCTAACTGCCCCTACTCTCTCCTATATGTTACTACCTGTCCCAGCCTACTCTCTCCTATACATCACTATCTGCTCCCACTCTCTCCTGTACCTGACTAACTGCCCCCGCTCTTTTCTATATGTCCCTATCTGCCCCCACTCTCTCCTATACCTGACTAACTGCCCCCACTCTCTCCTATACGTGACTACCTGCCCCTAGCCTACTATCTGCCCCCTCTCTCTCTTATACGTGACTATCTGCCCCTAGCCTACTATCTGCCCCCACTCTCTCTTATACGTGACTACCTGCCCCTAGCCTACTATCTGCCCCCACTCTCTCTTATACGTGACTATCTGCCCCTACTCTGTTATACGTGACTACCTGCCCCTACTCTACTCTTTCCTATATGTCACTATCTACCCCCACTCTCTCCTATACCTGACTAACTGCCCCCACTCTCTCCTATATGTGACTACCTGCCCCTAGCCTACTATCTACCCCCACTCTCTCCTATATGTGACTACCTGCCCCCACTCTCTTATTCGTCACTATCTACCCCCACTCTCCTATATGTCACTACCTGCCCCCACTCTCTTATTCGTCACTATCTACCCCCACTCTCCTATATGTCACTACCTGCCCCCACTCTCTTATTCGTCACTATCTACCCCTAGCCTATCTACCCCTACTCTCCTATATGTCACTATCTACCCCTAGCCTATCTACCCCTCGCCTATCTACCCCTCGCCTACTCTCCTACATGTCACTATCTACCCCTAGCCTATCTACCCCTACTCTCCTACATGTCACTATCTACCCCTAGCCTATCTACCCCTAGCCTATCTACCCCTCGCCTACTCTCCTACATGTCACTATCTACCCCTAGCCTATCTACCCCTAGCCTACTCTCCTACATGTCACTATATACCCCTAGCTTACTCTCCTATATGTCACTATCTACCCCTAGCCTATCTACCCCTAGCCTACTCTCCTACATGTCACTACCTGGCCCCACAGTTCTCCCAGAGCCGTTGCTGTCTCCGTGGCTACCTGGTTGTGTGTGTGTGTGTGTGTGTGCGTGTGTGAGAGAGAGAGACTTGCAGCTGGACTTGAATAATTCATAGAGGTACAAGGATGCTGTGTTCCCCAAACAAAGACCCATCGTAGGCTCTTTACACATACACTAGCAGCACATGGACCTGTGCACACACGCCTGTGTGTGTGTGTGTGCATACGTGTCTGTCTATCTGTCTGTATGTGTGTGTTTGTGTGCCTGCATGTCCACACTCCTACCTGTGTTTTAGATGTGCCTCCAGGTGTGTGTGTGTGTGTGTGTGTGTGTGTGTGTGCATACGTGTCTGTCTATCTGTCGGTATGTGTGTGTTTGTGTGCCTGTATGTCCACACTCTTACCTGTGTTTGAGGTGTGCCTCCAGGTGTGTGTGTGTGTGTGTGTGTGTGTGTGTGTGTGTGTGTGTGTGTGTGTGTGCACGTGTCTGTGTGTGTGCGTGCATACGTCTGTCTATCTGTCTGTATGTGTGTGTTTGTGTGCCTGCATGTCCACGCTTCTACCTGTGTTTGAGGTGTGCCTCCAGGTGTGTGTGTGTGTGTGTGTGTGTGTGTGTGTGTGTGTGTGTGTGTGTGCACGTGTCTGTGTGTGTGCGTGCATACGTCTGTCTATCTGTCTGTATGTGTGTGTTTGTGTGCCTGCATGTCCACGCTTCTACCTGTGTTTGAGGTGTGCCTCCAGGTGTGTGTGTGTGTGTGTGTGTGTGTGTGTGCACGTGTCTGTGTGTGTGCGTGCATACGTCTGTCTATCTGTCGGTATGTGTGTGTTTGTGTGCCTGCATGTCCACACTCCTACCTGTGTTTGAGGTCCCTCCAGGTCAGAGTAGGGCATGGGTTTATGCTTGTGTGTGTTTGTGTGTGCACGCGAATTTCTGGGTTTCTGCGTGTGTGTGCATGTGTCTGTGTGTGTGTGTGGTTGTCTGGGAGGAGTCAGTTGCTTGCATTAGGGATTTAAACAAATGTGAATGTATGTCTGTGTGCTTGTGCTTCTGTTTGTATGTGTGTGTGTGTGTTTATGTGTATGCATGTTGAAACCCTAGAAAATATATCAATAATGTACACATCTCACATTGCATGCATGTAAGTGTAGTGATCCATGCATGCCTTGGGATGAACTTGCAGTAGTCACTGGTAGAATCTGATTGCAACATCAGTAAGAAGAGGTATTGCGTTATATAAGACCAAGAATTTTAATAGCTGCTGGGAGCCTTCCAGAAGAAAATCTTCATCCACCGTCTGATGCAGCACTTTTAAACTCATGTGTGAACGTTTGCAAGTGCGCCCGTGTGGGCCGACAAGAGGTGCTTTGAGTCCACATTATTATTGTACCCTTGAGTTTACCTTCTGTGCCTGGCCACAGATAAGGCAGGCCTGCCCTCCTCGCACTGTGGACGCTTATTGCCATGTACATTTTATCCATTTGTATCGAACAGACCGTGGACGGGGCATGCCAAATTTCTCCTGATTGCACATGAGCTGAAACAATTAAGGGACTGTTTTATCTGCGTTGACAAAACAGTAGCCTAAATGCCAAGAGAACCTCTTAACGACACATCCCCTCGGAAGAAACGGCTTTTTAGCAGTCCTCTACCAAAAAACGGATCGTTTGTGCTTACATTGACAATGTACCAATAGAGATCTGGGCAGGCTAAGGTTATATGACAACTATATCAATAGACACAATCAACACGGTCGTGCTTATTTTCCTTTACTTTTGCCTTTTGTGGTCTAATTGTGACCCCAAGACCACCCAAACACACGACAAGAGGCAGACAGTGCGCTCTCTTCTCACAACAACCGAGCTTATAATTTTTCCCTTCAAAGGTGGGTCACATTAACAGCCTTCAACCAATATGATAGATTCCTTTGCACATCGCTAATTACGTTTTGTTTTTCCATGAGATGCAAAAAATGACATTGAATGCAACATCCAGACAAGGCGTAATCTAGCTTATTCCCGGGCATAAAGGCGGCATTGATCAACGTTACTCTGATTTAAACAAACCGTAAATTGTCTCAGCCTAGCAGGATGACTATTCCAATGCAGAACGATGCAATTGCACGGATGTCACAAAAGCTGCAATTATTACAGATGACGTTGATGTAGATGACATGCAAAATAAATACATCGTATTACCTATTGCTGCTCCTCCTTCGTACTGTGCACGGCCCCAACCGGGGTCAATTATGAATCTCAATCGCATTCACCGCAGCTTGCCTTCTCCGAGCCGCAACCGACTGTCAAAACGCCCCCGAATCGAAGGTGTAGTGCCGCCCCCCCCTCCCCCGCTCGGACAGTGAAAGATTTGTAGGCGGGTGCTCATGCTGTCAGTCTGCCCAAGAGGCCCATCTGACGTTTCCTGATTTAAAATGAAAGACCAACGCACGTTTTGCCCCTTGTTTAAAGATAAAATCGTAGCAGTTAGTTATATCATCATCATTTTAACTTAGAATCTTGGTGTCAATTTTTAAAATAAGATATGATGAAAGGTTTGTAGAAAGATTTGTAGAAAGGGTGCTTTTGAATTAGTCTCTGGCACTTTTGAGTCACCTAAAGTGGGGTCTTAGTTTGGGTCCTGCGCTGATTACCAGAAGTAAACATTAACAACTAGTATATGATTTTTGTCTTTAAATAAATGCCGTGTTATTTCACCTTGAAACATGAATGAAGATGACGATTTGGAGAGGTCTGTAAAGTAGTTCTGACAGTCTTTAAGGCGTTGATTATTGCTGCCCTGTGAGTTAACCCTAAATTAGCCTACACTTAGCCAGATAGGCTAGTAACACAACGAGCTGTGTTTGTTCAAGAACATTATTTTAGCCAACTCATTGCCTTCTGCCAGATTTGCGATTTGGACATGAATACTTACGATAGCTCAACCTCTTTTTTTCAACTGTGAGGCTTAGGAATAACCTATTATGGTGACATGGTCAGTACTAGATTTGGTGATGGACTGCAACGACTCTATAACGAACCAAACCCCAACCATGTGAAAAGATTAGTTCTGTCTCATTGACCTCATGAGGCAGAATACATTAACCCTCTAGAAGCCATGACCATACATACTTCAGAGAAAAATACTATAGATGGGAGTTTCCATCCATTTCATGTTACATTTTAGATAATGGAGTCCGTTTCTTTTTTTTGATTCATGTAACCTATATATTTCTGAAATGTTGCTCTTGAGCAACTGTGGTCGTTAAAAGAAAAAAACACAAATTACAATGTAGTTAATAGGTAACTACAATAACGAGGTATTTGACTATTGTTGGGTAATTAATATTCTATATGTGGGTTTATGTGTGTGTGCGTGCACACACATGGGAGAAACATATTTGCAAAGCTTACTACAAAGTAAGTTTTCTAGATTTAGTCACTTTTAATGCATAACTATTGTCTTAAATTAGTTAACAATATATATTAACAATTAACAATTAATTATAACAAATATTTGAATCTGCTATTTTGTAATGTGTGTCAGTTGTGTGATACAAGATGCACAGTGAAAAAATATATATTTTCGAGATCCATGGTGGGCATATGAATTCAGTGTTTCTCCTGAGCAACACTGGCTGCTAAAGGGTTAATGTACTTTGGATGATTTGCCAGTGTATTTAAGTGGATACATCACGAGTGCGGGTGGATGTGTAGTGTATCTTTGGTAATCATCTCACTAGCTGCAAATAGACTGTTAGGCTACGTGTTGAGAGCAGCAGTCGCTCGTCTGCGCTGATACAGCTGTTCCGTCTGCAGTCTCTCTGGTGGTGCCAGACAACAGGTGCAGGAGTAGTGGTGAGCGTGCTGGCCTAGTGATGACTCAGCTTGGCGGATAGGTAGACTGTTAGTGGGCGCATGGCGCCACTGAGTTTGGCGGCCACCCAGCGTGTGATATTAACTTTGGGCTGGATTTCCCTTATAGGCGTGCGGTGGAAGAACTCCTCCGTGAAACCACCAGAGCCCGGGTGCGAGCAGAGACCATGGGCCCGGCTGGATGGTATGTCCTTAAACTGGCTACTGAAAGCTATTTAGTAATTCTGCACAACCCACACAGACACCACCACTGTGTCCCAGTACTAACAACTAATAAGCCCTTGGTTCTCAAAGTGTGGGGTGGGCCCCACTAGTGGGCAATAGAGACATGACAGGTGGGCACGACAAACCTCTTACGTCTGTATTTCTAAATATCTTTCCTGACACCAAAGACTCTACACTACAATAGCCATACATGAGCAAAGTCATTCATTACCTCAGATAAAAATGAAAACTATCAGTTCAGACTCAGGTGAATGACAGGAAAATGTAATTTGGATTCAGTGTGCAGATGTTATGTTTTAATATCATTACCATTTTACTTGGGTAATAGTGGCCAGGTCAGGCTTGAAACAGAAATTATAGAAAAGGTTTGAGAACCACTGTAATAAGCAGTAAAATGATTGATGCTATTGGCAGTAAAGGTGTAACGATGCACCACTGGCTGTCGCAGGTTGAAGTGTCCCGTACGGAGCACCAACAAGCGCTTCCTACTCAACACTCTGCGGTCAACCACTCTCCAGCGCCGCCCTGGTGGCCACTCGAGCGCTCGCTCGCCTGTCGACAGAGGACGCAGCGAGCAGTCGGGGCGTGAGAGGACAGGAAGCGCGCAACATCAGGAGGGCAAAGAGCGCGGCCATAAAAGAGACTCCATTAAGGAACGGTCGCCTGTCAGACGCCAGTCTCGCAGACACCCCCGCTCTCCTGAGGACTGCTCACGCAGACCAGCCCCATCACACAGGATGCGCTCGCGGTCACGGTCACGCTCGCGCTCTCCTGTCCACCACAGGGACTCGCCCCCAGCTGGCATGCAGCCCACCAACAGGACAGCTCATAAATGATCATTTGTGCTGTTTATTTATTGATTCTTTTTTGTAACTCGATTTTTGATGCACAAGGAAACATTTATATTCTCCCTCGGACCTCCTCCCCAATTTGTGGCCCCCTGTGTGCACAGTTTTACCAAGCTAGCAGTCTGTAGCTTAATGACATTGACAAGCCTGCCTTTAAGCACATGTGTGTCGTTTGCAGGACTTATCAAATAATAATAACACTGATAATAACACAGTAAATACAACACAGCACTGTCTGTCTAGTTTCCAGATTCTCATGTCACAGGTCAGCCCATAAGTACTTTACAAGGAACATGTTGTTTGTGTTGGCTTCCAACAGGGAGCGCTAATGCTCCACTTATGCATTTAATGTGTGTATTCATGTAGGCCTATTTGTATGTATTTACTGTTTAACGATTTTTTTCAGGTTCTTATAGTTTTTTTAATGATGCATCACGTAACCTTTTACTATTTATGTAATAAATTCAGTTCACATTGGTTTACTGTTATTTACTGACGTGAGTGTCAAAGTCAGTGGGTAACAGTTGAACTCCTCGTGGCTGCACAGTCGACACTTGGTCTGATTGATGGGGGATTAATTTCTGCTCTTGGCACAACTTATATTTTAATTAAAATGTCATTATAATTCCTATGTCGTTACATGCTGTTGGCGGTGTTTGCTTAGGCCCAGGCTGTCGCCACAGAGTAAGCTGATTTATCGCCCCTGCCTTTGGCTGACATGTCCTATTTATGTCCTGTTTGTTAAAAAGCCCTTTGTCACAGCAAACGTAGGGAAATGCTCTTTTTTCAGTTTCCCGTTGCTTTCAGTGCCCCACCTTTAGCCAGTTTTTAAGCAGAAGTGTGAATTCGTCACATCACCCACAGATTTGATTGGTTGTTGAAGGTTAGTCTTTTTTGTTTTAGTAGGGCCTGTATTTGTTTTTATTAAGTCTTTGACTTCTGTCACGGCCTCAGGTATATTCCCAGACCCACAGGCTCCATAAGCTTTCAAAAAAATGTATGGTAACTCGCGTGTCCTTACTGGAGACGGCGGCTGAGCTGTAGGTCTCTGGTTTATTGCTTGCATCATATCAAAATGCACTTAACTCGCAATCCGATTTTATGTCTCAGTGCGTTAAAATCAGCGTTTCTGCACGACCCGGGCAACGCAATAGCCTATCACATAGGCCTACCACTTAAACCCACTATATCAATTGAGCGCTACGGACCTCAGCGTTAACTGATTCACGCTTCATAAATTTCGTTATGCACAGCAAATACAGAGAAATCATATCTAGTTAACAGTTTCCTTCCTTTTCAAACTAAAGTCATATATAAACACCATTAAGGCGGCTTATAGGGACTGATCTCTATGGCCCGGGTTTACTTGAACTTTATGATAGAGTTCGAGCCCCATTAGGATATTGTAGAAAGTGCCATTATGACTTTTGAAGAGGCCCATGCAAACACGACAGGAGAGAACAGGCTCTGTTTGTTATATATTTACTGTACAGTTTTGCCAAAGAACACCCATTAAACGCAGACCACATTTGGTCATGTCCAAATAAACTTTCAAAGGCCAAGCTCACGGATGACTTCCCCGAATATCATGTTTTACCATTTCTGTGCTGACTAACATATAAGACAAACTACAGGACAGTACTTAGTGTACAGATACACTAAGAAGCAAAACGGCATGCCAGTATATTAAGTGATAAATACACCTAATGACATAATATGTAGAGTATAGATATTCTGCATAACGAAACTTTCATTTAAGAGATTTCTGTGGAGGTAAAAACTAAGTCAGTTTCTATCGTGAACCCTCATAGCCCAGGACATGTTGTGCAAAATGTCCGTAAATGTTTTGGTACTGTCAGGCTCCTGTTTGCACCAACGTCTTCAGCTAAGTGAGTTCTGTTCCACACTCCATGATAATTAGTTTACACCAGACTTCTCTCTTTATTTAACCACGGGGGAGATTGTTTAATGGACCGTGGGCAGGTTTGACTAATGGTTGTGCCTCAGCAAGGAAAGTGTGAGAGACCAGGTGAGTGCGAGGCTGCTTGTGATGGTTTGATGTCCTCAATGAAAGCATGTTTGTAGAATAAAGCAGTAGGCTACTGAGGGTAAGCCTTTCAATTCGCGACATTCTCTTATGTACTAATACACGAGCTAATTCGAGCATCTTTGCTCTCATCCATTTTACGCAGAAACTCCCAGATAACCAAGGCTGCACCTGATTTTCTTTCTGAGTCAACTCTACATCTGCACCTGATCGATTTTTTTTCCTATCAGCTAAGTATTGATAAGAGACATATAAAGGTAGCTTATTAATGGTGCCGAGTCCGACATGACTCCTGATCCACATCCTGTAAACCGCCTTTACCCAAACTTCTCTTAGCCATGGTCTGTAATCTCAGTCCAGACGGGGCCCACACTGACACAGCATAATGATGCTGAATTTGCACTGACTCCAAATGTCCCTTTCCTCGCATGGAACTCCAGATTCCCCCGCTCACCTGTCGCCAAGTCTGGGATGGCAGCAGGTGTATCTATGATACTACCCAGCAAACAGTGCTGTTTGCGGAGGGCATTGATTTCTCACACGGTCAATTCTGTTCAATTATTGTCGGACCACGGGGCACCCCGAAGGATTCGCCAATAGAGACTACCTGCGAGGAGTTGGCGTTTTATGTAAACAGTGAAACCAATAGTTAGGAGCAGCAGGGTCACATGGTGACAGTGACACACCTATGAGGGCCTCGAGCGGCGCCAAACACAGGTAGGGTATAGAGCAGTGGAGCTGCGCCTAGCAGGATAGATACACACGTGCACCTGTGTCGGTCGGAAACCCCAGGCCTTGGCAACCATGAACAGAGAAGACCACTTCTACCAACCGGCGCACCTCTACAAAGACTCGTGCGCCTACCAAAGACCTCAGACCGAGGATTTCAGTCAGAGCCCGCCGCCGTGCCTCTACATGGGCCGACAAACTCAACCAGTCTACGCCTCGCCCTCTGTGGGCGCACTTGATCAGACGAGCCTGCCCGACATTGCTTCGTACAGTATACCCATGCGGGAGGATCCGATAGTGCAGCATTTGCAGCACCCCCAGGCCCCGGCGGCCCACCTGCAGCCGGTCGGAGGCTACGGAGACCCTCCTGACCTCTGTGCCGACCGGAGCAGGTACCACTTACCCTTTCCTTGGATGAAGTCCACTAAGTCTCACGCCCACACTTGGAAAGGACAATGGACAGGTAAAGTTCTTGTCTAGCTGGACTTTGTGGTTGACATCTGAAAGTTTCGGTTTGGTTGCCTAAGGAAATTTTGACTCAGTTTTAGTAATAGACTAAGGCTCGGGATGAATGGCAGAACTAAATAATTTGAGAATATTAAATGCCTTACTTGGGTAAGAAAGGAGACCTTTGTCAAATGCAAATGCATGATGCTGAATGTGTCGAAATTATATACCTAGTAGTGCTAAAACTTTCTTTTGTATCATCCAACAACAACGAAACATCTACAAACAAATGTATATCCCACATAGCTCTCTATTTAGGCAGGTGTTGAAGAAAGTGTTACATTTCAGTCTACTGCAAGAGGCTAGTTCGGCCAACAGGAGTTAGTCAATGTTTGGCATTGGCTAGTCATTTTAATACCAAAGTGGAGGTAGGAAAAGGAAATTCATTCATTAACAAATTCATATCAGAGGCTGATATCATACAACTTAATCTATGCCCTATCTATTTTGGGTGGGTTTGTGTTTGCACTGTGCTGGTAAAAATTCTAAGTCAGAGAGGTCAAATGCCTACTTCTCCCCATATCAACCACAATGTTTAGCGACCTTATCCGCAACGAGTGTCGTTTAAATGCTTTATCTCAAACCTCACCATTCAAATAGGCAATGCCTTTATGCTTGAAATGGGATTGTCTATGTAATTTCGAAAATATGTTTCTAAACACTTCAACAAAGCAATCAAAGCATGATGAGTGAAACATGTCACTATATTTTTTTGCATCTTAAAATAACATTATTATTTCCCATAAATCCTCACACAAACATGACGTATATATTTTTTATACTGTAGTTAATTTCCACGTAATTTTTATCATTTTAAACCAGTGGATCATTTTAAAATTACTTTGGTGAGGACTGTTTTTGAAATTCATTATATTTAATACAATCTTATTACACTGTTGTTTAATTGTCGTTTTAAGTCAATGAAAAGTTGGTTGTTCAAAAATAATAAAACTAACTAGATGCTATTTGGTTCCTGTGGGAAATATTTGGGAATTTTAGGTTAAATTTGTAGATTTACCTACCGCGTCTGAGGCTAGGCCCCATCTGTCACAGCGGTTTATTTAAACCATATGTGTTAACAATCGTTAAACGTAATTGCTTTATTTTGTCACACATGGAACTTTCTCACGTATAACTTGTTACTGCATGCGCATTGTTGCAATTTAATGTATGAACGGCACAATTGTACATCATCTTTCGTGGATACACAGGTCTATTGGTGGATATGTCCACTAGTCAAGTACAAACCCTATTTGACCTCAAAAGCCTGCGCCTGCACTACAAAAACAAACTATGGTGTTGGAAAACCATAATGCGTAATGGACTAACTATTATGAATGTGTTCTTCTGTATTGAAAAAAACATCCAAACGAGACATCTCTCGTCTCTAAATCTCTTCTTACGCGTGTTATTCATCTTTGTACAAAATAAGATCAAAAGTATTAAAAGAAATAACAGATTGAAATAAAATTAATTTATTCACAAATATCAAACGAACACAGTCTTAAGCCTCATGCGAAGTTGTAAGACTCCCTGTCGTAGATTTAGATTTATTTTTAACACTTCACAATGATGCCTCTTCTCTGAGTGCGCACGTAGGCCTGCACTTAACTGCTTTTGTGGACAGAATACAACAGACTTGTATGAATCTGAAAGGTAAAATTCACGATGTTTATTCTCTGGCGACAATTCGCAGGCCCTTACATGGTAGAGGTGGAAGAAAATAAGAGGACGCGTACGGCCTACACGCGCGCCCAGCTTCTGGAGCTCGAGAAGGAATTCCTCTTCAACAAGTACATCTCGCGGCCAAGGCGCGTGGAGCTGGCGTTGACGCTCAGCCTTACCGAGAGGCACATCAAAATTTGGTTCCAGAATCGCCGCATGAAGTGGAAGAAAGAGGAGGACAAGAGGCGGGCTAGGGCAGGGGACCCAGAACAGGATTCTTCTATTACCTCCGGGGACCTGAAAGACGAGCCTTGTGTCTCTGGACCGCCTGCGGCACCGCCCTCACCACTGCATGGTTTGGGTTCCTCGGTTCCCCGTGACGCAGCGTGAAAACTCACTGGCACATTGAAAAAAAGACTTCTTAAGTGCACTTCTTGGGCACACACATGCACGTAACATCTACAGCTGTCTGATGCGAATGGCTGACCTGTGCCATATGTGTGACATCACCTGTCCAGGAGTGCGGTTACTGTTTTCAATCCAGGGGACTTTTGGCCAGTGATAAACCATGAGATCCCTTCGATCTCTCGCTTTGTAATTTATGTGTTGACTGCAGATGGCAGTACAGACAACGAGACGTCCTCAAATGATTGCGCTGGAGTTAAATGTCTTAAAGAAGAACACAGCACTTCGTTATCCTTGAATAAAACCAGTGAATAATCCTGCGTCGAGGAAAGAATCTCCATCCTTTGCCCTTGTAATGTAGCCTAATTGTTTATACATTACATTGTGATAATATTATTACTATTTAAATTTTCTGTCAAGTATATTGTTAATAATAACAGTACTGTATTCACAATATTTAAAATATTTCATTAATCTAATAAAATGTAAAAACGCACCCTGGTCACTGGTGATTTTGATAGGAACGTTAAGCCTGCTTATGAAATCTTACGTTTAACACATGTTCATGTCAAAGCACAACCACGACCAGCATCCGCCTTTTAGAGTTTATTTTGAACAAGCGCATACACATGGACATAATGCAATAAAATAACCCCAACTAGTCCCTGGCTATTGTGTGAACATTTATACTAAAACTGTCAATGGCAAGCTGAACACCAGATGATGCAGCCAGAGACAACAGAATATGTTATTAACTTGTTAATAACATAACTTCATTATTATTATTATTGTTGCTGTTGTTGTTATACTTAATTTATGAAACTTTACATGTAACGTTTTTTTGTTGTCAAAGCACAATCATTACTAGTATCCATTTTTCATAGTTCTTTGGGAGGCAAGTTAACATCCTTACAATCATGATGCAGAGAACTCTCACAATTCCTACAGTTTATTTCGAGTGTCAGACAGCACGAGATTACGCAGCCGGAGACAGCAGATCTTTTTAACTTCATTAATTGCGCACTCCCTTTCCTTTGTGAGGTCGTTCCCAGAGCGCTCGTTCAGCTGGCGCAGAATACCGGCTTTGTCGCTCATTTTGGCACATATGACAAATGGGAAGCCAAAACGCCTTTTGTATTCGGCGTTGAGCTGATGCATTCGTGTTGTCTCCTCGGGACTGAGTGAGGCCATGCCGGCCTGGCTCTGCTCCTCCTGTGACTCGTGGGTTAACGTCCCCCTCTGGAGGTCCCTGCCCGCCAGGTCAGGATGGCACCTGAGAACGCCCTCCTTACCTGTTCACATGACATACATGTTTGATAATCGGTAATGGTGTGTTAAAACCCTTGGTTTCAGATTTAACGTCACGATTATAGATCATTATCCCTAATTCCCTATTGACATCATATTTATCAAGAAATGCATTGAAAAGGAAAGTGCATAGGGTCACTTATTATTACGGTTTAAAACAAAGTTAAACCCAAACCTGATTCCGGGAGGTTGTCTATGAAATCAGAAATGTGGGCTTCCAGGTCAGACAAGTTGGCGAATGGGCGGTATGACCATACCGCGGCTGCTATCAGAGGGGCTTTCTCAACAACATTTCCAAAAGTATCCACAAAATCTTCATAACAGAGAGAATTCACTGTGCTGATGTCCATGTTTTAGACCACGCTCACGTGGGCTAGCAGAGCAGCCGGAGGGGCTAAGGGTTATTGCCCACCTCAGGAACACCGGGGTTCAAGTAAACAAGTGACACATCAGTGTGGTTCAATGTCTAGTCCTTTAAAAAAAATCTCTGGATTTTGCCGTTTTCTTTGCCTCTTATAGTGCAGCAGCCAAATACCTACGTTGTGGCGCCATCTGGTGTTACATTTTAAATGTAAGGCTAGACCTGCAGTATTTAGTATTTAGTCCTAATACAATATGAAGGGCCATCATTCATTTTATCATTCATTCATTCATGTATTGTCTGTTTTTTTTTCTGTAGTCCTTCTGCCTCTGTATGAAAATAAAAGTAAATGTCAAAATGTCATATTTTCTCTAAATGAACTACACCCAGCAAACATTAGAATCTACACCACAACTGTAAAAAAATCTATGTCCAAAAATCAACCGCAGAAGAACAGATAACACATCTCACATTATCAGCAGTTTCTCCAGTTTTATTTCCAAACAGCAAACACAGCCTGCTAATGAAAAAGTGTATCTTTACCACAAGGCACTGTGCATACGTTATCTGCTTAATGAATAAATAGCGTAAATAAACTTTTGGTTTTGTCTTCATCCTCAACCGTAAGCATTGAAACCTGCACATAAATGCACAGTCAATGTGCAATGTGCAATGTGCTCTTAGGCACAAATACCATGTATGGATGTACGTGTGTGTGTGTGTGTGTGTGAGTGTGTGAGTGTGTGTGTGTGTGTGTGTGTGTGTGTGTGTGTGTGTGTGTGTGTGTGTGTGTGTGTATGTGTGTGTGCGCGTGTCTGTCTGTCTGTCTGGACACAGTGCGCAGACCTGAATGTGCAGCTGTACCTGCAGAAGTACACGTCAACAGTCAAAACACCTTTAAACTGTCCATCTAAACCTTTCCACAAAAAAAAACATAAAGTAAAGAAACATAATGACATACGACTGTATAAAAACTGTATAAAAATATACTGCATTAAACATAACAACTCCAACCCCAAGCCCACCCCACACAGCCCCACCCTCACCGCAACCTCTGAGGTATACACACAATGCATTGCCTAAGCATCTCTTACAGCAATGTTTCTATTTTAAGGACGGTGCAAACTATATCAAATACTTTGTGGTAAGGAAGAACACATGTTAAAAAACTGAAATAACAGAAATGAACATGATGGTATAATCTTACCATTTATGTTTTTCTGTGGCAAAGTATAACCAAATAGCGTCTATGCTCGTACACCTGACAAAAATATTATTTTTTTTCTCACGTAAAATAATATTAAATGTTTAACATTTTAGAATACAGCTACATACCACGCAATAGATGAGTGCAAAATCCCTAGCAGATAGCTGTCACATGCTAATGAAGTGTGCATATTTGTAGAAAGAGCAATGCACAGGTTAACACAGACCTTGTGTGCATATCTATAGAAAGAGGAATGCACAGGTTAACACAGACCTTGTGTGCATATCTATAGAAAGAGGAATGCACAGGTTAACCTAGACTTTGAGTGCATATTTGTAGAAAGAGGAATGCACAGGTTAACACAGACTTTGTGTGCATATTTGTAGAAAGAGGAATGCACAGGTTAACACAGACTCAGCTAAAGCTCAGAAACTGTCATTGAAGTTTTCCGTGTCACTGGCGTCGGATGACTGCGCTCTCCTCTCTGTTGTCATGCCCTCACTGTGCGCTGTCTGATAGCCAGCAGGCTCTTCCGACACCTCTGTGAGGTTTTGGTACAGGGAACTGTTGTTGTTCTGTTCGGAAACATTAAGGTAAATCTGCGCGAGAGAGAGAGGAAGGGAGAGAGAGAGAGAGAGAGGAAGGGAGAGAGTGGAGAGAGAGACACAGACAGAGAGAGAGAGAGAGACGGAGAGAGAGCGGGACAGAGGGAGAAGGTGAGAGAATGAGAGAGGGAGAGAGAGAGGAAGGGAGAGAGTGGAGAGGGAGATGGACAGACAGTCAAACCGAGAGAGAGAGAGAGAGAGAGAGAGAGATTTTAATGATCTTCATTGGACCATTACTTTACATTCACATTGCTACATTAATCCAAACAATTGATTTTCAAAGCTTACATCCCCCCACAAACACACACATCCCCCCACATGCGCGTGCACACACACACACACACACACACACACACACACACACACACACACACACACACACACACACACACACACACACACACACACACAGAGGAACAAAAACACACACCTTTAAAATCAAAATACCATCATTCTTTATCTTACATACAGGACTCCCCTATTCCCCAAACATCAGCAAGCCCCACATCATTTACAGTACATCAGCTTACAATAAACAATACCTTTCACTTTTTCTTACTTTGTACACAGGGCCACTGACACACATGATTCGAAAAGGGGAAAGAGAGAGAGAGAGAGAGAGAGACAGAGAAAGACACAGAGACAGAGAGACAGAGAGAGACAGAGAGCGAGTAAGAGAGAGACAAAGACAGAGAGAGAAAGTGTGAGAAAGCACTTCACAGGAATGCAGGTTTTTTGTCCAAAGTGGGTAGTGATGAAGCTGAAAGTAAAAATGGGGAAGTGTGACTAGCCCAAGAAAAACAGAAGTGGTGAAAGGGAGAGCACTCTGAATCAGAGTGTCACAGTGTCACAGTGTCACAGTATCACCGCTCCCTCGGGGGGCCTGGTTACCTTCTCCTCCATGTCGGCCAGCGCGTTCTCCATGAACACCACCAGTTTGGAGAAGCACGGCCGGTCACGAGGCTCCAGAGCCCAGCAGCGACGCATCACCTGGTACCTGCACACACACGGTTACACTCGCACGTCAGCAATCATGGCTCCTTGTGAACTCCTCTTGTATATTATGTATGTAGTTGCACTGAAACCCCAGCTATTTCAAAAGGAATCCTCTGAATAAAATGAGCATAGTCTCCAGATAGAAGCATTTTAAAATAGCATTTACTTATAAAATCAAATAAAAAATCGAACAGATAAATTACATTTTCTCAGTTTCTGCGTTTTGTGACCATGCCCGTTTTTCCCGTGAACTCTTCAAATGTGCACCCTTGCTGTGTCATAGAGGCACACTTACACTAGACTTACACTAACTCGCATAGACTTACACTAACTCGCATAGACTTACACTAACTCGCATAGACTTACACTAACTCACATAGA
>CM050203.1:4705000-4732500 GCA_027475355.1 Coilia nasus | reverse complement strand
GTGCTATTCACAAATAGTTGGTTTAAGAACTAGATGGAACAGATACTTGGCTGGCTTTATCTTTCTGCAGACAGACTTTTCCACCACTGGTGTGCACTTTTAGTCCACGTTTAGTCCATCTGTCTAGATAGGGCTAAGCTGACCGTGAACACAGATTGTGTCATGGGCCTTACATTCTTAGATGACAGGAACTCCATTCCTTTGGCCACTTGGTAGGAGAAGCTGAGGAGGTCACCAAACGTGAGCAGCTTTAGGTCGTCGTCTTCCTGAAGGTCATCCAGTTCATCCAGTGTCTCCTCCATGTGGCAGCTTCCTGCAGGAGCTGGACATTCCACAAATCAAATTCAGAATCAAAATCAAAATCAGAATCAAAATCAAAATCAGAATCAAAATGAGAATCAGGTTTATTGGTCAAGTATGTCAGCAGCACATACAAAGCATTTGTTTCCAGCCAAAGGTGTCAGTCTAGCCCAACATACACAATGACTACAGCATAAATAGAATAAACCAAACAAATATCTCATTAACAAACAATACAAAATATGCACAATATACAGGTTATATTCAAGACGGACAACACAATATACATAAAGTGCAATACAAATGAATACAGCAGTGTGTGACGTGCTGTGCATGAGTAACGCTGAGACGTTAGGGAAAGACGTTTGCGCAGTGTGTACATGGGGGACGTGTCATGTAGTTTACATGTGTGTGCTGTCAAACAAGGACAGCGTACCTTCAGATATGTCATCGGTACGGGACGTTAGGGAAAGAAGTTTGCGCAGTGTGTACATGGGGGACATGTCATGTAGTTTACATGTGTGTGCTGTCAAACAAGGACAGCGTACCTTCAGATATGTCATCGGTACGGGACGTTAGGGAAAGAAGTTTGCGCAGTGTGTACATGGGGGACGTGTGATGTAGTTTACATGTGTGAGCTGTCAAACAAGGCCAGCGTACCTTCAGATATGTCATCGGTGGGTGGGCTTAGATGGAGGAGTGCTACAGACTCCTGGTCCTTGGCTGAATACATGGACACATAGGCGCTTTTGGGGTGCTGGTAGTTGCTGCAGAAGTGAAACACCATTAGGGGAATCGGGAGCAGGTTTGACTTCTACATGACAGCAGTGCTTCTCAATTGTTTTCTGTTACGCCCCCTCTAGGAGGAAGAAAACACCCCCCACCCACACACACACACCCACGCCCGCTGTCTGCCGCGACTATAATAGTATCATTTGTCTATAAAATTTTTATAAGTACACCCCTGCATAACATTGTATCCTTATTAACGTTAAAGACAAAACAAAATAAATACATATGGATCAACTTATAACAAAGAATAACTTTATTAACATTGTTTTTTAGTCTGTACTGTGGTCGATGTGCGATTACACTTTATTCTAGTACGGCAAAAAACATCATGTTCAGACCATTCCCACCTGGAGTAGGTGTCGTCATGCTGGAAATGGATACTGAACACTCAGGTAAACTTCCTGTTCTGTGTATGTCACAATGCTGCTTTTGTTTGGTCATATCACATGGGGCAGTGGTGGCCAAGTGGTTAAGGTATCGGACCTGTGACTGCAAAATTGCAGGTTCCCGGGTCGCCAGTAGTGCCACTGAGGTACCCTGAGCAATGGTACTGTCCTCACACACTGCTCCCCATGTGCTGTTGTCATGGCTGCTCACATGTGTGATGGGTTAAATGCAGAGGTGAATTTTGTTGTGTGTGCTGTGCTGTGTGGTCACAATGACAAATGGGACTGACTGACTTTGACTTCATTGGGTATCTGTTTGAACCCAACGTATTTTCTGGTCGATGACAACAAGGCATGGGTGACAGGACAGGACAGAGTTTTTAAATATGAAAGGAAAATATCTGTTATTGTTTGGGCTCAGGTTCAAACCTTAGGGGTTTTCCTGAGATATTTGTGCTTCTGTGTCACTGCAAGCATAAGAATATACAATGATACCAGTATCTGACCTCAGGCTGAGACTGCACTCATATATGCTCATCACTGGATGCAGACACCATGCTGTCCACGTGTCCAATACCAGTGAATATAATGAAAGGCTGGAACAGCACTCGGGGAGTGCAAACCTCTGCCAAGCAGTTCAACCAGCCACCACCCCCCCCCACACCTCCTCTTTTTTTCCGTTAGTGGGATTTCCCATGTTGACTGTCTGAATTTTATTGTGAGATAACCAGTGAACTGATTTTCACCAAAAAAAGAATCATCTCAAAGAACTGACAATACCAACATACTGTCAAAATTTCAGAACAATATGTCCAGTACTTTTTTGAGATATTTTGCTAACAAACAAACACACAGACAAACAAACAGACAGACAGACAGACAGACAGACACAGACAGACAGACAGACAGACAGACACACAGACAGACAGACAGACAGACAGACAGACAGACAGACAGACAGACAGACAGACAGACAGACAGACAGACAGACAGATAGACAGATAAATGCGGGCAAAAACACAACCTCCTTGGCAGAGGTATGAATATCTGTACATCTCTGTAAATAAACTTTGGTAACTTTGAAAGTATCTCCTCTAGTTAAGACCTAATGTAAAATGTGCTTTTTCTAACCTGTTTTGCTTGTTTTCGAAGTTATGGTAAAGACTGGTGAAGCGATCCTTGGTGATGGCATCGGTCAGACATTTGTGGAAGCGCTCTCGGTTGTTCTTCAGGTAGTTCAGGAGGTCCCCATTGCAGCAGAACTGGAAGATCAGGTAGGGAGGGCCTGTGGGTCGATCAGACGTGTGCAGTTATTACCTCCGCCAAGGAGGTTATGTTTTCACCCCAATTTGTTTGTTTGTTTATCCGTCCGTCCGTCCGTCCGTCCGTCCGTCATCAACTTAATTCAAAAAATTATGGATGGATTTTAATGAAAGTTTCAGGATAGGTCAGAAATGGGCTAAGTGAGAAGTGATTCAATTTTGGTGGTGATCCGTATCACCATCTGGATTCTGGATTTTTTTTAAAGAATTCTTCACCATTGCGAAACTGTTCCCCACAGAACCATTATCCTCTTGTGGCTATCTTAAAAGTGATTAGATTTTGATGGTGATCTGAGCTGCCTTGGCAGAGGTCTGTGCTCTCTGAGGGCTTTTCTAGTTTCCAAAATACTTTTATACTCTCAGACCTCGATACTGCCCTAAAGGCAACGTGCAGTAACTACGTGAACACTGAAGCTGACAAAAATGCCTCGTCACACTGCCCAGTCAAACATGTTGTTGGTATAATAATGGTGATGCTTTTATGTACTTTCTTAAGAGCAAGAAGCAAGAGATTTAGTCACATGACAAAAGAGGTGTTACAGTCTAAAATCAGTTTTGACAAAATATGTAGTTACTGCCTTTTGGCTTTGTAGGGCAGTATTAATGTGCTGTGTTAATGTATACACTGTATATTGGGACACTGATGTCATGGTTATTTAAGGCAAAAAAACATCCCCTCATATTCCTGGTTTGTCTCTGGTCAGGTTGTAGTGTCCATGTCTGCCTGCATTGAAATTTTATCCAATATTGTAATTTATGGACAATGAAAGGACATCGCATAATCCAGTTGTTCTTGATACACCTAATTATTTTTATAACGATCACAATAATGTTTACATCAGTATTCCTGATTGTACCCATACAGATAACTGTATTGTCTTTCGTATTCGTTCAGACAGTTCCTGTGTTATGTCCAGTAGCTGTTCCTAGCCCACTATGGAGGCCTGAGGACTACCTGATGAGCAGGTGCACGCTCCCAGTAGGTTGACGATGTTGACATGGGGCCCGATGTAACTCAGCATCTTCAGCTCTGACATAAGGGCCTCTCGCTCCACAGTCTGGTGTTTGTCTGTGCAAGAAATGACAAGCACACACAGTCAGGTCACATCTTGTCTATACATGGGACTGCATGTACTGATTTCTTTTAGAATCCATTGGCTTAATCTCCAGATAATTCACATTGACATTCAAAGAATGAACTGGGCAAGATGGCTGTGCCATTGGGTTCCATGTGGCTCACATGCCAGGAAGATTATTCTGCTAGTCAGCTCCCCTTTGATTCATGATGAAGACGTTATCATTTAAGAGAGGGATGAAGGATACAAATGAATGTACCCAAGAACACATAAAAGGTTAGTATCTAAACTTGCCAGAAAATACCAGAATTACAATGCAAATGCGAGGAAGCATGTGACAATTTGTTTTCAGGGATAGTTTTATTTAAATGGTCGTAGTGGACATCCCTTCGCATTTATAGTCATAAGTCATGATGTCACTGGAAAGAGAGGGGGATAAGCTTTAATTTGTATGGTTTTAATTGTGTTAGCCTAAATGATTAATATAGTGAGATATAGTCATTTAAAAAGTGGTCCAGTTTTTTTCTGGTCCACCCTGTACAGTCTATGGTTTTTCCCAGAATGTCTTTGCATAGTACATCACTGTGTGAAAATTCATACAAGATTCCCAAAAGAGAGCCCACAATCATGTGCCTCAGTTTCACACAGCGGTCATGATGAGGAGTTAACAAGAGTAAAAACCGATGATGTCATCCATGACAGTTTGTCATGTCACAGAGAAAACTTGAAAAGTGGAGCCGTAACCTGTATGTCCCTAACCTGCTAGCGTAATTCAAGATGGTGTATGAATATGGAGTGTTGACCCCAGTTAATGCATATACAAATGGTGAATTTCAAACCGATAGGAATATTTGGAAATGATGGTGGTGGATCAGTGGTTTTGATAATGAACAATCAAAAAGGTTACACACTGGATTTTTAACTTCTGCATAGTAGATTCCCAAATGAGAGCCTATACAACCATGTGCCTCAGTTTCACACAGCTGACATGAGGAGATGTTAAACAGAAGTGTAAAAACCCATGCCTTACACTGACTGCATTCAGCGTGTTTTACTGACAGCAGTGGCTATATATAACACCAGTTCATTACTTCAGTTTGACTTCAGGTTTCTCGTTTTTGATCTGATACATTTCTCAGTAACATCACCATGATATCAGACACGTACCATTAAGTTATCAGAAGTTCCCTTTTCTATTTAACAGACATCTGGTGACTGGAGGTTGCTAGGTCACGTGTCACCACTCCATACAAAACCAGCTTATTTGTTTCAGCAAATCAGACTTAAAAACAGCTTAAATTTGATCTGAACAATTTAATTGTGTGAATTACTGAATTGAGTTACCTCTGTAACAACAATCACCACCAACATTCTTGTGTGTCATTAAAGCAATACTAAGTAGTTTTCATGTTCGGTAGCAGAGTTGTCTCTCACAGAGAAGTACAGAGAGACGGTCCGCTCCTCCAAATTACTTAGTGTGGTTGTAGGCCTTGGAGGGCGGCAAAACCAATTCAGGAGTGCCTTTCACCCTGATACAAGTTGATGAATCACTGAAACGATTTTGAAAACATAATTTTAAGGTTGAAAAACTACTTGGTGTTGCTGTAACTTTCAACTGTAACTATGGTACCATAACAACATTGGAGTGCGACCTTTTGAGCTGCACCGCCCTGCTCAACTAGAGGGTGCGAAGAGGAAGCCTGGTAAACCCGCCCCTCTTGAAACTTCATTTCGTTTTGTACAGAGGGTCTGGACCGGAATCTCTTGAGGGTCATGTAAGCGGTCCGAGCAGCCCTGACACAATCAGCGAACACAGGGTGTGTTCGTGAGCCGTGACGTTGACCTTGTGTGCTACATTTGAATTGTAGTCCGTAGGTAGGCTAATTGCACATGTGATGACCAGGCATTAGTGATTGTGTAAAGGCAGAGGCCCATGTTTTAAACTTCAGCAGAGTCCACACCTTCACGAAGAAACAGACCCTCTGTACAAAATGAAATGAAGTACGAGGGGCTGGTTTACCAGGCTAAATACAGCAAGGCCAGACTCTCTGTACAAAATGAAAAGAAGTACGAGGGGCTGGTTTACCAGGCTAAATGAAGTACGAGGGGCTGGTTTACCAGGCTAGCGAAGAGTAAGCTGAGTGACAACCAACCTTTCAGCATTTTGACGGCCACCTGCATAGACACCCCTGGTTTGGTGATGCCGTAGGCAGTAGCCTGCACCACACGCCCGAAGGCTCCTGCACCCAGCTCTTTCCCTGCAGGGGAGCGATAAAAAAAGGTATTTGAGCTGAATGTGTTAAAAAAATCATGAACTTGGGTATGCAGCAGGAAGCTTTGCTTGCAAAGATTACTTTGTTTTGAGCTTGAAACATGAGACTGCTTCTTACATCTTTTGTTTTCCCATAAATTAACTCAACAGCTTATATATATATATATATATATATGTGTGTGTGTGTGTGTGTGTGTGTATGTGTGTGTGTGTGTGTGTTTGTGTGCGTTTATTTAACGTTAACTACTACATTTATACATGATTTACAGGGATTTGTTTTTCTAAAGTGCTCAAGTGAACTCAACAGCACACATATATATGCCGTAGTTGTGTACCTAGTTCCAGGTTTTCTCGTGGGAACTCCCACTTCTGATCGTACTTGAAGTCTTTGAAGTCGATGTAGATGTAGTCATTGTCACAGGGGCCAACCATCTGGAGCATCTGCAGCTGGCTCTGGTACACTGGTTTCTGGAGGGACAGCATCAGGGTGAGGGGACGTGTGGCCACCACCAGAGACACTACAGGTGTGCTTTTAACAAAGATGGTAGATATGCCAAGATTTGTCATGACGAGCCACTTCCTGGAACTACAATTGCACAAGAACGGAGTGGCGGCATAAAGAGGGGTTTGTGTGTCCCCTCCTTGTGTGAGGACCAACCGTGAGGACCAACCACGAGGCGTAGAAGCGTCAGTCATACGTCAACGACACGCCCCTGCATGCAGCCTGGGAACTGATCCCCACTTTGCTCCCATAGACATGAACTAACATGAAGTATCTTGGTTTATCTACCATCTTGTGTCCCATAGACATGAACTAACATGAAGTATCTTGGTTTATCTACCATCTTTAGTCCCAGAGACATGAATTACCACGAAGTATCTTGGTTTATCTACCATCTTTGTTTTTAATAGGCAGTGGTAAACCTGTACCTTTTTTCTCATAAAATACAAACAGGACATGGTGACCAGGAGGACGATCATCACCAGCATAGCAATAACGCCCAGCAGGAATCTGGAGTTTTGCTGGTTGTTGTTGACTGAAACTGAGTAGTGGATGAACAGTCTCAGATCAAAGTACAGTAGTTGCCATCATAAAATACAAGGCACTAGTACTAGTACTAGTAGAATAATGGGTACACGATTACTCAAACCATACATAGTTCATGTAGATAAATATAAGGTAGATAGATTTTTTGTTTTATCCTGACTTCTCTGTTTTAATGGGTGGTGCAGTCTGTATAGAGCTGTATCATGTTATTTTAAAATTGAGTTGGTGAAATTAAAATCAATCAATAAACATAGGCAACATCATTGTCTGTACTCACCAATGGGCTGGCCAATAATCCTGCTCTCTATGAAGATCTGTTCGCTGCACTGTTTGCCCACTAGGTTTCCAAGGCAACACTTCAGCAAATGGCCTTGCAGGTCTTTGGAGGGCATGGAACTCACAATCTTGTCATGGCAGTACTGCTGTGACTGGGAAAGCTCAGGAGGACCTGGGGGAACCCACTCTTCCCACAGTGAGGAATTCTGGCAACTGCACAAGATGGACCAATTATCAGAGTGTTGTATGGCAATCACAAACTTATAAATTTGTAGGGCCCTTTTTGTATACCTTGTTGTGTTCAATGTGCTATAACAATCAATTGGCTTGACTAAAGCATTCTTTCATTGCATTTTTAATGTTCAAAAAATGATTTCTACACATTGAAGATGGTTATGGGTGAAGCAAAGATGAAGTTCTCCTCCACCTTAAACCCTCTGAGTTGGTCGTGTTTGTGTGTAGACTCTCTGTAGATTTTACTTTTTTAAACTGGAAACGCTGGTGTTAGGCTAGACCCAACACGTTTGTTTCCTGATTTGACCTATATTGTTTTCGGCCCTTTATACACAACTCTGAAACTATTCAGCTCCTGCCTGTGATCTCCACCTTCCTTGAATCAGAACTGTTTTTTGGAGTTAGAAACTGGTAGAAATACTTTAATAAGACGTAGGCACATAGCCTGGTAAACCAGCACCTTGTACTTCACTTCATTTTGTACAGAGGGTCTGGCAGTGCTCTATTAGCCTGGTAAACCAGCCCCTTGTACTTCATTTCATTTTGTACAGAGGGTCTGGCCTTGCGGCCGTTAACATTCATGTATTTGGACCAAGCGAATTTGAGCAAATCAGCAAACAGAGGGAGTGTTAGTGAGAGATGATGTTGACTTTGTGTGCTACATGTGATTTGTAGTGCGTAGGTAGGCTAATTACAAAATGAAATGAATTACTAGGGGCTGGTTTACCAGGCTAGTAGATACCACTTCCCTTGATTTGACTCAAAGCAGATAAAACTAGAAAGGCACTCAGAGAGCGCAGACCTCCGCCAGGGCAGCTCAGATCTCCACCAAAATCTAATCACTTTTACGTTAGCCCATTTGAAACTTAATCTGGTAAATCCGCCCCTCATACTTAATTTCATCTTGTGCAGAGGTTCTGGACCGAAGACCGTTGGAGGTCATTTAAAAGGACCGAGCAAATCCTAGCCAATCAGCGAACAGAGGGTGTGTTTGTGAGCCATGACGTTGACTTTGTGTGCTACATGTGAATTGTAGTGCGTAGGCTGGCTAATTGCATATGTAACGACCAGACATTAGCGACTGGGTAAAGGCAGAGCCACTTGTTTTAAACTTCAGCAGAGTCCACGCCTCCAGGAAGAAATCTTTTCTCACGGCCTCCGCTCCAGACCCTCTGAACAAAAAGAAATCTAGTACAAGGGGCTGGTTTACCAGGCTAATTTTGACCTACCCAGGAAGGTGGTTCAGCGAGTGAACGCATGTCACCACTATAGTTTTATGGGGAACCAGTTGGCCCTACTTTGCAATGGTTAAGAATTCTATAAAACAGTTCTGAATCCAGATGGTGATCCAGATCCCCACCAAAATCTAATTACTTTTAAGTTAGCCCATTTTTGACCTACCCTGAAAATTTCATCAGAATCCATCCAGTACTTCTTGAGTTATCTTGCTAACCAACCAACCAACCAACCAACAAACAAACGGTAATGATTACATAACTAAGGTAATAATAATAATAATAATAATAATAATAATGAACTTGGGCATACTCATAGGGACTCTGCTGACATGACTTCCAGGTCAAGTTCCACGGCTGTGGGCTACTGGTTACACAGTTCACTGAGTCTCCATGAACACTGAGCTGCAAAGCTGGCTTGTCTGTTAGAGGAAGAAGAAAATAATCTTGCATCTGTGCTATTTATTCCAGTATAAAGGTCAGAGTTAGCCTGAAACCACAGCACAGAGCCTTTCCAAACACCTTTCAAAAAAGTGTGATGATATGCATGGTGACATATTGAGAAATGTTTGCAAAATGATCTAGTTAAGACATTTTCACTTCGCTCCTAAAAACACATTCTTGCAAACTTTAGTCATTCGTGGGGAACCTGCCACAATCACCCTTTCAAAACATTGCCTGTAAAGCTGGCCCAGACAACACCACTTTTGATGTCTTGTATGAATCAAGAAGTGAAGAACGGCTGCCAAATATGGAAACTGCTCACCGCTACGCCCTGGACAGTGAGTAACATATGCTTTAAGGGGGAAGCAGTCAAGGTCAGCAGGGCTTTATCGAATGGGCCAAATATTTCTGTACATGCAAAAGCATAGCCAAGGACATTGCTAGAAATTGTGGGCCCCCTGACAGAAAATAAATTTGGCCCCCCACCCCAAACATATTATAGTCCTCTGTCTCTGGGTCCCCGTGAAGCCCTGGACTTCCTGAATTGTCCAGATCTAGGAATCCTCAAACCCCCCCCCCCCCCCCCTCCCCACTTAGTGGCGCCCCTGAGCTAATGGAAATATACCATTTACTGCAGTTCAGCCATGTATGTGTCTATGCTGTGACATGTATGTGTCTATGCTGTGACATGTATGTGTCTATGCTGTGACATGCATGTGTCTATGCTGTGACATGTATGTGTCTATGCTGTGACATGTATGTGTCTATGCTGTGACAATATTTTCAACATGCTGTGCAGTTCTAGTGTGCGCAAACAGATGCTTCAGTGTCATGCGCTACACTTACCTGCCACACACAAAGACATGTTTTTGATGACCCTGGTGAATCTATTCTCCAGCTGTAGTTGATAAGCACCAGGTTCTTGGTGATGCAGCTTGTAAGTGCTGGAGGCAGAGAATGGGCGTAATAATAATAATAATAATAATAATAATAATAATAATAATAATAATAATAATAATAATAATAATAATAATAATCTTTACTTGTATAGCACAACTCATACAAGATGCAGCTCAAAGTGCTTCAACAGTTTGGCAAGAAAAACACAAGACAACATTTTTTGGAGTCCAGTGGCGCCAGACAAGAAAGTGCATTGGGATGCTGTCGAGTTGCTAGTGTGGCCAGGGAGCAACAGGGGTGAGGAAAAACTCCCTGAACAAAAAAACAAAACATTGAGCAAACTGTCCAGTGTAACTTGCCTTCTTCCCTCCCCTTGGTTCTCCTCTCCTTGGCACCCAAGTCTCTCTCCACTGGGCGTAATCCACTGACAGTCAGCCAATGGCAACGAGTCCACCGTGGCGTTAAAGTAGAACGAAGACGTCTCATTGGCTCTGATGGTGTTGACCTCATTCAGCTTGAGAAGGTTAATGTATCCTTTCTCTGCGGTAACACAACAGCAACAGGTCAACTTCACCTGATGGTCAACATATTTGTGGACAAGGTCCTTTATACAAGGACCAATAAACTACACACTGGGCATATTGGGAGCGCAGAATTGGAAACTGAATTTCAACTTACCCAAAACATTGATCTTCGCTGTCTTGACTTTGTTGTTTTCACCTTTACAGCTGAATTCAGCACCAGCAAGCGAATCGCTGACGTTCATGTACAGGTATTGAAAACTCACAGTTCCAGTACCAGTCAACCGTGAAAAATGTTCAGCCTTAAAAGAAAAACAAACATTAAGAGTTTATACAAGATTGTTGTAGATGCTCTACAGCACTGCCATGGCCAATGCTTCTTTTAAAAGGCTGGCACCTTAGAGCCATTGAAATACCAGTCAAACGTGCTGGTAGGGTCTTCAGATTTGCAGCGCAGCAGAAGAGTACGACCAGTAAAAGCCTGAATAGGAGGACTGGGCCAAGAGCTGTCCAAATCTACAAGAAAGAGTTCGAAAAAAAAAAATTCTTTAGATCACCCTGAAGAGCTAACCCAAAACCTTTTTTCAACACTCCTATCCTCTAGACTTGTGTTCACATCCTGCAAAGAATCCAGATGTTAACTCTCTCCAGCTACCGTCAGGATCAATGAAATTTAACAGTGTCTGCTTCTCTGACTACTTTTCTTTCTTTCTTTCTTTCTTTCTTTCTTTCTTTCTTTCTTTCTTTCTTTCTTTCTTTCTTTCTTTCTTTCTTTCTTTCTTTCTTTGTACATGTAATATTGTACACAACGGACATAATCCAAAATGTACATGCCATTCAGCACACACAGACACACACACACACACACACACACACACACACACACACACACACACACACACACACACACACACACACACACACACACACACACACACACACACACACACACACACACAAAACACACATCTGCCAGTGTTTTACCATAGTTGTGAAGTAGAGAACACTCTTGCCCCAGAGAATTTGAAGCACAACACATAACCTCCCTCAAATCGTAGCTGCTAAGCTTGCTTTCCATTCTGTTCCCGTTTTTCATGGATTGTGTGTTTTTGTCCTGCCTGCAATATATTGAAATTGTCACAATATTGTAATGATGTCATGTGCAGTACACATCTTGCAATAAACAGGTTTACAGCAATCAGTGGTACATTTTCATAGAATATGCTTTTGTCCTGTGCATGTAAAAATATTTAGCCAATCAGACGGACTCCTCCTACTACATATCATATTGCCATCATAACAACCAGCATCTATAACACTACAACTATGACAAAGCTTGTCTTTTGTACCTGTATGAAATGTGCTATGCAATTATTATTATGTGGTATAAAAATATACTATTATTATTATTATTATTATTATTATTATTATTATTATTATTACATATTACAAATTTTCCAAGTCCTGTGTGCATATAATAACATTGATGCATATTTGTAGCACATAATGTCCAGATACATACACTGGAGGTGTGTGTCTCGCATGTCCTGTAACTGCTGCCTTGTACCATCTTATTTGGGGGTCAGGATGTCCCTCTGACCTACAGACAAAGTCCTCCGCGTAGCCCTTTTCACCCTTAACAACACTCAAATCAGGTGTGGAAGGCCTCCCTGGACATCAAAGGGAGAGTACTTACAGAAACGTGCTGTAAAAATAAATGCTTTAGTGCTTTTCAAATATGTTGTGACAAATAATTCATAAAATGACATTGCAAAAACACACACAGGTAGAGCACAGTAGCAACTAGAAAAGCTCAGGGAGCTCAGACCTCCGCCAAGACAGCTCAGATCACCACCAAAATCTAATCACTTTTAGGTTAGCCAATTTTCCACCTACCCTGAAAATTTCATCAAAATCCATCCATAACTTGTTGAGATATGTTGCTAACTAACAAACTAGCAAACAAACAAACAAACGCCAATGATTACATAACCTCTGCTGGCGGAGGTAATAATGTAGGCAAACATAGGAGCGAATGAAGATGATAAGGTCAAAAAACTACTCTCAATGTAAGAGACTTGGCAAGTGAACACTTACTCATGGGTGTCTGGACAAGTGAACACTTACTCATGGGTGGCTTGATTGTGATGTTAATACTCAGGGTAATGTTTGTGCTGTTGTTTCCACAGTGAATGATGGCCAGACCAGCATGCCTTTCAGTGGCTTGAAACCCGAACACAAAGCACCCTTGCCTGTGGAGACAAAAGCTCTGTTTCTAACCATGCCCAGAGGCGACATCCGCAAGCACGCTAGCACATACTGTACAGTATGCCTGCATCTCAGCGTCTTAAAACTATAGGCCTGGTTCATACAAAGGGGAGATGAACACGAAAACACATGTGTGTGAATGGCATGTACAGTGCCAACACAACAGCAGCTTTACCTAAACAGATGATTTTTAAGCTGTGACCTTGGTTTGACCTTGATGATCACATAAAAATAGCAACTTGTTCCAAACTAGGGATACAAAGATGCCAAGGAAAATCAAAAAACAAAAACGCCCGCAACACCAGTATGCTATGCTCCCAAACAAAGTTTTCATTATCATAACATTTCATCCTGATGAATGGAGCATGCCTAAAATGTCACAATAACTAACACTGTTTGTTTTGTGATTTGCCTGGCATTGTCCAGCACACAGACCATATTTAGACAAATATGCGTGCCCAAGGCTACTACAGAAAATATGAAGGAAGCCAGCAAATATAGTTAAGTTGTTTACTTTTCTCATCATGTACAATATTTTAGTTGATTGATGTTTGGTCACATTGCAGTGCTGGTGTTGTGGCATTCGTGATACCCGGCAAAAGCACAAGTCTGACTCTACTCTAAATATGGGAGAAGACATAAAGTGTTACTAGACTGAGGCTTTAAATTAGTAACTACTTATAAATGCAGGTCAAGATCTACAGTGAAGATCTGTCTTGTTTAGCATACCTAAAATATTTAGTTTTTGTCAAAACCAAATTGTCAACAGCACTTTTTAAATGTACAAGTGGAGGCATACTGTCAGTAAAAAGAGCATCACATAAAATCATTCAAATGGAACTGAATTTATTCTAAAGATCTATTCTAATTAATTGTTAAGCATTTTACATATTCATACATATAAAGCCTACCTGTGTTGCCCGGACACTGTTGGTTTATCAGCGGAGGTGTCTTCCCAATCCCAGGAGATTTCATATTTGGATTTGCTGTGTAAATCCACCCTAACTGTCCGCCCAACTGACACTTCCAAAGGAATTATTTTTCCTGCGCCACCAAGGTCCTGCAGGTGTGTCTGCAGCCAACTGCAATTCACCTGAAAACCAGGTGATGGTATTGTGTTGGACATCATAACAGATAGCACCTAGATTCATCTGTTGGAATGGCAAAGCAGCAAACGTCTCGACTTCATTTTACTGTACCTATCTAATGCGTATCTGCATGATATACTAACACAGGAGAATTGTCACACACTGCTGGAACTAAAAATCCGCTTTCAGTTAAGTCCGTTTGTTAAAAAATAGGTGCGCAAAGGAGCACTCCGATACTACGCTGACACACGTTGGCTAACCACAGTTTTTCGGTTTCAAATTTACAACAGTAATAGGCCTACGTTTAGGGTGAATAAGATATCCAGGAGTCATCACTAAAGTAGGCTAAAGTCTTTGTAAGGGTCTCTAAATAGCCTTAGTTGGTCTACTTATTTCACGTCTTCGTCAGTGTGTGAAGAACATTTTAACATGGAACCTTGACAGAAGCCAGCTTTATGTCTAAAGAAAAGCTTCCTTATAGCCCATTTCTGTTTTCAGCGTTGTTACTGATAGGTAATATTTTTCGAGTGTTAAGCAACCATACCCGCTAAAGCTGTAAGGGGGCTATTTTGACTAAAAAACAGACAGACAGAGACACAGACACACACACACGCACACACACTGCTCTCAAAAAAAAAAAAAAACTTCCAAGGGCTTCGAATACCTCCTCAGTGATAACACAAGACAACTCAAGAGCGTCTTCTCGATGCTGCGGCTGCTGGTATTTGGCATTTACAGTGAGCTGCGGTAGGATCACAGCTAATAAAAGTAGAAACACATAATTGCATGAATTATTGGCTTCACAAATGTTTAAAGCAAGATTCTGAAACTGTTAAAATAAATGTAGGTATCTGACACTTTCATTGGTGTGGCTATAAATAAAGTTGTCCCGACCTAACAATTGCATTCTAGAACGCTTTGTGTAATAGAGCAACCAATAAAATTAAGGAAAGTGTAATATTACATCACAGGAGTAGCTGCTACTGATGGTTTGAAGAAATGTTACACATTGTTTAAGAATTGTTTATGCCTTTTTTTTACAAGCAATAGGCTAAGTCTGCATTCAAGCTTGACAGAATTGAATAGCTTCATCTTATCACACCTGAAACGAGTCTATTAAATTCATCATGTTTTACTGATCATCTTTTTTACTATATATAAAAACATATATGTTTAAGTTATCCACTTACCAAATATGAGGCATGTTATGTAAATTAATTGCATAGTTGTGTTCCCTGCTGAAGAACTGTCACTGCTGCGCAGTTTGAGTGAAGAAGTTGAAATACTCCTGTGTTTCTGACGTCACTGTGATAAAGCTATTCTATAGGGTATTAATTCTTCATAGCACATTGGCTACAGGCCTGCTGTTAGGGCTATCATTTTAGATCTACATAAGTTCTTATCAATATCTACCTTTCTGTTAATAATAATAAACCACTAGAACAATGTCTAAATTATGCTAGAATTTCTCTCCACGTAAATAAGACAAAATAAATAATTAGCCGAATGTCTTTTTTATTACTGCTGCAACATTGACATCTAATCCTAGCTCCATTTACTTTAATAATAAGATCACATTAAGCATAAAAAACATATCGCTTTCTTGACATTAATCCGATGTTATTTTCATACTGTTATATAAATACTTTATTAAATGCCACTTAAGTTGTACAGTTCACTCTACACTTGAGTGTATCTGAACTTTTATGACAGTCTTGACAGTGGATGACATCAGACAGTTGAGTAGCCTACATCACAGTGACATACTGTACGTCATTATTCATGATTAAATAACCATTAGTGCATTGCAGACAAATTCACACTAAAATGATATGTTTGGTAGAAAGCTTTTTTAAAAATGTGAATGAACGCCATTGAGTAAGTTCACCACAGTCACCCAGTACAAATTGTAGCAAGAGAGCCTATACCCACAATGCAAAGCAAAGCTAAGTAGCGCCTAGCCGAGCAAGTGAACAGAGTAGAAAACAACAACAGCGTGATCCAACCTCAACAACTGGTAGCCTAACTAGGCCAGCTACATGGACTACGGTAGCGATTTAAAGTTCAACGGACAGACTCCTCGTCTGCTTAAATTGCTCTCTTGCTGGATAATGTGAATAGTTTTACTGGTGTTAACGGATGTGACTTACTACTCGCACAATTGCTTTGAGTAGATTAGAACAGTCTTTGAGATACTGCTTTTGGGCTAGCTGGTTATCGAGGGCTCTATGTTTGAGAATCTTCCGGCGGCAGCGGAGGCAGCAGCAGCGGTGCCATGAACAGTGGACTCCCAGCCTCGGCTGCTCCGCTCGGGAGTGTTGGAATTTCTAATGTAAAGGTGAAGTTCTGTCGATATTACGCGAAGGACAAAACTTGCTTCTATGGGGACGAATGCCAGTTTTTGCACGAGGATCCATCCATGGCGAGCTTGTCTATGCACGGTGGCGGTGGGAGCCCGGTCCCTTTATCCATGGCAGGGGGAGCAGTGACTACTGCAGCGGGATATGCTCTTGGCGGAAGCGCATCAGCGTGCCAGGGTGGTGTGCCACCCAGTGTACCCAAAAAGAGCGAGTCCCTCGGACCTGCTGGAACAGCTCTTGAAGGACAACTGTTAACCAGTAAGTCTGGTAGGATTCACAAAGCAAGGTTGTGAGGCCTAGCATTGCTAGCCCAGCAGTGTTGTTGTTATTTTTGGGCCTTGCTAAGGCTGCATGGAAATCGAGCCCGAGGATGCAGTGAGGCCTGTTTCCCACCAAAACGTCGGATGAACCAAATATGAAATGGGCAGTCAACTCTTTTTTCTGCACTTTGCGTGAATTTAAGTGAACTAATTTGGTGCATGCACGGTTTGTCAAAGAACACAGTCCCCTTTAGAGAGCATTTGTATACTTGTATGCTAACTTTACCTGGTTTGCTAAGGAGCCTGCATGAGATGTCATTGTTCGTGATGAGGTGCTTAGCTGTGATACACTTGTCATCAGGGGTATTTTGTCTAGCCAGTGACAACATCATTTCTGAGAACCTGATATCGGGCTACATAGTATCTCTTATGATCAAGTTTATCGTTTGTAGCACCTAAGCTGCAGGCTTTGAGTATTGAAACATTGTATCGGCTGCAATGCTGCCGTAAGTTTGACCAAAAGTCAACATATAATCGCTTGCTTCTTAAGTATACTCACTGTAGGTAATGTTACGTTTCGTTTTACTCAATATTTATATATATCTGGTTCATTTTTGGTTTTAAGTATTGTTTGTATTTTCATTGTAAGCCCCTAAAGACTCAGGAGCAATGCAGTTGGCTGGTGTGTTTACGTCTCTTGGTAAACCCTTTGTGATTGGCTAGAGACAGCCCTTGAATTCTCTCCTACTGGTACACAGACCCCAGCAATTTTGCAGGAGAACTATTTGACTACAAATTTGAGCGCGATTTTTTACCTCCGCTTGCAAAGCAATTGCACTGACACTGTTAACAATCCATCTTACCCGTTAGGCAATTCATAGCTATTTTAGTTCATGTCAGTCTCTGACTCAGTTTCTGTGTTATGTTTGGACCAGTACCAGGGATGGAGGGGGGCACTTTGAGTGATGCCAATCTGACCAACTCATACTTCAGCAGCAGCTTCATTGGAGTAAATGGCTTTGGGAGTCCTGCCGAGTCCAAATATTCTATGATGCAGGTATGACCTATACTGTGGAATCCCCTTGGGAAGGTAAACAAGCCTTGACAACTATAGTTTAAACTTTGTGTGAAGCAGCTACTGGCCAGTATGATGGCATGGCTGCTGCTATTTCACAATTAACAAACCTCACCACGTGCTTCATTCATGAATATTTCATCACATGATTTACGTAGAAAACGTTTGCATACATACTTCGTTAGTCTGGTCTCTTGACAGTCTGAGGCTGTGTTTGCCTGTCATGAGCAGCTGGGCTCAGCTATTATTGGATAAGAAAATAAGACCTGTATTTATAAATAAACCTGTATTTATCTCTGTGTGTCTCTGCAGAGGATGACCACCAGCAGTAGCTCTCCCAGCCTCTTGAACGATGGTGCCAAGACCTACAGCCACAGCGCTCATGGTGAGACACGCTCCTCTGAACAGGCAGAAATCACAGGCATGGCCCATAGCTGAGATTTAAACACATGCCTGTCTCTCTCTTTGTTCGCCACCCTCTATGCCTCTCTCTCTCTCTCACTCTCTCTTTCTCTCTCTGTCTCCACCACCCTCTATGCCTCTTCCTCTCTGTCTCTCTCAATCATTCTGTATCTCTCTCTCTTTTTCTCTCTTTATCTGTCTCTCTTCTTTCCAGATCCAGTCAACTCCCCCACTTCCTCCCTTTTCAGTGACTTTGGTGCCCTAAGCCTTTCGCAAAGGAGGAAGGTGAGCCCAGAAATTAGCCTGATGCCTTAAATCACTTCAGTGATTTATTCACAAAGACACTAGTGTCCTTTTGCCATAGATTCTCTTGCCTGTGCAGTCAATCAACATTGTTGAGGCATTCTGCACTCTATCATTAATATTATTGTTATTATTATTGTCTTGGTCGTTATACATTTGAGGTAGGAGGAGACAATTTGAAATGAGGACCCGTCATCTCACCAAATGCATATGATGTGTATCAATACACTGGCGCCAATTACAGATCTTTTTCCTGCAGTCACTGGTACTGATATTAATTATTCCATTGATGGGACAATGTTTATGGGTCTAACTGATTTGTGAGAGGATGCATTAGGACATCAGAGTGAGGAAGGTATTTGCATGGCAGGCTTCTCAGAACTGACAGGTGATGGCCCAAGCTGTGGGCAGCAGAAACTATTTGTTTGAGAGTATCTCTGGGAAATAAGAACTCCTGCATACTGCCTATTCTGCAAGCAAGATTTATTTACAGGTACCTCTGAAACAACCTGGCGAAGGTCTATGCCCAAAAAGTTGTAAATAAATCTTGTTTGCGGAATGGGCAGTGTCTTGAGTTCTTATTTCCCTAAGTTAGACTGCGATCATGTCCAACATACCTGATGGCTTTAGAGGTGTGCAAAAGTACATTTTCTTTTGAAGTTTGAGCGTATCTCTGAAATTCTGTGTGTTTGTGTTGTAGCAGGCCCCCAACCCAGCAGCCAGTGAGTTCATCCCAAAGGGAGCCCCACGCATGGCCTCCATGGCCCAACAGGCAGTGCAGGCCTTCCCCTCGCCCCTCTTCCCCCACCCGGCCATGAGCACCTCCACTGCGGCCGCGCTGGCACCAGGTAAGGACCACCTCACCTGCACTGAACACCAAAACACACCTGCCTCCCTGATGAGGACCACCTCACCTGCACAGAACACAAAAACACACCAAAACGCACCTGCCTCTCTGGTAAGGACCACATCACCTGCACAGAACACCAAAACACGCCTGCCTCCCTGGTCTGCAGTGCAGCCTCTTTCAGAAGCTCTGTGCTTGTAGCAGGGATGGAAATTTACACCAGCCGCCAGCCAAATGCTGGTAAAATATGAAAGTGGCTGGTAGATTTTGGACACAGAATTATAATTTACTATTGAGTGAATTGAATGCTACTGAATACTATTGAATTTGTATTCGGTTGTTGCTGGTAAAGCATTTTGAGAAGTTAATTTCCACCCCTGACTTGTAGTAGCTGTCTCTCCACACAAACGCTTAGAGACACAGACAGGAAAACACAGTAGTAATTGGTGGACATGCTGGTGCACCATGTTGTATTTGTAGCGTCAGATGCAGAATGCTCTCATGCTACATCCCTTCGTATGAATGATACCTTGCAAATGTGTGGTGGAGTTCTTTGCTTCTGTCTTGTTTGTGCTTTTTATATATCCCTTGTTGCCATTTTGTCTTTCTGCCCTCACAGAAAAGAGTAATATACTCAGTGAGCGAATGCTCTTGCTGTAAAAGTAATTGTTATGCATCTTTGCCAGTGGGTGCTTTTGAAGGCATCTAAAAGTGTCCTAAAATCTGTTTCAGGGATGTCTCTCTCAGCTGGGTCGTCCCCGCTCCACTCTCCCAAAATCACGCCCCACACTTCCCCCGCCCCCCGCCGCCGGAGCCACACCCCCAATCCCAACCCGGCCAATTATATGGTGCCCAACAACGCGACCGACCAGGCAGGTGCCCCCATCATCCAGAAGGAGACCGTGGGGGGGACCACCTACTTCTACACCGACAACACTCCGGCTCCATTGGCAGGAATGGTATGCTCCTTTGGGTTTGTACAAAAGTGAACGTGACCAATGCACACCGTGCACACAATGAAATTCATCCTCTGCGTTTAACCCATCACACACGTGAGAAGCGGGCAGCCATGACAGCGGCGCACGGGGAACAGTGGGTGGGGACGGTACCATGCTCGGGGTACCTCAGTGGTGCTACTGGCGACCCGGGATTCGAACCTGCAATCCTGTGGTCAAACATCCCATACCTTAACCGCTGGAGTACAGGCATGGATATCCTCACCAGCCAAATGCTGTTAAATTATGAAAGTAGCTGGTACATTTTTGACACAATAATAATGATTTACTGTTAAGTGGCTGCAGATGTTTTATCCTAATAACTTTGTACGTTTTGTACATGCAAAATTAGGCTGAAAATTTGTAGGGCTGTAAGGTTCATTTTGAAACAGTTGGTGTAGAATCACTGTTATTCATGCTATGTCAGATATAGGGATAAAGTATGTGTTTGAAAAGAGAATCATGACTTCTGCGTGTAGTATATTTCCAACATGATGTACAGCTTTTACTTAAGAATTACTGCTTTGCAAACACTGCTTAAAACGAAGACCCACTTTTCATTTTGATTTAAACTGGAAAGTACTGGTTGATGTGCGTCATTAACATGACTGAAACCAAACAGGCTTCCACAGAATTCTTAGGGAGATTTCTAACCTTGTAAAAGAACAACAGAATACCACTCAAGTTGGAGTTTCTAACTGTAAAGTAGACACAAGTGTTTTTATCCTGATTTTAAAATCAGAAAGGGGGATAGTTCAAGCCTGAATGCTACCCCTCTGAGTTATCTGAAATGCAGCATGATTAAGAGGGGTTCCACTAACGTGTTAATGCAATAAGAAGGTCCTCACTTGGATACACTTGAAAATGGGCATTAGTCTTCTAATTCGGGGTCTAAAACTGCCACTGATGTACAACTTGTTAAGCCAGTTTACTGTCAATTTTATAATACATATTGCCTTATGTCTGGATTGTTCTCTTTTCTTCATTGTGTTATTGTCTCTGTGTGTCCCTGTATGTCAGTCATGCTGCTGCTACACTTTAATTTGGGGATAAATAAAGTCCATCCATCCATCCGTCCGTCCATCCATCCATCCGGTGCGAAAAAGCTGAATGTAAACTCCACAATTGTGTGTTTGCCCCTGTGTCCACAGGTGTTCCCCACCTACCACATATACCCCCCGACTGCCCCCCACGTGGCCTACATGCAGCCCAAAGCCAACGCGCCCTCCTTCTTCATGGTGGATGAACTGCGACAGGTACATCACACCTTCAGCTTTTAAAGGACAAATTCGGTGTAAAATGAAAATTGGCATGTTAAAACGTCATACCGAGTTGGTATGTTTGCTGAGGAGCCTGTTAGCCTGTTGCATTCAGAACTTAACTGTTTTTTACCGTTTGTCCCAGAAGGCTAACAATGGAAGTGGTAGGCGCCCTTAGATGAAGCATGATGATTACGCCACTATTAAACCATTAAAACAGCTTGAAGAAACTCCACGCTCCATCGGTAGTACAGCAAAGGCCCTGGCATTCAAAACAAGGCACTGAGAACACAAAGGGTACACAATGTTTATTAAAACAGTTTTGACAGGCAGTACCTTGCTGTAGTTTTTCGTCACCGCCATGATGAAAGTCCACACGAGTCGATTGACGAACACGAACCAACAGGAAGAATTGGAGGAGAGGTAGTACAATCGACTTGTTTGGACTCATCATGGCGGTGACAACAAACTGCAAACTACTGCATGTAAGAACTGTGTTTTTAAATAAACATTGTGTACACTTACAAAGTTCTTAGTGCCTTGTTTTGAATGCCAGGGCCTTTGTTGTACTACCGATGGCGCGTACACCGAAGTTCTCCTTTAAGCCCGTCTGATTCAGTGGATTTCAACATACACCTGGAAAAAACTCAAAGTATGAAATGGACTTTCATTACATTACATTACACTTAGCTGACGCTGTTATCCAGAGCGACTTACAGATATTTACAGGGTTTCAGTTACAGTCCCTGGAGCAGGGTGGGGTTAGATGCCTTGCTCAAGGGCATCTCAACCATGGGTAGGGCGGGATTCGAACCGGCAACCTTCCGATTGCAAGACCAACTCCCTAACCACTAGGCCACAGCTTTCAATGTAGTGTAACAAAGCACAGAGCAAGCAAGAGCATAACACAGTAAAATGGTTTGTCTGATCTTTGGCTGACTGACAGGAGCTGTGGTTGCTTGACCTGAGTCATGGATTAGAGAAGCAGACAAGACTTCATTTAGGGGTTGAAATAATTTAATCAGTCTTCGGGCAAAGCAGAGGTCTGTCCGTCAGATAAAGGAAAATATCAGGTCTTCCTCAGAAATACATCTATTTCAAAGCCCTCTGTTTGTGTTGTGACTGTGCTGTGCTGTGAAAGTTAGCCAGTGTGCGTACTTGCTTTTTTAGTCTTTGAAGTGTTTTCAAAGGGTCCTTTGAAGCAGGGTTGTACAAAATTCAGAGCAAGATTTAATTCTTGGATTTGTACACAGTTGTTTTATGTACACCATACTTTATTATAGTAAATAGGCTTTTTCTTTTTACCCCAAATTAACATAAAAAACATACTCCCTAAAACTTAATTAGTCTTTAACGCTTTAGGACTAGATGTTTTTGTCAGCTTCCGTCCTTTGAGCTGCTTCATGGGCATGAAACTAACTATAGTTTAGGTGCTAGTGACCACCTCAGGGGTTGCTTAGTAACCGGTGTAAAAATGATGGCATTAATATCACAAGCAATTTCCAGACTAGATTGTTCGTTTTTATTTCTATATAGGCTATGTATTAGGTTGTTCACATAAAAAGTTGTATAAAAAAGGTAGTTAAGTCCAGTGTTAACTCCTGTAGCTAAGCCCAGCGTTAACTCCAGTAGGTAAGCCCAGTGTTAACTCCAGTAGGTAAGCCCAGTGTTAACTCCAGTAGGTAAGCCCAGTGTTAACTCCAGTAGGTAAGCCCAGTGTTAACTCCAGTAGGTAAGCCCAGTGTTAACTCCAGTAGGTAAGCCCAGTGTTAACTCTTGTAGGTAAGCCCAGTGTTAACTCCAGTAGGTAAGCCCAGTGTTAACTCCAGTAGGTAAGCCCAGTGTTAACTCCAGTAGGTAAGCCCAGTATTAACTCCAGTAGGTAAGCCCAGTGTTAACTCCAGCAGAAAGCTGTAGTAAGATAAAGGGCAATTCTGTCCTATGAAGGACAGTACATAAGCTAAAGGTTTAGTATTGCAGGGATCCCGTTTGGAGGTTGTAGTTTGTATAAAGTAATCTGATGATTCGGTAGCATTCTCTGTCATTTTATAGTAAGAAATGTACACACACACCTTAATATAGGTACATGTCTAACATCTTTACTGCTAGTTTATGTACGTACACATAAACAAAGGAAAATAATTTGATTGTTTTTTACTCTCTGTCCCTGTTAGGAGTTAATCAACAGGCATCTAATAACCATGGCCCAGATCGACCATTCGGAGAACCCAGGTAAGCAGAGGCACTTTAGTCCTGTTGGTAAACACTGTGTTCAGGCCTCCGTTGTTTTAAATAGCACTCTCCTGTTCAGCCCAGTGGTGTTGTGTGTGCGTGTCTAAGTGTGTGTGTAAGTGTTTGTGTGTGTGTGTGTGTGTGTAAGTAAGTGTGTAAGCATACGTCTGTGTCTCGATTCCTCTGTTAAGCCCAGTGGTGGTGTGTGTGTAAGTGTGTGTGTGTGTGTAAATGTGTAGGCATACGCATGTGTCTCGATTCATCTGTTAAGCCCAGTGGTGGTGTGTGTGTAAGTGTGTGTGTGTGTGTAAATGTGTAGGCATACGCATGTGTCTCGATTCATATGTTCAGCCCAGTGGTGGTGGTGTGTGTGTGTGTGTGTAAGTGTTTGTGTGTGTGTAAGTGTGTGTGTGTAAGTGTATAAGCATACGCCTGTGTCTCGATTCATATGTTTGCTGAGAAACAAGACCACACTTCCTGAGAATCGTTTGGGTGTCAGTTTGGGGTTTCTCTCAGCTGGCCTTCTGTTTTTTTCTATCTCTCTGTGTCTCTCTCTTTGTCTCTTTTTCTTTCTCTCTCTCTTTCTCTCTCTATCGCCATCTCTCTCTATGTCTCTGTCTCCCTCTGTGTCTCTGTCTGTCTCTCTCTGTCTATCTCTCTCTCTGTCTCTCTCTCTCTCTCTGTCTATATCTCTCTGTCTCTCTCTGTCTCTGTCTATCTCTCTCTCTTTCTGTCTCTCTCTCTCTGTCTCTGTCTCTCTCTGTCTCTCTCTCTCTCTCTTTTCCCCCAGCTCTCTCTCACAGACAGACAGACAGACAGACAGACAGACAGACAGACAGACAGACAGACAGACAGACAGACAGACAGACAGACAGACAGACAGACAGACACGCACACACGCACACACGCACAAATGGATCCATCCAGCATGTTCTCTGCTCTTCAGTACCTGTGTATGCCAGTGTGTGTTTTGCTGTGATGCAAAGCTGAGCAGCTCTTCTCTGGAGCTCTAATCAGCTGGGCCACTTGGGTACTGATACAGATCCCACATTTTACCACAGTTCTCAGTGAGCCTAACAGAAGCTGTAAGTGTGAATTTGTGTTTTTGATATTATTAACATCATTTTTGCTTTCAGTTTTACAATAATGTTTATTATTTTTAAAGTGTTAGAAAAGTACTGTTGTTTATCATGTTTTTTTGAATTGTACGTTGTTTTGGGGGAAAAAAAAACTTTACCAAGAGACATAAACAGCTAATATACCCTTGGCTAATGGGACGTGAATGGAATACAATAGAATAGAGTGGAGTGCCTGTTATTGTCACTATACACATGTACAATGTACACTATACACATGTACAATGAGGTTGAAAGCAACTCATTCTTCAGTGCAAACATGTATGCAGACTATTTACACCATAGAATAAATAAATAACGAATAAAAAAGGGGGGCAAGGTAACGAGTAAAAAAGGGGGAGGTTTTGAGGTGAGAGTGATATTGCACATTAGTTATACAAGTTATTGCACATTGATTAATATTGCACAGTAATGGTTGCCTTCTGCTATGTGTAGTGGATATTGGACAGTGAGAGTAGTGATATGTCACAGTATATAGATACTGCACAGTATCCAATAAGATTAAATTGAACATAGCACAACAGGTGGATAGAAAGCATATTTGAGAAATATGGCAGAAATCGCTTCTAAACTCCAGTGACAGCCCATCTGTTAATGTACCTGTTGTGTGGACTGGTGCCAAATGACGTTTAGGGTATTTTTACTGCTATCATACCGTTGAAACGGGTCAACTTTGACCCAAGGGATATGTAAGGGTTAATGCATCTGTTGTGTGGACGGGTGCCAGACTGGTGTTTGTGACGTGAGTGATGGTTTTGCCTTCCCCGCTTCCCCGCCAGACGTGCCCTCGGAGGTGGACAGCTACCACAGCCTCTTCCCCCTGGAGCCCCTCCCCCCGCCCAACCGCCTGCAGAAGACCAGCAACTTCAGTTACATCACTTCCTGTTACAAGGCTGTCAACAGCAAGGACGACCTGCCTTACTGTCTGAGGAGAATACACGGTCAGAAACAGACCCCTCTCTCTGTCTGTCTGTCTCTCTCTCCCTCTCTCTCTCTCTCTCTCTCTCTCTCTCTCTCTCTCTCTCTCTCTCTCTCTCTCTCTCTCTCTCTCTCTCTCTCTCTCTCTCTCTCTCTCCATCTCCATCTCCATCTCCATCTCTATCTATCCCTCTCTCTGTCTGTCTCTCTCTCTCCCTCTCTAGCTCGCTCTCTCTCCCTCTCTCTCTCTCTCCATCTCTATCTCTCCAAATCTGTCTCTGTTTCTGTCTCTCTGACTCTTTCTCTCTCTGTCTGTCTCTCTCTCTATCTTGTGGGTGCATACACACGCAAAAATGCACACACACACACACACACACACACACACACACACACACACACACACACACACACACACACACACACACACACACACACACACACACACACACACACACACACACACAGTCCCGCATGCATGGTTGAAAAGAAGAGTGTAGTTTCGGTCAGGTGTGCCTGGCACAAGAGGGAAGTTTCGGTGCTCCGTCTGTGTTGGGTTTCTAGCCACGACCGGGTTGCTGGAGACATTTAGGATAAACCACCACCCCCCACAACCCTCCACCCCTGCCACCCCTCCCCTCCTGTTCTCCAAGACTACTGCAGGGGGGCTCAGTGACAGGAAACTGGCACCATCTGAAGAACACCTGCTGCCCAAAACAAGTCAAACCAAGACACTCTAATGGCAAAGACAGCCAGGAGTGTTGCCCAATTACGAAATGGGAGCTCAGAATCAGAATATCTTAGTTCTTGTAAACATGTACAGTGAAAAATGAAGTGCAGTCTCCATCAGTGCTTGGACCAGAAACGAGAAGAGCACCTGGTGACCAGTGAGAGGAAGATGGAGGGTGAGCATTTTCTGTTCACATTTTTTCACATTGTTCCCTCCAGGTGTTGGAGGGAAAGTTGTAATGTGAACATAAAAGTGGGTCATTGTTTAAAATGGCCGTGTTTGCAACCAAAGAGCTCATCATGAACAGATGCCTGAGTCTGCCATAATCTGTTAGGCTGCTTCAGTGAATAACAGCAGGGCAGTATAGGTTTTAGGGCACACATCTTTGCAAAAGCTGCACAAAAATCACACATTACATTTCACACATACATTTCGTTAATTATACAGGAAAGTATTAAAAGTTAAGATAGGCCTGACTGAAAATGGTTTACAGCAGGTTCCTGTTCCGGAAAACACAAAACATAAAGCAATCGTAACAAAGACAGGAGCACATAACACATGACATTAGCGTGAACCAGACACGGGTATTAACAATGCTAACTGTGTGTGTGTGTGTGTGTGTTTGCATGCTTAGGATTCCGCCTTGTGAACACCAAGTGCATGATGCTGGTGGACATGTGGAAGAAGATCCAGCACTCGAACACGGTCACCCTGAGGGAGGTGTTCACCACCAAAGCTTTCGGAGACCACTGTAAGACCGCCACCACATCACGGCCACAGCGCCTGAAGAATTACGCCATATTCATCTTCCATTCGGATATGGA